>CM035142.1:74221602-75433269 GCA_020205605.1 Panax ginseng | reverse complement strand
GAAGCTCCTTCTATGAGAGAGTTTTAGCTTAAGATCGGCAAACCATTTTCTCAAATGGTCAAACATGGGGAGATGGTCGAGATGGGATTGAAGTCCGAAAGATTCAAGACCTAGATGCACTCAAAGTTGTTATACGATCACATCCAACTGGAAATTATGGGAACAAACTCTGAGGGTCCATAAAAAGAAAGAAGAAGATGTTTCCCGATACTACAGGGCAAAAGGCAATCAAAACATGCCTATTCAAAGGAGAAACTACACTCCCTTTCAAGCACATCAGAAACCCTCCAATACCAAAAGGTGGAGAAGTCAAACGCCTCGAGTGTTTACACCTTGGGGGATACCCTCGAGAACATTTTAAATCTTCCGACAACACGTAAGAAAATTACGATCTTCTTCCACCACCAAATTTCTAATGGACGGGTTTCAATGTCGCTAGAAATGTGCTTATCATGCCGGGCACCGGACATGATACTCGTGGATTGTTGGGCCTTGAAAACACAAGATCCAGACTCGATAGACAACGGAGAGATCGTGGTCACCAAACCAGATCAACTTTCATGTTCAAGACAACCTCTTCCTCAACACAAAGAAGAAGAGGTCAACATGATCAATTGGAGCAATGGATGAGTTCCAATTTCACCGTGAATCTTCCTGCACCCTCAAAGACGGTGATGACAGATGGATTATGCCAAGTTCCAATTCACAATGGAACGAAAAGATGAAAGCTCTCGCAAACAAATTGAGCAAGCAATCATGAATCGGTGACTTATCAAAGATCAAGTGACACGCCGCTTAATCACCAGAGCATGCCGCCTCCTACCTATTGTCATGAATATTCCTCATCACTTTCGTAAAATGAAATGTCGGAAGACAAAGTGACAAAGAGAGCAAATGCCAAAGCCCGCCGGATTTCGCCAACAAAAGGGAATTCACCTATTCGGGCCAACCCATGGAGGAAATTCTTCATATGTTAATCAATGAAGGAAGGATCGCCCCTTCTACCTCCAATCAACCCTCGCTCGGGATGGTACAACTCGATGGAGTATGTCAATATCACTCCCAGCCTCATGGTCACAAAGATGTAAGAATGTTGGGCACTCCGCCACCTTATTCAAAATCTAATCGACAAAGGGTGTCTCGCGCGCCCAATGACGATAACGATACGTGTTACGTGCAAGTGAGAATGCAGCCCTACTAAGTGGAAAAGTGTGGTAGTAGCCATATCCATCAAACCGATGGGATTAATACATTACTCACAACGCCGCCAACAATTCAACTCAAGGGAGGCAACAATCCTTTGAAAGTGGCCGCCCCGAGCCAATCAACTTGTGCGTGCAGAGCACAATATCCTATTGTTAGCTTAAGCAAAGTTCCATGGAATTATGGAGAAGGTGAAGGATCCACCTCACATACAATCGCCATAAAGGTCAAGGAAAATCCATCGATCTTCCCCAACCGGTGATGAAGCCTACCACCAAATCAAAGGGGAAAATACCCATGGAGAAGATTGAAAATTCCTCCACACCATGGGTCATAATGAAGCTAAGGTGGTTTTAAGCTTGAAAGAAGCTCCACAACAAATATCAATTTTGGACTTGGTCCTAACTTCCGAGAATCACCCCAAGGTCTTGTTAAAGGTTTTAGAAGAAGTTTCATCTCCCAACATCGCTGGATACGTAAAAGTTTCAACATCCGTTGATCACATTTTCAACAACAATGTGATATCCTTCATCGATGATGACATACCGCCCCAAGGGACCGGCCATTGCAAGCCGCTGCATATCATGCGGCCTTTGTCCTCCTGATATATGGTAGCCGGAGTCTTAATAGATGGAGGTTCCTCTCTCAATATCCGCCCATACGCTACCTTGGTGAAGATGAATATCAATCTCAACCGAATTCTGAGTAGCCATACTATCATCAAAGCTTTTGATGGAGCCCCACCAAATTCTATTTGAGTAATTGAGTCACTGCCAATCTAAATTGGTCCTCACACATTCTCACAGATCTTTCCATGTGCTCAAGATAGATTCGGATACAACCCGCTTTGGGACGCACCATGGATTCACATGGTCGGGTAGCCCCTCCACTCTTCATCAACAATTGAAATACATTATCAACAATACCGGTCACACCAACGCCGAACCGAGATTCCTCAACACGGGACATGCCGCTCATCAATGCCAATGCGACGTAGAACCAACCGGGCCATGCTTTGAAATAAGCAATACCCAATACCATGTTATTGAACGCCATCGTTCAACCCAAGATTTTCGCCGAGGTAATGTTCTGCCACTCAAGAAATGATGTCGTGGGTCATAAGCCCCGACAAGGGTCAGTAAAGATTTGTGGTATCAAGTACCCAATTCGCTTAACCAGCAAATCGAATAATAATTGGCTAGGCTATTCGCCAGCTTCTAGTCACAGAATCCTCATAAACATCAGCAGATTCCTTCACTTCAACCATGTGGCTTATCTTCGCCTTCAAACTCCGAGTCCGCACAACTCCTCGTAAAGGTGCCAACCAATGTAATGGCTATGTTATTTTTCAAGCCAGCATCGGTGAAAGAGAAAGAAATCTTTGTTCCAAATCCCGCAAGGGAAGAAGAGGAACGAAGAATCAAGCAAGACGTCATACGGATGATGTCCCAGATACGATCATCGCTCATGATGAACATACCAACAGATACACCCTGCATTTATGATCGCCTGTACACGTAATGGCCATCATTCGGGATGTGGAGGATGATGACAATCCCTCCATCATCGCATGGTCCACCCGGATTTTGCCCTCGCTAATTGGAACAACATTCCTCATATTGGTCGTTATAGGTAAAAAGGCGTAAACTCTTTTTCTCAGAGATATAATAACCGCTATTTTTTCTGCATAAAGATTAGTAGTTTATTTTGCCAAGATATGCTAACACCGTATGATCAACACATTTCATATATACTAAGTGAAAGCATATTTTGTTTCAGACTCAATTTAGATGTGCCTGTATTTCATGGACACGATGCCTCTCCTACATGTGGATTGTACTTTGATGTAGAGATGAATTCAACCTTGATGGATATACAGGATGACATTGAGGTGCCTCCGTAAATTCAAGAATGGGTCAAAGACAAACCCAAACCCAACCTTGATCAAACCACTTCTTTCAATCTCTAACCTTAGAAAGCCCTAAGTTAATCCAGATTGGTTCGCATCTTACCCCAAACCAACTGGAATGACATGGTTACGCTTATTAACCCAATTCCGTGGATGTGTTTGCATGGTCTCATGAAGACATGGTGGGTTTGTCCATCGACATTGTCCTTCATCGCCTTCCCATTAAAGAGGGATTTAAGCCACCAAGCAAAAGCTCAAAGCGATTGAAACCCGAAGTGGAGTTTAAAGGTGAAAGAAGAAATTGTGAAACAATTTCAAGTCGGCATCATCATGGTGTCTACATATCCCGAGTGGATATCCAACATTGTGCCCGTGCCTAAACCCGAGGGAAGGTGCGAAGTTTGTGTGGATTACCGGACTTGAACAAAGCTTGCTTAAAAGATAGCTTTCCGCGCCATTTATCCACATTCTCATTGATAATATCACAGAATATACGACATATGTACTCCTTTTGTCGATTGCTTTATGGGTACCATCGATCATGGTTGCCGAGGAAGATCGTGAGAAGACCGCTTTCATCACTCCTTGGGGAACTTTTTGCTATAGACGGTTGTCATTCGCCTCATCAATGCCGTGAGCCTACCTATCAACGAGCTATGATGGCTCTTTTTTCCATGACTTAATGCATAAAGAGATCGAGATCTACGTGGATGACATCATTGTCAAGTCCCTAAAGGAGGATGACCATATAGACCATCTCGTAAAGTTGTTCAACAAAGTTGCGTAAGTACAACTTGAAGTTGAATCCAATTAAATGCGCCTTTGGTGTTAAATCGTGCAAGTTGCTAGGATTTCTAGTCACCACAAAGGGATTGAGTCGATCCCCGCCAAAATCCAAGCCATCACGAAATGCCCATTCCTCGTGTAAAAGGAAATACGGGATTTTTGGGAAGAATCAACTTCATTGAAGAAAGTTTATCTCCCAACTCACAAAGAACCTCGTGAGCCAATCTTCAAGCTATTAAGGAAGAACTCCTCCATGAAATGGAATGATGAGTGCCAAAATGCCTTCCTTACAATCAAGAAACAGCTAATCAAAGCTCCTGCGCCTGGTACCACCCTGTGGATGATGTTCCCTATTCATGTACCGTCCATAAGTGACAATGCCATGGGTCGCATGTCGGGACGTAAAGACGATAGAGGCCAAGAACGAGCTATCTATTACCTCAAAGAAAAGGTTCAAAGAAGAATGAACACAAGTACACTCGATCGAAAAGACGGTTCAGCTTTTTTAGCATGGGCTTCCATGAGGTTACAAGATTACCTCCATGGTCACACAACCCATCTCATATCCCCCGTGGATCCTCTCAAATACGTGTTCAACAAACCCATGTTAAATTGTTTATCGTCCAGATGGCGCTTGATCCTACAACAATTTGACATCGATATGTGACTCAAAAGTCCATCAAAGGTCAAGGAATCATGGATCAATCGGGTCGCCGCACCTTCAGGGGATTTCAAACCCTTGGAAACATATTCCTCGATGAAGGAGTAATGACAAAGGCAAAGAACACCATCAAGACGATACGCGCCAATCATGGAAGATGTATTTTGATGGAGTCGTTAATATGGAAGGTTCCGAGCCGGAGCAATTTCTAGATATCGACACGGGAGCAGATCCCGCTGTCATTAAATTATAGTTTGTCACACCAACAATATACTACCGAGTATGAAGGTTGTCTCATGGGCTAAAACTTGCCCGCTCAATGGGCATCGATTGTTAATCGCCTTTGGAGATCTTGAGTTGGTAATCGACAATCCACCTAATCTATCAAACCAAGGAACTACATTTGTCGCCTTTACCATCAAGCAGTTTTGAAGATGGCTTTGGAGTTCAAGAAATCTCCTTTCTACACATTCCTCGTAATAGAATGACTTTATGGACGATTAGCAACTTTGGCCTCCTCGATTCGTGCATATCGATAAGGAACACTTGCCGAGCGCCACAATTTCCCTCGCACAAGGCCCCAAATTTATGGGAATTACGTTGAGAAGTATCGATGAGCTACCTCCCATCCAACATCCTTGGTATTAAAGATATCAAGGAATATCTACTTAGATGGATCTACACCACCGAGGCGAGCCCGACCGAGAAAAAGGCGGATCCATAGATTTGCTATGAAATTCTACCCGAGTGGAGATGCGCTCTACAAAAGAGATGCAGGATTAGGTCTCCTCGATGTTTAGACAAAGATCAAGCCCAAAGGCTTATGGATGAAATCCATGGTGGAGTCTGTGGCCCCCACATGAGTGGCCCCTCCTTGTCAAAAAAGTCCTCGTGACGAGACATTATGGCTATCTCTCAAAGTCGATTGCAATGACCACGCCAAAAGATGCTATATCGCCATATTCATGGGAATGCTATACACGCCCTCCAAAGGAACTCCACAATATGAGTTCACCTCGCCCTTCTCAATGTGGGGAATGGACGTTATTGGGCCCATCGAGCCTCCAAAGCCAAGTAATGGTCACCGATTTATCTTCACCATGATCGACTACTTCACCAAGTGGGTAGAAGCGCCTCCTTCCCTGTGGTTACTAAAGAAGTCATCATTGCTTTCATCGTAAACAATGTCATTTGTCGATATGGACAACCAGAGGTGATTGTGTCGACAATGCCAAGAACCTCAACAACAAAATGATGGAGGAATTATGCAAAGAAATTCCACATCAAACATCTTAACTCATCATCTATCATCCAAGATGAATGGTGTTGTTGAAGCGGCTAACAAAAAACATCAAGAAGATTATGCAAAAGATGTCCGCCAACCACAAAGATTGGCTCGACCTATTGCCTCCGACTCATAGCCTACGTAACCTCAATGCGCACTTCCACCGGGCAACCCCCACGCTTTAACCTATGGGATGGAAGCAAAGACTCCCCATAGAAGTTGAAATGGAATCCTCAGAGTGTTGATAGACGCCACCGGATGAAGACCAATGGGTACAAGACAGTATCACCAATTGTCTCTAATAGATTTAAAGGCGTAACCGCTGCTATCTTCCATGGTCATTATATCAAGCAAAGGATCGCCAGATCCTACAACAAAAAGTCCTGGCCACGTAGCTTTTAAACAACATGACTTGGTTTTGAAGAAGATTCTTGACAACCAAGATCAAGCTAAAGGAAAATTCGCTTCCTAACGGGAAGGCCCGCTTATTGTCAAGGAAGTATTGACAGAGGCGCCTCAGATTGCAAGAAATGGACTACGATGAATTTCCACAACTCATCAACTCGTGACACCGTGAAATGGTACTATGTCCAAGCCATCAAGCAAACACCCCGTGTTGGACCATCGATCACCAACCATTCCGCTTCTTTAACCCTTTACCACATACAACTTTTCCACACTTTGCCCCTCGTGGAAACATACTTTTCAAGCCAAGCACTGCTTTCTCCTTTCATGCTCATACAACTTAGGTCATCCCACCACTGGATTGAACCTCTCTGCATGCTTTAATTTGGCATACCCATACATGGGATCAAACTTTTCACACCGCAGCTTTATCCTCAACCTAGGATTAAACTTTCTCCCCCAGACTCGACCACATGGGATTACGCTTTTCTTCTCACCGAGGGGCTTAACCACGCCGACCGATCTCCTCTTCAATAGAGTACGTAGGCAACCATTTCATATGGCCCTTACCGCAATAAAACAAAAAAACAACAAAAACAAAACATTTCTACCCTTACAAAAAAAAAACAACCAAAAACATTCCTACACCATTTCACATATATACAACATTGAACCTCTTACACCTGTGTCGAACCACGCAGACCGATCTCCTCTTCAATAGAGTACGTAGTACCATTCATGAAAGCGGTCTCACCCCTACCAAAACACAAACCATTGTCAACTTGGTACTGGATCAAACTTCAATCCACTACATTTCATTTGGCTTCGCATCAAAGGGATGGAATTACCCGAACTCCTCCCAAATAGAGATTCTACGCGACCATCTAAGCCAAGCCATACCATACCTGAAGAGCAAACACCAATCCATAGAGAGATGGAATTAACTAGGCTTCTCCTAAATAGAAGTATCACAACCATCCTGTGTGGAAAGCGGTTAATCTCAGAGAGGAAAGCCACACTCCTCTCCACATTTCCATCCGTAAAACAAATCCCAAGACACCAAAGATGGTAGGATATACATAGATCGATGATCCATTCTCAACTATCCAGACAACTCAATGTCCATCCACCCAGAGGAATTCGTAATACATCAAGATCACAAGCCTCAAGCAAAAAAAGTAAAATATCAAGCAAATAGCAAGGCATATCTAAAAGGGAAGTGATCCAAAATATATTTCCGTCATATATATAATGTTGTTTGATATATACAATGTAAATCGTACATGACAAAATGGCTGTTTAGTCTCAGGTGTAAATACAAGCTCATCTACAAGTGGTATATGCGAGCTAACAAGCCCAACATGGCGCCCTCTCTAAGAAGGAGGCGGTCGTGGTCTCCTCAGACGAGAATATCCACACGACCCAACAGATCTCAGCAGCCCATCCGCATGGTGACCATATGATCATCAATATATGCGCCATCTCTCGCGATCATACCAAAGGGTAAGGGACCTCACCGCAAGATTATCTCGTGATAACTACATCCCGCAAGAAGATATAGCACTATCCCGCCAACTATCATCAGATCTCGGGCCGATATGGCCTCATCCCGCCAACAACAAATGGCATCTCTCGCGATCTAATGCCGCGCCTCTCTCTAACAGAGCCTGCATCCCTCCCATCAAGGGGGGCCAACATCATAGATCGAGCCCGATCTCTCTCAAAGGTCATCGATGAAGACTCGCTCTAAGCATCGTGTCGAAAATCAATCACAACAAAGATCGGTACTAGGAGAATCCGAAGAAATGTTGGAAACCAAAGAATGGGCTCCTCCTCGATGTAGGTATCGATGTCCTCCATGGGCTCTACATCATCCTCAGATCGCTATCCCAGATCGCAGATATCATCGCGCAACCGATAAAACCTCTCGCTCCATCCATGCGGAATACTCGGAACAACCCGGACGGCCACATAAAAAAAGAAGCTATCTCACACCGATCCCAAAAGCATATACACACTAGATCTGGTCCTCTCGCCGAGAGATATCGAGAAGTCAACGTCGACCTATCGCCTCAAAAGGATGAAAATCTCGAACTCGGTCGAATCGCGACATCACGGCCAATGGGTGATAAGTGGTCACGCCTCAAGCCAAACCAGAGTAGGAGGAAGTCCATGCCTTGAGAGCGTGAGTAATGAAGTTATATGGTGAGCAAAGCCCCGAGCACAAAGAATATGCTAAATGGATCTCTCGATATCTCCGCCAAAAATGCGGACCAAGACAGATCATATACACACTCGACGATACCGAAAGGAGTATGACATGGCTACATCATGGGTGAACCAATACCCCATGCCGCCTAAGGGTACCAACCGGCCTCAAGTGTGACATAAACCACACATACAAGATGACCAACTCCCCAAGTGAACACTCCCGACGGTAAGCACAAAGAAGAGGATGTCGATCGCAGGTCTCTCGCCACAATCATAGGTACAATGGTGCGACCTCTCTAAGAGCTCTCACTACCATGATAACACCAATGTCTATCTCGCCCATATATCGTGGCATATAGACATATGACAAAGACGCATAGCATCAAGACATCGACTCGCCAAACGCCAATAATCCTCCTCGCGTGAAATCCCCTAATATCGTGAGTAGCTATCCTCCGAGCCAAATCATCATACGTAAAACGCTGGGATATCACATGGCTAGATGTCACCGTCTCCTCGCACTACTCTAGGCCGCAATCCCGTGAGAGTCATGAATCGCCTACTCATGTCTCCCAAAGCCGATGCACGCAAGGTCCGCTCTAAAGGCAAGATCGCCAAACGCATGCATACCCTCCAAAGTAGAGTCAACTCATGGGTACCAAATCGAATACCGCCTATATCCGAGAGCCAATGCTCTAAAGATCCCATCTACAAACCTCGCGGAACTCTAAAACATCAATAAAGTCATGGTATGTCGCAACAATCGATCTACAAACACCCCGTTCGGTGGTGACATGCTATCATACCACGATCAAGATACCCAATACCACCACCGACGGTGGGTATGATCTATACGGCTAATCGTCAAGAAGACATCTCAGACGGGCCGTGGTCATAAGACCATCCAGGGTCAATGTCAATATCTCGACATACATACATATGCATAACATGATACATGCATAACAGATAATGGATGGCAATATGATATAGGGATGAAAAAAAATGGTGCATACATTCCTAAGTATATCATCATCTAATACATCATCTCAGACAACTACAAACACAGGAAATGGGGCATAGACGCCTACTACTAACAGAGGCCTATCAAAAGATATAGCGAGAATGGGGAACAACCACCCAATATCTAACAGAGGCCTATCAAAAGATATAACGAGAATATACATCAAGAAGAAGACCAGTGGTCTCATGTCCACGCCATCAATCCCGCCCACCGATGTAACTCCTCCCGAGTCATCGGATCTCTATCAACAGGATGTCAGCCTATAAAGAGGAGGATCTACGCCGAAAAACCAAATGGGTCGCTCGAGGGGCCACCGAGCCGGAAGGAACAAATGACTCGCCTCGCCGGATCTCTCGCCCAAATGCCGATAAATATATGTGCTCGGTCCAACCGCCGTCAAACTATCAACTGGGTCATATGAGTTGAGTTTCGACACAAGCTACCCAATCCATCATCATCAAAGATCTCGAACCATATCCCCATAAACCGTGGTGGCGCGGATCGGGCTCCAATAGTGCAAGGGAACCACCAACGCCGAACGTCTCCTCGAGTACATGGACCTCCGATAATGCAAAACCGCACAACCCCCAACAATGGGATATCAAATGATGGGTGATCGTGGATATGGGCCAACGACGCTTCAAGCAGAGGCAAGATCAGATACGGATCTCCCCCGTGGTGCTCCTAATAAGACGCTTCTCCTAAATAGAGCTCCCAACCTCCATCGTGAAGAAAGGAACTCTCCGGTGGAAATCAAATACTCGACTCCAATGGGTGTCCATCCTCAAAGCCGATGGTCAAATGTTCCCCGAGTAGGAATCCATGTGATGGCACCACCGTCAAGAACTCCAACCGTGATACGGCAAGGAGTGAATCCTCTCACCATGTGGACTCCTCCGCAAAATAGAATGGTGCCATCGTCGCCCTCGTGGATAGGTATCTAAACCTAACACACTCACAGACGCAAACATGGGAGCCTCTCATAGGCCCAAAATCGCCAACACAATGGCAAAACATCCGCTATCAAGAAACACTCTTAACCTATGAATGGGAAAAGACAAGAGAAATACTCACCAACAGAAATGGGTAAATCCTAGCCAAGCTTTCTGGCATTAAACCCTCAGAGAGCGCGCATGCCCCGGAGGAAATAGGCAAAGGTGTAAGAGCCCCAATCGTACTCCAATACGTCCCATCACGTGTGTACGATCAAAGCAAAGATACCGTGGAAGAGTTATCTGCAAGCAGCCCAAAGACCACGAGCAAAATCTCGCGCGGTCATCAAAGCAAAAGATACCAGAAGAGTTATCCGCTATGAAGCAAATTTCAATGATCATCGTGAACAATCGCCGCAGAACGCGATCCCCGATCCTCGACATCATCGTGCATGGGCTCACCAAAAGCCCACTCATAAGATCTACGCCAAAGGACCCGAACGGACAGCCCCCTTTGAGCGCCCACGCCGAACTCCTAATAAGGATCTCGACGACAGAAGGGGTAATATTCGCCATGCAAGGCAATCGCCCTCCAAACTCCATACCGTGATAAATCGCCAATCCATAGGCGCCATCATCACCTCGCAATCCAAAGCAGATGGAGGATCGAGTCCGATGAAACCATCGCCGTCAGATAATGCCCCGAGGTAACCCCTGTGGACAACGACGGGAAGGATGGAGAAGAATGCCTCAATCCCCACTCATGCACTATCGCTTCTATAGTCGATGAAGCGCCCGGTACATGGAGTGAATGTGAACCAGTTCCCTCGAGGTCGTAGTAAAACCAGAACCCGCATGAAATGCAGATCAACATCGTAACCCTTTAATCCTCATCAATAGAAAGAAGGAAGATCAAAGTCTAACGCCATACCGTTAGCAAGATGCAAGTACATCGATGGATGTCTACTCAAATCACCCAAAGAACTCGGGTTTACCACCGAATACTCTGGAAGCTCCCCACGAGGGACATGCGCGCAAGCAGAGCGGATCCTCAATCGAATATCCGCCTCCTCCCTCAACATCCGCACATCCGCCCGACAGATTAATCACACGCCTCCACCAACCGACGAGGTCGTCTCGATGTAACTGGGACGAGGCACTTCGTAAGCCCTCCGCCAGACGCCAAAAGTGGTCCTATAGAACCGCCTACCGATCCGGATCCATCAATATCCGACAACAAGTCTCCAAATCACCTCGTAAAGGGTGTGGTATTTCCTTACCTAGAGCTTTTAAAATGCATTTATGACTATATGCATGCATGCATTTACTTTAACATATAATAGAGTTAAAATGCATGACTACCCAATGCCTACATTTGAAAATTTTTTGCCATAGTCCCCTTTGAAAATAGGGACTATCCACATGCACACAGTGCATGTCTAGGTGGCCATTCAAGAACACACCGCCCCCAAAGTCATATACATAATATATGCATTAAAAATCAAAATCATCATGCATAAGGCCAACCTCAATACTAGGAGTACTTTTCCTTGCTACCTTTTTGCTCATGGACCTCAAAAAGGACAAAAAATAGCGTAAAAAAGGTGCCAATTTGACTGCCTCAAAAGTCAAATTTTTTCACATCATTATGTTCAAAGATGGTTTAATACTAACATTTACTATGTTGAATATTTTTATCAAGTCATTTGTGCATACATAATCACTACTATGTGTTTAGATGCATTTCATGTGATAACTCACAATCCAACGGATAAAAACCGGAAAAATACATGCATACGCTACTGTGGATAGTGTAGAACACTTGTACGCAAGATGTAATTTGCGTAAAGCAATTCAACTCAAGCAGATCTCAAGATGGCTCTCGGTTTTTCTATGCCAAGCAAGTTAAAAATGACTTGTGAAGACCAACTCGCAGGATTTATGATCCACGATCGTCAGCAGCTCATCTCATGTCCGCAGAAAAGTGCACCGCGCAAGACCCTATGTGGGTCCCACCCTCCGCTTCTGGCCCAGCTTCGAGTTGTAAAGGAGTTCTCACAGATCGAAAGGTCAAATCGAGAATAAAATGCCACGCGATCGAGCAAAACAAAGATACAATCCTCGGTCTTCTCAGATAAAACTTTGAGTCTATACATCGCTCATTGGTAGTCACCCGAGCACGAGGTATACCCCGCCAATGATCTCATTTTGCTATAAATCACATCTAACAATACCTCGTGACAGTCCGATGTCGCCAACCCCGGTCGTTACTCCTAACTCCTCGACGGGTAACGAGTCCTCGACGGGTTATAACGATGTCCTCGACGGGGTTATAAACGAGTCCTCGACAGGGTTACAACGTAGATCCCCGGGGGGGTTACAACACACGCTCATCCGCTGACACGCCTATCAACGAAGGTCAAGAAACTTTGACGTTATTTCACCGATGGCAAGTAAACCCATCAAGCATCGAGAGTTGTTCGATAATTGCGACGTACTCATAAGTCTCAAAGAGATCCTCGACGGGATTACAACGTGAAGTCACTACATGGGATTACAACATACATTCAAACCGCTGACACACATACCAACGAAGGTCAAGCAATTTTGACGCTATTTCAACCGATAGCGATTAAACCTATCGTAGCTCTAGAGCTATTCGAGGTTTTCATACCCAATCGTCAGATTCCCCAAAGATATCCCCTATGGGGTCACAACGCAATGCTCCATTGATCTACACGACAACGGAGGTCAAGCAACCTCGATAATCTACCCATAGAGTTTCAAGCCATTGATTCACACATCGTCAAGGTCAAGCAAAGCCTCGACAAGATATCCCATGTGATTTTTCAACCGCTGATTCATATCGGTGAAGTACACACGCCAACGAAGGTCGCATCCTCGACAACATTTGTTGTTGCAAGTAAATCCAATGTAATCGTGACATATTCTCGCGATACTAACCAGAGAGGTCAACGTTATCAAAGAGGATAGATGATGGAATATGTTATACACATCCTCAAACAGATCAAGCTTTATCCCCCACGGATCTCTTACACATAAGAGGTACATCTTCAGATCAAATCATTATCAAAGACATGTGAATTTGGTGATAACTCCAACATCAACATCCTAACAGATTCGGACACACATCAAACTGGTCATCATTGCCAATCCCCAATGAAGCAACAGGAGCCAAAGAATCATCCCCAACGATGTTGGGCTACAACCCCGCACACACGCATCATCATACATTTGCATCATGTTGCTATCCATAGTACCATGTTCGTCTTGTTACGTTTCAAGTGTCTAGGATTCTTTATCCTACCCATGCATCGCCATGCATGAGTATGATAAAGAGGGGCATCTGTAGACACTCAAAATTTTCTGTACTACTGTTACTAACATTGCAGGAGGACAGATTCATCTTTTAAGAGGGAACCCTGAAAGACAATCCAAATCCATACCGGATACTACCGGAAGTTCAGCATCAACCCCGGATCGCAATCTGGGAGTAACAATTCCAACCTCGGATGTAACCCCGAGGCCTGCAGATACAATACCGGAACACACACCGGAGAAGACCGATTAATCTCGGAGATGACCCCGAGGTATCGGGGCCTCAGCCCCAACCATGGAATAGCCACCAACCTTGGTGATAACCCCAAGGAATGCAGCTTCATGATAACCCCTAAATGCTTGTTTCAAATGCAACCACCTTCAATCTCAAGGCCACAAATGAGATACATCGCATCAACCCTATGAATAACATCGGAAGACAGTACACCTCAAAGATGACAATGAGGACCTTTCAACAAATTGCAAAGAAATTCAATCTCAAATAAGCTCGAGCAACGTCTCGCTTTTATCATTCCAATCCAACGATAACACCATGAGAGGGCAACATCATCATCTCGCACAACACGATGCCACATCACGCCTCTACGCAACAATGTCCCACAAGACTAACCAATCCCGAGTGACTATTCAAGCGGGTAACTGATGAAAGTTGAAGCTTCAAGACCGAGGGCATCGCCCCATCTTCAATGACTTTCAGACAAACTCTAATCCCATGCCATCAGACAACTCTCGACAACCACGATCCCAAATAGGTCATGATACCTCAAACGGATGCCCGGATTGCACTTCGAAAGTTCGAGTGGACATTACAAAGTGCTCGAGTGCACGATTTTGAGACGACTCCGACCAAAAAACCCTGCCCACCCCAAGTCAGTCTCTCGTACACCATGCTTAAATGCCTATAAATAGAGGGTTTGGGGTGCTGATTTTCAAAGAGAAAAGGCGAGGAAGCCCCGCCTAATTTGCTCAGACTCACCCCATGCAGTTGTACTTTCCTTTTAAACACCTCGTGAGCTCATATATAGCCCTTTTGTACCTACAAAAGCCTATGTTTACCCACTCTAAAGATATAGAAGCATTCTTTCAAGGCGTAGTTTCTCACAACCGTAAGCCTTCTCACACACTTTAGTGAGAGTCTTCTTCTTCATCTTTGTGGCACACACCCTTCTACATATATGAGAGTCGTGGTTATTGACTTTTGCCCCGGACTTCTATTGAGCGTGGTTTCATTTTTTAGTATATATATATATATATATATATATATATATATATATATATATTAACTGTGTCAAACTCGCTCGATGAGCCTAGACTTTTATTCGAGCGTTTACTCACTTAATATATATATATATATATATATATATATATATATATATATATATATATATATATATATATATATAATTTTTTGTCTGACTGCTCGATGAGCCCCGGATTTTATATCCTATATGCTTTTATATGCTTATTTATATATATATATATATATATATATATATATATATGAACTGTGGGTCGACTATGTTCGACGAGCCCGGATTTTACATCCATATGCTTATTTGCTTTATATATATATATATATATATATATATATATATATATATATATATATATATATATATATATATATATATATTAATTATCCAGCCTCGGATTTTTATATGCTTTATATATATATATATATATATATATATATATATTTTATTTACATTTTCGTCCTCACCGGAGAGTTGCGCTTGATCGCTTCGTACAACTTTATATTTATATTTTGTCCCGCCTCGAGTTTTCTTTATGGCGCTTTATTTTACTTTATTTACGCTTTTGTCCCGCCTCGAGTTTCCTCCGTAGCGGCTTGATAGCTTTTAACAACTTTATTTACATTTTTCGATCCCCCATGGAGGTGCTTTCGTGGTTGGTGATCATCATATATATATATATATATATATATATATATATATATATATATATATATATATATATATATATATATATATATATATATACCGCCATCGCTTTCATACAAATTGCAGATCTCAGGCGCTTAGGAATCATGTGATCACTGATTCATTTCATTGGATCTAGATTTGGTTCTCGTGATGGACATTTTCAAATGTAAAGTTAGCTTTGTAAATTATTTCTGCAGTGTCTCGAATTTCTCGATGGTTTTCATACCCACCCAGGAAATTCGGCAATATTTTGTACATTATTTTTATATACGGATGCCTCAGATTCGTAAAATAAAATCAATCAAGCCGAGCACTTAATAAAATGGGAGTGTAAAAGGTCTCAATTACTATTGAGCATCGTGGTTTGAAAACCTCTTTATAAAAACATCACCGCTATATCTTGTTAAAATTGAATTTTTACATAAATCAAACCCCTGTGTATATAGGTTCGAACGAGGCCTCGTGACTACTTCCAAATAACAAAGACATTGACCCCACACACACACACACATCAGATAATAGTTTCTTGAAAAGAGGCGGCCACCGTGGTAACACGGATGTCTGGGGTGCCTAACACCTTCCCCCAGATAACCAAGTCCCCTGACCCTAAATGAATCTCGGTTTCACCAATCAATCAGTATAGCAAAGGTCACATCATTGGGTCAATGTGCAAACCTTTTCTCATGTTGTGTTGGTACAACCATTTAAAAACCAATCGGCGACTTTTAATAATCCATCGTCGACATTATACATGCTTGACCTTTTTCACTTATTTTTTTCAAACAAATCTCACCTAAAATGAGAACACCAAAGAACAAGTAACTGAAAGGGACATCCAAAAATCCCGACGTCGACAAAAGAGTGCATGGATAATTTGATGATGTGGTTTATTTATTGTCGAGTCTCAAATGATAAAATTGATGATAACTATTAAATCATAGAAGATAGTAGATATCATGCTCTACTTGACTCTTCTAATGGATTATTTGTTCCATTCGCAGCTTAAACTTGTTGTCTATTATATTCTATCGTTTAACATTTGTTGAAGGCTAATGATAATTTATTTGCATTATCTTAGTTATAATATTTCTTACTGGGCTAGTTGAGCTCACCCATTTTCTTTCATTGTTCTCTTCAGGAAATGAGAATATAGCTGGGACTAGTCGGGGAACGGAGTGACGGTTCAGATGGGTGTCTTAGTAGTCCTTACTATTTTATGAAATAATGTGATAATAATTGTAATAAGATTGAATTTGAGTGTGGATATTGTCTAGAAGACAATATTCGTATTTAAACTCTCAGCATATGTTTTGTCGTATTTACACGATAGTTGTATTAATTAAGTTGTATTTGAATTTTGTACCATGTATTTGACGACTCAGAATGGGTGATGTATACCTATTTTGGGGGCGTCACAGTTGGTATCAAAGCTTAGGGATATGATCCCTGGCTAAGATGTGAGACTAGAACTAGGAGGGAAGAGACGGGTAATTCCTTTGCTAGTATGACCTACCTAAGCTTATTTGTTATTTAATTGGTCAGTAAGAGTATAGGGATAATATGTGGCATATCAATTAACCCTTATTTTATGGCAGTATTTGAAAATGACATCCGAGAATGTTGAGATAAGCAATGGAGCACATGAGACCGTTGAGTCACCAACGATCAATACCCAGGATAATGTGCATCAAGAAGGCCATAATCCTCAGATAAACAACAATACCGATCAAATGACGAACGATGGGATGTTCAGAAGCTTTATGCAATTCATGCAACATCAGGCGAGAGCGGCTCCTGTCTAAAACGCAGGTGGAAACACTGACAACTCTCGGACGGTCATCGCTAAGCAGTTTAAGGAGCTGGGACCACCGGAGTTTATTGGAGAGCCAAAACCACTTAAGGTGGAGACGTGGATAAAGCAGATCACCAAGATATTTGATGTCTTGGGATGCTCCGAGGAGCAAAAGGTTCCCTTTGCCACCTTCATGTTGTGAGGCGAGGCAGATTACTGGTGGGAATCTGTAAAGCGTACTCAACTTGCCGCACTGAAGATGAATTGGGATAAGTTCCAAGAACTGTTCAACGACAAATACTTTCCAAAAAGTATTCATCACATGAAAGAGGTAGAGTTCATTTAAATGGAGCAAAACAACATGACCGTGTCGCAGTACGAAGCCAAGTTTGCCGAGTTGTCCCGGTTTGTGTCCCACTTAGTTGATAACAAGGAGAGAATGACACGGATGTTTCTAAGAGGTTTGAAACCCGAGATATGTCAATACCTTATCTCTCACAAACTATGTTTATATTCTGATGTTGTAAATAGGGCTCAGTTATTGGAGCGCGATAATGAGTTAACCCAACCAAGAGAGAGCAGCCGACAAATCGATAATACCAGTGGTAGTAGTCATCAAAGCGGTGACAACAAACGTGGAGGAAATCAACATGCCAGAAATGGTAACCACTTCGGTGGTAATCATGGCCAAGATAATAGAAGTGGAAATTTCAAGAAGAGGAGATTTAATAATGATGGAAAGACGTCAGCACCAGCACCTGTTGTTAAAGAAGGAGAACGACCATCGGTCGTATGTTTCAAAAATGCGAACAGGAGGGACACATTAGTCCAAACTGTACGCAGCAGTCCAAAGCATGTTACAATTGTGGAAAAGAAGGTCACCTAGCCCAATTTTGTCGTACACCAAAGTTAAGTCCAGTTGGGATGGAGGCATCAAAAGCACCCTGCATAAGACAAAACCCAGAGTTCAAGGAGAGCATTTGTTTGTCGAACCTCCCAAAAAGCGAGGAATCCAACGAGGTGATCACGGGTAAGTTAATCATAAACTCTAAATAAGTCTATACCTTATTTGATAATCTGGTTCTACCCATTCTTTTATTTCTCTTACTTTGCGCTCAACGTTTAAATTTGACTCCAGAGAAATTAGACTTTAACTTATCTGTTGAAACTCCGTTGGGGGAAACCTTTATTACATCCACGGTTTATAAATCTTGTTTGATTCAAATAGGCACCCTCACATTGCATGTCGATCTTATTTCCTTAAAAATACTTGCATTCGATGTAATTTTAGGGATTGATTGGTTAACCACTCATCATGCTAAAATTGACTATTTTCGTAAGGTTGTTAGCTTTCATATTCCTAACCAACCTATTATGCGAATTCAAGCAACCAAACCATTAAAGTCAATCACTGTCATATCAAGCCACAAAGTCATTCATTTATTGAAAAATGGATGTCAAGACTTCTTAGCCCATGTCACAGATTTAAATAAAAAACGTCAGAGTTAAATGATATTTTTATTGTTAACAAATTTCTTGACGTATTCCTTGAAGAACTTCCTGGTCTACCCCCGAAGCGTGAAATCGAGTTTTTTATTGACCTTGAACCTAGTACAAAACCCATTTCCAAAGCCCCATATCGAATGGCTCCTATTGAACTTCAGGAGTTAAAAACCCAACTACAGGAATTGTTAGACATCGGTTTCATTCGTCCTAGTACATCTCCATGGAGTGCTCATGTTCTGTTCGTGAAGAAGAAAGATGGAAGTATGCGACTTTGTATTGATTATCGGGAGTTAAATCATGTCACCATCAAGAATAGGTATCTGTTACCTCGCATTGATGACCTGTTCGACCAGTTGCAAGGAGCATAATTCTTTTCAAAGATCGATCTTCGTTCGGGATATCATCAGCTGAAGATTAAAACTGAGGATATTCCAAAGACTGCCTTCGTATCCCTGCAGACGGCATTATGAATTTTTAGTCATGTCTTTGGATCGACTAATGCTCCTGCTGCTTTCATGGATATGATGAATCGAGTATTCAAGGAATATTTGGATTAGTTCGTTGTTGTCTTTATTGATGACATCCTCATCTATTCCAAAAGTCGTGAAGATCATGAGCACCATTTGAAGATGATACTTGAAAGGCTTCGTGAAAACAAGTTATATGCCAAGCTGAAGAAATGTGAGTTCTGGCTTGAGGAAGTAGCATTCCTTGGGCACGTGGTGTCAAAATATGGAGTATCTATTGACCCAGCAAAGATTAAAGCAATATAAAGCTGGGAGAAACCTAAATCAGTGACCAAAATACGTAGCTTTCTTGGCTTAGCTGGTTATTATCGGAGATTCGTAGAAGGGTTTTCTCAAATTGCTACTCCATTAACTTAGCTGACTCAAAAAGATACAAAAATCAGTTGGACCGAGGAATGTGAGAAGAGTTTTCAAGAACTCAAGAGGAGACTCATTTCGCCACTTATTCTGGCAATACCATCTGGATCGGAAGGATTTGTCATCTACAGTGATGCTTCAGGCAAGGGTTTAGGATGAGTTCTCATGTAACATGGGAAAGTCACAGCCTATGCCTCACGACAACTCAAAGAATATGAGAGGAATTATCCTACTCATGATCTAGAGTTGGCAGCTGTCATTTTTGCACTTAAAATATGGAGGCATTACCTGTATGAGGAGAAGGTGGAGATCTTTACGGATCATAAAAGCCTCAAATATTTCTTCACCCAAAAGGAACTCAATATGTGGCAACGACGTTGGCTTGAACTGTTGAAAGATTATGATCATACCATTCAATACCATCCTGGAAAAGTGAACGTGGTAGCTAACGCATTGAGTAGAAGATCATATGCGGGTACGAGTGCGATATTGTCAACGCAAAGGCCCATTTTGTATGACTTGCAAAGGATGGAGATAGAGATAAAGACTCCAGGGACCCATGTGATGATGGCAAATATACGAGTAGAACCAACTTTAATCGATAAAGTTAAAGTTGTTCAAGCTACAGACCTGGAGCTGATGCGCATGAAGAAGAAAGTGCAAGAAAGTGTTGTTCCGGAAGCAAGAATCGATGAAGAAGGAATACTTAAAGTCAACTCCAGACTTTGTGTTCCTAACGACTCTGATTTGAAGTATAAGATCATGATGGAGGCGCACAACACACCGTTTACAATCCATCTTGGGAGTACCAAAATGTATCGTGATCTTCGACATACATTTTGGTGGAGCAATATGAAGAGAGAGATAGCGGAGTTCATCTCAAGGTGTCTAACTTGTCAATGAGTCAAGGCGGAGCATCAAGTATTAAAAGGTCCATTGCAACCACTTGAAATTCCAGAATGGAAGTGGGTGCACATTACCATGGATTTCGTTACTGGTCTTCCAAAGGTTTCTCAAGGCATTGATGCGATTTGGGTCATTGTTGATAGATTGACCAAGTCTGCTCATTTCTTACCTATACGAGAAACTTATACACTTGAACGTCTTGCTCGTATTTATATAAATGAGATTGTAAGACTACATGGTATGCCAGTATCCATAGTTTTTGATCGAGACCCAAGATTCACTTCACGATTTTGGGTAAGTTTGCAAAAAGCTATGGGCACAGATTTACGATTTAGTTCAGCATATCATCCTCAAATGGACGGACAATCAGAGAGGACTATTCAGACTCTTGAGAATCTATTAAGACTCTGTGTCCTTGACTTCAAAGGAAGTTGGGACAAGTTCTTTCCATTAGTGGAATTCTCCTACAACAACAGTTATCAAGCAAGTATCGGCATGACTCCATTTGAAGCGTTGTATGGAAGAAAGTGTCGTTCTCCAGTATGCTGGGACGAGGTGGGTGAAGCAACGTTGTTGGGACCGGAATAAGTATGTATGACTACGGAGAAGATTCAAATGATCCGCCAACATATAAAAACCTCACAAGATCGACAAAAGAGTTATGCTGATCTTCATCGAAAGGACGTGGAATTCAATGTTGGAGAACATGTGTTGTTACGTGTTGCTCCATGGAAAGGAGTTACAAGATTTGGAAAGAGAGGAAAGCTTAATCCTCGATTCATTGGCCTATTTGAAATCCTTAACCGAGTAGGAACTGTAGCCTATAGACTCGCTTTACCGCCAAGTATGTCTTGTGTTCATAACGTTTTTCACATATCCATGTTATGTAAATATATGGAGGACCTGAACCACATTATTGAGTTAGAACCAGATGAAATAGTGGAAGATTTAACGTATGAAGAAGTTCCTGTTAAAATCTTGGACAAGAAGGAACATATTCTATGCTCCAAAGTTATACCTCAAGTCAAAGTTTTGTGGAGAAACCACGATGTTGAGGAAATGACTTGGGAGTTAGAATCTGAAATGAAATCAAGGTATCCTCACCTCTTCGTCATACCAAGTATGTACCCAAATTTTGAGGACGAATTTCATAAGAAGGGGAGGTTGTAAGACCCCAACTTTTATGAATAAAGATTAATTTTCCCTAAATATCATTTTTGAATATTATGGTGTAGAGTTGATATAATGTTATAGTTGTGGGTAATATTTATAAATTTTGCAAAGTAAGCAAGTTGTTATAAAATATTCGTTTGGTCAGGGATTATTCTTTTTGTCGGGGAATATTCGTACGATAACACAATCATTGATGGACCCCACAACGGAATTATTGTCAGAGTTAGAAAATGACAAAAATATTTTTATGAAAATAACGACAGAAGTGTTACCGTTAACACTGTTGGAATACCTGGTGGTTAAAATATAGTAACACGCGTTGTTGCACAGTAGCACACAGTATTGCACAGTATTTTTGAATTATTGATTGTTACGTAAGAAGGCACTACCCAATAATTGTTACAGTAATTATTGTTTAATATTTTATTTTATTGATTCAATAATTGCTACATTGATATTTTTGATTCAATAATTGTCATTACACAGTATTTCAAATTATCAAATCAATAATTCATTTAAATATATTATTATAATATTATATTATAGTAGTATGATGTGATTAGTTTTTATAATTTGAATGGTAACATTATTATAGTAAATTAATGGTATAAAAGTAAAATGAGGTGGAAGAGAACAAATTGAATTTGAATTCTGATGATGTAAGCGATATATCATCGGAATGATGAGGTAAGCAATGATGTCATCGGAAGGATGATGTAAGCAATGATGTCATATGATCGATGATGTAAGAAATGATGTCATATGATCAATGATGTAAGCGATGATGTCATAAATTATTACGAAAAGACTATTTTACCCTTACTCTACCAAGCTTATAAATAGAAGCTCATTCCTTCATTATTTTTCACGAATTCACTAAAGCTATAGAGCGAGAAAGAATAGAGAGAATAAGAGAGAAAGAAGAAGAATCTTCATTATTACAATATTAACAGATCCAATTTTCTACTAAGGTAAGGGGTATTATTTCTTTTGTATTCATGAAGAGAACTTCTGTTATTCCATTCTTTATTATTCTGTTGGAATAACCTATATACGCGGACTACCCTATACTTGGTGAAATTCTTTTGTTATTTCATTCTTTATTATTATGTTGGAATAACCTGTCTATGCGAAGTACCGCATACATGGTGAAATTCTTCTATTATTTCATTCTTTATCATTCTTTGAACAAATTACCGTCTGCGTGCTTTACCCATTTGATTCGTTCCATTCTTTATCATTCTATTGGAATAGCTCGTCTCAGGCTTTTACGATTACCCGGTTCCATTATTTATTATTTCATTGGAATATCCCGCATGCGCATGTTATGCATGACCCGGTTCCATTATTTATTATTCTATTGGAATAACCTGTCTATGTGGTCTATCGCATGCTTGGTGATTTCTTTTGTTATTCCATTCTTTATTATACTCAGTTGGTTAAAGTTTTGATTTCTATACTCCATGAAATTAGTGGAATATACTTGATATTTGCGCTTCATCCAAAGATCTTTTCATGGAAATATTCTTTCGAGTATTCTTGAATTTTTACTCTACAAAGAAGTATCATGTTGACAATTTGGACGTTATTGGTTCCTAGATAAATTAATTCTTGAACTTGTTTTATTGAATTCTTATATCATTGTCATCATCCTCATGTTTATATTGTGATGAAAGTCATCTTTGGATTACGTGCATAGATGGACTTGGTATGATTATGACCGAGGATTATTTAAGATAATCATTACCGTAATGTAATGAATGATGTGGTAAAATCCTCATTGACCCCAGTAGTGTATTGATGGACATGTTGTTGAGATAAACATGACCAACTGGTGATAATAATGAATATCCTTGGCTCGTAGTGCATGGATAATTCAGTGATGTGGTTTATTTATTAAGCTGAGTCTCAGCGATAAAATTGATGATACCTATTAAATCATAGAAGATAGTAGATATTATGCTCTACTTGACTCTTCTAATGGATTATTTGTTCCGCTGCAGTTAAACTTGTTGTCTATTATATTCTATCAGTTTAATACTGTTGAAGGCTAATGATAATTTATTTGCATTATCTTAGTCATAATATTTCTTACTGGGCTAGTTGAGCTCACCCTTTTTCTTTCATTGTTCTCTTAAGGAAATGAGAATATAGCTGGGACTAGTCGGGGAACGGATCCAGATGGGTGTCTTAGTAGTCCTCACTATTTTATGAAATAGTGTGATAATAATTATAATAAGATTGAATTTGAGTGTTGATATTGTCTAGAAGATAATATTCGTATTTAAACTCTCAGCATATGTTTTGTCGTATTTACACGATAGTTGTATTAATTAAGTTGTATTTGAATTTTGTACCATGTATTTGACTACTCAGAATGGGTGATGTATACCTATTTTGGGGGCGTCACAAAACTTCACTGCCATATCCTGTTAAAACTAAATTTTTACACACATTCAAACCCTTTGTATATAGGTGCGAATGAGGTCTCGCACTACTTCCACATAACTGCACATTGACCCCCCCACACACACATTCATATGACAGTTTCTTGAAAAGTAGCGGTCACCATGGTAACACGGATGTCAGGGGGTGTCTAACACCTTCCCTCCACATAATCATGCCCCCAAACCTTAATGAATCTCGGTTTCACAAACCCGTTTAGCAGTGTCACATTACTGGATCAATGTGCAAACCTTTTCTCGGTTGCGTTGGTGCAACCATTTAAAAACACCAACTGGCGACTCTTAACAGTCCATCGTCGACATGATACATGTCGGACCTTTTTCACTTGTTTTTTCAAATAAATCTCACCTAACATGAGAACACCAAAGAACAAGAAACGAAAAGGGATAAATAAAAATCCCGACGTCGACATAGAAGATATATGTTTAGTAAACAGTGCAACAACTCATACAATCCTTCAAAGTGATAAATATTTTCCATAACTAACCAAAACTAAGGGAAGTGTGGGAATTATCTCTGGCATATCAAATTCAATCGATGGATTTGAAAATGCTAGTTTGATGTTTCCAATTGAGACACAATTCCTCATAAAAAATGCTCTATATTCTTGTAAATCAAGAAGAAATTTGATTAGTTTTAAATATATTTGACTACATGGTTTTCATATTGAAACAACAAATGAAAATGATAATGAATATATTCTTATCACTTCTACTATTTCTGAAAAAAAGAATATCCTGGAAAAATTTCATTCAATTTCTTCTGGGTTAGATACTATAAAGATTAGAGCAATTGAGTATTGTTGTGAGTCCAAAATTTATAGATCCCAAATCATTTATGCTTTTGCATGAAAGACTCGGTCATCCAGGATTGTCTATAATGTGTCGCATGTGACATCCCGAAAATTCATAAGATCTTGAATGATTAAATTAAAGGTTAAAGAATAAAACCTAGATGAGAATCAGAGGATTGATTTAAAAAAATTAAAGAATAACCTATATGGTTTACTATTTGAATAGATTTGAGAAAATAAGGGTTACAAAAATTCAAATCCTGAAATGGAATTATACTTGGAAGTATGTTAAGACTAAGGTATTATGTTACCTTTAACTTTATGTGAACTAATAAAAGAGATTATGAAATGATATATATGGAAAAGGTTTAAAACGAGAATATAGTTTCAATTCAACTTGCTAAATTAGTGAATTCAATTTGCTGAATTGGAAAACAGTTTACTGAATTGGAGATTAGTTTGAATCCAGTCTGCTGGATTGAGAAATAGTTCGCAGAATTATATACAATTTGTTGTTTAGATAAATTAGCTGGCTATATTGGGAAACAACAAGTTGTTTGGATAATCCAGGTTACTGGATTGGTCTGTTTTAATAAATTCAGGTTGCTGGAGTGGTATTCAGCTTACTGGATTGTATAGGAGAACTTATGAGATGAAATATTAAGTGTTAAAACATAATGTATACAAGAAAGAGAACCCAAAGTTATTGAATTGGGAAGAGATAAGCTAGGTATGACGATGATAATTAAAATAAGCCTAACCTAGTAGTCATGTGTTAGAAATTTAATAAAAAGTCCTAGAAAGGGATTAAGATTATGGCAAGTCAGATTAATATTTATGACAAGCCATATGATAAAAATTTATTGAGTGTAACAAGTTGTATAAAGATATTTTAAATAAGACATTTGATTAAATGTCAAGCCTAATATATAAAAATACTAATTGTTTACCAATGAAGTGAATAATTGTGATTTATATGAAGTATGTGTCTGATTAAATAAATATATATTGTAAATAAGTATATATTTATTTATTAGAAAGGATAGAAAAGAAACTATTTAGCCTAATATTATATATATATATATATGAATTAGGATCAAGAGCATACCCTTATCCAACTCACTTGAGCTCACCTCCTTTTTAGCTTGACGGATTGACATTTTGCTCGGTCATATATAACCGTCTGTCTATACTTTTAGCGACACTATATGTTGTCCGTCGCTAAAAGTATAGACGACGATTGTGTATAATCGAACCATCGCCTGGTCCGTCGCTAAAAGGTGAGAGCTCAGTGTGAGTTAGATAAGGGTAAGCTCTTGATCTTCATATATATATATATATATATATATATATATATATATTAGGAATTAACCTAAGGGTTAATTATTATTTGAGAATACTAGTATTTAAATTTCATACTAGTAAATTAATTTAAGAGACTTATTTTAATATATCTCATGTATTATTTATTTTAACTTAATTAAAGAAATTTTAATTGGGTTATATGAATAAATTTATGTGAATAATTATTTAAATTCCAAAATGAGTGGAATAGAAATCTTAATTAAATAAATTAGGGTAAGATAAAAATTTCTTGACTTGGTTCATGATAATTTTGCATGGCCAAAGCAATTAAATGAGAGCTCAATAGTTAGTCCAAATAATAAATTAAATGGCTCAAATTTTTGGCCATAAGATGAGTGCTTTTTTTAAGTCATTTTATTTAACGAATTAATAAAGTCAAATTGGGCTAAAAGGGGTACAATGGACCGGGTATGGAGAGAGAGAGAGAAATTGGCATGTGTTTAAATCTTTTATTTAGATTTATAAGTAATCTAAAGATAAGAGAGAGATAAGATAAGATAAGGAAGAAAGAGAAAGAGAAAGATAAGATAAGATAAGATAAGAGAGAGAAGATAAGATAAGATAAGAGAGAGAAGATAAGGAAGAAGAAGAAGAGAGGGAGAAGGAAGAGAAATCCAAATTAGCAAAACAATCTCCTACAAACCTCTATAACCATCTTCTCCATTCTCCTCCACCAAAATCTCCAAGAAAGAAAAAGAGATAAATAAATGGGTTTGAAGATTTAAGCATAGATAAGGCCAAGGGAGGAAGAAAATTGAATTCTAGCAAGATCTAGATAATCATCTAGCATCTAAAGGAAGAATCAAGGAAGTAAGTTCTTGAAATTTTAAATTTTTATTTTCTTTCTTAAATCTTCAGATCTACTACGTAAATGTGTATGTAAGTTGTTGATTGTTGGATATGTTATGATTCTATGAGTTATGAGTCCATAGAATCTAAAATGAACTAATTTGGATGTGTAAAACTTGAGTTATGAAGATTTGAAGGAGACAAAGTTGAAAATTTTCACGAAGAACAAACTTTAGAAAATTTAATAGACTGTTGTCCCTAAAAGGACAATTCGGGATTAGCTAAGTTGTTCAAAAATTTTGGGCTTTTGGTATGTTATAGTACACTGAATAAGCTTTCTCTAGACTACAGAACGTACTAATTCTGACTCCGGAGGAGGGAGTTATGACGTTCGGAAGGAGCATAATCAAAACTTTCCAACCAAATCCCGAACAGTCTCCTTCCACGAAATTTTTGGACTGGTGTGTTCGGATTTTGGAAAAAACATCATTAGATAAAAGTTGTAGTCCCGAAGTTAGCATTGCGTGGGCTCAAGAATCGCTAAAAATGTTTTAAAACGAGAGATTTATGACCGTTTTAGCGAGATAAGGTAAAATCTAGAAATACCGAAATAAAAAATGTCCAAAAATTTACAGAGGCATTTTTGGCCATTTGATTATTGAAATAAAATCAGGCCTTTTGGGACATAAAAATATATGATATAAAGTAGCTCATGTCCAAAGATGAGCTTATTCCGACTTAAATCGATCGAGTTATGGTCATTTCACTTTTTGGGATTTTCCGACGAAAACGGCTATAACCGGAGTTCTATAACTTCGATGGCCACGAAATTTAAACTGAAAGTTCACGTTAATAGGTGTAAGATTCTTCCAAGAGTTGGGAATTGTTGGAGTTGAGCATGATATAGCTAATTTTCTTAAGTTACGAACTAAAAACGGACTTTTGAAAAATAATAAATGAATTTTAAAAATTCCAAGAAAAATATATTTTCATAAGGGGATCATATACTGTTGATTTCTAGAAAAGAAATATTTTTGGAGATATTTTGGTATTTTTCATATAAATGATGATATTATGGATAAATGAATTTAATTATTTATGTGATGTTAAAAATATGGAAAATGAGATTTTATGACTTGAAAACCCTAAATATGGTTGATGTATATTTTGATGGGGTTTTGGATCATTTGAGATCAGATAGTATGTTTATGACATTTTAGGAAGATTAAATAGAATAAAGAGAAGTAAAGTTACTTTAAATATAATGTGTTGAATTGAATATTCCACACAGACTATATTATGTATATGGTATGCTAAAAAGGGCAATTCGATTTACTGGATTTGACAATCTAGTTTGCTGAATTTAAGAATTCGATTTATTGGATTTAGGAATTCGGTTTGCTGAATATAGGTATTCTGTTTGCTGGATTTAAGAATTTGGTTTGCTGGATTTAGGAATTCGGTTTGCTGAATATAGGTATTCAGTTTGCTGAATTGACAGATTATTAAAAAGGTAACTTACTATCCTGATTATTAAAATTACTTAATTGATGACCTGAGTTAATATGGAGAATTTTCGATGAAGTATATATGTTAAAGTATTAAGATAGGTAATTAGTAAATGATGGATTTGTGGCTAAATGTTAGCTAAATTATTAATAAAGTAATAGTATTATGAGTCATGGTATGTTATGCTGACTGAAAAATCAATCTTATAACTGATAAGTCTTTCATAAGAGATTAAATTAGACTGCTTAGCGGTAATCGACGAGCAGGCAAGTTTCCCTAACTCAAACTTGAGTTGTAATTTTCAAAGCATGTTAGTGAATAATTATTCTTGATTATTCACATCTATATTGAATATTGATTAGCACTTAGTGCATGTTGCATATGTTCATCAAGTATGAAAGGTTGATCACCTTCATTACCATAAGGTTCAGTTAAATTGTCCATGGTCATTGTTGACCTCCAAACATTATTAATTGATTCAATCATTCAATTATTGAAACTTGATTCATGTTATTTCACAGTTATTACATTGTTGAAAACTTGAAAGCTTATTCTTTCTTTTCAATCATGATATATCTTCATTGTACTTAAAATTTGCTAGGCAAATTTGTTGCTCACCCTTGCTATATCATGATAACATTTTCAGATTAAGATGAAAGCTCGAATAAAGACAGAGGCAAAGGCAAAGTGCGAGATTAAATTCTTATGCAGTTAGAATTATTAAATTTTCTAACGCAAAAGACATTGTAAATCTTTTAAGATATTGAAGGTATGTATTAAGTTAAGGTTGTATGTGACGCCCCAAAAATAGGTATACATCACCCATTCTGAGTCGTCAAATACATGGTACAGAAATAACTACAATTTCATTAATACAATTGTCGTGCAAAATACGACAACACATAAACTGTTAGTTTAAATACAAATATTGTCTTCTAGACAATATCCACACTCAGTTAAAGTCCTCATTACAATTATTGATACACTATTTTACAAAATAGTGAGGACTGCTAAACAATTGTCTAGAACCATCATTCCATACCCCGACTACTTCCCGCTATATTCTCGCTTCCTGAGAAGAAAAATAGAACAAAAAAAAGGGTGAGCTCAACTAGCGCAGTAAAGAATATTATGACTAAGATAAAGAACAACAATTTATCGTTAGCCTTCAAAAAATCAGATAAAATATAATGGACAACTAGTTTTAGATCAATATTCGCAGCGAAAATAACAATTCATTAGAAGAGTTAAGTCTATGAATTTAAAAGTCCATCATTAATATTTTATCCCTGTAATATCAATCAATATACCTCTTGCATCAAATATTCATTTTTGCACTACAGGCCAAAGATATTCATTTGTATGACCAGTTGGTCATGTTCATCTCAACACCTGTCATCTTTGCACTACGGGCCAAAGATATTCATCAGGTAATCATTCATCTTTGCACTACTTGCCAAAGATATTCATCAAGTATCACCTATAAAGACTAAGGATGATGAAAAACATTTTAGAGAACGAATCCAGTGAGACAAAAGAACAAAGATTAGAGATTCGTACTTTAGATAATTCAAGTTTAAAAATACTCCATAATAAACCATAATGGAGTAAAATTCAAGAATGAAGATCAGAACATGGATACAATCAAAGATAGTAATCATAATAGACATCTGGGATAAAGAAGAGAAAATTTTATTTTTTCGGTAAATAGTGTCGTATACGTGAATAGTAAATACGCTCGATAATATAGAGGGAGAAAACTTATTTTTGGTGTGATTTTTAATTCTAATTAAGCACCCTATTTATAGAAAAATGCTAAAACGCCAAAGGAGACTAAATAATAATATTATTATTATTTTTCTACACATGCCAAAACCAAGCAACACTCCACCTTTGAACAAAATTTTCAGCATATGTTTTCCACCAAAAACAAAAGTGGGTTCCACCCATAATAAAAATATTTAATTTCTGAAACTTCAATAATTCATAATAAATAGCCATTTTATCAGAAAAATATTAATTCATAATAAATAGCCATTTTATCAGAAAAATATGAATTTTATGTCCATTACATAGGAAATTAAATTCTCTACAACTTTGTAGCTTTAAGCTTTTCCAAATTCCAAACGAAAAGTGCCCGAAATCCACATACGGACGATTTTTAATACCACCATTCTGACAAAATACTGATAAAATACATCAGCATTAATTCCTTCATTTATATCCACATAAGATAAATATTTCCCTATCCATCCACATAAATAAATATTTCCTTATCATATAAATCAATAATTAATTATTCACAAATAATATTACAGAATCACAATTATGACAACCAAGTTGTTCCCAAGAAAGGGGGCTTTTCGATAAGGATTTCTCACTTCATCATGCGCATAATTAGGAGACCAACCCCTTCCTATCTGAGAACTTCCTTAGACATTGCCAATAATGCTATCTAATAATATTATTCAAATAATATGAATTATTGATCTGATAATGGGAAATAATGTGCAATGACAATTATTGAAACAACAATAATATAAAATATCAACGCATCAATTATTGAATCAATAAAATAAAATATTGAACAGCAATTACTGTAATAATTATTGAGTAGTGTCTTCTTACGTAAGAATCAATCATTCAAAAATATTATGCAATACTGGTAGTGCTCTTTCATGCAACCACAGCGACATCACGTATTTTAACCACCAGGTAATCCAACAGTGTTAACGGTAACCATTATGTTGTTATTTATAAAAACTCAAACTTGTCATTTTCTTCATCCGACAGTTATCCGTTATGGGGCCCACAAATGGATGCACCGTCGTACAAATATTCCCCAATAGCAAGAATATTTCACGACCAAACGAATATTCCCCGACAAAATGAATATTTTATAACCAATTTGCACATTTCACCCATAACCAAAGTATTATATCAAATTATTACCTTATTATTCCAAGATAATAAACAGAGGAAATTCAATTTTATTTATTAAAAGTTGGGGTCTTACAACCTCCCCTCTTTATGAAATTTCGTCCTCGAAATTGACGTACGTACCTGGTGTTTTCGAAAAGGTGAGGGTACCTCGATTTTATTTTCGATTCTAACTCCCAGGTCATTTCCTCCATAGCATGGTTTCTCCACAAAACTTTGACTTGTGGTATAACCTTTGTTCATAGGACATGTGTGACGCCCCCAAAATAGGTATACATCACCTATTCTGAGTCGCCAAATACATGGTATAGAATACAAATACAACTTAATTATACAATAGTCGTATAAAATATGACATTACATAATCTAAGAGTTTTAATAAGAATATTGTCATCTAGACAATATCCACACTCAATGGAGTCCTCATTACATTTATTATCACACTATTTAACAGAATAGTGAGGACAACTAATGCTATCATCTAGGACCATCACTCTGTTCCCCGACTAGTCCCAGCTACGTTCTCATTTCCTGAAGAGAACAATGAAAGAAAAAGGGTGAGCTCAACTAGCCCAGTAAAAAATATTATGACTAAGATAATGCAGAATAAATTATCCTTAGCCTTCAATAGTATAACAACTGATAGAATCAACAAGTTTTAGATCAAAAGTTACAGCGGAATAAGCAATCCATTAGAAGAGTCAAGTAGAACATGAAATCTACTATCTTCTATGATTTAAAATATTTTCATCAATTTTTATCGCTGAGACTCAACTTAATAAATAAACCACATCATCGAGTCATCCCTGCACTACGGGCCATGGATATTCATTAAATCATAAATGGTCATGACTATACCGAATAATCCCTGGTCATAATCATACCAAAAACTGTCCATCAATGCACTACAGGCCACTGAGGACTTTTACCACATCATTTATAACATTACAGGTCATGATTATACCGAATAATCCCTGGTCATAATCATACCATGTCCATCTATGCACGTAAGCCAAAGATGACTTTCATCACAATATAAGCATGAGGATGATGACAATGATATAAGAATTTAATAAAATAAGTTCAAGAATTAATTTATCCAGGAACCAATAACGTCCAATTTGTCAACATGATACTTCTGTGTGGAATAAAATTCAAGAATGCTCAAGAGAATATTTCCATGAAAAGATACTGGATGAAGCGCAAATATCAAGGATATTCCACTAATTTCATGGAGTATAGAAGTCAAAGCTTTAACCAACTGAGTATAAGATAATATATGAAACTGCAAATGGATTTTCGTCCGCCATGCGATAATCAACTTAGACAGATCATTTCCAAAATTTAATAAGGAATGAATACAAAGGATCATTCACCATGCATGTGATAATCCACATATACATGTTATTCCAACAGAATAATAAAGAATGGAATAACAGAAGAAATCACCATGCATGCGATAGACCGCACAGATAGGTTATTCCAACAGAATAATAAATAATGGAACCAGGTCATGCGTAAACGCAAAGACAGGATATTCCAGCAGAATAATAAATAATGGAACCAGGTAATGCGTAAACGCACCGACAAGATATTCCAACAGAATAATAAATAACAAAACCAGGCCATGTGTAAACTTGGCGGCGAGGATGTTCCAAACGAGAATAATAAAGAATGGAATAATGAAGAATTTCACCATGTATGCGGTGCTTAGCATAGACAAAAGTTATTCCAACATAATAATAAAGAAGGAATAACGAGGAAGAATTTCACCAAGTATAGGGTAGATCACAGCGTATACAAAGTTATTCCAATGTAATAATAAAGAATGGAATAATGAAGAATTTTACCATGTATGCGGTACTTGGCATGTAGAAAAGTTATTCCAACATAATAATAAAGAATGGAATAATGAAGAATTTCACCAAGTATAGGGTAGATCAGCGTATCTGAAAGTTATTCCAATGAGAATAATAAAGAATGGAATAACTTGAAGTTCTCTTCATGAATACGAAAGAAATAATACCCTTACTGAATACAACAAATAATATCCCTTACCTTAAAAGAAAGCTGGATATAGGAGTAGTGAAGAAAGCGAATACTTTTCTTCTTTCTCTCTATAATTTCTCTCTCTAGAGTTTCAAATTGAATTCGTAAGAAATAATAAAGGAATGAGCTTCTATTTATAGGAGAATAGGTGAATAGTAACTAATTCATGAACGGTCCAGATTGATTTACTTTTAAGCAGACGGTCCATATTAATTTACTATGCAATTATTAATAAAATATTCTAATAAAACAAAATCTTTTAAACAAAATATAATATATTCTATTTATAATCTAAGAAAGCGAATAACTTTATAAAAGTATTACTTTTTTATATAAAAAAGATTTTACTATGCAAATACTATCGCAGGCACTATGCAAATACTATGCATAATAGAATATTATATATTCTATTTATAGTCTAATAAAACAAATAACTTTATAAAAGTATTCTATTTTATATAAAAAGATTTTACTAAGCAAATACTATGCATAATAGAATATTATATATTCTATTTATAGTCTAAAAAATAAATAACTTTATAAAAGTATTACATTTTTATATAAAAGTTTTTCATTTTATTACATTTATAATAATAATAAAACAAAACTTATCACCTTTATTATAATTCACAATATTAATCGACCAGGTCGTTCCCAGGAAAGAGGGGGCTTTCCAATAAGAATTTCTCCCTATTAATGCGCAATTAGGTGACCAAACCTCTCCTTAACAGAACTTCCAGACATCGTTAATATTGCAAATAATAATATTAATAACTTTGTTATCTCAATTATTGATTTAATAATATATAAAATATTGATAATAATTGAATCAAATAACGTGAGATATGCAGCAATTACTGTAGCAATAATTGAACAAAACTGAGTGACTTCTCACGTAAGCATCAATAATCAATATCGTGTGCTACTATGCAATCACGCGTATTACTGTACTTTTACTACTGAGTAGTTCAACAGTTTTAACGGTAAAACTTCCGCCGTTATTTTCATAAAAATATTTTTGTCGTTTTCTCAACCCGACAATAATTCTGTTGTGTGGTCCACCAATGATTATACCGTCGTACGGATATTCCCCAACAAAAAGAATATTATACAACAACTTGCATACTTTTCAAAATTTATAAATATTACCCACAACTATAATATTATCTCAAATCCACACCATAATTTTGAAAAAAAAAATTGAGGAAATTAAATCTTTATTCGTAAAATTTGGGATTTTACAATCTCCCCTCCTTATGAAATTTCGCCCTCGAAATTTAAGTATGTACCTGGTATGCCGAACAAATGAGGACACTTCGCCAGATTCTAACTCTTGAGGTATAACCTTTGAGTGTTGAATACGATCCTCATTATCCAATATTTTAACACGTATCTCCTCATACGTTAAATCTTCTGCTATATCGTCTAGTTTTAATTTAATAATGTGGTTTGGGTCATCCACATATTTACGTAACATCGATACGTTAAAAACGTTATGAACACGCGACATACTTGGCGGTATAATGAGTCTATATGCCACAGTTCCTACTCGATCGAGGATTTCAAATGGGCCAATTAAATCGAGAGTTGAGATTTTCTCTCTTCAGCAACTGTTGCTTTTAAAATATCGCCCTCTTGAACCTTCTTCCTCATATTCATCAGCTCCGAGTCTGTAGCTTTAGTAGCTTTAACATTATCGACTAAAGTCGGTTCTACTCGTATATTCGTTATCTTCACATGGGTTCCTAGAGTCTTTAACTCTATCTTCATCATTTGTAAGTTATACGAAATGGGTTTTTGTGTTAACAACATCGCACTTGTAAACGCATATGATCTTCTACTCAACGCGTCAGCTACCACGTTCGCTCTTCCACAATGATATTGAATGGTACGATCGTAATCTTCAACAGCTCGAGCCAACGTCTTTGGCGCATTATACGTTCGTTTTTGGTTGAAGAATACGTCAGGAAATTTATTAATAATAGAAATATCATTCAAAACTGTGACTCTCATCCAAGACTTGGATAACATACCACATTGATACCTATCAACTTGCCATCGTCATTCACAACGTCCCCTATGGAAAGTCTGGCTTCAGTGCATTCCACATAAGGAAGTCAACAACGAAAGGATCGGGGCTCTTTACTTATGGCTTGATATGATAATGATTGACTTTAGTGGTTTGGTTGCTTGAATTCGCATAACAGGTTGGTTAGGAATATGAAAGCTAACAACCTTACGAAAATCTTGATGAGTAGTTAACCAATCGATTCCTAAAATCACATCAAAGGCAAGTATTTTCATAGAGATAAGATCGACAAGTAACGTGAAAGTGTCGATTTAAATCAACAAGATTTATAAACAGTGGAGGTAACGAAGGCTTCTACTAACGAAGTTTCAACCAAAAAGTCAAAGTCTAACTTCTCTGGGGTTAAATTTAAACGTTGAGCGCAAGCAAGAGAGATAAAAGAATGGGTAGAACCGGTATCTAATAAGGTATAGACTTCGCAAAAGTTTATGATTAACTTACCCGTAATAACCTCGTTCGGGTTCCTCAATAAAAGCTCTCACTTAAACTACCAGCTTTGACTTGTCTGGGACATCCTTTAGCGTCACTATCCCAGCTGAACTTGACTTCACTACACGACAAAATCAAGCTAGGTGACGTTCTCTTCCACAATTGAAACACGCTTTGGGTTGTTGCGTACAGTTTGGACGAATGTGTCCCTCCTGTCCGCATTTGAAACATACGACCGGTGGTCGTTCTTCTTCCTTTGAAACAGGTGTCGGTGCTGCTATCTTTCCATCATTATTGAACCTTCTCTTCTTGAAATTTCCACTTCTATTATCTTGGCCATGATTACCACCGAAGTGGTTACCATTCTTGGCATGATAATTTAACCCACGATGGTTATCATTGTTCCGATGGCCGTTGCCACCAGTATGATTATTATCGTGTTGTTGTTCCTTACCTTTTGGTTGTGCTGACTCATTATCGCGCTCCAATAACTGAGCCCTATTCACAACATCTGAATATAAACAAAGTTTTTGAGAAATGAGGTATTGACGTATATCGGGTTTCAAACCTCGCAAAAACATTCGCGTCATTCGCTCCTCATTATCGACCAAATGGGATGCAAACTGGGATAACTCTGCAAATTTAGCCTCGTATTGCCTCACGGTCATATTATTTTGCTCCAACTTGATAAACTCCACCTCCTTCATGTGACGAATACTTTTGGGAAAGTACGTGTCGTTGAACAACCCTTGGAACTTCTCCCAAGACATCTTGAGTCGCCAGTCGGGTGACGCTTTTTCTGATTCTCACCGAAGAATCGCCTCTTCATGCAACATAAAGGTGGCAAAGGGAACCTTTTGCTCCTCGAAGCATCCCTTGACATCAAATATCTTGGTGATCTGCTTTAACCACGTCTCCGCCTTAAGTGGTTCTGGCTTTCCCAAAAACTTCGGTGGTCCCCTTAAACTGCTTAGCGGTGACCAACCGTGGTTTGCCATTATTTCCACCTATATTTTGAACATGAGTCTCTCTTACCTGATGTTGCATGAATTGCATAAAGCCTCTGAACATTCCATCGTTCATCATTTGATCAGTGTTATTATTGTCTTCTTGTTGCACATTATCCTGGGTATTGATCGTTGGTGACTCAACGGTCTCATGTGCTTCATTGCTGATCTCAACATTTTCAGATGCCATTTTCAAACTGTGACACCCCCAAATTCGGGTACTTCCGTTTCTGCAGGATTTGGTGTTCACTGTACAAATATCATCTATCTATCTACCCATAATTAAAAACAAACCATGCAATTGATAGAATTAAATAAATAAATCTCCCCTTATGGGGTTACATCATCTGCATAAAATACAATCCCAGGTCACTCTAATCTTAAACATCTGTGTGGAATCGTAAACAATAACAAGTCTTAAATAACATCAAGTCTATAAATAAATACACATCAAGTCTTAAATAACAACAAGTCTTCCTCATTTGTTAACCTTGCCCTTGCCTTTACTAGTGGAAGGCTCGTCTGATCTTTCGTTCTTAACTGCAATGTTATTATTACGCAAGAGTGAGCACGATTGCCCACAAGTATAACAATATAACAAAGAAATAATAACATTCGAATAAATCAAAGGCTTCTGAAACATGAAAACTCAGCTTTTGAATCAAGAATGAATAACAAGAAACAAAAGAACTTCTGAGGGTCATAAGACCTTAAACTATGTCCTAGGTTGTCAAGTGTTTATACTTGAAACTTTTAACAGTCATAAGACTATGGACTCTTTTATCGTACTTAGGGGGATCAGCTTAGTACCATACTGTGCACAATATCTTAACGCTAACGCATAAGTAATCCCCTATACAGGGTTGTTCATCTCAGTTTGACATTAGAGTCCGCACCAAAGGAAGTTTGGTTTGGATAATTCATCAAGGGTTCTGAAATTTAGAACGCTCATCAACTATGGACTAGTCGAATCATTAAGGGTTCACTAGTCTAACAAAGTTCAACAGTAACTGAAATTTAAAATTGAATAGCAATCTCAAAAGGTATACAATAGAATAATTATTGTATAGCAGAATCATACTTTGAAAGATTAATACATTTTAATATAATAAAATGTACTTGATCAATAATAACGAGAATTTTCTCGATGTAAAGAGACAACTTATAAGCTCATATAAAGATAATGAGTAGGGTTACTTAAACTTGCCTTGTCATGCGTAGATTACACGTTAATTTATACACTATTATTGATTTAATCCTACATACTAGTTACATTCACAATACCCGATTAATTATAACGTAACTAGTCATCACAAGTTCATTCTCTTTGTCTAACTTTGATTAGGACCATACTTAATCAAATTACTACATTCATTGACACATAATTTACACTTTATGAACAATAAGCTAACTATGTGTTCAATAATTCAATTCGCACGTAATTGTGTTATTAACATGTTAAGAATTTATCTTAACGTCTCATTGTACGTCTAACATAATTTTATGTTCCTTAGATTTGGTTACTATCACATTTCTATACTTGAATACTTAAAAAAAATTGCATTTTCGGATATTTCGCTAAGTAAACTATATGCAAAGTTGTTATACTAGGTCTTTCTATTTGCATTTTGGTAGTCTTCTTGACTTGAAACTGAAACCATGCACAGGGAATTAGGCATGGAGTTGGCGTCGCGGCGCGAAACTCCAGTTTCTGAATTTCTAGTTCGCGAAGAACACAGAATCAGGCAAAATTATCACTACATGATCATTAAATTCATCAAATTAAGCATACCCACATACTAGAATTCGTACATAATCGTTACCCAACCTTTATATAGTGATTTCAACCAATTAAAACACATAATCATAAAATTAAAACATGTAATTTTCACTGTTCTTGATGTTCTTGAAGGTTTTGAACATAAAACATAAAAAACACCACGGATTCGTTATGACACCAAATCCATCCATTCGAAGTTTGATTTCTTTGTTTTAACATGTGATAACATAATCTGTCGTTAAATTACAAATTAAACAATAATTTGTAGCATACAAATTCCCATAAGGGCCATACATATGAAACTTATACTCAATAACTTCATAAATCGATTTATAACTTGTTTGAATGAAATTAATGTTATGAAACATACATATATGATAATGAAACATATTATGATTATATATATACCCTATATAAACACATAAGTTATTAATTTTTCAATTATAGAGACTTACAGTATATTTTCATATAAAGTATAAACAATAAATAAAATTGGGTTAAAGAGATTACTCACAGCGTAGTGTAGATAGAAGAGATAAAACCTTTCTCAATCAATCACACAATTCACAATTCCCTCAAAATTCTTAATTCTCTCTATGATTTCCTTTGTTAAACTTAGAAAAATGAAGAAGAAGAAGAAGAAGAAGAAGACGTATATAATAAAAAATAAAAACTGACGCGTTGTGGAGGTCAGTTACCCATCATGGGTTAACTGCCCTCAACCTCCACTAATGCCATGTTTGGCTAGCCTTAAAAGGCTTATTCTCATTTAATTTAATAAAACTTTTATAATATAGTTTAAATCGTGTCACGCCCAATTGCACAATAAATCAAATGTCTTATTTAATTTATTTTAAATAACATATAATAATTTCTCATTAATTTATATAGTCACATAATTAAATTTCTCATTTATTAATTATGTCAAATTATTAAATCTCTAATTAATTATTAAATTAATTAAAATAACATTATGCTTATTAAATATTTCATTTAATTCAATAAATAAAAATTCTCCACATTAATTTAATAAATATAACACATATAATTAAATTAATCTACCACAATTTCATCAATTAATTATTTAATCTAATAATTAATACATCAAAAAATCTTTATTTAATCCAATAAATATTAAAATTAAATTACAAAATCTCGGTTGTCACATCTTTCCCCCCTTAAAAGGATTTTGTCCTCAGAATCACGACTCAAACAATTCGTCACGTTACATTCTCCCCCCTTACAAAGATTTTGTCCCCAGAATCGCTTATACTAATCTAAGTAAATAAATGAGGATAATTCTTCATCATATTCTCTTCGAGTTCCCACATTGCTTCTTCAGCGCTATGGTTCCTCCAAATTACCTTAACAGAAGGTATTACTTTATTTCTTAGAACTTGCTATTTTTGATTTCGACAATAACGGCAGAATTTCTTCGTAAGATAAGTCTTTGTCAAAATGTAGGGGTTCATATTCAATCACGTGCTTGTAGTCAGGTTTGTAGGGTCGTAGAACTGAGACATGGAAAACATTGTGGACATTCTCTAGAGTTGGAGGTAAGGCTACCTCATATGCAACCTCTCCGACCCTTTGCAGAACTTCAAAGGGTCCAATGAATCTTGGGCTTAATTTTCCTTTCTTTCCGAACCTGATCTTTCCCTTCCAGGGAAAGACCTTTAAGAACACATAACTACCCGGTTCAAACTCAACATTCTTACGGTGTGGATCGACGTATTTCTTTTGTCTATCTTGGGCTACTATCAATCTTGTTCGGATCACTTTGACTATTTCTGTTGTTTGTTGTACCAATTCTGGACCTAGTAATTGTCTTTTGCCAACTTCATCCCAAAGATATTTGAGTTTTGCACTTCAACAGATAATGCTTCATAAGGCGGCATGCCAATACTAGCGTGGTAACTGTTGTTGTAGCTAAACTCTACGAGCGGTAGATGGTCATCCCAATTTCCTTTAAAGTCCATTATATAAGCTCTTAACATGTCTTCTAATGTCTAAATTATTCTTTCACTCTCTCCATCCGTCTGAGGGTGATATGTCGTGCTCATTCATAATTGTGTTCCCATGCATTCTTGTAGACGTTTCCAGAAGTTTGACGTAAAGTTCGGATCTCTATCTGAAACAATTAACACCGGAACTCCGTGCCTTGAAACAATCTCTTTCACATATAACCTTGCCAACTGATCTAACTTGAATCTAATTTTGATCGGAAGAAAGTGTGCGGATTTCGTCAATCGGTCAACAATAACCCATACTGTGTCGTAGCCTTTCTGAGTTGTCGGTAGGCCAACCATGAAATCCATCGTAATATATTCCCATTTCCATTCTGGAATCTCTAAAGGTTGTAGTAACCCACTTGGTCTCTGATGTTCTGCTTTCACTTTCTAACATGTCAGGCACTTGGCAACACATTCTGCAACCTCTCGTTTCAAATTTGGCCACCAAAAATATTGTCGAAGATCTTGGTACATCTTGGTACTACCAGGGTGAATCGAATATCTTGAGTTGTGAGCCTCGCTTAAAATTTCTTCCTTAATATCTGGTATTGGCGGTACCCAAATTCTATTCTCAAATCTCAGTATTCCTTCACTATCCATCTTGAATCTTGATTCGGTTCCTTCGAATATCTTCTTTTTAACTATTTTAAATTCGTCATCCTGAAGTTGAGCCTCCTTAACTTTATCCAGTAGAGTTGTACCAGATTGCATCTGAAAAAACTTCTCATCAATCTCCATAGGATACTTTACTTTCAATTCTAGCTTTTCCATTGCAGAAATTAGCTCCTCCTGAGCGGTCAACATCATCAATTTCTCCCGACCCTTTCTACTTAAGGCGTCGGCAACTACGTTTTCCTTACCCGGATGGAAAAGAATCTCACAATCATAGTCCTTAATTAACTCCAACCACCTTCTTTGGTGCATGTTCAAGTCTTTCTGTGTAAAAATATATTTCAGACTCTTGTGGTCTATATATATTTCACACTTCTCCCCATAGAGATAGTGCCTCCAGATTTTCAAAGCAAAAACACTGCAGCTAACTCCAAGTCATGGGTCGGATACCCCTTCTCATAATCCTTCAATTGTCATGACGCATACGCAATGACTCTGCCGTTCTGCATAAGCACACATCCAAGTCCTTTATGTGATGCATCACTATAAACCACAAAATTTCATGTATCATCCGGAAGAGATAACACAGGTGCTGAACTCAACCTCTTCTTTAATTCTTGAAAGCTTTCCTCACACTTCTCCGTCCAAACAAATTTCACTGATTTTCTACTCAAATTCGTCAACGGAGTTGCGATCTTGGAAAAATCCTGAATGAATCTTCTGTAATAACCTGCCAATCCAAGAAAACTTCTTACTTTCGACGGCGTCTTCAGCTGATCCCAGTTAATCACAGCTTCGACTTTGGAAGGATCCACCAAAATTATGTCCCTATCGATCACATGTCCAAGAAATTGTACTCTTTCAATCCAGAATTCACATTTCAAAAACTTGGCATACAACTTCTCCCTCTTCAATGTCTCTAACGTCACCCTCAAATGCTCTTCATGTTCTTCTTTGGTTTTTGAATATACCAAAATATCATCTATAAATACCACTACGAATTTGTCCAAAACGGCTTGAACACTCCCTTCATTAAGCCCATAAATGCTGCAGGAGCATTCGTTAGACCAAATGACATTACCAAAAATTCGTAGTGACCGTATCGTGTTCTGAACGATGTCTTCGGTACATCCTCTGGTCTCACCTTCAGTTGATGATAACCACTCCTCAAGTCTATCTTTGAAAAGTATCTTGCTCCCTTTAACTGATCGAACAGATCGTCGATTCGCGTTAATGGATATCTATTTTTAATTGTGACCTTATTCAGTTCTCTATAGTCGAAGCAGAGCCGCATTGTCCCATCCTTCTTCTTCACAAATAAAACTGGCGCTCCCCACGTGATACGCTTGGTTGGATATACTTCTTGTCCAGTAATTCTTGTTGTTGGACCATCAGTTCTTTCATCTCTACCGGTGTCATTCGGTACGGTGCCTTCGATATTGGGGCCGTTCCTGGAGCCAAATCTATCACAAATTCAACTGCTCTATCTGGAGGAAGTCCTGGAAAATTATCTGGAAATACATTTGCGAAATCTCCCACTACTGGTATCTCCTCTATTTTCGGATTCTCTTTACGACTATCGACTATGTAAGCTAGATATCCTACACAGCCTTGCCTTAACAACCTCCTGGCCTGCATCATCGTCAGACAACTCTCTTGTCTAGGCGACTTGCTACCATAAAACACAACCTTTGACGGAGTCATAAGGTTAATACGCTTCTTCTGGCAATCAATTATCGCCCCATAATTGGATAACCAGTCCATACCCAATAACATCAAATTCTCCAAGTCGAATAGGGATAAGATCTACGTTCATGATATTACCCTTAATATCCACTCTATAGTTCTTATGCACGTACTTAACAGGGATGATTTCTCTATTCGTAATTTCTATGTTCATGGGGTATTCTAACTCGTCTTTAAGCAATTCTAAGTTCTCAGCAAAGTCATCGGATATAAATGAACAAGTAGCACCCGAATCAAATAATACATAAGCATTAACATTATTGATTGGAATGATACCTGACACCACATCACGAGACTGCACTGCATCCTATACTGTCATGTTGAATGTTCTGGCAGTCGATCGGTTGGTTGCAGTTGGTCCTGCGATAGTCAGAGTGCTTCCACCACTGTTTCCTCTATTCCCTCCTGATCCCGTCCCTCCAGATCCCTTCTTAGGACAATCCCTTGCAAGATGATCCTTTGAGCCACAAGTGAAACAGGCACCCTTCTTTAGGTTAGGACAGTTAGGTGCTATATGGCCTTCCTGACCACAATTGTAGCACACTCGTTTTCCCTTCATGCAAACTCCTAGATGAGCTTTTCCGCAAGTTTGGCATGCTTTGATCTTCTTCTTCTGCCCTCCTTGTTGATTTCCAGCTGAAGAGTTATCAATCCACTTTCTCTTCTGATTATTACTACCTCTCGTGCTACTTCCATCAGTCTTGTTAACTCCTTCATTCTCACTCTTTTTCTTTTTCTGATCCTGAATATATTTAGTTACCGCATCGCTTCCACCCTCAGCGAGTATGGCCTTTTCTAACACTCCAGCAAAAGTGTTCACTTGAAACATTGACACCTTGCTATACAACCAGGGCTTCAGTCCCTGCTCGAAACGTCATGCCTTCCTCTCATCAGTATGTACTTGGTATGTGGCGAACCTAGCCAACTCATTAAACCTTGCTGCATAATCTGCTACGGACATACTCCCCTATTTCAACTCTTGAAACTGAACTTCCATTTGGTTTGGCGAACTGGTTGGAAAATACATCTCGAAAAATATCTCCTTGAATCTCTCCCAGGTTATTACACCTTCTCCTCCCGTACATTTTGTTTTCGCCACCAATAAGCGGCTTGGACTTCAAAGATAAATGTTGCATATGCGGTCTTCTGGTCTTTCCTTACTCTGGCAACGTCAAACACCTTCTCCATCTCCATAACCCATGTTTGAGCTTTGATTGGGTTTATGGAACCTTTAAACTCTAGCAGTCCCACCGCCTTGAAATCCTTAAACGATGTGTTTGGTGGAGCTTGTGGTTGATTGTTAATTGTTCCAGCTAATAGGTTCACCAATTGCTGAACAGGGTTAGCATTGGCGTCGTTGTTGTTATTCATTGGTTCTTCTTGAGCTTGTTGACGGTTTTGTCTTCTTCTAGGTGGTATATTTTTGTTAAGAATATACGCTTATTAAGTCTTTATTCAATCCCTTAAACATTTAAGGCTTAACTAAAACATTTAATCATAATTCACTTAACACATTATTCAAATAAACTCTGACATTTTTATTCAATTCAAAAGTTTTAACATCATACGATAGCATCACTGCTATTTACATCAACTATCCCGAGAAAAAAAATCTACAGGATTTAAAACATTAAAATATTCCTTTGTTTATAAACACATCGGAATTTACATCTTTAACTACCAGATAGGTTTCGCATAAATAAACTAATCATATCAACGCTTATTAAAGTATTTGAATAGCCTCGCCCGCTCTTCTTTTTCATAATTCGGGACATCGTCCTGCGATCTAGCATATATGATGGTAGACCTTCAAACTAAATTGGATATTTCATAACTCGATCCTGGGCCGCATCCATTGCATTGTGAAGTGTAGAGTATGTCTCCTCAAGTTTAGTTGTCTTCGCTCGGCAATCATCTTCTGCAAGATCAGCACGACGTCACTCTCTTACCCAGCCCTCCTCTGCTATGGTTAGCCTTTCTGAACTCTCTTTCAGTTCCTTCTTTAACTTCTCTATTTCTTCGGACTTCTCTTCAGTTTGACCCTTCTCGTGAACCAAATCCCACTCCATGTTTCCCAAACGTGTGTGAAGAGTCACAATCTCCCTATCCTTTTGCTCGATGGTAATCTGCTGAATAACCGTCTGCAAAGTCAGATCATGTACAGTGTCACGTAACTCTATGTTACGGTCATATAACTCGTCATACATCTCAGCATCAATGGAGTTCGGTGGGAACTCATCTTCTTCCTCTTCTTCCTCAGGATCCTCCTCAGGATCAGTCTCAGGCTCATGCTCCTGACCAACAACAGTGATCAACGGAGATGGCTCTCTCTATACCAATTGTTCCCTGACAACATGAATGTCTCGGGGCTCCTCCTCTGTAGGTACTCGGGGTTCCTCCTCCCCAGCTCGACTAGCTCCTCCAACATTCGACATCCTGACAACACAATTTTAAGTTTTAGTTACTAATCCATACTAGCGAGCACATAATTTAACACATAAGCACATAAAGTCTTTTATTATCTTCAATGAATTAAGAAATTCATTTCTTATAACTCGATAAGAGTTTACCACCACTATGTTCTCATTCTCCTATAAGGCTACTACCTAAGGTTGTTCCCCCCACCTAAGGTCATAACGTACAGCTTTGATACTAACCTATGACACCCCCAAATACGGGTACTTCCGTTTCCGTAGGATTTGGTGTTCACTGTACAAATATCATCTATCTATCTACCCATAATTAAAAGCAAACCATGCAATAGATAGAATTAAATAAATAAATCTCCCCTTATGGGGTTACATCATCTGCATAAAATACAATCCTAGGTCACTCTAACCTTAAACATCTGTGCGGAATCGTAAACAATAACAAGTGTTAAATAACATCAAGTCTATAAATAAATACACATCAAGTCTTAAATAACAACAAGTCTTCCTCATTTGTTAACCTTTCCCTTGCCTTTACTAGTGGAAAGCTCATCTGATCTTTCGTTCTTAACTGCAATATTATTATTACACAAGAGTGAGCATGATTTCCCACAAGTATAACAATATAACAAAGAAATAATAACATGCGAATAAATCAAAGGCTTCTGAAACATGAAAACTCAGCTTTTGAATCAAGAATGAATAACAAAAAACAATTGAACTTCTGAGGGTCATAAGACCTTGAACTATGTCATAGGTTTCAAGTGTTTATACTTGAAACCTTTAACAGTCATAAGACTATGGACTCTTCTTCTCGTACTTAGAGGGATCAACCCTTAGTACCACATCGCATTGCATAATATCTTAACGCTAACGATAAGTAATCCCCTATCTGAGGTTGTTCATCTCGGTTTGACATTAGAGTCCGCACCAAAGGAAGTTTGGTTTGGATAATTCATCAAGGGTTCTGAAATTTAGAACGCTCATCAACTATGGACTAGTCGAATCATTAAGGGTTCACAAGTCTAACAAAGTTCAACGGTAACTGAAATTTAAAATTGAATAGCAATCTCAAAAGGTATACAATAGAATAATTATTGTATAGCAGAATCATACTTTGAAAGATTAATACATTTTAATATAATAAAATGTACTTGATCAATAATAACGAGAATTTTCTCGATGTAAAGAGACAACTTATAAGCTCATATAAAGATAATGAGTAGGGTTACGAAACTTGCCTTGTGCGTAGATTACACGTTAATTTATACACGGTCATTGATTTAATCCTACATACTAGTTACATTCACAATACCAGTTAATTATAACGTAACTAGTCATCATAAGTTCATTCTCTTTGTCTAACTTTGATTAGGACCATACTTAATCAAATTACTACATTCATTGACACATAATTTACACTTTATGAACAATAAGCTAACTATGTGTTCAATAATTCAATTCGCACGTAATTGTGTTATTAACATGTTAAGAATTTATCTTAACGTCTCATTGTACGTCTAACATAATTTTATGTTCCTTAGATTTGGTTACTATCACATTTCTATACTTGAATACTTAAAAAATTGCATTTGTGGATGATTTCGCTAAGTGGCGCTCTGGCGCCTTTGCTCATATAGAGTCTTATTAGGTCTTGGCCGGGCTTGAGACTGTGGCAATGGCATGGGAATTAGGCATGGAGTTCAGCCATGGCTGAAACTCCGATTCTCAATTTTTAGTTCGCGAAGAACATAGAATCAGGCGAAATTATCACTACATGATCATTAAATTCATCAAATTAAGCATACCCACATACTAGAATTCGTACATAATCATTACCCAACCTTTATAGAGTGATTTCAACCAATTAAAACACATAATCACAAAATTAAAACATGCAATTTTCACTATTCTTGATGTTCTTGAAGGTTTTGAACACAAAACATAAAAATTAACACCACGGATTCGTTATGACACCAAATTCATCCATTCGAAGTTTGATTTCTTCGTTTTAACATGTGATAACATAATCTACCATTAAATTTCAAATTAAACAATAATTTGTAGCATACAAATTCCCATAAGGGCCATACATATGAAACTTATACTCAGTGACTTCATAAATCGATTTATAACATGTTTGAATGAAATTAATGTTATGAAACATACATATATGATAATGAAACATATTATGATTATATATATCATATATAAACACATAAGTCATTAATTTTTCAATTACGGAGACTTACAGTATATGTTCATAGAAAGTATAAACAACGTAAATAAAACTAGGTTGAAGAGATTACTCACAGTGCAGTGTAGATAGAAGAGATGAAACCTTTCTCAATCAATCACACAACTCACAATTCCCTCAAAATTCTTAATTCTCTCTGTGATTTCCTTTCTTAAACTTAGAAAAATGAAGAAGAAGAAGATGTATATAATAAAAAAAAATAAAAACTGACGTGTTGTGGAGGTCAGTTACTCATCATGGGTTAACTGCCCTCAACCTCCACTAATGCCATGTTTTGCTAGCCTTGAAAGGCTTATTCCCATTTAATTTAATAAAACTTTTATAATATAGTTTAAATCGTGTCACGCCCAAATGCACAATAAATCAAATGTCTTATTTAATTTTTTTATAAATAACATATAATAATTTCTCATTAATTTACATAGTCACATAATTAAATTTCTCATTTATTAATTATGTCAAATTATTAAATCTCTAATTAATTATTAAATTAATTAAAATAACATTATGCTTATTAAATATTTCATTTAATTCAATAAATAAAATTCTCCACATTAATTTAATAAATATAACACATATAATTAAATTAATCTACCCCAATTTCATCAATTAATTATTTAATCTAGTAATTAATTCATCAAAAAATATTTATTTAATCCAATAAATATTAAAATTAAATTATAAAATCTCGGTTGTCACACAAACACTGTCACAAAACAAGGGTTAATTAACATATCACATATTATTCCTATACTCTGACCGACAAATTAAATACCAAATAAACTTAAGTAGGTCATACTAGCGAAGGAATTCTCCGTCTCTCCCCTCCTAGTTCTTGTCTCACATCTCAACCAGGGATCATATTCCTAAGCTTTGATACCAACTATGACGCCCCCAAAATAGGTATACATCACCTATTCAGAGTCGCCAAATACATGGTACAGAATACAAATACAACTTAATTATACAACAGTCGTATAAAATACGACATTACATAATCTAAGAGTTTTAATAAGAATATTGTCATCAAGACAATATCCACACTCAATGGAGTCCTCATTACATTTATTGTCACACTATTTAACAGAATAGTGAGGACTACTAATGCTATCATCTAGGACCATCACTCTGTTCCCCGACTAGTCCCAGCTATGTTCTCATTTCCTGAAGAGAACAATGAAAGCAAAAGGGTGAGCTCAACTAGCCTAGTAAGAAATATTATGACTAAAATAATGCAGAATAAATTATCCTTAGCCTTCAACAGTATAACAACTGATAGAATATAATAGACAACAAGTTTTAGATCAAAAATTGCAGTCAGAATAAGCAATCCATTAGAAGAGTCAAGTAGAACATGGAATCTACTATCTTCTATGATTTAAAATATTTTCATCAATTTTTATCGCTGAGACTCAACTTAATAAATAAACCACATCATCGAGTCATCCCTGCACTACTGGCCAAGGATATTTATTAAATAATCAATGGTCATGACTATACCGAATAATCTATAGCCATAATCATACCAAAAACTGTCCATTAATGCACTACGGGCCAATGAGGACTTTTTCCACATCATTTGTAACATTACGGTCATGATTATACCGAATAATCTCTGGTCATAATCATACCAGGTCCATCTATGCACTACAGGCCACAAATGACTTTCAACATAATATAAACATGAGGATGATGACAATGACATAATAATTTAATAAAACAAGTTCAAGAATTAATATATCCAGGAACTAATAACGACTAATTTGTCAACATGATACTTCTTTGTGGAGTAAAATTCAACAAAATAATAAATAACTGAACTAGGTCATGCGTAAACGCACAGACAGGATATTCCGACAGAATAGTAAAGAATGGAATAATAGAAGAATTTCACCATGTATGCACTACTTCGCATAGACAGGTTATTCCAACATAATAATAAGGAATGGAATAACAGAAGAATTTCAACATGTATGCGGTTCTTCGCATAGACAGGTTATTCCAACATAATAATAAGGAATGGAATAACATAAGAATTTCACCAAGTATAGGGTAGCCCGCGTATACAGTTTATTCTAACAGAATAATAAAGAATGGAATAACAGAAGTTCTCTTCATGAATACAAAAGAAATAATACCCCTTACCTTAGAAGAAACTGGATATAGGAGTAGCGAAGTAGCAGAATATTTTTCTTCTTTCTCTCTATAGTTTCTCTCTCTAGAGTTTCAGTGAATTAATAAGAAATAATGAAGGAATGAGCTTCTATTTATAGAAGAATGGACTGAATAGTAACTAATTCATGAACGGTCCAGATTAATTTACTTTTAAACGGACGGTCCATATTGATTTACTATGCAGAACACGATGCAGGCACTATGCATAATAAAATATAATATATTCTAATTATTGTCTAATAAAACAAACAACTTTATAAAAGTATTCTATTTTATATAAAAAGATTTTACTATGCAAAACATTATGAATAATAAAATATAATATATTCTATTTATAGTCTAATAAAATAAATAACTTTATAAAAATATTTTGTTTTATATAAAAAAATTTACTATGCAAAATACTATGCATAATAGAATATAATATATTCTAATTATTGTCTAATAAAATAAATAACTATATAAAAGTATTCATTTTATATAAATAGATTTTCTATTTTATTACATTAATAATACTAATAAAATAAAATTTATATATATAGTATATATATATAAACTTCCGTGACTTCATAAAAAGACACCTCAATATATCTAACAACATTTATCATCATTATTATAATTCACAATATTAATCGACCAGGTCGTTCCTATGATAGAGGGGGCTTTCCAATAAGGATTTCTCCTTATCGGTAGCAATTAGGTGACCAAACCTCTCCTGGCGTAACTTCTGACATCGTTAATATTGCAAATAATAATATTAATAACTTAAATCGTCTCAATTATTGATTTAATAATATATAAAATATCGACAATAATTGAATCAAATAACGGAGATACTATGCAATAATTCATTGAAACAATAATTGAACAAAACTAAGTGACTTCTTACGTAAGCATCAATAATCAATCTGCAGTGCTACTATGAAACCACGCCAGACATCGCATACCTTTACTACCGAAAGTAGTTCAATAGTTTTATTCAGTAAAACTTCCATTGTTATTTTCATAAAAATATTTTTGTCATTTTCTCAATCCGAATAATAATTCCGTTGTAGGGTCCACCAATGATTGTACCATTATGTACGGATGTTCTGACAAAAAAAAAAATATTCCCGAACCAATCGAATATTATATAACAACTTGTGTACTTTTCAAAATTTATAAAAATTACCCACAACTATAACATTATATCAAATTCATTCCATAATATTAAAAAAAATATTTCGAGAAATTTAAATCTTTATTCATAAAATTTGGGGTCTCACAATCTCCGCTCCTTATGAAATTTTGCCCTCGGAATTTACGTACGTACCTGGTATGCCGAAGAGATGAGGATACCTTGACTTCATTTCAGATTCTAACTCTTGAGGTATAACTTTTGAGTGTTGAATATGATCCTTCTTATCCAAGATTTTAACACGTATCTCCTCATACGTTAAATCTTGTGTTATCTTATCTAGTTCTAATTTAATAACGTGGTTCGGGTCATCCACATATTTACGTAACATCGATACGTTAAAAACGTTATGACACGCGACATACTTGGCGGTAAAACGAGTCTATAGGCCACAGTTCCTACTCGATCAAGGATTTCAAATGGGCCAATAAAATCGAGGGTTGAGATTTTCTCTCGTCATCGACTCTTGCTTCTAGAATAACGCCCTCTTGAACCTTCTTCTTCACATTCATCAGATTCGGGTGTGTAGCTTGAGTGGCTTTATCTTTATCGATTAAAGTCGATTCTACTCGTATATTCGTTATCTTCACGTGGGTCCCTAGAGTCTTTAACTCTATCTTCATCATTTGTAAGCTATACGAAATGGGTTTTTGTGTTAATAACATCGCATTCGTAAACGCATACGATCTTCTACTCAACGCGTCAGCTACCACATTCGCTCTTCCACGGTGATACTGAATGGTACGATCGTAATCTTCAATAGCTTGAGCCAACGTCTTTGGCGCATTATACGTTCATTTTGGGTGAAGAAATACTTGAGGGTTTTAGAAATGGGTTTTGTACTGGGGTCAATACAAAATTTGATTTCATGCTCTGGGGTAGGTCAAGAAGTCTTCAGGGAATACGTCAGGAAATTTATTAACAATAGAAATGTCATTCAAAACTGTGACTTTCATCCAAGACTTGGATAACACATATAATGAAGGTTTCTCCTAACGGAGTTTCAACCAATAAGTCAAAGTCTAACTTCTCTAGAGTTAAATTTAAACGTTGAGCACAAGCAAGAGAGATAAAAAAATGGGTAAAACAGGTATCTAATAAGGTATAGACTTCGTAAACGTTTATGATTAACTTACCCGTGATAAATTTGTTCGGGTTCCTCGATAAATGCTCTCACTTAAACTACCGACTTTGACTTGTCTGAGACATCCTTTGGCATCACTATCCCAGTTGGACTTAACTTCACTACACGACAAAATCGAGCTAGGTGACCTTCTTTTCCACAATTGTAACATGCTTTGGACTGCATCACGCAGTTTGGACTGATGTCCCTCCACTCCACATTTGAAGTATACAATTGGTGGTCGTTCTCCTTCCTTGAAAACGGGTGTTGGTGCTGCTGTCTTTCCATCGTTGTTGAACCTTCTCTTCTTGAAATTTCTACTCCTATTATCTTGGCCATGATTACCACCGAAGTTGTTACCATTCTTGGCCTGATAATTTCCCCCACGATGGTTATCATTGTTCCGATAGCCGTTGCCACTGGTACGATTATTATCGTGTTGTTGGTCATTGCCTTTTGGTTGTGATGACTCATTATCGCGCTCCAATAACTGAGCCCTATTCACAACATCTAAATATAAACAAAGTTTATGAGAAATGAGGTATTGACTTGTATTGAGTTTCAAACCTCTTAGAAACATTCACGTCATTCGCTCCTCATTATCGACCAAATGGGATGCTAACCGAGACAACTCAGCCAACTTAGCCTCGTACTGTGACACGGTCATATTGTTTTGCTCCAGCTTGATGAACTCCACCTCCTTTATGTGACGAATACTTTTAGGAAAGTACTTGTCGTTGAACAGATCTTGGAACATCTCCCAAGACATCTTAAGCGTCGGCGACTGGGTGCTTTTACTGATTCCCACCAAGAATCGCTTTCTTCACGTAACATAAAGATGGAAAAGGGAACCTTTTGCTCCTCTGAGCATCCCAAGACATCAAATATCTTGGTGATCTACTTTAACCATGTCTTCGCCTTAAGTGGTTCTGGCTTTCCCAAAAACTCCGGTGGTTCCAGCTCCTTGAACTGCTTAGCGGTGACCGATCATGGGTTGCCATTATTTCCACCTATATTTTGAACAGGAGTCTCTTTTACCTATTGTTGCATGAATTGCATAAAGCCTCTGAACATTCCATCGTTCATCATTTGCTCAGTGTTGTTGTTTGCTTGAGGATTGTCGCCTTCTTGATGCACATTATCCTGATTATTGATATATGGAGACTCAACGGTCTCCTGTGCTCCATTGCTATTCTCAACATTCTCGGATGTCATTTTTAAATACTGCCACAAAACAAGGGTTAATTAACATATCACATATTATCCCTATACTCTGATCGACTAATTAAATACCAAATAAACTTAGGTAGGTCATACTAGCGAAGGAATTCCCCGTCTCTCCCCTCCTAGTTCTTGTCTCACATCTCAGCCAGGGATCATATCCCTAAGCTTTGATACCAACTGTGATGCCCCCAAAATAGGTATACACCACCTATTCTGAGTCGCCAAATACATGGTACATAATTAAAATACAAACTAATTATACAACAGTTGTGTAAAATATGACAAAACATAAACTGTGAGTTTGAATACAAATATTGTCTACTAGAGATTATACAAACTCAAAAGGAGTCCTCATTATAATTATTAACACTCCGTTCCCTGACTCGTCCCAGCTATATTCTCATTTCCTGAAGAGAACAGTGAAAGAAAGGGTTAGCTCAACTAGCCCAGTAAGAAATATTATGACTAAGATAATGCAGAATAAATTATCATTAGCCTTCAACAGTGTTAAATTGATAAAATATAACAAATATCAAGTTTAACAGCAGCGGAACAAGCAATCCATTAGAAGAGTCAAGTAGGGAATAAAATCTACTATCTTCTATGATTTAAAAAGTTTTTCATCACTTTTATCGCTGAGATTCAGCTTAATAAATAATCCACACTCAATGGAGTCCTCATTACATTTATTATTACACTATTTCACATAATAGTGAGGACTACTAATGCACCATCTAGGACCATCACTCTTTTTCCCGGCTAGTCACAGCTACGTTCTCATTTCCTGAAGAGAACAATGAAAGCAAAAGGGTGAGCTCAACTAGCCCAGTAAGAACTATTATGACTAAGATAATGCAGAATAAATTATCCTTAGCCTTCAACAATATAACAACTGATAGAATATAATAGACAACAAGTTTTAGATCAAAAACTACAGCGGAATAAGCAATCCATTAGAAGAGTTAAGTAGAGAATAAAATCTATTATCTGCTATGATTTAAAAGGTTTGTCATCACTTTTATCGTTGAAACTCAGCTTAATAAATAATCCATATCATCAAATCATCCCTGCACTACAGGCCAAGGATATTCTTTAGTATCACGACCACGAATTATCCATGCACTACGGGCTAAAGATAATCATGTTTTCATCAACTATCCCGATCATGCCATAAAATAATTCATCTTTTGCACCCTTGGTCAAGAGAATCCATAGCCATAATTATACCAAAAAGCATCCATCAATGCACTACGGGCCAATGAGGACTTTTTTCCACATCATTTGTAACATTACTACACCATGATTATACCGAATAATCCTCGGTCATAATCATACCAAGTCCATCTATGCACCACAGGCCACAGATGACTTTCAACATAATATAAACATGAGGATGATGCCAATGACATAATAATTCAAAAAACATGTTCAAGAATTAATTTATCCAGAACTAATAACGTCCAAATTGTCAACATGATACTTCTTTTGTAGAGTAAAATTCAAGAATGCTCGTAAGAATATTTCCATAAAAAGATATTGGATGAGCGCAAATATCAAGGATATTCCACTAATTTCATGGAGTATTGAAGTCAAAACTTTAACCAACCGAGTATAATAAAGAATGGAATAACAAAAGAAATCACCGGGCATGCGATAGACCACACGCATAAAGTTATTCCAATGTAATAATAAATAACGGAACCAGTCATACGTAATACGAACGCACGACGTGATATTCCAATGTAATAATAAATAACTAAACGTGTCATGCGAACGCATGCGCGGATGTGATATTCCGATAGAATAATAAAGAATGGAATAATAGAAGAATTTAAACCATGTATGCAAGATGATAAGATAGACATGTTATTCCAATGTAATAATAAGGAATCGAATAATGTAAGAATTTCACCATGTATGCTAGACTTAGCATGTATTAAAAGTTATTCCAACACAATAATAAGGAATGGAATAATGAAGAATTTCACCAAGTATAGGGTAGCTCACAGATATAAAAAGTTATTCCAATAGAATAATAAAGAATGGAATAATGTAAGTTCTCTTCAGAATACAAAAGAAATAATACTCCTTACCATAGAAGAAACTAGATATAAGAGTAAATAAGTAGCAAGTATACTTTTTTCTTTTCTCTATAGTTTCTCTCTCTAGAGTTTCAGTGAATTCGTATGAAATAATGAAGGAATGAACTTCTATTTATAGAAGAATGGACTGAATAGTAACTAATTCATGAACGGTCTAGATTGATTTACTTTTAAACGGACGATCCATATTGATATACTATGCAGAACACTATGCAGGCACTATGCAACACTATGCATAATAAAATATAATATATTCTAATTATTGTCTAATAAAACAAACAACTTTATAAAAGTATTCTGTTTTATATAAAAAGATTTTACTATTCAAAACACTATGCATAATAGAATTTAATATATTCTATTTATAATCTAATAAAACAAATAACTTTATAAAAGTATTACATTTTTATATAAAAAGATTTTACTATGCAAAATACTATGCATAATAGAATATAATATATTCTAATTATTGTCTAATAAAACAAATAACTTTATAAAAGTATTTTTGTTTTATATAAAAAGCTTTTCTGCTTTTATTACATTAATAATACTAATAAAACAAAATTTATATATATAGTATATATATATATATATAAACTTCGATGACTTCATAAAAGACACCTCAATATATCTAACAACATTTATCATCATTATTATAATTCACAATATTAATCAACCAGGTCGTTCTCAAGAAAGATGGGGCTTTCCAATATGGATTTCTCCCTATTGGCGCGTAATTAGGTGACCAAACCTCTCCTTGGCAGAACTTCTAGACATCGTTAATATTACAAATAATAATATTAATAACTTTGTTGTCTCTATTATTGATTTAATAATATATAAAATATCGACAATAATTGAATCAAATAACGTGAGATACTATGCAATAATTATTGAAGCAATAATTGAACAAAACTGAGTGACTTTTCACGTAAGCATCAATAATGAATACCATGTGCTACTATGCAACCACGCGTTTTACTGTACTTTTACTACCGAGTAGTTCAACAGTTTTAACGATAAAACTTCCGTCGTTATTTTCATAAAAATATTTTTGTCATTTTCTCAATCCGATAATAATTCTGTTGTGGAGTCCACCAATGATTGTACCGTCGTACGGATATTCCCCGACAAAAAGAATATTCCCCGACCAATCGAATATTATATAACAACTTGCGTACTTTTCAAAATTTATAAATATTACCCATAACTATAACATTATATCAAATTCATTCCATAATATTAAAAAAAATATTTCGAGAAATTTAAATCTTTATTCATAAAATTTGGGGTCTCACAGAACCAGGTCATGCGTAAACACACAGACAGGATATTCCAACAGAATAATAAATAATGGAACCAGGTCATTCGTAAATGCACCGACAGGATATTCCAACAGAATAATAAATAACGGAACCAGGTCATGCGTAAACGCACCGACAAGATGTTCCGACAGAATAATAAAAAAATAGAATAACAGAAGAATTTCACCATGTATGCGGTACTTCGCATAAACAGGTTATTCCAACATAATAATAAAGAATGGAATAACAGAAGAATTTCACCAAGTATAGGGTAGATCGCGTATAGAGGTTATTCCAACAGAATAGTAAAGAATGGAATAACAAAAGAATTTCACCATGTATGCGATACTTCGCATAGACATGTTATTCCAACATAATAACAAAGAATTGAATAATAGAAGAATTTCACCAAGTATAGGGTAGATCACAGCGTGATACAAAAGTTATTCCAATGTAATAATAAAGAATGGAATAACAGAAGTTCTCTTTATGAATACGAAAGAAATAATACCCCTTACGAATACAACAAATAATATCCCTTACCTTAGAAGAAATTAGATATAGGAGTAGTGAAGTAACAGAATACTTTTCTTCTTTCTCTCTATAATTTCTCTCTCTAGAGTTTCAGTGATTTCGTAAGAAATAATGAAGGAATGAGCTTCTATTTATAGGAGAATGGACTGAATAGTAACTAATTCATGAACGGTCCAGATTGATTTACTTTTAAATGTATCATCCATATTAATTTACTATGCAAGATTAATAAATTATTCTAATAAAACAAAATCTTTTTAATAAAATATAATATATTCTATTTATAATCTAATAAAACAAATAACTTTATAAAAGTATTCTATTTTATATAAAAAGATTTTACTATGTAAATACTATGCATGCACTATGCAAGCACTATGCATAATAGAATATTATATATTCTTTTTATAGTCTAATAAAACAAATAACTTTATAAAAGTGTTACATTTTATATAAAAGATTTTCCTATGCAAACACTATACATTATAGAATATTATATATTCTATTTATAGTCTAATAAAACAAATAACTTTATAAAAGTATTCTGTTTTATATAAAAGTTTTCTATTTTATTATATTTATAATAATAATAAAACAAAACTTATCACCTTTATTATAATTCACAATATTAATCGACCAGGCCGTTCCCAAAAAAGAGGGGGCTTTTCAATAAGGATTTCTCCCTATTGGCACGCAATTAAGTGACCAAACCTCTCCTTGACAGAACTTCTAGACATCGTTAATATTGCAAATAATAATTTTAATAACTTTGTTATCTCAATTATTGATTTAATAATATATAAAATATTGACAATAATTGAATCAAATAACGTGAGATACTATGCATCAATTACTGTAGCAATAATTGAACAAAATTGAGTGACTTCTCACGTAAGCATCAATAATCAATACTGTGTATTACTATGCAACCACGCCAGACATCGCACTTTTTTACTACCGAGTAGTTCAGCAGTTTTAACGGTAAAACTTTCGTGAATTATTTTCATAAAAAATATTTTTATCGTTTTCTCAATCCGACAATAATTCCGTTGTGGGGTCCACCAATGATTGTACCGTCGTACGGATATTCCCCGAAAAAAAGAATATTATACAACAACTTGCATACTTTTCAAAATGTATAAATATTACTCACAACTATAACATTATCTCAAATCCACACCATAATTTTGAAAAAAATATTTCGAGGAAATTAAATCTTTATTCGTAAAATTTGGGATTTTACAACATGCTCTTTCCTATCCAAGATCTTGACAGGTACCTCCTCGTACATTAAATCTTCGGCTATCTCGTCTGGTTATAACGCAATAATGTGGTTTGGGACTTTCACATATTTACGAAGCATAGATATATGAAAAATATTATGAACACGAGACATGCTTGGAGGTAATGCGAGTCTATAGGCCACATTTCATATTCGGTCAAGAATCTCAAAAGGACTAACAAATCGTGGATTGAGCTTTTCTCTCTTCCCAAATCTTGTAACTCCCTTCCATGGGGCAATACGTAACAATACATGATCTCCAATATTAATTTCCACGTCCTTTCGATGAAGATCCGAATAACTCTTTTGTCGATCCTGTGCCATTTGTATACGTTGTCAAATCATTTGGATCTTTTCTGTAGTCATGCGTACCAATTTCGGTCCCAACAACGTTGCTTTACCCATCTCGTCCCAGCATACCCGAGAATGACACTTTCGTCCATACAACGCCTCGAATGGAGCCATGCCTATACTTGCTTGATAACTGTTGTTGTAAAAGAATTCCACCAATGGCAAGTACTTATCCCAACTTCCTTTGAAATCTAGGACATAGAGTCTTAATAGATCTTCAAGGGTTTGAATAGTCCTTTCCGATTGCCCGTCCATTTGAGGATGGTATGCCAAATTGAATCGTAAATCCGTGCCCATAGCTTTCTGCAAACTAACCCAAAATTATGAAGTGAATCTTAGGTTACGATCTGAAACTATGGATACTGGCATGCCATACGAACAAGACGTTCAATGGAATAAGTCTCACGTATAGGCAAAAAATGAGCAGACTTGGTTAATCTATCAACAATAACCCAAATCGCATCTATACCTTGAGAAACCTTGGGAACACCCGTAACGAAATCTATAGTAATGTGTTCCCACTTCCATTCCGGAATCTCAAGTGGTTGCAATGGGCCTTTTGGTTCTTGATGCTCTGCCTTTACACGTTGACAAGTTAAACACCTCTAAATAAACTCCGCGATCTCTCTCTTCATATTGCTCCACCAAAATGTGTGTCGAAGATCATGATACATTTTGGTACTCCTAGGATGGATTGCAAATGGTATGTTGTGTGCCTCCATCGTGATTCTATGCTTCAAGTCAGAATTGTTAGGAATTCAAAGTCTGGAGTTGACTCAAAGTATTCCTTCTTCATCAATTCTTGTTTCTAGAATAACACCTTCTTGTACTTTCTTCTTCATACGTATCATCTTTGGGTCTATGGCTTGAGCAGCTTTAACTTTATCGATTAAAGTCGGTTCTACTCGTATGTTTGATATCATCGCGTGGGTACTTGGAGCCTTTAACTCTATCTCCATCCTTTGTAAGTCGTACAAAATGGGTCTTTGTGTTAACAACATCGCACTTGTACCCGCATACGATCTTCTACTCAATGCATCAACTACGACGTTTGTTTTTCCAAGATGATATTGAATGCTATGGTCATAATCTTTCAACAAATCGAGCCAACATCGTTGCCGCATGTTGAGTTCCTTTTGGGTGAAGAAATATTTGAGGCTTTTATGATCCGTATAAATCTCCTATTTCTCCCTATATAGATAGTGTCTCAAGATTTTCAATGCAAAAACGACTGCTGCCAACTCCAGATTATGAGTAGGATAATTCCTCTCATATTCTTTGAGTTGTCATGAGGCATAGGCTATAACTTTCCCATGTTGCATGAGAACACATCCTAACCCTTTGCCTGAAGCATCGCTGTAGATAAAAAATCCATCTGAACCAGATGCTATTGTTTGAACTGGTGTCGAAATGAGTCTCCTCTTGAGCTCTTGGAAACTCTTCTCGTATTCCTCACTCCATAGGAATTTTGTATCTTTCCGAGTCAGCTGAGTTAACGGAGTAGCGATTCGAAAAAATCCTTCCACAAATCTCTGATAATAACTAGCTAAGCCCAAAAAGCTATGTACTTTGGTCACCGACTTCGGTTGCTCCCAACTTTGTATTGCTTCAATCTTCGCTGGGTAAACAGATACTCCATGTTTTAAAACCACGTGCCCAAGGAATACTACTTCCTTAAGCCAGAACTTGCATTTCATCAGCTTGACATATAGCTTGTTGTCACGAAGCCTTTAAAGTACCAGCTTCAAATGGTGCTCATGATCTTCACGGCTTTTGGAATAGATGAGGATGTCATCAATAAAGACAACAACGAACTGATCCAAATATTTCTTGAATACACAGTTCCTCATATCCATGAAAGCAGCAGGAACATTAGTCAATCCAAAAGACATGACTAAGAATTCATAATGCCCGTCATCGAGTTTCAAGGCGGGTCTTTGGAATATCCTCAGTTTTAATCTTTAGCCAATGATATCCAGAACGAAGATCGATCTTTGAAAAGAATTGTGCTCCTTGCAACTGGTCGAACATGTCATTAATGCGAAATATTATTCAAATATGACGTGTTTTTGTTCAAGTCCATAACATGGGCTAAGAAAGCTTGACATCTGTTTTTTAATAAACGAATGGCTTTATGGCTTGATATGACAGTGATTGACTTTAGTGGTTTGGTTGCTTGAATTCGCATAACAGGTTGGTTAGGAATATGAAAACTAACAACCTTACGAAAACAATCAATTTTGGCATGATTAGTAGTTAACCAATCAATCCCTGAAATCACATCAAATGCAAGTTATGACGCCCCCAAAATAAGTCCAATCCATCCAACCTATTCTGAGTCGCCAAATACATGGTACAGAAAACAACTACAACTTTATTACTACAATTATCGTACAAAATACAACAATACGTATGTTGTGAGTTTTGATACAAATATATACCAATTGTGACTCTCATCCCAACCTTGGATAACACGTCACAATGGCACCTTACATAAATGTGCAGTCAATAACTGTTTTAGAAATTAAAATCTTTGGAAAGTGCTCAAGGAAACCTTCGTACATGGGAGGCCATGCGTCTAGGTTATGATAGATATCATATGTCCACAGAATTATCCTTGGTTAACCCAATAGACCCCAAAGAAAAACGAGAAGATTACTATCATGTTCTTTCCAATGGTGAGCCTTCTCTTGATATATAATTATCTCCTTTGTCTCCAATTGTGAATTATATTTCAACCAAACTCCAAGGTTATATAGGTAGTGCTCGTAGATATACTCAACAAGTGGATGTGCACAACCTTGTCTTATGATAACACGAAGTTGTGTGTCATTAGACATCTTGTATGGTAGTGGCAAAACACCCTTCCAACGTTGGGTTCGCCTCACCCTATTTGATTCACCAAATACAACTATTAAATGACGTATAAAATACAACACACTTATCTAAAGTTCTTAATAAAGTTATTTTCATACTGTTTAGGGAGAACCTCAACAACTATAGACCACCATTCTATTCTCCTGTTATCCCCGTTTGACCCAGCTACACTCTTATTACCTTAAAGGAATTGTGAAGCAAAAAGGGTGAGCACAAATAGCCTAGTAAAGAATATCATGACTAAAGATAATTAAATTATTAATAGCCTTCATCAGTAATAAATCAGAGATTTAGAACATATGGTAGATGATAAAACTTTTCAACCATAGTTGCAACGAAATGAGCAATCCATTAGAAGAGTCAAATAGACCATAAAGTCTTTATCTTCTCCATGTTAAAAGTCCACCAACAATGTTTTATTCCTGTAACATCAATCAACAGTTCCTGTCCACAATCACGTGAGTAACTCATAACAATATTTGTGGTTCTAAATTCCTCTTCTCATCCAGGACGAAGATAATTTTCATCACCTGTCTTTACCTGAAACATCAAAGATCATGGTTATACCAAATCACAGTTCCTGTTCATAATCATACTAATAAGTTCATCTTTGCACTCACAGGCCAAAGATATTCATTAATGATTCATCTTTGCACCTACAGCCAAAGATATTCAACAACAGGTCATCTTTGCACTACAAGCCAAAGATATTCGACAACAGGTCATCTTTGCACTACGGGCCAAAGATATTCAACAACAGGTCATCTTTGCACTACGGCCAAAGATATTCAATAACAAGTCATCTTTGCACTACAGGCCAAAGATATCAATCAACAGTTCTTCTTTGCACTACAGGCCAAAGGCATACAACTGTAAAACCAATAAACAATAGTCCATCTATACACTATGGGCCAAAGATGACTTTCATCACAATATAAGCATAAGGATCATGACAAGGATATAAAGAATCAATCACATGAGATAAATAATAAACTTTAAAGACTTTAACAATTTAATTTATCCAGAATTCAATAATATCCAAATTGTCAACATGATACTGCTTTGTAGAGTAAAATTCAAGAATAATATTATATCAAAAATGTTTTGAACAGAAAATAATATTTCAATGAATATTTAACGAAGATAATAACATTATTCATTATATTATAAACTCCATTTAATATTATTCATTATATAATAACATTAAATTCATTTACTAATATTATTAATCATTAAATAATATTTTAAATCAATGATTTCATAACACCTTAATCCAAATGTTATAAATCACTTAATAATCTCATAATCTAATATTATTAATATCACCACAATATTTTAATCATTTCTTAAACTTATAAACAATTTATTTTAATTGTTTACACTTTACTAATTAATGCATTTAATCATCCTAAAATGCCAAACTCATAAGATTTCATCACCAATAACCAAAACTCTCATCAAAAATCTGCATATACCTTATATAGGGTTCTCAAGCCATAAAATCCTATTTTCCAATTTTCTTTCTTCACATAACATATTTAATTCATTTATTCATAACTAGTTCATTTTCATGAAAATACTAAATCGGTCCCGTAAAGTTTTCTTTCTCGGGATTTAGCGTAATATAGTCCCATATTGAATATATATTTTTTCGAATTTTTAAAATTTATTTACTATTTTTTTATATGGCCAAAACTGCCGAATATTTAGACATTTATCATAAACTGTACTTTTGTCCAAGAATTCCAAAATTTACAGAGTATATTACTGTTATATACATGTACTTGTCGACGTCGGGATTTTTGGATGTCCCTTTCCATTACTCGTTCTTTGGTGTTCTCATTTTAGGTGAGATTTGTTTGAAAAACAAGTGAAAAAGGTCCGACATGTATAATGTCGACGATGGGAACTATTAAGAGTCGCCATTGGTTTTTTAAATGGTTGTACCAACACAACCGAGAAAAGGTTTAGACAATGACCCGATGATGTGACAACGATATACTGGTCATAAACCGAGATTCGTTTAGGGTCCGGGGACTTGGTTATGCGGGGAGAAGGTGTTAGGCACCCCCCGACATCCGTGTTACCACGGTGACAACCTCTTTTCAAGAAACTATTATCTAAGTGTATGTGTGTGTGGGTCAATGTGCTATTATAGGAAAGTTGTGCAAGGCCTCGTTCGAACCTATATACACAGGGTTTGAATTTATGTAATAATTCAGTTTTTAGCAAGATATGGCAATAATGTTTTATAAAGAGGTTTTTCAAACCACGATGCTCAATAGGAATTGAGACCTTTACACTTCCATTTTTATTAAGTGAGCGGTGAATTGATTTTATTTGACGGATCTTGAGGCATCCGTATGAAAAATAATACATCCAAAATAATGATGACTTCCTCGTGGGTATGGAAACCATCCGAGGAAATACGGACATCGCAGAATAATTTACAAGTCGCCATACAATTTGAAAATGTCCATCACGGAACCGAATCTAGATCCAATGAGATGAATGTGATCACATGATTCCTAAGCGCATGAGAATATTGTAATTTGTATAAAAGCAATAAGCGGTATATATATAAAAGCGGTAAATATATATATACGAGATGAGGATCACCAACCACGAAGCACCTCCATGGGGGATCGAAATGTAAATAAAGTCAGTGATACGGCCAACCGCCACGAAGGAAACTCAAAAGTGATGAATGTAAATAAAGTCTGTAAATGCGCACGGTCAATCGCCACGTAAGTAAACTCGAGCAGAGACAAAATAAATATATATATATATATATATATAAAAGCAATAAATGCAGGATGTAAAATCCAGGAGCTCATCAAACATAGTTCGACCACGGTTCATATATATAAGTATATATATATAAAAGCGAGTAAACGCACTGCATCAAGTTCAGGCTCATCGAACAAAGTTAAACACACAGATTGATATATATAATATATATATATATATATATATATATATAAGCGAATAAACGCACTGCATCAAGTCTAGGCTCATCAAAAAAAGTCTCGACACACGATTATATATATATAAGTATATATATATAGCGAATAAACGCACTGCACCAAAGTCTAGGCTCATCGAACAAAGTCGATGATAGTTAATATATATAAGTATATATATATATATATATATATATATATATATATATTAAAGCAAAGAAACGCCTGCATCAAGTTCAGGCTCAATCGAGGCATAACTCGATAATGTTAGTCAATATATATATAATATATATACAGATTTGGAATGAAACCACGGACCAAAAGTCAAGGGCAAAAGCAAGCAACACGACTCTCAACGTGTAGAAGGGTGTGCAAAGATGAAGAGAAAGACTCTAAAGTGTGTGAGAAGGCTTACAAACGATCGATAAAAAAGGGCTTTATATCTTTAGAGTGGGTAAACACTGGGCTTTTATGGGTACAAAAGAGGCTATATATGAGCTCACAGGTGTTTGAAAGTGAGAAAATACACTGTATGGCAAGTGTAGAGCAAATTGTACAGGGTTTTCCCGTCTTTTTTCTCTTAGAAATCAACACCCCAAGCCTCTTATTTATAGGCAAAAGGAGCCACAGGTACCTGCGGCTCAGCCGCAGGTGTACCAGAGGCGGGTCGGGTCGGCCCGGTTCTATTGGGTCGGGTCGTCTCAAAGTACATGCACTCAGGCACTGTAATGTCCACTTGGATTTTGAGAAGTACAATCTGGGCATCCGTTTTGAGGTATTCAGGACCTATTTCGAACCGCCGTTGTCGAGAGTTGTACGATGGCATGGGATTAGAGTTTGTACGAAGTCTTTGAAGATGGGACGATGCCCTCCGGTCTTCAAGCTTCAACTTTCATCCGTTACCCCGCACAATAGTCACTCGGGATTGGTTAGCCTTATGGGACATTGTTCCGTAGAGACGAGACGTGGCATCGTGTTAGACGAGATGGCGATGTTGCCCCTCACCGGTGTTACTTCCAGATTGGGCCGATAAGCAGACGTTGCTCAGACTTCGCTGAGATTGGACTACTACATTTGTTGAAGGTCCTCATTGTCATCTTTTAGGTGTGCCTGTCTTCCCGATGTTATTGTCGGGTTGGCACAGTGTATTTTATTGTGAGTGCCGAGATTGAAGCTGATGGCATTTGAAACAAGCATTTTCGGGGTTATCTCCGAAACTGCATTCCTTGGGGTTATCACCAAGGTTGGTGGCTATTCCCATGGTTGGGACTGAGACTGGATACCTCGGGTTTATCTCCAAGATTAATCGGTCTTCTCTGGTGTGTGTTCCGGTATTATATCTACAGGTCTCGGGGTTAGATCCGAGGTTGAAACCGTTACTCCCAGATTGCGATCCGGGGTTAATGCTGAACTTCCGATAGTATCCGGTATGGATTTGGATTGTCTTTCAGGGTTCTCTCTTAAAAGACGAATCTGTCCTCCTGCAATGTTAGTAACAGTAGTACATAAAATTTCAAGTGTCTACAGATGCCCCTCTTTATCATACTCATGCATGGCGATGCATGGGTAGGATAAAGAATCCTAGACACTTGAAACGCAACAAGATAAACATGGTACTATGGATAGTAACATGATGCAAATGTATGATGCATGTGTATGGGGTTGTGGCCCAACATGTTGGGGATGATTGTTGGTTTCCTGTTGCTTCAACTGGGGATTGGCAATACTGACCAGATCTGATGTGCAAGCCGAATCTGTTAGGATATTGGTGTTGGAGTTATCACCAAATTCCAGTGTTCTTGATAACGACTTGATATCTTGAAGGGTATCTCTTATGTGTAAGAGATCCGTGGGGATAAATCTTGATACATTTGAGGATGTATAACATATTCCATCATCTATCCTCTTGGATAATGTTGACCTCTCTCACGGTTAGTATCGCGAGAATATGTCATGATTCTCATTGGATTTATCGCCAACAACAAAAATGCCGTCGGGGATGCGACCTTCGTTGACGTGTGAATCAACAAATTTGAAACATCCTGTGGGATATACCGTCAAGGTTGCTTGACCTTGACGACACCGTGAATCAATCTATTTGAAACTCGTGGAGGAGATCGTCAAGGTTGCTTGACATTCGCCGATGATGTAGATCAGCGGAGCATTGCATTGTGACTTCAGGGGATCCATTTGGGAATATGAGTAATTTGGGTATGAGAACCTCGAATAGCTCTATAGCTCTGACAGGTTTAAACGCTATCGGCTGAAATGATGTCAAGGTTGTTTGACCTTCATTAATATGTGTCAACTACGGTGAGCATGCATTGCTACTCTCACGGAGATATCGTTGTAACCCCCCATCGGTACTCACGCCAGTAACTTCGTCGGGGACTCACGTAGGGTAACGACCTGGAGTTGGCGGCATCGGACCTATATAAGGTATTGTCGTATGTGATTTGTGACAACTGAGGTCATTGGCAGAGTATACCTTGTGTTCAGGCGACTACCAATGAGTGATGTACAGATTCAAAGTCTCATCTGATAAGACTAGGATTGTATGTTGTTTTGCTCAATCGCGTGGCATTTTTATTCCCGATTTGACCTTTCTAGCCCGTAAGAACTCCGTTTCAACTCGAACTGGACTGAGCCAGAGGGGTGGGGCCCATATAAAGGAGCCGCAGGTGCACCTACTGCAGCTGCAGGTGAGCCTGCGGCCAGGCGTGGATGATAAATCCCAGCAGCTTGCCTTCACAAGTCACTTTCAACTTGTTTCTCTCTAGAAAAAACCGTAAGCCACTTCCAGTTCTTTGAGTTTCGCGCTTCGCAAAATTCGTCACCGCGCACAAGTGTTCTACACTATCCTCAGTAACGTATGCATGTATTTTTCCAGTTTCATTCAAGTTAGATTGTGAGATATTGTATCTAAATGAATCTAAACACATAGTAGTGATTATGTATGCACAAATGACTTGATAAAAAATATTCAACATAGTAAATGTTAGTATTAAACCATCTTTTGAACATAATGATGTGAAAAAATTTGACTTCTGAGACAGTCAAATTGGCACCTTTTTCTGCTATTTTTGTCCTATTTGAGGTCCAATGAGCAAAAGGTAGAAAGGCAAAATACTCCTAGCATTGAGGTTGGCCTTATGCATGATGTTCTTGATTTTTTATGCATATATTCTGTATATGACTTTGGGGTAGGTGTGCTACTGAATGGCCACCTAGACATGTTTGTGCGCATGTGGATAGTCCTATTTTCAAAGGGGACTATGGAAAAAATTTTCCAAATGTAGGCATTGGGTAGTCATGCATTCTAACTCTATTATATGTTAAAGTAAATGCATGCATGCATATAGTCATATAATGCATTTTAGAAAGCTCCAGGTAAGGCAATACCACACCCTTTATGAGGTGATTTGGAGACTTGTTGTCCAAATATTATGGATCCGGATCAACCGAGCAGTTCTTATAGGACCGCTTCTGGCGTACGGCGGAGGGCTTCTGATGTGCCTCGTCCCCGTTCTATCAGACAGCCTCGTCGGTTGGTGGAGGCTGTGATTCGTTCCGTCCAAGTAGATGTTCCAGACGTTGAGGACGAGGAGGTGGATATTGAGGATCCTGCTCCTGCTGTACATATCCCTCGCAGGGAGTTTTCGAGCATCTAGGTGGTGAACCAAGAGTTTCTAGGTGATTTAGGTAGACACCCATCGATGTACTTGCATGCTAACGAGGTATGACATTAGACTTTATCTTCCTTCTTTCCTATTGATGAGGATTAAAAGGGTTCTGATGTTGATCTGTGCTTCATGCAGGTTCCAGGTTTTACACAGCCTCGGGGGAACTGGTTTAGCATCCACTCCATGTACCAGGCGCTTCATCCTGATTATAGAGCAATAGTGCATGAGTGGGGATTTGGGGCATTTGTCTCCATCCTTCCCCGTCGTTGTCCCTGGGGTTACCTCAGGGCATTGTCTGAGCGATGGTTTCATCAGACTCAGTCACTCCACCTGCTGGATTACGAGGTGATGATGACGTCAATGGATTGGCGATTTATCACAGGTATGGAGTTTAGAGGGGAGCCAGTTCCTTGCATGGCGAATATCACCCCTACTGCCGTCCGGTCCTTGTTAGGAGTTCGTGGTGCGCCAAAGGTAGGATCGTCTGTTCGTGTTCTTTGAGCGTAGATGTTATGAGCGGACTATTAAGTGAGCCCATGCCTGATGATGTCAGGATCAGGGATCGCATTCTGCGACGATTGTTCCTGATGATCATTCGAGGTTGCTTCATAGCAGATAACTCTTCCACGGTATCTTTCGCTCTGGTCAGCGCCACACGCGATGTGGACCGTATAGGAGAGTACGATTTGGGCTCTTACACCTTTGCCTATTTCCTCCGGGGCATGCATCTGCGCTCACAGGGTTTGACCGAGGCTTGGCTAGAGGGGCGTGACGACTTATCATCCATTGGACATGATGTCGTAGTTTGACCAGTTCCAGGATTTTCATCCTTTCGAGGGGGCGGCAGGTCAGCGCTCAGCTTCTCGATACGTCTCAGCCGAGGACCGATCTCGTGTATATGCTTGATGGGATCAGCGTGAGCTAGCTGCTTTTCCTGCCAGTCGTCCCGGTTATTCCGTAGAGTACTCCGCATGGATAGAGACAGAGGTTTTATCACGCGCAGCAGATTTGCAAGATCGAGATTGAGTTAGACGATGTAGAGCCTATAGAGGACATTGATACCTACATCGAGGAGGATACCGCTGTTGGGTTGCCAGCATTTCTTCCGGATTCTCCTAGTACCAGTACTTTTGTGATCCAGCACTCTACACAGTATTTAGAGCAGAGTCTTCATCTGATGACCTTTGAGAGAGACCAGATTCGATCTATGATGTCGACTGCTCTTGATGTGAGGGACGCCGCCCTATTAGAGAGAGACGAGGCATTAGCTCACAGAGATGCCATTGTTGTTGAGCGGGATGATGCCAAGTCAGACAGAGATGAAGTGATAGTTGAGTGGGATAGTGTTATATCTGCCCGGGATGTGGCTGTCACAGATAGTACTGCAGCGAGGTCCCTTACCACGGGTATGATCGCAGAGATAAGCGTTTATATCGATGAGCATATGGTCATCATACAGATGGCTACAGATCTATTGGGTCGTGTGGATATTCTTATCTAAGAGACTACAGCTTTACCTCCTTCATCTGAGAGGGATGCCATGTTGGTTTTGCTAGCTCGCATGTACCCTGATTCGTAGATGAGATTGTATTTACCTGCACAGACTAGCTTAGCCATTTTGTCATGTACAGTTCACATTATATATATATCAAACAACATTATATATGATAGGGAAATATATTTTTGGAGCACTTCCCTTTTAGATATGCCTTGCTATTTGCTTGATATTTTGCCTGCTGCTTCAGGGCTTGTGATCTTGATGAATTCTGAATTCTTCCTTGGTGGATGGACATTGAGCTGTCTCTGGATAGTTCAGAATGGATCAACGATCTATGTATATCCCTACCATCTTTGGTGTCTTGGGACTTGTTTCTGAATGGAAATGTGGAGAGGAGTGTGGCTTTCCTCTCTGAGATTGATCGCACCACAGATGGTCGCCAGTACTTCTATTTAGGAGAAGCCTAGTTAATTCCATCTCTTATGGTTTAGTATTGCTCTTCGAGGTATGACATGACTTAGATAGTCGTAGAATCTCCTATTTGGGAGGAGTTTAGGTAATTCCATCCCTTTGGTCCAAGTGAATGACATATAATGGATTGAAAGGGAATCCCAACACTAGATTGACAATGGTTTGTGTTTTGGTAGGGATGAGACCACACCATGAATGGTCGCCACGTACTCCTATTGAAGAGGAGATCAGTCTGCGTAGTTCAAACTCGTGTAAGAGGTTCAACGTCGTATATGGCCGATATGGTGTAGGAATGTTTTTGGTTGTTTTGTTTTTGTAAGGAGAAGAGGGTAGAAATGTTTTTGTTGTTTTGTTTTATTGCAACTGGGCCATATGAAATGGTTGCCTCACGCACTCTATTGAAGAGGAGATCGGTCGACGAGTTCGCCCCTCGTATGAGAAGAAAAGTGTAATCCCATGTGCGCAGTCGATCATGGGAGGAGAAAGTTTAATCCTAGGTTGAGGATAAACTGCAGGCAGGAGAAGTTTGATCCCATGTATAGGTAGCCAAACTGCGAACGCAAGAGGTTCAATATGCGGTGGGATGACCTAAGTTGTATGAGCGCAAAGGAGAAAGCCAGGCTGCTGGCTTGAAGAATATGTTTCCCTAAGGGGCAAAGTGTAGAAAAGTTATAGGTGGTAAAGGGTTAAAGAACCGGAATGACTGGTGACCTAATGATGATGCACCAGGGTGTTTGCTGGTTACTTCAGACATAATACCGTTTCACGGTGTCTGAGTTGATGAGTTATGGAAATTCATCTCCATCCATTTCTTGTAATCTGAGAGCGCCTCTTGTCAATACTTCTTTGACAATAAACGGGCCTTCCCGATTAGGAGTTTAATTTTCCTTTGTCCCCGATCTTGATTGTCAAGAATCTTCTTCGTAACCAAGTCATGTTGTTTAAATTGTCAGTAGTCGGACTTTTTTGTTGTAGGATCCGCAATCCTTTGCTCATATAGCTGACCATGGAAGATAGCCGCGGTTCGCCTTTCGTCTATCAGAGACAATTGGTGATATCTGTCTCTTGTACCCATTGGTTTTCATCCACCGATTGGCGTCGATCAACACTCTAAGAGATCCCATCTCAACTTCTATGGGGGAGCACCGCTTCCATCCCATAGGTTAAAGCGTAGGGGTTGCCCCCGTTGAAATCACGATTGTGGTCCTCAGTGAGCTAATAGAAGTCAAGATATGAAACACTCCGTGTATTCCAATTCCTTTGATAGCGCCAAGGGTCTCTTCCATTTAGAGGACTTTCTTTTTGATGTCACCATTATGTCGGGTCTCCAATGGAATGGGCAAGATCACGCGTTTTTTGTTGGTCGATCCAACATCGCGTGGCTCTAGTATGGTAATGACCGGAATTCCTCCTTGTGTGGAGGGCTCGGTATGTACTGGGTATTTTCCGACCTGTAGATCGGTGTAATTCTTTTAATAGAAACAACAAAAATGTAATCTGCTTGCTTAACCCGTCAATTCTTTCGCGAGAAAATCGGATTAAGTTTGGTCTGGTCGGATGACGACATGATTCGATCAGAGGGCTGTTGCCTTTTGGACTTTGATGGGTAGTAGGTCCGATTGATTCCTACGAAGACCGGCATAGTTTAGTCCTTAGGGAAGGTGTATAATGACATGCTATGTGATGTGTCCATTTTAGAATTTTATCCCGCAAAACGTGTGTCATTTTGTTTGTAGCATGTATGTGGACATATTGCTTCATATTTCTCATTACATGGAATGAAATTACAAGTAATTGTGTTTACAAGTAATTGAAATGAGAGCATGAAGAGACTTTCCTTCGCTTTTGGGTTTATCGAGGTCGACCTATCTTAGGTTACTCTCAATGCTTTTTTGGCATGAAGGTTCCCAAATCATCGCAATCTACTAGACGGGGAGTTAATCCGGTCTTTCAACTGGAGCGAATTTGGGTGGTGCCTTTCCTGAGCCTCGTAGAATTAGTCTTCTCACGAGTCCAATAATCAAACACCGACGGGATAGCCTCTTGGTAGAGGGACCACACAACATACATTCACATACATTGCGTCTCACCGTATGAAATGATGACATGTGCGAAACACTATTATCATAAGCAGTTTATAGTGCGAAGCGCTAACATCACACGCAGATATGATGCGAAGCACTAAGCTCAAACAAGACATGAATTCATACACATTCATCCAATGTAAATGCAACATCCACATACAAGCATATAATCAGTTTTGAAAAGATTGTAGTGTGGCTTAAGTCCTCTTATGGAGTCCCCAGCAGAAGTCGCCACCGTCGACGCCGGGATTTTTGGATGTCCCTTTCCGCTACTCGTTCTTTGGTGTTCTCATTTTAGGTGAGATTTGTTTGAAAAACAAGTGAAAAAGGTCCGACATGTATAATGTCGATGATGGATTGTTAAGAGTCGCCGTTGGTTTTTAAATGGTTGTACCAACACAACCGAGAAAAGGTTTGCACAATGACCCAGTGATGTGACACTGATATACGGGTCGGCAAAACCGAGATTCGTTTAGGGTCCGGGGACTTGGTTATGCGGGGGGAAGGTGTTAGGCACCCCCCGACATCCGTGTTACCACGGTGACCGCCTCTTTTCAAGAAACTATTATCTGAGAGTGTGTGTGTGTGGGTCAATGTGCTATTATCGGAAAGTTGTGCGAGGCCTCGTTCGAACCTATATACACACGGTTTGAATTTATGTAAAAATTCAGTTTTTAGCAAGATATGGCAATAATGTTTTATAAAAGAGGTTTTTCAAACCCTGATGCTCAATAGGAATTGAGACCTTTTACACTTCCATTTTTATTAAGTGAGCGGCTGAATTGATTTTATTTGACGGATGCGAGGCATCTGTATGAAAAATAATACATCCAAAAATAATGCCGACTTCCTCGTGGGTATAGAAACCATCTGAGGAAATACAGACATCGCAGAATAATTTACAAGTCGCCATAAATTTGAAAATGTCCATCACGGAACCGAATCTAGATCCAATGAGATGAATCTGTGATCACATGATTCTAAGCATGTAATATTGTAATTTGTATGAAAGCAATAAGCAAGTATATATATAAAAGCGGTAAATATATATATACAGACAGATCACCAACCATGAAGCACCTCCATGGGGGATCGTAAATGTAAATAAAGTCAGATATACAACCGCCACGAAGGAAACTCCAAAGTGACAGAATGTAAATAAAGTCAGAATAAATACAATCGCCACGTAAGTAAACTCAGGCGGACGGACGAAATGTAAAGAAAGTCAGAAGCGATCAATCGCCACTTAAGGGAACTCTGTGCAGATAAAATAAATATATATATATATATATATATATAAAAGCAATAAACGCACCGGATGTAAAATCTGAGCTCATCGAACATAGTTCGACCACGCTCATATATATAATATATATATATATAAAAGCGAGTAAACGCACTGCATCAAGTCTAGGCTCATCGAACAAAGTCCAACACACAGCTTGATATATATATAAGTATATATATATATATATAAATAATAAACGCACTGCATCGAAGTCTAGGCTCATCGAACAAAGTCCAACACACAGTTGATATATATAAGTATATATATATATATAAGTTTAATAAACGCACTGCATCAAGTCTAGGCTCATCGAACAAAGTTCGACAGATAGTTAATATATATAAGTATATATATATATATATATATATATATATATATATATATATATATTAAAGTAGTAAACACTCCTGCATCAAGTCTAGGCTAAATCGAGGCATAACTCGATAATGTTAGTCAATATATATATATATATATATATATATATATATATATATATATATATATATATATACAGATCGGAATGAAACCACGGACCAAGTCCGGGCAAAAGCAAGCAACACGACTCTCAACGTGTAGAAGGGTGTGTGCAAAGATGAAGAGAAAGTGTGTGAGAAGGCTTACAGCTGACTGATAAAAAGGGCTTCTATATCTTTAGAGTGGGTAAACACTGGGCTTTTATGGGTACAAAAGAGGCTATATATGAGCTCACAAGTGTTTGAAAGTGAGAAAATACACTGTATGGCAAGTGCAGAGCAAATTGTGCAGGGTTTCCCCATCTTTTTTCTCTTAGAAATCAGCACCCCAAGCCTCTTACTTATAGGCAAAAGGTGCCGCAGTGTAACGATAAATGGTCGGTAGGCCGTTCTGTCTTGCCCGTCGTCGTCTCGGCACGTGCACTCGTGCAATTGTAATGTCCACTCGGATTTTAAGAAGTGCAATTCGGGCATCCGTTTTGAGGTATTAAGGACCAATTTTGGACCGCCGTTGTCGAGAGTTGTACGATGGCATGGGATTAGAGTTTGTACGAAGTCTTTGAAGATGGGACGATGCCCTCCGGTCTTCAAGCTTCAACTATCATCCGTTACCCCGCACAATAGTCACTCGGGATTGGTTAGCCTTGTGGATTGTTGCATAGAGGCGAGACGTGGCATCGTGGTGGGACGAGATGGCGATGTTTCCTCACCGGCAGCACGCGGATTGGGCCGATAAGCAGACGTTGCTCAGACTTCGCTGAGATTGGACTGATGTATTTGTTGAAGGTCCTCATTGTCATCTTTGAGGTGTGCCTGTCTTCCCGATGTTATTGACGGGTTGGCACAGTATATTTTATTGTGAGTGCCGAGATTGATGTCCGATGGCATTTGAAACAAGCATTTAGGGGTTATCTCCAAATCGCATTCCTTGGGGGTTATCACCAAGGTTGGTGGCTATTCCCATGGTTGGACCGAGACCGGATACCTCGGGGTTATCTCCGAGATTAATCGGTCTTCTCGGTGTGTGTTCCAAAGATTGTATCTCGCAGGTCTCGAGGTTAGATCTCGAGGTTGAAACCGTTACTCTAGATTGCGATCCCGGTTAATCTTGAACTTCCCAGAGTATCCCAGTATGGATTTGGATTGTCTTTCAGGGTTCTCTCTTAAAAGACGAATCTGTCCTCCTGCAATGTTAGTAACAGTAGTACAAAAAATTTCGAGTGTCTACATACTCCCAATAAAAATTTCACCAATTTTGGAGTTAACCACAAAGAGTTATAAGGGTTTACTTTTAAAATAGTCTTTTCCAATAAAATTCATAACTACTAATCTATACATCCAAAAATAGTCATTTTTGGACACAATCTAGAAAACTCATCAAATTATCATTTAAAATTTTTCCAGAATTTTCGAGGGTCGGAAAAATTACGAAACTGAAAAACATAATAACTGTAACGCCCGAGAAAAATCGAATTTTTTAGAAGAAATAAAATTTTATTTAATAATAATGATTAAATGAATTTAATTGATTATTTATTGAGCAAGCTAATTGAAGGTCGTTATATGACCTAGACATGTAAGAACATCGTAGGATTTTGGCTACGTGGTAGAATTAAAGTGTTTGAATTTCCAAGACGAAAATAAAAGCTTTTCGAGAAATTTTCCGAAAAACACTATTCACGCATTTTTGCTCGGGAATTATTTTTGAACTTTCGAAAAATACGTAACGATAGAATATCGATGTAAGATGGAATATCCAATAATATTTCAGTTATGGAAAACGTAATATTTCGCCTGTGGACTTAAAACCTAACGTTTAAGGAAAATGATTTACGGGAAGGAAATGTATGCGATTAATGAATTAAACAATAATCGTATAATACGTAGGTATTATACGAAGTAATGAATACTGAAAATACGACATTTGAGGTATTATACTGATAACGTATGAATGATGGTATGTTGTATGTATTAAAGAAGTATACAAGTTAGAATACGAGAATTGTACGTAAATTATACGTTAAAAAGGCTTTAAGCCTAATGTAATGAAGTTGTAGGATTGTGTAGGAAATATTAAAGTCCAATGTGAATTGACAAAGCCCAAATGTAAGAATGGTTAAGTCCAATAGAATTAATGAAAGCCTAAATAATTAAGCTAAGTTAATTAAGCTAAAAGCCCAAGCTAAGGTCTAATGGATTAGGAGGATCCATGGAGCAACCCATGATCACATGGGTGATCTTGGTGACCATGAAATAAGAATGGTGAGCAAGTGTTGTGGTGGGAAAGCAAAGGATAGAAGTTGTGGGGAGCAAGCAAACTTAATGGCTAAGCAATTGTTGTGATGGTCAAGTAATAAAAGTGGAGAGCAAGTAAACTTAATCACAAAGTAATGAATAGTAAGGAAGTGTAATAAGGAGGTGGAGGTGGCTTAATGACCATTATACCCTAATCTAGCAACTCCTATAAATAGCAAGCTTGGATTCATTTGTTTGGTTGTTTTCATTTCATCCAACAACTTAAAAGTTGAGACCTTATTTGCTTGAGAGAATAAGCACATATAAGTTAGACTTACTTTTTTAGATTTCCAACCAACAACTTATAGCTTATTGGTTTGAGAGAAAAAGCAAGAAAAGCTAGAAGATTAGCCTTGTTAATTCAAGAAGCAAGAAGGAGATTAAAGATTTACCAAGTGTTATTCAAGAGTAAGTATTCATAAACCATGATTCTCTTTCTCTTCCATTGTTAGAGAAGGGGGTATTGGTAGAACAAGCATGCTAAGAAGAGATTGGAATAATGAATCAAAGGGCTTAAGTCTTAATAAGCCGGATAAGTCATGAATAAGAAATTCATTCGTAAATAAGTTATGAACTTATAATGAAAGTATAAGAACTTGTTAGAACTTGTAACATGTTTACATTAATAAAATTAGTATGATTAATAAGATGTAAGAATAATGATTAAAGGACTTAACTCATTAATAAGTCATATGAAAATAAGACATAAGTCATGAAATAGAAATATAAGTATTTTATACTTTAATAAGTTGCAAAATCATCTAGAATAGGTAATAACTTATCATGAATATAAGTTAATGAAGTATGTATGTCAAGAGGTTAGTATGTCGGAATGAATCCATTTGAAACGATTTAATAATCTTAAGTAACAAAGTTTCGCTGGAATTCGCACGATTAGACGACAATCGTCGAATTCGTGAAATTCTCAGAATGGAAGTCGAATTTTTATATTGAGTTTGGAAACGTTGGTTTTCAATGGAGACAAGTCTTATTTGGCATTATAGAGTTGCGAACTCAAAAATGGCCGGATTCTGACTTAGAACAAAGAAACGAGCGTTGAACGTTCACGAACGTTTATCATTTTCATTAAAAATGTACTAATAGGTAAATTTTTAGCAAACGAAGTTGAATAGATAAAATTCTTACATGAACATGTAGAGTATGTGATTTGTGAACCGTAGGCTCTTGAACGAGCCAATTCGGACTTATAACGTAGAAGTTATGAGGCCGGGAATCTCACATAAAAAGTTAACTGTTAAAATTTTCAGGTTGAGTAATCGAAGCCGCGTGGCTGACCAAGAAAAAATAAGTCACGCCATAAATACCAAAGTGAGCCTCATTTAGAGTCTCACACCTCAGCGCGATAGTTAACACTAAGAGACTCATGGCAGCATACCGAAGTCCGATTTTCAAGCCCTAATGGGCAGCAATGCCAAATATAGCATAATAACAAAGCAACATCGGCAACCGCAACGTCGACCTTAAAACCTAGACAGTAAAGAATGGTTACAAGTGGAACATGATTGCAAATTGTTTAGTAACGAACTAAGGGACTTAATAAAACATTGTTAAGTCATGACTAAACCTCAAGTGTGATCACTTAGAGTTAAAGAAAGTTAATTGATTGTAAACAGGAACGATGTACAATAAGCGTACATAACCATTGACGATCGAGTTTCGATTAATAACGTAAGGACGTTATTAAGTCGTGATGAAAGTTGTTTAACTCGAAACGAGTTGTATTAATGAAATAATTTCACTTAAGTTATAAAAGAGAACAAAGTTGGTAAGAACGATGGCAAGCCGGAACCAATAATAACAAATCTAATATGGGATTAGATTGAGAAGAAGGGTAAGATTATTTAGGAACTATATATGTTCATTCATAACCTAATGTGGTATGTTATGTGATTATGTGTTGTAGAGACCATAAGAACTTAAAGGGAAACGTAATTATACCGTAGCAGACGCTGAAGGCAAGTTTTTCTTAAACGCTTGTCTAACCTTCGTGTTATCTAGGTTTTCAAATGATTCAAATTATGAGATGCATGTATTGTTTTGAAGAAAGAGTCGATGCCAGTTTTAGCTCAGCTAGACTAATCTTGATAGATTGATTGAACTGTTTACAAGTCTTTCAATATAGAATTGCTAACGCTATCCTACGCCAACTAATTGGTACGGATTCAAGATAAGCCTCAATATGAATAAACAAATGTATTTTCATCTAGTATTCGATGGGCACGCGAGGTTGCCACAACTTAAACGTACACACGTTTAATGAATGTAGTGTTGATCAACATAGAGTACTATAGGCTGATCACCTAGAAGTGCTCGTAAGATATGTCAGACTTACGGACTTCGTGTCGGGTTGTCCTTTTCAAAGAAACTATAAGACGTTCACGTCTTGAACCAGAATTGATGTATTACTGAATATTGTTATTATAAAATGTTTTGAAGGAAAAGGACTATTTTGAGTTATTGATAGTACTTCGTAACTACAATCTAGTTATTAAAGATATATGATTCCTCTGTTTCAAGCATGCTTTTAAAATGAAATTTTTATACTTGCTGAGCTTGTTATGTTCACTCTTTCTTGAACCATATGAATGCAGCTTAGACCGAATGGACCAAAGGATTCGTCAAGGATAAAGTGAAGGCTAAAGCGAACTTGTAGATTACCTATGTAATAGTATAGGTTTGTAATGATAATATTTGATATTATGACAAGAACAAATGTAACGGTTATAAAGAACCTGGGGAATGGTAGTATTATTTTGGAATATATATATATAAGACATTCATTCTTTTGAGGCTTTTCAATTGAATGTTTGTGTGAACTGTAGCACCGTGGAGCACTATATGTCGGGTTGGAAGAGACCCAGATTTGGGGGCGTCACAGGTTGGTATCAATGCATTAGGTTATAAAACTTAAGGGGGGAATAACCTTAACCTAATAACCTCATTAAGGAAGAGAAGTCCGAAGGAAGTAAACTCAAGCTTTATTTGAGTCGAATGAGTTAATAAGGTATTGAGGAAACTCAATACCAAAAGATTTAAAAGATGGAAAGTAACCCTAAATAAATTAAATGTGATTTGTGCTTATACTATTGTGTGTTATGTACTAATCAACATGTTATGTGTTATTGTAGGATGTCGATCGATAGCTTGATGTATAGAGATATACACACGGTGAGCGAAGAGCTTGTGAACCGAGTAGAGCCTGTACCCATGCCAGTGGCGGAGGTACCAATAGTGATTTTAGAGGAGTCGGAGACAGAGGAGTACTTTTCTGAGGAAGACTACTCCGAGGGAGAAATGGATATAGTAGCATACCTTAGTACGATGAACGATGTGGAGGAAGGAATGGAGGTAACATCGGTTGAAACGGTGGTACCTTCACTAGAGTCATCACCTCCATATGCAATGAGATCATTGTATCTGGCAGAGCTTGACAAGAATGTGCAACTGAGTGCAGTTGTGCAGAACCAGAATGAAGAGATTAGTGCTCTTTATGTAGCAAAGGAGTCTACAGAAGTAGATTTTGAGTCAGAGCATGATGAGAAGGTGCTCATGATAAATAAGGCTAGGGATTTTAAGAAGGAGGTCAATGAGCTTCGTAAAGAACTGGGGGAGAAGGATCGGAAGATAGCACGGATGTCTTACATCCATGAGAGTGCTCATAAGGATTTCAAGTTGAAGGTTGCTTGTTATTCCAATGAGTCAGGACAGACTCGACATACTATTAGTCGGGATACTGTAGCAGTGATTGCAAATGAGAAATATGAGGATGATGTGATGCATTATTAGAATGTTAGAGTTATAAGTATGTGTGTAGTGACGTAAAACCCTCTTTTGTATAATAGGGTAGTCTTTTGTAAATCCCAACTTTTGTGAGGTACCATTTCGGGATAAAAATGTAATAGCTTTTGGTTATGAGAACAAATTTTAAATAGTTTCAAACTATGAAGAAGCATATGAATATAAAGAAGTTTTCTTTTAAAATGCTTTGTTATGGTATGAGTTGGTATGTGGATAATAATAATGAAGTAAGTACATAGATAATAATGAAATCTTATTTGATTAATTAGAAAATGTCGCCATGGAGAAGATAAAGTAATCAGGAAGCAGAATCACGTAATGATAACCAAGATGGGTCAGAACAACCCTATGCAAGAGTTCGTTAATTTATTAACGGCTGCATTTAACTAAACCGGGGGTAGAGTACCCGCAGAACCTAGAATAGCCAGAACGACTACCTTTAAAGAATTAAAAAGCGTAGGTCCGTTGGAGTTCAAAGGAACGACGGACCCAATACAGACCCAGACATGGGTAAAAGAAATAGAGAAGGCGTTTATTATTACAAGCATAGGTGAGGCGCAAAAGACTTCTTTTGCGACTTACATGATAAAAGGTGAAGCCAACTTTTGGTGGGAGGTTCACCAGGGTGGGGCTAGAACAGATACAGTAACGTGGGAACAGTTCAAGAAGGTTTTCTTTGAGAATTATTTCCCTACAAGCATGAAAGTGAGGATGGAGATTAAGTTCTTAGAACTTAAACTAGGGGACATGACGGTTCCCAGTACGCGGCCAAATTCAATGAATTGGTAAGGTTTGTCCCACACTAAGTGGACACTGAGGAGAGGAAGGCTCGTAGGTTTTAGCAGGGCCTGAAACCCTAGCTCTGTAGTAGGATTTCGGTGTTACAGAGTGTTTTCTATGGGACCATTCTGGAGAAGGTGATTATAGCAGGGGGTGGTAGTGAGGCGTTGACTCAATACCACAAAGAGAGGGATAATAAGATCAAGGGAGAGGGAGGAACCAAGGCAGAGAATGCCAATGGCAGTATGCCAAGAAGACAGAATTTTAACTCTGGGAATACTGGAGTGAGACTAGGGGATCTTAAACTTAGGATCGAAGTGTGTAAGATATGTGGAAAGACTCATTTAGGAGTCTGTCTGAAAGGGATTATATGTACCTTTAAAACATTAAGGTAGAGGAGGAAATAACTTTCATTAACTTATTCGTGGAAAATTTGTTTCATGAATAATATAGGTAAGCATATATCAGTAGATAAGTACTGTTAACGTTAATAGAATTTGAGGAAATTCTCGGTATGAATATGTTGATTAACCATAAAGCTATAATAAATAGTTATTAGAAAAATGTGAATTTTCAATTTTTCAGAAAACCCAAGGTAGTAATTTACAATAATAAAACACCGAGACGCCTTTATCGTCTAACCTGGACGTAAATTAGTAGGATGTTAAGGAAGAGGATGAGTCGTTACGATTGCGTATCGACTATTGTAATAGGAGTAAGTTAGTTGTTAAGAATTAATACCCATGGCCCAGGATCGATGATCTATGAGATCAGTTAAAAAGGGGCAAAGAATTTTTCTAAAATAGATTTGCGTACAAGGTATAGTCGGTTAAAAGTAAGGAAGAAGGAAGAGGTACCTAAGATGATAATCAGAACTTGTTATAGTTTGACAAGTTTCTGGGTATGTCATTTGGGTTGACTAATGTACTAAAGTTAGATTTCCGTAAGGGGAACCGAATAGGCCGGTGGCAAATTGATAGGTACCCTTGTGAGGTGTAACGGGTTGAAGGTACCATTAGCATCACAGAATTTAAGAAAAAGGTGAAGTAAAGCACATGTATTGTCTTTATAAGATGATACGGGGAATTTTATAGTGTATCTCGATGTTTTGCATGGATGATATGATTGCGTGCTCTTATCGCATGTCAATGTCATTGTGTATGTATCACGCCAGTTAACGGATTATGAGGAGGTCTATCCTACTTATGACCTAGAATTGGCAGTTGTAGTTTTGAATTAAAAATCGGAAGATAGTATTTATACGGAGAAGTGTGAGGTATACACGGACTCTAAGAGTCTGTAATATATCTCCACACAAAAGAAGTTGAAAATGAAGTAGAGAGAGGACTGTGATATATTATATCATTCAGGAAAGCTAAATGTTATAGCCGACGCGTTAAGTAGGAAGGGTAGGGAAAGCTATCAATGTTAACGACTCAGAATGAGTTAATAACGGAGATGGCAAGAACAGAGTTAGAAGTTACATTACAGAATGAAGGGGTAGAAATGTTATTTATAACATAGACTCAATCCATGATAATGGAACGAGTTAATTAAGTACAGCTAGGTAACGAGGAATGCAAGCAGATGATGAAGAAGACACAATATAAATAGAAGACTAAGTATAGTCTTGTTTTGAAGGAGGAATTTGAGTTTCATATAATTCCAAGTTAAAAGAAGGACTAATAAAAAGAAGATAGCGTAATATGTTAGTAAGTGTTTAACTTCCAACTCAAATTATTGATAGGAAGTAATAAGTCATGTGAAATAAGATAATACCTTTGTTGAAGGTGGAATGAAAGAACCCCAATGTCGAGGAAGCATTGTGGGAACTCAAGATTTAAAATGAAGAAAACTTTTTCTCATTTGTTTATATAATTATTAGCGAGATTTTGGGGACAGAATCCTTATAAGGAGGGAAGAATGTAACGCCCGAGAAAAATTGAATTTTTTAGAAGAATTAAAATTTTATTTAATAATAATGATTAAATGAATTTAATTGATTATTTATGGAGCAAGCTAATTGAAGGTCGTTATATGACCTAGACATGTCAGAACATCGTAGGATTTTGGTTACGTGGTAGAATTAAAGTGTTTGAATTTCTAAGACGAAAATAAAAGCTTTCCGAGAAATTTTCTGAAAAACACTATTCACGCATTTCTGCTTGGAAATTATTTTTGAACTTCCGAAAAATACGTAACGATAGAATATCGACGTGAGATGGAATATCCAATAATATTTCAGTTATGGAAAACGTAATATTTCGCATGTGGACTTAAAACCTAAAGTTTAAGGAAAATGATTTACGGGAAGGAAATGTAATGCGATTAATGAATTAAACAATAATCGTATAATACGTAGGTATTATACAAAGTAATGAATACGAGGTATTATATGAGTACATATGAATGATGGTATGTTGTATGTATTGAAGTAGTATATGAGTTAGAGTACGAGAATTGTACGTAAACGTTAAAAAGGCTTTAAGCCTAATGTAATGAAGTTGTAGGATTGTGTAGGAAATATTAAAGTCCAATGTGAATTGACAAAGCCCAAATGTAAGAATGTGTTAGTTCCCAGAGGGCACAATAGATCTAGAAGGGGGGGTTGAATAGATCTTTTTTATTTCAAATACTTTTCAGGTTTATTTTGTATAGCTATTAAATTAGCATATGACAAACATAAGAATCTTTTCAAGCACAGCGGAATAAGTAAAAGATCCCCTTCATTGATATATTCATAATCATGCATACATTGTTCGTAGAGTAAGTTTAGTTGTAAGCAGCTAAAACATACATAGCAGTTATAGTAGTTATAGTACATAATGTAAATGACATAATGTAAAAGACACAAGGGGTTTTAAGTGGTTCAGAGACTCAAGCTCCTAATTCACTCTTCTGCTTTTAACTAGCAGGATTTCCACTAAGGAATGGCAGCACCATGAATCACTAAGATTCATTTTAAGGCCAGCAGCCTTGGGACTTCAATTCACTAAGAACTCTTCAAGGCCAGCAGCCTTGGAACTCCTCTAGTTCCCAAGGAACTCTTCAAGCCCAGCAGGCTTGGAACTTCGTTTAGTCCCTCCGGACAAGGACCCTTCTGGCCCTGGCTGTTTAGTTGTTTGTTTGTTGTTGTTGGAGTCGGTGCTGAGATGCTAAAATGTCTTCATGCTTTGAACATCTTCTATCCTTAGCAGCTTGGCTTGATCATCCTTGAAGTACAGCTGAGTGTTGCATGATGCTCAGCTTCTTCAGTTGCTCAACCACTTCGGATGACTCCTTGATGAACTGCATTGAAGATCAGTCTCCTTGATACTTAATGGTTGCACATGATTGGCTTCTAAGATGACTTTAAGCTCTTATGTTAGGTACTTAAACGCTTTCTCATGCTTGACACCAAGATGGCATTTGTGATCTCCCTTCTTGCTACTTGATGCCTTCTCATGATGGACTTGCTAAGATGACTGTAGGCTCATCTCTATTGTACTTAGAGTCTTCCCATGATGGACATCAAGATGACATGATGTTCTTCTTTCTCTCGGCAGCTCAAAACACTCTTCATGTAGTAGAACTCTCACTTCTACATAGTAGAACTCACACTTCTACTCCTTTCTTTTTCTGTCTTCTGAGTGTTCTTGGTGGATCGTAGAGTGAACCTTCGGACTCACTATCTCACATGGTTTAGATCAGTCCACCATCTCTCCAAACTCGGCAACTCCAGCAACTCCAGCAACTCTTGATCTTTGAAGCTCTTTCTCATTTATACTCCTTCCCAATCCTTCCGTTGTAAAGTAGCCGTTGAAGGCTATTCAAATATCTTCACAGATCTCGAGTTGACAGAGGTAGACTGCTGATGTGATATGTCATACTTTATCTGACATTGCAGTCTACTATTTCACCTACCCGTCAGAGTTGTCACTTTACTGTCTTGGGCAGGTTGAAGACTTTATTTCCTCTTTCTGATTTCTCGATCAGAGGTTGTCCTATTGCAATGATGCTCTCAATAAGCACTTGTCCGAATATTACCCTTCAGATTGAATCTTTGCTAATGCTTCAGTCTTCAGCTATTCGAACTCTACAATTCTGATGCACGTCTTCAAGGACCATATTGTAGTGTCTTGTTGAGTGTTGTTCATTGACTGGTAGAGTTAACACTACGATCTTGAAGAGTGTTTATTAGATCTTCAATGTTGAACACCTCTTCCTTGTATTGTGCAGTGCTTCAATACTTTTGTTTGCTTCGACTGTTCTCAGAGACTGATGGCCTAATTCCTTGCTCTGGTCCCCTTCTGAATATCAAGACACTTCAAATTTGTGGTGCGTCCAGCTTGCTTTCTCCTTGTGATCTCCCGTTCACTTATCATTGTTCACTTGACAGCTTCTGTACTTGCTGACTTTCCTTAGTCAATTACCAAAGTCTTCTTCTGATCTCCTTGTGGAAGACTTCGTCTCGAATGGCTTCACAAATCAATCTTGATGCTGATTGGGTTGGTGCTTAGATCTTCTATTAGCTTGCATGCCATTCGTTGAATGCTCTCTAGTTTCCTTGGATGTAACTTTGCAGCTTGAACAAGAGGCACCGTTCCTTTGGATATTCTGGGAGTGCTCATTCGTTGAGAACCGTATATGCTCTACGATTCTGTCTTGGCATTGTGAGCACTTCTGCTTAGGTCGTAGTTCTGCACTGTACGATTCAGCTTCGGCTTGTGCAGATACTACGATCCCAAGATCAGATCTTGACACTATGATTTCTGCCTTGTGCTTGTTGTCTTCATCTGACCTTGCTTGACTACAATCTCTGCATGTAATCCATAGGTTCTACGAACTCAGAGTGTGATCTACAATCCTTAACTTGGCTTCGGCATCAGTAGACTCTACGACTTTGAGTGTAGTCTACGTTTCTGTCTTGGCTTCGGCAGATGATCGGTCTTCTCGTAGGCAGGCTGTCTCTACAATTCTAAACAAGACTTCCTCAGCATACTACGATCCCAAGGAAGCTCTACTCGATACACTACGATCCTTCTTCGTTTCCCCTGGCAGTCTACGAACTCCGAGATCTACTATCTTGCATACTTCTATTCTGCCTCGATAGCTCTCGAGTTAACCTTGACTCACCTGGCAGACTACGACTTCTGGTGCAGTGCTCGACGATCAGACAAGCCTATCTATTACATCATAAGATCAACCTAACAAGCTTGATCTTTCTATATTTATAGTCCTTGTACATCATTTCTTTTTAAGGACTTTACAAAGCTGTTTTGCTTATGTAGGATCAACCTAACATATTTGATCAATTCATTCTAAGTCCTTGTACATATATTTCTATTATCTATCAAAGGACTTTACAGCTTTTCTTAATGCAAGCATACTTGCATATTTATTCATATATATATATATATATATATATATCATAATCAAATCATATATTAAATAGGAATATCATTCACATGTTTATTCCTGACAGAATGGTTAAGTCCAATAGAATTAATGAAAGCCTAAATAATTAAGCTAAGTTAATTAAGCTAAAAGCCCAAGTTAAGGTACAATGGATTAGGAGGATCAATGGAGCAACCCATGATCACATGGGTGATCTTGGTGACCTAGAAATAAGAATGGTGAGCAAGTGTTGTGGTGGGAAAGCAAAGGATAGAATTTGTGGGGAGCAAGCAAACTTAATGGCTAAGTAATTGTTGTGATGGCCAAGTAATAAAAGTGGAGAGCAAGTAAACTTAATCACAAAGTAATGAATAGTACGGAGGTGGATTAAGGAGGTGGAGGTGGCTTAATGACCATTATACCCTAATCTAGCAACTCCTATAAATAGCAAGCTTGGATTCATTTGTTTGGTTGTTTTTATTTCATCCAACAACTTAAAAGTTGAGACCTTATTTGCTTGAGAGAATAAGCACATATAAGTTAGACTTACTTTTTTAGATTTCCAACCAACAACTTATAGCTTATTGGTTTGAGAGAAAAAGCAAGAAAAGCTAGAAGATTAGCCTTGTTAATTCAAGAAGCAAGAAGGAGATTAAAGATTTACCAAGTGTTATTCAAGAGTAAGTATTCATAAACCATGATTCTCTTTCTCTTCCATTATTAGAGAAGGGGGTATTGGTAGAACAAGCATGCTAAGAAGAGATTGGAATAATGAATCAAAGGGCTTAAGTCTTAATAAGCCGGATAAGTCATGAATAAGAAATTCATTCATAAATAAGTTATGAACTTATAATGAAAGTATAAGAACTTGTTAGAACTTGTAAAATGTTTACATTAATAAAATTAGTATGATTAATAAGATGTAAGAATAATGATTAAATGACTTAACTCATTAATAAGTCATGTGAAAATAAGACATAAGTCATGAAATGGAAATATAAGTATTTTATACTTTAATAAGTTGCAAAATCATCTAGAATAGGTAATAACTTATCATGAATATAAGTTAATGAAGTATGTATGTCAAGAGGTTAGTATGTCGGAATGAATCCATTTGAAACGATTTAATAATCTTAAGTAACGAAGTTTCGCCGGAATTCACACGATTAGACGACAATCGTCGAATTCATGAAATTCTCGGAATGGAAGTTGAATTTTGATATTGAGTTTGGAAACGTTGGTTTTCAATGGAGATAAGTCTTATTTGGCATTATAGAGTTGCGGACTCGAAAATGGCCGGATTTTGACTTAGAACGAAGAAACGAGCGTTGAACGTTCACGAACATTTATCATTTTCATTAAAAATGGACTAATAGGTGAATTTTTAGCGAACTAAGTCGAATAGATAAAATTCTTGCATGAACACATAAAGTATGTGATTTGTGAACCATAGGCTCTTGAGCGAGCCAATTCGGACTTTCTCTAAGAAGAAGTTAGAGGTAGGAATCTCACATAAAAAGTTAAGCGTTAAAATTTTACAGTCTGTGAAATCTTTGGTGGCATTGGCTGATCAAGAAAAAAAATAAGTCACGCCCATGACGTAAAGTGAGCCTCAGCCCCTTGAGTCTCACACCTCAGCGCGATAGTTAACACTAAGACTCGGCAGCATGTGAAGTCCGTTTTCAAGCCCCTAATAGGCAGCAGTACATGGCATAACAAAGCAACACTTGGCACACGCATGGCAAATGACCTTAAAAACCTAGACAGTAAAGAATGGTTACAAGTGGAACATGATTGCAAATTGTTTAGTAACTAACTAAGGGACTTAATAAAACATTGTTAAGTCATGACTAAACCTCAAGTGTGATCACTTAGAGTTAAAGAAAGTTAATTGAATGTAAACAGGAACGATGTACAATAAGCGTACATAACCATTGACGATCGAGTTTCGATTAATAACGTAAAGACGTTAGTAAGCCGTGATGAAAGTTGTTTAACTCGAAACGAGTTGTATTAATGAAATAATTTCACTTAAGTTATAAAAGAGAACGAAGTTGGTAAGAACGATGTAAAAGAGATGGAAACCGGAACCAATAATAACAAATCTAATATGGGATTAAATTGAGAAGAAGGGTAAGATTATTTAGGAACTATATATGTTCATTCATAACCTAATGTGGTATGTTATGTGATTATGTGTTGTAGTGACCATAAGATCTCAAAGGGAAACGTAATTATACTGTAGCAGACGCTGAAGGCAAGTTTTTCTTAAACGTTTGTCTAACCTTCGTGTTAGCCAGGATTTCAAATGATTCAAATTATGAGATGCATGTATTGTTTTGAAGAAAGAGTTGATGCCAGTTTTAGCTCGGCTAGACTAATCTTGATAGATTGATTGAACTATTTACAAGTCTTTCAATATAGAATTGCTAACGCTATCCTACGCCAACTAATTGGTACGGATTCAAGGTAAGCCTGAATATGAATAAACAAATGTATTTTCATCGAGTATTCGATGGGCACGTGAGGTTGCCACAACTTACGTACACACGTTTAATGAATGTAGTGTTGATCAACATAGAGTACTATAGGTTGATCACCTAGAAGTCCTCGTAAGATATGCCGGACTTACGGACTTCGTGCCGGATTGTCCTTTTCAAAAAAACTATAAGACGTTCACGTCTTGAACCAGAATTGATGTATTACTGAATATTTTTATTATAAAATGTTTTGAAGGAAAAGGAATGCTATTTTGAGTTATTGATAGTACTTCGTAACTACTATCTAGTTATTGAAGATATATGATTCCTCTATTTAAAGCATGCTTTTAAAATGAAATTGTTGTACTTGCTGAGGTTGTTATGCTCACTCTTGCTTGAACCATATGAATGCAGCTTAGACCGAATGGACCAAAGGATTCGTCAAGGATAAAGTGAAGGCTAAAGCGAACTTGTAGATAACCTATGTAATAGTATAGGTTTGTAATGATAATATTTGATATTATGATACGAACAAATGTAACGGTTATAAAGAACTTGGGGAATGGTAGTATTATTTTGGAATATATATAAGACATATTCGTTCTTTTGAGGCTTTTCAATTGAATGTTTGTGTGAACTGTAGCACCGTGGAGCACCATATGTCGGGTTGGAAGAGACCCGGATTTGGGGGCGTCACAATAACCCTTACAATCCCTTACCTCAAAAGAGCAATATTTCTGAGTGGAATATTGGATGTAAAGTCGAAAGAAATTTGCACTGAATAACAATTCTCAAAATATCTAAATACTCACAAAAATATGCCCGATAATATAGAGAGAGAAAACTTATGTTTCTGGTGTGATTTTCAATTCTAACTTAAGCGCCTATTTATAGGAAAATGCTAGAACGTCATAGGAGACTAAAAAAATAAAATATTATTATTATTTTTTCTTCATTCTACGCATGTCCATCTTGAATTGCTGGGCAGCCATCTTGGAAGAATTTTTAGCCCACGTGTTTTGAAAAAACAAAAGTAGGTCCCACCCATAATTTTAATAAAAATATTTTAATTTCTGAAACTTCAACAATTCATAATAAATAGCCCTTTTAACAGAAAAATACGAATTTTATGTCCATTTCATACGAAATCGAATTCTCTACAACTTTGTAGCTTTAAATTTTTCCAAATTCCAAGCAAAAAATATCTGAATTCCACAAACGGACAATTTTCAACACCCCTTAAAATTCATAACAAATCATACATTAATTTTTAACGGTTCAAAATTTGTGAACATATACTCAACTTATATATGTATAACATATTCAAAAATCACAACGATCCAACGATCGGATTAAAATTATAACTCACGCAATAGAGCTTTAAGAACACCGATTTGAATTTTTTTTTAATACCTCCAATGCAACAAAATACTAATAAAACACCTCAACATTAATTTTTTCATTTATAACCACATAAAATAAATTAATCCATCATTTATAACCACATCAAATAAATATTTCATTATCATATAAATCAATAATTAATTATTCACAAATAATATTACGAGAATCACAATAATGACAACCAGTAGGTTCGTGAAAGAGGGGCTTTCCGATAAAGATTTCTCCTTACTGGCGCGCAATTAGGTGACCAAACCTCTCCTTGACAAAACTTTCTAGACATTGCCAATAATGTTATCTAATAATATTATTCAAATAATATGAATTATTGACCTGATAATGGGAAATATTGTGCCGTGACAATTATTGAAATAACAATAATATAAAATATCAACGCAGCAATTATTGAATCAATAAAATAAAGTATTGAACATCAATTATTGTAACAATTATTGAGTAATGCCTTCTTACGTAAGAATCGATAATTCAAAAATTTGTGCAATCTTGTGTCTTTCTTTGTGTGCAATCACGCATATTCACGTATTTTAACCACGTGTATTCCAACAATTGTTAATTGGTAACAACTACGTCGTTATTTATAAAAATTCAAACTTGTCGCTTTTCTTCATCAAGCGAGTTATTACATTATGGGGCCCACAAATGGATGCGCCATCGTACGAATATTCCTCAACAACAAGAATATTCTACGACCAAACGAATATTCCCCGACAGCAATGAGTATTTTATAACCACTTGCTTATTTTGAAAATTTTATATATATCACCCTTAACTTTAAACTTTTATCAATTTAACTATTTACTAAATAGAAAAATTGAATACTTTTATTTCATAAAATTTGGGGTCTTACACAAGTATCTTTAAAGGGATAAGATCAACAGGTAATGTGATGGTGCCAACTTGGATAAAGAAGATTTATAAATAGTGGATGTAATGAAAGTTTCTCCTAACGGAGTCTCCACAGATAAGTCAAAGTCTAATTTCTCTGGAGTCAAGTTTAAGCGTTGAGCACAAGTAAGAGAGATGAGTTTTATACCCATGAATTGGATACACATTCGCTTAATTTATTGTTGTTCTTAAGTCTTTTAGGATGTTTTTATGTGTTTGTGTCTATTCATCATGTTTTATGTTATTTTATAGGAATTGGGACAAAAGTTACATGGATCGATGTTTGGGGTGGCTAGATTCGCTTTTGGCTTGCCATTTACATAAAAGAGAGCCACTTCAGAGCCAATTTGACTATAGCTCCTGACATTATTTCGACAAACTTCAAGAATGAAAGTTGTAGATCTACTCTCTCTTCCGAACATCTTGAATCATCAAAATCGGAGTTCGGACGAAGAAGTTATGGCCATTTTCCCAAAGGACGCCTTGAGCAGAAAATGTCGATTTTGGGCCAGCGATCGGGCGCGATTTTTAGTGTATTTTTTTCCAGCCGGGCGCTTAGGGGGCAGACGGAACATGAATCAGCAAAATGCTGAGTTCATTCCCAAAGGACGCCCAAATACTGGGCGCTGGGGGAAGGGTTTGGTGCGGCTCGGACGCTGCTTTTGGGCTTAATTTTGACACCTTTTTGACTCCAAATAGGATAGGGGTTGTTCCAAAACTAAAAATTGTACTTGTAACCTATAAATACATGATGTAAGGCATAAAATAAAGGGAGATTACATAGCTTAGCCTAGATTAAACACTCCTTTAGATTAGAAAATAACCCTAGTTCTTATTAGTTTTGGAGATTGAAGCAACTTGGAGACCATTGAAGATCAAGAGCAAGAGCAAGAGGGGAGCATCGACGGTCGACAATGTATTCTATTCTCTTCTCTCATCTTACTTTTATCTTTTGATGTCTATTCGGGCCAGGATTCTTGGTTTTAATTCATTAATTATGAACTAACTATTTTTGAGATTTCAATTGAACTTTTTATGGCTATGAATTAGTTATTCATTATATTCTAATTATTTATGTTAAAGTGAGTTGTTTATCTTGTCTTGTGCTTATTGCTTAATTATTTGATCAAGAATTACTTTGTTACTCTAGAAGGAATTGGAAGAGGAATTCTAGGGTTAGAATCGGGCATGATATCATGTGACTTAGTTATTTGCATGGTGAAAATTAGGTTTGTGAATTGAATGGAAATATCTCGTCACGCATGTAACACGTAAGGAATTGGGATTGGAAAGAGTTTAATTCAATTGTTTTGCATAGAATATAGCAAGATTAATCTGGATTAAATAGAAGGCAATTGATCACTTGGAAAAGGACTTTTGGCATTTGAGAATTTCTCGTTAACAATTCAAAGAGGCATAATAATTGGGATAATTGGATAATTGATTTATAATTCATAATTGGGGATATTGAAGTCTTAATCTTTATTTATTTGAATTCATTCGTTAAAATCTTAGTTTTAATTAGTTAATTTAGTTTTCTTAATTAGAAAAAACACGATTTGAGATTGTTTAAATAAAATTAGTTTGGTTAAGAATTAGTACTTGGTGATTTTTATTAAATAATTCCTCGTGGGAACGATACTCTACTTTCACTTTATTACTTGTCGATCGTGTATACTTGCACGTATTCATTGATCATGTAAATCGATCAACAAGTTTTTGGCGCCGCTGTCGGGAATTAATTTAATAATTAGTTTCAATATTAATTTCAATCAAATTAGTCTTAATTTAAACATTTTATTTTTATTTTTAATTTCTTCTATATTTCTCTTTTCGTGTACCATGGATGGCTTTGTGTATCAATGGCCATACACTAACTAATGACTCAACCAAGGGGAGCGGAGATTGAAAGACTCGAGAAACTTTTCGCATTGTGTCAAGATGATCGAGACACTTTCGAGGATGTTTGAAGCTTTGAAGCTCAAATCGTCACAAAGTATGGCTTATTTGTGATTATCAGGCCGGAAATCATACGAAGTCATCAATGCGCCATCGGGCCGAATGCCAGACAAAAGATAGTGGTGATTACCCCAATAATTATGTCTATCCCAACAACTATCATCAGGATTGGGGGTATCACCCGGATTTTTCATGGAGTAACAATCAAGCTGCAGCTCAACCACCTAGACAACAAAACACCTCCGGATTTCAAAATCCGACTCAACAACCAGAGAGGATATCAAGTTTGGAAGAAGCCTTGGAAAAATTCATTAGAGCTTCTGACAAAAAGAACGAGGAACAAGATAAGAAATTGAATCAAGTAGATCTTACTTTGCAATGCCATGGGGCATCGTTAAAGAATCTGGAAAATCAAGTGGAACAGATACACACGCGCGCTGAACAAATACCGCCCTCAATACACCGGACCTATGACATGGATTCCGAGATCGATGGAGAGCCCGAGCCAAATCTACAAATCGGATGAGCCACTTAGATGAAAAAGAGGAGACAAGTGGGGATAATGACAACAAGGTTTGGTGAAGAACTAATTGTGAGAACCAATGATGATGAGCCAATGTTATTTATGCCTCAAGTGCCTTCTCCTCCATAGTTCAAGAGTCCCAAGTTAGATTTGCAAAACCTTGTCCATTGGTAGTCATGTCGCTTGCAATAATACTCGTGATGTAAAAGCAAGTACACCTTCAAAACCATGGTGCGATGAGTCGAGAAGATAGAAGAAGAAACTGCCAGGTCTCGACAAGCTTCAATACCGTAATATATTCGCAGACACAATGGAGAAACCACCTAGATGTCGGACGTTCTTGAATGTGATCTTATCTAAAGAAAGCATGCTAGGTGACTTTAATACAATGGCTATCGTAAATGGGAACCTACCAAAAGCTATATTATTTCCGATGGATGGAGGGTTCTCAACTTTCGTAGGGGAATTGGATAGAGAATTGAAGAAGTCAGCCGAGACTATAAAACAAGCGCTTATTGGGAGGCAAACCCAAGTTTAATTTTTATTTTAGTTTTTATTAAGTTTTATATTAGTAGTTTTGAATTTGCATTTATTTAGGATTTAATAAAATTGCTTCTATCATGGTTTTACTGTGTTATTCAAGTCAAATTCAAGTGTGGTGCCCAATTTGTTCCATGTGCTTAGCCTATTCTCCAAACTTAGCTGCAAGGAGGAAGATTGCTATATTTTCGTGGAAGTCCTCCGCTTTAATTTTTTTTCTATTTCACTATTGAGGACAATGTCTAGTTTAAGTTTGGGGGCATTTTAGTGTCGTATTGCATATAGTTAGTTATTTACATTGTAGTTCGTTATGTTTTCAAGTTATTTACATTTAGTTGTTGTCAGATTCGCTTTTTTTTTTGTTTAAAAAAAAAATTTAAAAATCGCAAAAAATAGTAGTTAGTTTACTATGTTTGTTGCAGCTTAGTTTATATTTGCATGATTCCAATCGTTAGATAGTAAAAGTCTATTTTGGCCAATGATGAGACCGGAGTTAAGTAGATAAGTATAGTATTGAATATTCAAAGCTTTGATGTGATTTCTTGTTATGAATTGAATCTTTTCCGTTTGAAATCGGTATAATCAAGGTTAGCACGTTAATAATGCCTATGTTAATCGATTAAGTTTAAATTGATACATAATGGATTTCTTAAGTATAATACTAGTGTGAAGGAATGAAAGACATGAATAAAGTGAGATGGCTAAATTTTGATAAAACTTAAGTTTGGGGGGAAATTTTGGGGTATATAAGCTTTAAAAAAAAAAAAAAAACATGTCGAGTCTTGTGGTGGGTTGAGGAGAAACACTCCCCATAAACACAAGTGTGAGATGGAGCGAAACGACTCACTCACCAACCATCTATAAAAAAAGAAAAAAGAAAAAAAAATTACCGTGGCTAGTTTTTGTTTTGGGGCCTTTGTTACTTGAGAAGCACGCTCAAGGGGTATCTTAAAACCTAGCGCCCTAAGGTCTTATATGGTCCGGGAGTCGTTGGTCTAAAGCTCGCTAAGGGTGACATCGTTAGCCTAATGGAATGAGACATTGCACGCTTATGGTTAAAAAAAACAATAAAACGAGAAAAGAGCAAAAAGCCCCCGTAATGAAAAAGTAAAGCATAAGTATCCCAGATTGGACTCTTGAACTGGTGGATGTTTCGATTTTAGTTGGATATAGCTTGTTCGTGAATTTTGTGAATTTGCATCGTATGATGCCTTCAAAGATATCTATTATGTCTTAAATTTGATTTTATATCGCTAACATTGTTGTGGAGCACACACGCACTATATCGCTGATAATACTAAGATTTGATGATTGATTGGGAAATTACCGATTTGTTTTAATATGATGTATTATCATGTTTACTTGATTTTCTAAGGCCCAATTGAATAGACTTGTTTTCGCTATTATCGTTGGATTCAGAGGCATATAGATTAGTTTCATTACATTGCATTGCATAACATTTTTGTGTTTTTGCTTGAGGACAAGCAAAGATTTAAGTTTGGGGGTATTTGATGAGTGAGTTTTATACCCATGAATTGGATACATTAAGCTTAATTTATTGTTGTTCTTAAGTCTTTTAGGATGTTTTTATGTGTTTGTGTCTATTCATGCATGTTTTATGTTATTTTATAGGAATTGGGACAAAAGTTACATGGATCGATGTTTGGGGTGGCTAGATTCGCTTTCGTTTTTGCCATTTATTTACAAAGAGTCACTTCGGAGCCAATTTGACTATAGCTCCTGACATTATTTCGACAAACTTCAAGAATGAAAGTTGTAGATCTACTTTCCTCTTTCGGAACATCTTGAATCATCAAAATCGGAGTTCGGACGAAGAAGTTATGGCCATTTTCCCAAAGGACGCTTGAGCAGAAAATGTCGATTTGGGCCAGCCGCCGGGCGCGATTTTTAGTGTATTTTACAACAACGGGGGCGCTAGGGGGCAGACTCTCTGTTGCTGCTGCCCAGTAACAAGCACTGGGGAAGGGTTTGTGTGGCTCGGACGCTGCTTTTTGGGCTTAATTTTGACACCTTTTTGACTCCAAATAGGATAGGGGTTGTTCCAAAACTAAAAATTGTACTTGTAACCTATAAATACATGATGTAAGGCATAAAATAAAGGAGATTACATAGCTTAGCCTAGATTAAACACTCCTTTAGATTAGAAAATAACCCTAGTTCTTATTAGTTTTGGAGATTGAAGCAACTTGGAGACCATTGAAGATCAAGAGCAAGAGCAAGAGGGGAGCATCGATTTGTCGACAAATGTATTCTATTCTCTTCTCTCATCTTACTTTTATCTTTTGATGTCTATTCGGGCCAGGATTCTTGGTTTTAATTCATTAATTATGAACTAACTATTTTTGAGATTTCAATTGAACTTTTTTATGGCTATGAATTAGTTATTCATTATATTCTAATTATTTATGTTAAAGTGAGTTGTTTATCTTGTCTTGTGCTTATTGCTTAATTATTTGATCAAGAATTACTTTGTTACTCTAGAAGGAATTGGAAGAGGAATTCTAGGGTTAGAATCGGGCATGATATCATGTGACTTAGTTATTTGCATGGTGAAAATTAGGTTTGTGAATTGAATGGAAATATCTGTCACCGCATGTGTAACACGTAACACGTAAGGAATTGGGATTGGAAAGAGTTTAATTCAATTGTTTTGCATAGGAATATAGCAAGATTAATCTGGATTAAATAGAAGGCAATTGATCACTTGAAAAGGACTTTTTGGCATTTGAGAATTCGTTAACAATTCAAGAGGTATAATAATTGGGATAATTGGATAATTGATTTATAATTCATAATTGGGGATATTCAAGTCTTAATCTTTATTTATTTGAATTCATTCGTTAAAATCTTAGTTTTAATTAGTTAATTTAGTTTTCTTAATTAGAAAAACACGATTTGAGATTGTTTAAATAAAATTAGTTTGGTTAAGAATTAGTACTTGGTGATTTTTATTAAATAATTCTCGTGGGAACGATACTCTACTTTCACTTTATTACTTGTCGACAAATTAACATATCGTATACTTGCACGTATTCATTGACACACTGTAAATCGATCTCCAACCATTGTGACGCCCCCAAAATAGGTATACATCACCCATTCTGAGTCGCCAAATACATGGTACAGAAATAACTACAACTTCATTAATACAATTGTCGTGCAAAATACGACAACACATAAACTGTGAGTTTAAATACAAATATTGTCTTCTAGACAATATCCACACTCAGATAAAGTCCTCATCATAATTATTGATACACTATTTTACAAAATAGTGAGGACTGCTAAAAAACTGTCTAAAACCATTATTCCACACCCCGATTACTTCCCGCTATATTCTCGCTTCCTGAGAAGAAAAATGGAACAAAAAAGAAAAGGGTGAGCTCAACTAGCCCAGTAAAGAATATTATGACTAAGATACAGAACAACAATTTATCGTTAGCCTTCAACAAATCAGATAAAACATAATGGACATCGAGTTTTAGATCAATATTCGCAGCGAAAATAACAATTCATTAGAAGAGTTAAGTAGAGAATGAAATCTACTATCATCTATGAATTTAAAAGTCCATCATCAATATTTTATCCCTGTAACATCAATCAATATACCTCTTGCATCAAATATTCATCTTTGCACTACGGGCCAAAGATATTCATTTGTATCACCAGTTGGTCATGTTCATCTCAACACCTGTTCATCTTTGCACTACGGGTCTAAGATATTCATCAGGTTATCATTCATCTTTGCACTACTTACCAAAGATATTCATCAAGTATCACCATTAAAGACTGAGGATAATGAAAAATATTTTTGAGAACGAATTCAGTGAGACAAAAGAACAAAGATTAGAGATTCGTACTTTAGATAATTCAAGTTTAACCATAATGGAGTAAAATTCAAGAATGGAGATCAAAATATGGATACAATCAAAGATAGTAACCATAATAGACATCTGGGACAAAGAAGAGAAAATTTCATTTTTCGGTGAATAGTGTCGTATTTTTGAATAGTATCGTATACGTGAATAGTGTCGTATACATGAATAGTAACCCCGACACAAAAAGGTAGAAATGTCACAATAAAATTCATATCTCAACATAATGATATTAAAAGAAATAATATCATTTACGAAGAAAATAACATCCCTTACCTCAAAAAAATAGTATTTCTGAATGGAATATCGGATATTATGTTGAAGGAAACTTGCACTGAATAGCAACTCTCAAAGTATCTAAATACTCACAAAATACGCTCGATAATATAGAGAGAGAAAACTTGTTCCTGGTGTGATTTTCAATTCTAACTAAGCACCCTATTTATAGAAAAATGTTAGAACGCCAAAGGAGACTAAATTAATTAAATAATATTATTATTATTATTATTCTACGCATGCAAAAACCAACCAGCACTCCACCTTTGAACAAAAATTTTAGCACATGTTTTCCACCAAAAACAAAAGTGGGTCCCACCTATAATAAAAATATTTAATTTCTGAAACTTTAATAATTCATAATAAATAGCTCTTTTATCAGAAAAATACGAATTTTATGTCAATTCCATAGGATATTAAATTTTCTACAACTTTTTAGCTTTAAAATTTTCCAAATTCCAAACAAAAAATGCCCGAAATTCACATACGGATGATTTTTAATACCTCCTGTCGACGTCGGAATTTTTGGGTGTCCCTTTCCGTTACTTGTTCTTTGGTGTTCTCATTTTAGGTGAGATTTGTTTGAAAAAATAAGTGAAAAGGTCCGAGCATGTATGATGTCGATTGATGGACTATTAAGAGTCGTCAGTTGGTTTTTAAATGGTTGTACCAACACAACCGAGAAAAAGTTTGCACATTGACCAAAGTGGTGTGACAGCGATATCTGGTCGGTGAAAGCAAAGAGATTCTTTTAGGGTCAGGGGACTTGGTTATGCGGGGGAAGGTGTTAGGCACCCCAGACATCCGTGTTACCACGGTGACCGCCTTCTTTTCAAGAAACTATTATCGAGTGTGTGTGTGTGTGTGTGTGTGGGTCAATGTGCTATTATATGGAAGTTGTGCGAGGCCTCGTTCGAACCTATATATTGTGGTTTGAATTTGTGTAAAATTCAGTTTTAGCAAGATATGGCGGTGATGTTTTATAAAAGAGGTTTTCAAACCACGATGCTCAATAGGAATTGAGACCTTTTACACTCCCATTTTATTAAGTGATCAATTTGGATTGATTTTATTTGACGGATCGCGAGGCATCCATATGAAAATAATATACAAAATAATGCCGACTTCCTCGTGGGTATGGAAACCATCGAGGAAATTGAGACCATGCAGAATAATTTACAAAGTCGCTTATAGTGAAAATGTCCATCACGAGGGAACCGAATCTAGATCAATGGGATGAATCTGTGATCACATGATTCCTAGCGCATGTAACGTTTGCAATTTATATGAAAGCGAAAGCGGTATATATATATAAAAGTAAAAATATATATATAGAGAGATGATCACCAACCACGAAGCACCTCCATAGGGGATCAGAAATGTAAATAAAGTCGTAAGAGCGATCAACTGCCACGAAGGAAACTCCAGGCAGGACGAAAATAAATATATATATATATATATATATAAGCAATAAACTACGAGGATGTAAAAATATGAGGCTCATCGAAAAGAGTTCGACCACAGTTCATATATATATAAGTATAAATATATATATAAAAGCTAGTTAATGCACCGGATATAAAATCCAGGCTCATCGAAGCGAGTTCGACATACGATAATATATATATATATATATATATATATATATATATATATATATATATATATTAAAGCGATAAACGCCTCGGGCATCAAGTTCAGGCTCATCAAACAAAGTTTGACACAATATATATATATATATATATATATATATATATGGAAAAGCAAATAAACGCTCCGCATCAAGTTCAGGCTCAATCGAGGAATAACTCGATAATGTTAGTCAATATATATATAAATATATATATATATAATATATATATATATATACATTTGGAATGAAACTACGGATAGAAAGTAAAGTAAAAGCAAGCAACACGACTCTCAACGTGTAGAAGGGTGTGTGCAAAGATGAAGATAAAGACTCTAAAGTGTATGAGAAGGCTTACAGCTGACTGCTAAAAAAAGGCTTCTATATCTTTAGAGTGGGTAAACACTGGCCTTTATGTGTACAAAAGAGGCTATATATGAGCTCACAGGTGTTTAAAAGTGGGAAAATACCTTTGTATATGGACGAAAAGTGAGGGTAATGCGCAGGTTTCCCGACTTTTTCTCTTAGAAAATCAGCACCCCAAGCCCTCTATTTATAGGCATTTTAGCCGCAGGTGTACCAGAGGTAACCCGGGTTGGCCCGGGTTTGTCTGGTCGGGTCATCTCAAAGTACATGCACTCAGGCACTGTAATGTCCACTCGGATTTTCAGAAGTGCGATTCGGGCATCCGTTTGAGGTATACAGGACCTATTTCGGACCGCCGTTGTCGAGAGTTGTACGATGGCATGGGATTAGAGTTTGTGCGAAGTCATTGAAGATGGGATGATGCCCTCCGGTCTTTAAGCTTCAACTTTCATCCGTTACCCCGCACAATAGTCACTCGGGATTGGTTAGCCTTGTGGGACATCGTTGCATAGAGACGTGACGTGGCATCATGTTGACGAGATGACGATGTTGCCCCTCACCGGTGTTATCTCCGAATTGGGCTGATAAAGCAGACGTTGCTCAGGCTTCGCTGAGATTGGACTGCTGCAATTTGTTGAAGGTCCTCATTGTCATCTTTGAGGCGTGCCTATCTTCCCGATGTTATTGTCGGGTTGGTGCAGTATATCTCGTTGTGAGCGCCGAGATTGAAGCTGGTCGCATTTAAAACAAGCATTTTCGGGGTTATCGCCGAAACTGCATTCCTTGGGGTTATCACCAAGGTTGGTGGCTATTCCCATGGTTGGGACTGAGAGACTGGATACCTCGGGGTTATCTCCGACACTAATCGGTCTTCTCCGGTGTGTGTTCCGGTATTGTATCTGCAGGTCTCGGGGTTATCTCCGAGGTTGGATTTGGTTACTCCCAGAATGCGATCCGGGGTTTGATGCTGAACTTCCGGTAGTATCCGGTATGGATTTGGATTGTCTTTCAGGGTTCTCTCTTAAAAGACGAATATGTCCTCCTACAATGTTAGTAACAGTAGTACAGAAAATTTCGAGTGTCTACAGATGCCCCTCTTTATCATACTCATGCATGGCGATGCATGGGTAGGATAAAGAATCCTAGACACTTGAAACGCAACAAGATAAACATGGTACTATGGATAGCAACATGATGCAAATGTATGATGCATGTGTACGGGGTTGTAGCCCAACACGCTGGGGATGATTATTGATTCCTTGTTGCTTCAACTAGGGGATGGGCAATGATGACCGGATCTGGTGTGTAATCCGAATCTCTTATATGTAAGAGATCTGTGGGGATAAATCTTGATCTGTTTGAGGATGTGTATAACATATTCCATCATCTATCCTCTTTGATAATGTTGACCTCTCCTAGTTAGTATCACCAGAATATGTCACGATTCTGTTGGATTTACTGCCAACAGCAAATGCTGTCAGGGATGCCTGACCTTCGTTGACATGTGAATCAACAACTGAAACATCCAGTGGGATATACTGTCAAGGCTGCTTAACCTTCGTTGATGTGTGAATCAATGGCTGAGATTCTGTAGATTGTCAAGGTTGCTTGACCTTCGCTGTCGTGTAGATCAACGGAGCATTGTGTTGTGACCCCCACCAGGGATCCACTGGGGGATATGAGCAGTTGGGTATGAGAACCTCGAACAGCTCTATAGCTCTGATAGGTTTAAACGCTATCGGCTGAAATGACATCAAGGCTGCTTGACCTTCGTTGATATGTGTGTCAACGGCTGCGCATTCGTTGCTACTCCCGCCAGAGATATACGTTGTAACCCCCGTCGGGGATCTACTGGGGACGCATGAGTACGTACGCAACTATCGAACGGTTCTCAATGCTTCGATGGGTTTACTTGCCATCAGCTGAAATAACATCAAGGCTGCTTGACCTTCGTTGATAGAAATGTCAACAGATGAACGTGTTGTAACCCCCTACCGGGGATCTACGTTGTAACCCCTGTCGGGGACCTACTAGGGTAACGACCCGGAGTTGGCGGCATTGGACCTGTATAAGGTATTGTCGTATGTGACTTGCGATAACTAGGATCATTGGTAGGGTATACCTTGTATTTAGGTGACTACCAATGAGTGTTTTACAAATTCAAAGTCTCATCTGAGAAGACCAGGATTGTATGCAGTTTTGCTCAATCGCGTGGCGTTTTTATTCTCGATTTGACCTTTCTAGTCCGTAAGAACTCCGTTTCAACTCGAACTGGACCGAAATTGGAGAGGTGGGACCCCATAGGGGAGCCAGAGAAGTGCACTCTTTTGCACCAGATATAGAGCTCATGACAAAGCGCGGATCATAAATCCCTGACCCGACTTTTGCAAGTTCATTTCCCACTCACTTCGCCTAGAGAAAACCGTGAGCCATCTTCAAATCTGCTGAGTTCGGGCTTCTTTCTGCAAATTCTGTCACCGTACAAGTGTTCTACACTATCCTGGTAACGTATGCATGTATTTTTTCCAATTTCTATCCGTTGGATTGTGAGTTATCGCACGAAATGCATCTAAACACATAGTAGTGATTATGTATGCACAAATGACTTGATAAAAAAAATATTCAAAATAGTAAATGTTAGTATTAAACCATGCTGAACATAATGATGTGAAAAAATTTGACTTTTGAGACAGTCAAATTGGCACCTTTTTCTGCTATTTCTTGTCCTATTTGAGGTCCAATGAGCAAAAGGTAGAAAGGCATTGAGGTTGGCCTTATGCATGATGATTTTGATTTTTTATGCATATATTATGTATATGACTTTGGGGCAGGTGTGCTACTGAATGGCCACCTAGACGTGCCTGTGTGCATGTGGATAGTCCTATTTTCAAAGGGGACTATGGCAAAAATTTTCTAAATGTAGGCATTGGGTAGTCATGCACTTTAACTCTATTATATGCTAAAGTAAATGCATACATGCATATAGTCATAAAATGCATTTTAAAAAGCTCCAGGTAAGGCAATACCACACCCTTTCTGAGGAGATTTGGAGACTTGTTGTCCAAATATTATGGATCCGGATCAACCGAGCAGTTCTTACAGGACCGCTTCTGGCGTACAGCGGAGGGCTTCTGAAGTGCCTCGTCCCCGTTCTATCAGACAGCCTCGTCGGTTGGTGGAGGCTGTGATTCGTTCCGTCCAGGTAGATGTTCCAGACGTTGAGGATGAGGAGGCGGATATTCCGATTGAGGATCCCGCTCCTGCTGCACATGTCCCTCGCAGGGAGCTTTCGAGCATTGGTGGTGAACCCGAGTTTTGGGTGATTTGGGCGGAACATCCATCGATGTATTTGCATGCTAACGAGGTATGGCGTTAGACTTTGATCTTCCTTCTTTCCTATTGATGAGGATTAAAGGGTTTCGATGTTGATCTCGCATTTCATGCGGGTTCCGTGTTTTTACATGACCTCGAGGAGGCTGGTTTAGCATCCACTCCATGTACCGGCGCTTCATCCCGACTATAGAGCGATGAGTGCATAAGTGGGGATTTGGGGCATTTTTCTCCATCCTTCCCTGTCGTTATGCGTGTAGGGTTACCTCGGGGCATTGTCGGCGATGGTTTCATCGGACTCGGCCACTCCACTGTTGGATTGCGAGGTGATGATGACGCCTATGGATTGGCGATTTATCACAGGTATGGAGTTTGGAGGGGAGCCAGTGCCTTGCATGGCGAATATTACCCCTACTGCCGTCAGATCCTTATTAGGAGTTCCGACGGAGGCGCTCAAAGGCAGGACTGTCCGTTCAGGTCCTTTGAGCATAGATGCTATGAGTGGGCTATTGAGTGAGCCCATGCCTGATGATGTCAGGATCAGGGATCACGTTCTGCGGCGATTGTTTCTGATGATCATTCGAGGCTGCTTCATAGCAGATAACTCTTCCACAGTATCTTTGACTTTTGGTCGGCGCCACGCGATGTGGACCGTATTGAGGAAATGCGATTGGGGCTCCTACACCTTTGCATATTTCCTCCGGGGGCATGCGCGTGCGCTTTCATAGGGTTTGGAATGAGGCTTGGCTAGGATTTTACCCATTTCTGGCTTTGGTGAGTATTTCTCTTGTCTTTTCCCATTCATTGGTTAAGAGTGTTTCTTGATAGCGAGATATTTTGCCATTGTGTTGGCGAGTTTGGGCCTATGAGAGGCTCCCATGTTTGCATCCTGTGAGTGTGTTAGGTTTAGATACCTATCCACGAGGACGACGATAGCACCATTCTATTACGCGGGAGGTCCTTTATTCGAGGATTCACTCCACGCCAGTGCAAATTTGGAATTCTTGACGGCGGGTACCATTACATGGATTCCCTATTCAGGGAACATTTGACCATCGATTTTGAGGATGGACATCCGACCGAAGTCAAATATTTGATTTCCACCAGGAGAGTTCCTCTCTTCAGCGATGGAGGTGGGAGCTCTATTTAGGAGAAGCGTCTTATTAGGAGTACCACGGGGAGATCCAGTATACCGATCTTGCCTCTGTCAAAGCGTCATTGGCCGAGTATCACGATCACCGTCAACGATATCCCATTGTTGGGGGTTGACGGTTTTGCATTATCAGAGGGTCCATGTACTCAGGAGATATTCCAGCAGTGGTGGTTCCCTCACACTATTGGAGCCTAGTCCCGCGCCACACAGTTCATGGGGGATATGGTTCCAGGATCTTTGATGATGAAGGATTGGGTAGCTTGTGTCCGAGCTCCGACTCACATGACCCAGATTGATAGCTTGACCCGTCAGTTGGATCAGGCACATGTATTTATTCGGCATTTGGGCAGAGATCCAGCAGAGGCGGAGTCATTTGTTCCTTCTAGCTCAGGCGCTGACCCCTCAGACGACCCATTTGGTTTTGCCAGCGCAGATCCTCCTCTTTATAAGCCTGACATCTCTGTTGATAGAGATCCAGTTACTCAGGAGGAGTTACATCAGGTGGACAGGATAGAGGACGTGGACATCGTTCCCTGGTCTTCTTCTGATGTATATTCTCGTTATATCTTTTGATATGCCTCTGTTAGATATTGGGCGGTTGTTCCCCATTCTCGCTATATCTTTTGATAGGCCTCTCATTAGTAGTAGGGCATTTGTGCCCCATTTTAGATATTTGTAGCATGTCTGGTGATGTATTAGATGATGATATATTTAGGAATGTATGCACCGTCTTTTCATTCCCTATATCATACTGCCATCCATTATCTGTTATGCATGTATCATGTTATGCATATGTATGTATGTCTAGAGATATTTAGCATTGACCCCTGGATGGTCTTATGACACGGCTCGCATAGATGTCTTCTTCGATAGTTAGCCGTATAGATCATACCCCACCGTCAGTGGTGGCATTGGGTATGCGATCGTGGTACGATAGCATGTCACCGCCAGACAGGGTGACTATAGATTTGTTGTTGCAGCATACCATGACCCTATTGGCTTTTCAGGTTCCCACAGGGTTTGTAGACGGGATGCTAGAGCATTGGCTACCAAATAGGCAGGTATTCCGATTTGGCACCCATGAGTTGACTCCTACCCTAGAGGAGTATGCACGATTGGCGATCTTTGCCCTTAGAGCGGACCTTGCGTGCACATGGCTTTGGGAGACATGAGTAGGCGGTTCATGACTCTCACGATTGCGGCAAGCAGTAGTGCGAGATGAGCTCACATCCGCCACGTGATATCTCGGCGTTTTCAGTATAATGATTTGGCTCGGAGGATAGCTACTCACGATATTAGGGATTTCACCATGACCGGAGGATTATTGGCGTTGACGAGTCGATGTCTTGATCTTGTCGTATTGTCATATGTCTATATGCCACGATATATGGACGCGATAGACATTGGTGTTGTCATGGCCGTGAGAGCTCTTAGAGAGGGACGCACCATCGTACCTATAATTGTAGCAGAGAGACCTGCGGTCGACATCCTTCTTGTCTTTACTGTCGGGGGTGTTCTTTGGGAGTTCGGTCATCTTTGTATGTGTGGTTTATGTCACACTTGAGACCGGTTGGTACCCTTAGACGGCATGGGTATTGGTTCACCCATGATGTAGCCATGTCATATTCCTTTTAGCCATCGGAGTGTACAGATGCTCTGTCTTGGTCCACATTTTTGGCAGATATCAGAGATCCATTTAGCATATTGTTGTGCTCGGGGCTTTGCTCATCATACAGCTTCATTACGCACGCTCCGGGCATGGACTTCCTCCTACAATTTGGTTTGAGGGCGTGACTACTTATCACCCATCGCCATGATGATCGCAGTGATTCGACCAATTCCGAGATTTTTATCCTTTCGAGGCGATAGGTCGTTCGACTTCTCGATATCTCTCGCCGAGAGGACCGATCCGTGTGTATGCTTGTTGGGATCGGCGTGAGATAGCTTCTTTTTCTATCGATCATCCAGTTGTTGTGCTGAGTACTCGCATGGATGGAGATGGAGATTTATCTACCGCTGCTGATATTTGCGATCTGGGAGAGCGAGTTAGACGATGTAGAGCCTATGGAGGACATTGATACCTACATCGAGGAAGAGCCCGTTGCTGGGTTGCCAGCATTTCTTCCGGATTCTCCTAGTACCAGTACTTTTGTGATTCAACACTCGGCACAGTACTTAGAGCAGAGTCTTCATCTGATGACCTTTGAGAGAGATCAGATTCGATCTATGATGTCGACTGCTCTTGATGTGAGGGATGCAGCCCTATTGGAGACAGATGAGGCATTGGCTCATAGAGATGCCGCCATCGCTGAGCGTGATGAGGCCAAGTTAGCTATAGACGCAGCGGTAGTTGAGCGGGATATCACCATATCCGCTGCGGGATGTGGCGAAATCACGAGATAATCTTGTAGTGAGGTCCTTACCCTTTGGTATGATCGCAGAGATGAGCGCTTATATTGATGAACATATGGTCATCATGCAGATGGCTACAGATCTGTTAGGTCGTGTGGATATTCTCGTACAGGAGACCACAGCTTCACATCCATCTTCGGAGAGGGACGCCATGTTGGGCTTGTTAGCACGCATATACCCTGACTTGTAGATGAGCTTGTATTTACCTGCACAAACTAGCTTAGCCATTTTGTCATGTACAGTTTACAGTGTATATATATCAAACAGCATTATATATGACATGGAAATATATTTTTGGATCACTTCCCTTTTAGACATGCCTTGCTATTTGCTTGATATTTTGCCTGCTGCTTCAGGGCTTGTGATCTTGATGTATTCTAAATTCCTCCTGGGTGAATGGACATTGAGTTGTCTCTGGATAGTTCAGAATGGATCATCGATCTATGTATCCCTACCATCTTTGGTGTCTTGGGACTAGTTTCTGGATGGACAATGTGTAGAGGAGTGTGGCTTTCCTCTCTGAGATTGACCGCACCACAGATGGTCGCCAGTACTTCTATTTAGGAGAAGCCTAGTTAATTCCACCTCTTATGGATTGGGGTTTCTCTTCAAGGTATGACCGCAACTTAGATGGTCGCCAAATCTCTTATTTGGGAGGAGTTCAGGTAATTCCATCCCTTTGGTCTGAAGCCAAATAAAATGTAGTGGATTGAAGGATGATCGATGCAGTTGACAATGGTTTGTGTTTTGGTAGGGGTGAGGCGCACCATGAATGGCTACTCACGTACTCTATGAAGAGGAGATCAGTCTGCGTAGTTGGCTCGGTGTAAGAGGTTCACCATTGTATATGGCGAAATGGTGTAGGAATGTTTTTGTTGTTTTTGTTTTTGTAAGGGTAGAAATGTTTTTGTTGTTTATGTTTTATTGCGATAAGGGCCATGTGAAATGGTTTCCTCGTACTCTCTATTGAAGAGGAGATCGGTCGGCGTAGTTTCGCCCCTCGAGGCGAGGCGAAAAGTGTGATCCCATGTGCAGGTCAGAGTGCGGGGAGGAGAAAGTTTAATCCTAGGTTAAGGATAAACTGTAGGTACGAGAAGTTTGATTCCAGGTATGGGTAGCCAAACTGCAAGTTTAAGAAGTTCAATCCGCGGTGGGATGACCTGAATTGTATGCCAGGCTGCTAGCTTGAAGAGTACGTTTCTCGGAGGGGCAAAGTGTAGATAAGTTGTATGTGGTAAAGGGTTAAAGAACCGAAATGACTGGTGACCTAATGATTATGCACCAGGGTGTTTCTTTGGTTACCCAGGACATAATACCGTTTCACGGTGTCTGAGTTGATGAGTTGTGGAAATTCATCATCGTCCATTTCTTGCAATCTGAGAGCGCCTCCTGTCAATACTTCCTTGACAATAAACGGGCCTTCCCAGTTAGGAGCGAATTTTCCTTAAGCCTGATCTTGGTTGTCAAGAATCTTTTTCAAAACCAAGTCGTATTATTTAAGCTAGTAGCGGATTTTTGTGTTGTAGGATCTGGCGATCCTTTGCTGATATAACTGACCATGGAAGATAGCCGTGGTTCGCCTTTCGTCTATTAGAGACAATTGGTGATACATGTCTTGTACCCATTGGTCTTCATCCAGCTGAGCGTCGATCAACACTCTGAGAGATTCCATCTCAACTTCTATGGGGAGCACTGCTTCCATCCCATAGGTTAAAGCGTGGGGGTTGCCCGGGTTGAAATCGCATTGAGGTTATGTAGGCTAACAGAGTCAGAGGCAATAGGTCAGGCCAATCTTTGTGGTTGGCGGACATCTTTTGCATAATCTTCTTGATGTTTTTGTTAGTCGCTTCAACAACACCGTTCATCTTCGAACGATAGATGACAGAGTTAAGATGTTTGATGTGGAATTTACTGCATAATTCCTCCATCATTTTGTTGTTGAGGTTCTTGGCATTGTCGACACAATCACCTACTGGTTGTCCATATCGACAAAACGACATTGTTTACGATGAAAGCAATGATGACTTCTTTAGTGACCACAGGGGAAGGAGGTCGCTTCTACCCACTTGGTGAAGTAGTCGATCATGGTGAAGATAAATCGGTGACCATTACTGGCTTTAGGCTCGATGGGCCCGATAACATCCATTCCCCACATTGAGAAGGGCTAAGGGGAACTCATATTGTAGAGTTCCCGTGGAGGGGCGTGTATCGCATTCCCATGAATCTGGCACTGATAGCATCTTTTGACGTGGTCGTTGCAATCAACTTTGAGAGATAACCAATAATGTCCCGTCCTGAGGACTTTCTTGACAAGGAGGGGGCCACTCATGTGGGGGCCATAGACTCCACCATGGATTTCATCCATAAGCCTTTGGGCTTGATCTTTGTCTAAACACCTGAGGAGACCTAGTCTTGCATCTCTTTTATAGTGCGCATCTCCACTCAGGTAGAACTTCATAGCAAGTCGATGGATCCGCCTTTTCTCAGTCAGGCTCGCCTCAGCGGGTGTAGATCCATCTCGCAGATATTCCTTGATATGCTGATACCAAGGAGGTTGGATGGGAGGTAGCTCATCCGATACTTCTCCAACGTAATTCCCATAGGCTAAGGCCTTGTTCAGGGAAATTGTGACGCTTGGCAAGTGTTCCTTGTCTGATATGCGAATCAAGGAGGCCAAAGTTGCTAATGCATCCGCAAAGTCATTCCTATTACAAGGAATGTGTAGAAAGGAGACTTCTTCGAACTCCAAAACCATCTTCAAAACCAACCTATGGTAAGGCAGCAAATGTAGCTCATTGGTTTGATAGATTCCGGTGGATTGTCTGATTACCAACTTCGAATCTCCAAAGATAGTTAACCACCTGATGCCCATTGAACGGACAAGTTTTAGCCCCATGAGATGCCTTCAGTACTTTCGTACCATATTGTTGGTCTTGACAAAGCTGTAATTTGTGGCTGACGGATCTGGTCCCCCGTGCGGATACTAGAAGCTGCTCCAGCTCGAGCCTTCCATATTAATGACTCCATCAAAATACATTTCCATTATTGGCGGCGTATAAATACAGATGGTGTTCTTTGCCTTTGTCATTACTCCTTCATCAGGGAAATATGTTTCCAAGGGTTTGAAATCCCCTGAAGGTGCGGCGGCCAGTTGATCCACGATTCCTTAACCTTTGATGGACTTTTGAGTCACATATACGATGTCAAATTGTTGTAGGATCAACTGCCATCTGGACAGCCGGCAATTTAACATGGGCTTATTGAACACGTACTTGAGAGGATCCACGCGGGATATGAGATGGGTTGTGTGACCATGAAGGTAATGTTGTAACCTCATGGAGGCCCATGCTAAAGCACAACACGTCTTTTCGATCAGAGTGTACTTGTGTTCACTGCTGCTAAACCTTTTGCTGAGGTAATAGATAGCTCGTTCTTGGCATCTATTGTCCTTCTGTTCTAGTATGCAGCCCACGGCATTGTCACTTACGGACAGGTACATGAACAGGGGAATATCATCCCTGGGTGGTACCAAGACAAGAGCTTTGACTAGCTATTTCTTGATTGTAAGGAACGCATTCTGGCACTCATCATTCCATTTCATGGAGGAGTTCTTCCTTAATAGCTTGAAAATTAGCTCACAGGTTGCTGTGAGTTGGGAGATAAACCTGCTGATGAAGTTGATTCTTCACAAAAATCCCCGTATTTCCTTTTCTATCTGAGGAATGGGCATTTCGGTGATGGCTTGGATCTTGGCAGGATCCAGCTCAATCCCTTTGTGGCTGACTAGAAATCCTAGCAACTTGCCTGATTTAACGCCAAAGGCGCACTTAGCTGGATTCAACTTCAAGTTGTACTTACGCAACCTGTTGAACAACTTTCTAAGATGGTCTATATGGCCATCCTCCTTCCAGGACTTGACAATGATGTCATCCACGTAGATCTCAATCTCTTTATGTATTAAGTCGTGGAAGAGAGCCATCATAGCTCATTGATAGGTGGCTCCGGCATTGATGAGGCCAAATGACAACCGTCTATAGCAAAAAGTTCCCCAAGGCGTGATGAAAGCAGTTTTCTCACGATCTTCCTCAGCAACCATGATCTGGTGGTACCCCGCAAATCAATCAGCAAAGGAGTACATGTCATATTACGCAATATTGTCAATAAGAATGTGGATAAATGGCACGGGAAAGCTTTCTTTTAGGCAAGCTTTATTCAAGTCCCGGTAATCCACGCAAACTCGCACCTTCCCTCCAGTTTTAGGTACTGGCACGATGTTGGATATCCACTCATGATATGTAGACACCATGATGATGCCAGCTTGAAATTGTTTCACAATTTCTTCTTTCACCTTTAAACTCCACTCAGGTTTCAATTGCCTGAGTTTCTGCTTGACTTGCTTAAATCCCTCTTTAATGGGAAGGCGTTGAAGGACAATGTCAATGGACAAACCCACCATATCTTCATGAGACCATGCAAACACATCCTGAAATTGGGTTAATAGTGTAACCATGTCATTCCGTTGGTTTGGGGTAAGGTCTGAACCAATCTGGATTAACTTAGGGCTTTCTAAGGTTCCGAGATTGAAAGAAGTGGTTTGATCAAGGTTGGGTTTGGGTTTGTCTTTGACCCATTTTTAAATTTCTGGAGGCACCTCAATGTCATCCTGTATATCCATCAAGGCTGAATTCATCTCTACATCAAAGGTACAATCCTTGTGTAGGAGAGGCATCGTATCCAAGAAATCTGAGCACATCTAAATTCAGAGTCCTGAAACAAACTATGCTTTCACTTAGTATATATAAAATGTGTTGATCATACATAGTGTTAACATATACTGGCAAAATAAACTGCTAATATTGTACAAAAAAGTAAGCAGTTATTATATCTATAGGGTAGAAAGAGTTTACGCCCGCTTTACCCTCAACGACCAATGCAAGGAATGTTGTCCCAATTAGCGAGGGCAAGTCTCGATGGACCATGATGATGGAGGATTGTCATCATCCTCCCCGTCCGAATGATGGCCATTACGTCACGGGCAATCATCGTCAGGGTGTATATCTGTTGGTATGTTCATCATGAGCGATGATGCGTTATCTGGGACATCATCCGTACAACGTCTTGCTTGATTCTTCGTTCTTCTTCTTCCACTGCGGGATTTGGAACAAAGATTTCTTTCTCCTTCAGCGGTACCGGCTTGGGAAATAGCATAGCCATTACATTGGCTGGCACCTTTACAGGAGGTTGTGCGGACTCAGAGTTTGAAGGCGAAGATAAACGCCACATGGTTGAAGCTGAAGGAATCTGCTGATGTTTATGAGGATTCCTGTAACTAGAATTGGCAGAATAGCCTAGCCCAGCTGTTCCAGTTTGCCTGGTTAAGAAAATTGGGTATTTGATACCCTGGCAATCTTTACCCAACCCTTGTCCCGGCTTATGACCCAACAACATCATTTCTTGAGTAGCCGACATTACTTCGGCAGAAATTTTGGGTTCGGGCAATGGTACTCCAATAGCATGGCATTGGGTGTTGCTTATTTCCAAAGCATGAAAACTAACTGGTTCAACGTCTGCATTGGCATTGATAAACGGCATGTCCCCGTGTTGAGGACACTCTGGTTCAGCATTGACCGTGACCAGGCTATTGTTGATAATGTATTTCAATTGTTGGTGAAGAGTGGAGGGGACTGCCCCTGCCATATGAATCCATGGTCATCCCAATAGCAGGTTGTATCCCGAATCTATTCTGAGCACATGGAAAGATACGCAGAATGTGTGAGGACCAATTTTGATTGGCAGCTCAATTACTCCGACTGAATTTCGGCAGGCACCATCAAAAGCTTTGATGATAGTATGGCTACTCCAAATTTGGTTGAGATTGATATTCATCTTCACCAAGGTAGCGTATGGGAAGATATTCAGAGAGGACCCCCCATCTATTAGGACTCCAGCTACCATATATCCGGAGGACAAGACCGCAATGTACAACGGCTTGCAATGACCGGTCCCTTCGGGCGGTATGTCATCATCAGTGAAAGATATCACATTGTTGTTGAAAATGTGATCAACCATATGTTGAAACTTTTCCGTATCCACTGATGTCGGGAGATAGGCTTCTTCCAAAACCTTTAACAAGACCTTCTGGTGATTCTCGAAAGTTAGGACCAAGTCCAAAATTGATATTTATTATGGAGCTTCTTTCAAGCTTAAAACCACCGTAGCTTCATTATGACCCACAGCGCGGAGGAATTTTTCAATCTTCTCCATGGGTATTTTCCCCTTTGATTTGGTGGTAGACTTCATCACCCGATGGGGGAGATATAGTGGATTTTCCTTCGACACTGCAGCAGTTGTATGTGAGGTGGATCCTTCACCTTCTCCATAATTCCATGGAACCTTGCGCAAGCTAACAATAGGATATTGTGCTCTGCACGGCAAGTTGATTGGCTCGAGAGCGGCCACTTTCAAAGGATTGTTTCCTCCCTTGAGTTGAATTGTTGGCGTTGTGAGTAAGGTATTAATCCCATCAACTTCAATGGATATGACTGCTACAACACTTTTCCACTTAGTAGGGCACGCATTCGACGATTGCGTACGTAACATGTTGTCGTTTATCGCCAAGTGCGATACACCACTGTCGATTAGATTTTGAATAAGGTGGCGGAGTGCCCTGAGATTCTTACGTCTTGTGTGCTTGAGATTGGGAGTGATATTGACATATTCCCTCAGAGTTGTACCGTGCTAAACGGGAGTTAATTGGAGGTAGAAGGGAACTGATCCTTCCTTCATTGATTAACATATGAAGAATTTCCTCCATAGGTTGGCCCAAATAGGTGAATTCCCTTTTGTTGGCGAAATCCAGACTGCCACGAAGGAAACTCCAGGCAGGACGAAAATAAATATATATATATTTATTTATATATATATATATATATATATAAGTAATAAAGGCACCGGATGTAAAATCCAGGCTCATCGAACAGAGTTCGACCACAGTTCATATATATATAAGTATAAATATATATATATAAGCGAATAAATGCACCGGATATAAAATCCAAGCTCATCGAATAGAGTTCGACACACAGTTAATATATATATATATATATATATATATATTAAAAGCGATGAACGCTCTGAAGAAGTCTAGGCTCATCGAACAAAGTTCGACACACGATTCATATATATAAATATATATATATATATATAGAAAAAGCAAATAAGCGCTCGGGCATAAAATTCAAGCTCAATCGAGGCATAACTCGATAATGTTAGTCAATATATATATATATATATATATATATATATATATATATATATATATATATATATATATATATACTGATGGAATGAAACCACGGATGAAGTCCGAGGCAAAAGCAAGCAACACGACTCTCAACGTGTAGAAGGGTGTGTGCAAAGATGAAGAGAAAGACTCTAAAGTGGGTGAGAAGGCTTATAGCTGACTGCTAAAAAAAGGCTTCTATATCTTTAGAGTGGGTAAACACTGGCTTTTGTGTGTATAAAAGAGGCTATATAAGAGCTCACATGTGTTTAAAAGTGGGAAAATACACTATATGGGCGAGTGCGGAGCGAATTGTGCAGGGTTTTCCCGTCTTTTTCTCTTAGAAAATTAGCACCCCAAGCCCTCTATTTATAGTTATTTTAGCCGCAGGTGTACCAGAGGCAACCCGGGTTGGCCCGGGTTTGTCTGGTCGGGTCATCTCAAAATCGTGCACTCGTGAGCCTTTGTATGTCCACTCAGATTTTTGAAGTGCGATTCGGGCATCCGTTTGAGGTATCTGAGGACCTATTTCGGACCGCCGTTGTCGAGAGTTGTACGATGGCATGGGATTAGAGTTTGTGCGAAGTCATTGAAGATGGGACGATGCCCTCCGGTCTTCAAGCTTCAACTTTCATCCGTTACCCCGCACAATAGTCACTCGGGATTGGTTAGCCTTGTGGGACATCGTTGCATAGAGACGTGACGTGGCATCGTGTTGACGAGATGACGATGTTGCCCCTCAACGGTGTTATCGCCGGATTAGAAAACGATAAAGCGAGATGTTGCTCAAGCTTTGAGAGATTAGGCTAACTGCGATTTGTTGAAGGTCCTCATTGTCATCTTTGAGGCGTGCTTGTCTTCCCGATGTTATTGCCGGGTTGGTGCAGTGTATCTCGTTGTGAGCGCCGAGATTGAAGTTGGTCGTATTTGAAACAAGCATTTTGGGGTTATCGCTAAAGCGCATTCCTTGGGGTTATCACCAAGGTTGGTGGCTATTCCATGGTTGGGGAATGAGGCCTGGATACCTCGGGGTTATCTCAGAGACTAATCGGTCTTTTAGGTGTGTGTTAGGTATTGTCTCTGCAGTCTCGGGGTTATCTCAGGGTTGGATTTTAGTTACTCGAGAATACGATCCAGGGGTTTGATCTTTGAACTTACGGTAGTATCCGGTATGGATTTGGATTATCTTTCGTGGTTCTCTCTTAAAAGGCGAATCATCCTCTATGATGTTAGTATGTGATGAGTACTGAGAAAATTTCGAGTGTCTACACCTCCATTCAGACAAAATCTTGATAAAACACATCGACATTAATTCCTTCATTTATATCCACACAAGATAAATATTTCCTATCCATCCACATAAAATAAATATTTCCTTATCATATAAATCAATAATTAATTATTCACAAATAATATTACGAGAATCACAATTATGACAACTTTCGTCGTTCTAGGAAAGGAGGCTTTTCGATAAGGAGATTTCTCCTAAAATCTTGGCGCCTTATGATTAAGTGACCAAACCCCTTTCCTAGACAGAACTTCCTTAGACATTGCCAATAATGCTATCTAATAATATTATTCAAATAATATGAATTATTGATCTAATAATAGGAAATAATGTGCAATAACAATTATTGAAACAAGAATAATATAAAATATCAACGCAATAATTATTGAATCAATAAAATAAAATATTGAACAGTAATTACTATAATAAAATATTGAACAGTAATTAGTATAATAATTCAAAAATACTATGCAATCTGGTAGGTGTCTTCTTTGTGCAACTTCTGGCGTATTATTGTATTTTAACCACCGGAGTAATCAACGGTGCTTACTTGATAACAATTAATTAGTTATTTATAAAAATTCAAACTTGTCATTTTCTTCATCTGACAGTTATCCTTTATGGGGCCCACAAATGACTGCACCGTCGTACGAATATTCCCCGACATCAAGAATATTCCAAGACCAAACGAATATTTCCCGACAAAATGAATATTTTATAACCACTTGCTTATTTTGCAAATTTGCACATTTCACTCATAATCAAAGTATTATATCAAATTATTACCTTATTATTTCAAGATAATAAATAGAGAAAATTTAATTCTATTTATTAAAAAGTTGGGGTCTTACATTGTAGACCTTGGGGATTATGTCGTAAAGATTTATTGTATAAACAATTTATGTTTATATATTCCGCAATAGTTATAGAAATGATGTATCGTAACGTACCAGATCTGAGGTAAAAAGTACCCAAATTTGGGGGCGTCACATCGTATTATTGAAAACTCTACCAGTCATCCTCTAAAAAATCAGAAGGTTTTCCTTAGTAGTGATTTTCCTTGCGCTGCATTTTCTCAAGGAAAATTAATTTTTCGACTATCACCAGCAAAAATTTATAATGAAACCCCAAAATTCCTAGAGAGAATCCAAGTAGACATTTGTAGACCTATTCATCCATTGTTTGGCCCATTTCAACATTTCATGGTTTTAATAGATGCTTCAACTAGATGGTCCCATGTTTGTCTTCTCTCCTCTCAAAATTTTGTCTTCTCTAAACTTCTTGCTCAAATAATCAAGTTACGGGCTTAGTTCCCAGATCATCCAATCAAGTTAATTCGACTTAATAATATAGCTGAATTTTCATCAAAGACATTTAATGACTTTTGTATGACTATTGGAATCTCCATTGAACATTATGTTCCTCATGTAAATACACAAAATGGTTTTGTAAGACCCCAACTTTCATAAATAAAGATAAATTTTCTCGAAATATATTTTTGAATATTATGGTGTGGATTTGATATAATGTTATAGTTGTGGGTAATATTTATAAATTTTGCAAAGTATGCAAGTTGTTATAAAATATTCGATTGGTCGGGGAATATTCATTTTAACAGGGAATATTCGTACGTCGGCACAATCATTGGTGGACCCCACAATGAAATTATTTTCGGAGTTAGAAAATGACAGAAATAACATTTTATAAAAATAACGGCGGAAGTTTTACCGTTAACTATTGAAATACCCGGTGATAAAAGTACAGTAATACGCGTGGTTGCATAGTAGCACACGGTAATGATTATTGATGCTTACGTGAGAAGTCACTCAGTTTTATTCAATTATTGCTATAGTAATTGCTGCATAGTATCTCACGTTATTTGATTCAATTATTGTCAATATTTTATATTATTAAATCAATAATTGAGATGCAAATTATTCATATTATTATCTGCATAATTAACAATGTCAAGAAAGTTCTGTCGAGGAAAGGGGTTTGGTCACCTAATTGCGCACCAATAGGGAAAAATCCTTATCGTAAAGCCCCCTCTTTCCTGGGAACGATCTGGTTGTTAATATTGCGAGTTATAATAATAATGAATAAATGTTGTTAAAAATATTGAGGGAATTTTTAAGAAGTATTTGTTGTAAATTTTGGCGTATTATTTGGATCCCCATTTATCCATTTTTCAAAATAATCGGTAGAAGATTATTCAGTATTTATATATATGATGGGGCCTACATGATGGATGAATTATAGGGTGGGCCCACATGTTTATGACTTTGGGGGAGGGGAGAATCTGATATGTTCACGGGTGAGAGTATTTTGTTAATAAACATGTGTTAATATATAAATATATATATATATATTATATAATAAGTTTTGTTTTTTATGAAAAATAGAAATTATATTTTATTGAATATTATATTAATAAGTTGAAAAAAAGGGACGACTGAAAAAATTTTCTTTTCGCCCGTGAAGTTCATCTGAATATATATTTTGCAGTCCGTGATTTCTAAATTCAAGTAGTATCATTTCCACTCTCCTATAAATAGGATGCTTAGTTATAATTGAAAATCACACCACAATCAGAGAATTCTTCTTCTATAATATTGAGTGTATTTCTTTTGAGTTTTAGAAAGCTTTGATTGTAGAAAATAGTGAAAGTTTTCTTCAAGAATATCCCCGCTATACCAGTTGGAATACTCTTCTTTTCAAAGTAAGGGATGTTATTTTTGTTCAATATTTGTATGAAATAATATTTTTTTCCATACTCTGTAGTATGTAAGTAATATTATTTCTTTTCAGATTTCGAATTCTACACTCATTCTGTTAAAGTTTTGGCTTCTATACTCCATGAAATTAGTAGAATATCCTTAAAATTTGTGTTTCATCCAGTATCTTTTCATGAAAATATTATTCTGAACATTCTTGATAAGTTTTAACTTTTTCATGTCAGAGTACTATTCACGGGGTACTATTCCTGAATTACTATTCACGGGGTACTATTCACCCGGATACTATTCACTCGGAGCACTATTTATGATAAAAATTGATTTCTTTTCGGTCCAAATTATTTTTGATATAATATTATTCTTGAATTTTACTCCACAAAGCAGTATCATGTTGACAATTTGGACATTATTGAATTCTGGATAAATTAAATTATAAATATTTAAAAATTTATCCTTTGCTTTCTTTTAATTGAATTCTTATATCATTGTCATCATCCTCATGCTTATAATATGATGAAAGTCATCTGTGGCCCGTAGTGCATAGATGGACTTGGTATAATTATGACCAGGGATTATTCGGTATAATTATGACCGTAATGTTACAAATGATGTGGTAAAAGTCCTCATTAGCCCGTAGTACATTGATGGACAGTTGTTGGCATGATCATGACCATTGGTGAAAACATGAATATCCTTGGCTTGTAGTGCATGGATAATTCGTGGTCGTGATACTAATGAATATCCTTGGCCCGTAGTGCAGGGATGATTCGATGATGTGGATTATTTATTAAGCTGAGTCTCAGTGACAAAATTGATGATAAACTTTTTAAATCATAGAAGATAGTAGATATCATTCTCTACTTGACTCTTCTAATGGATTGCATGTTCCGCTATAGTTAAACTTGATTTAATTATATTTTATCAGTTTAACACTGTTGAAGGCTAACGATAATTTATTCTGCATTATCTTAGTCATAATATTTCATTGGGCTCTTCAGGAAATGAGAATGTAGCTGGGACTAGTCGGGGAACGGAGTGACGGTCTAAATATTTGCATTAGTAGTCCTCACTATTCTATGAAATAGTGTGATAATAAATGTAATGAGGACTCCATTTTGAGTTTAAATACTGTCTAGAAGACAATATTAGTGTAAAAATTCTCATCTAAGCTTTTATCGTATTGTATAAAAGAAGTTTGTATTTGTATTCTGTACCATGTATTTGACGACTCAGAATGAGTGATATATACCTATTTTGGGGGCGTCACAGGTTTAGCTGAATTTTTAATAAAAAGACTTCAACTAATTGCACGTCCATTAATATTAAGGTCTAACTTACCAACCTCAGTTTGGGGGGTCATGCAATTCTTCACGCTACAACCATCATTCGAATGAGGCCAACAACTCTTCATATTTATTCTCCTCTACAGTTAGTTCTTGGTAAGATACCCAGCACCTCACACCTTCGAGTTTTTGGAAGTGATATGTTCCAATTGCACTTTCACAAAAGACTAAAATGAGAGCCCAACAAAGAATTGAAATTTATGTTGGTTTTGATTCTTCTTCTATTATTAGAACTGGAGATGTTTTTACTACACGTTATGCAAATTGTCACTTTGATGAGTCTGTATTACCACTGTTTGGAGGAGGGAAACTTTTAAATAAGAAACCCTCTGAAATATCATGGAATGCATCAAAATTAAATTCACTTGATCCTCGCACAGGATAATATGAAATTGAAGTTTAAATAATTATTTATTTATAAAATATTGCAAATCAAATGTCAGATGCATTTAATGATGCTAGAAAAGTGATAAAATCACATGCAGTAAATACTCCAGCAAAGATAGAAATACTTATCAAAAAATTAATTTCTAAAGAATTGACAAATAAGGCAGCCGAAGAATCTAAATCACGCCAGAAGCGTGGAAGACCAGTTTGTGCAAAAGACATTGCACCACGAAAACAAAAGGCAAATAAAGGAGACCCAGAAGTAATAGCCGCTCCAGAAGTAACACCTATTCCAAAAGTAGGAATACCCCCAGAAGAGGTACAAAATCTCACCGAAGGGATAAAAGATGAATACCAAGAGATCCTAATAAATTACGTACATGATGAGAAAATATGGGATCAAAGGAAAGTCATGATTGATGATGTATTTGCTTTCTCTATGGCATCAGATATTACTATGATTTTTGACATGGATCCTGAACCACAAAACGTGAAAGAATGTCAAAAAAGAAAAGATTGGATAAAATGAAAAGATGTTATTCAAACTGAGATACAATCATTATTGAAAAGAGAAGTATTTGGACCAGTAGTCCAAACACCACTATGAGTAATCCCGGTTGGAAATAAATGGTTATTTGTACGAAAGCGAAATGAGAAAATGAAATTGTGAGATACAAAGCCCGACATGTAGCTCAAGGTTTTTCACAAAGACCTGGTATTGATTATCATGATACATATTCTCTAGTAATGGATAGAGTCACTTTTTGCTTTTTATTAGGTATGACAACCATGGAAGGTTTGGAAACACGTCTGATGGATGTTATAACAACATACCTATATGGCTCAGTGAGATCTACATGAAAATTCCTGAAGGATTAAAAATGGTTGAATCACAAAAGCCCCGCCATATATATTCCATCAAGTTGAAACGCTCATTATATGGGGTTGAAATAGTTTGGTTGTATGTGGTATAATCGACTTAGTGATTATTTAATAAAAGATGGATATACAAATAATCAAGTATGCCCATGCGTTTTTATTAAAAATACACAAAGTGGATTTACCATCATTGTTGTATATGTGGATGACTTGAATCTTGTAGGTACTCCTGAAGAACTCACAAGAACTGCTACTTATTTAAAGGATGAATTTGAAATAAAAGACCTTGGAAAGACAAAATTCTGTTTGGGAATACAAGTGGAACATTTAACATCTGAAAATTTTTGTTCATCGATCCACGTATATTGAAAAGATTCTCAGTCGTTTTCATATGGATAAAGCTCACCCTTTGACTACCCCAATGGTTGTTCGATCTCTAAAAGTTCATAAAGATCCATTTTGACTTCTAGAAAGTGGGGAAGAAGTTCTTGGACCTGAAGTTCCATACCTAAGTGCAATAGGTGCTATTATATATCTTGCAAACTGTACCTGACCTGATATTACTTTTGTTGTCAACTTGCTAGTAAGATACAGTTATTCTCCGACTAAGAGACATTGAGATGGGATCAAACACATTTTGAGATATCTTCGTGGAAGTATAGATCTTGGATTATTTTATCCAAGAGATTCAACGTCATGATTAGTTGGATATGATGATACAAGATATTTATCAAATCCACACAATGGGAGGTCACAATTAGGTTATGTATTTACATATTGTGACACAACTATATCCTAGAAATCCACAAAGCAAACCATGACAGCTTCATCTACAAATCACTTAGAGATTCCTGCAATACATGAAACAGATAAACAATGTGTTTGATTGAGTTCAATTACTCAATATATCCAAGAGTCATGCGGATTACCATCAATCAAAGATATTCCTACAATTATATATGAGGATCACGCTGCATGCATTGCTCAACTTAGAGGAGGGTACATCAAGGGAGATAGAACAAAACACATTTCACCTATATTTTTCTACACACATGAACTACAAAAGAAGGGTGATATAGATGTGCATCAAATTCAATCATGTGATAATTTAGCCGACTTATTCACAAAGTCACTACCAAATGCAACGTTTACAAAACTTCGGAATAAGATCAAAATGTGTCGTCTGAAAGACTTATCACGACATTTCATCGAATAATGAATTCCTTTTGAGGGGGAGATATGTACTCTTTTTGTGAGGGCCCCAAATCCGAGGTCCCGAATCACCGCGGATCCGGTTCGATCATTCTAACACTATTACTATATTTGCGGAAGATATAAACATAAATTGTTTATACAATACATTACACACTATTCCCCAAGGTCGAGTAACCTTAACTTATACACAATTCATAACTTAACTAACACATAACATTATTATCAAACTATACTATTACAAACTAATCGCGCACATTAACTTTAAGCTGGAACTGTCTTTAATCTTTCCTTGTATCCGACGTATTCGCCTTAATCTGCAATGTTTTATCATGATATAGGAAGGGTGAGCATAAGGATTGCCCAGGAAGTTTAAGTTCAATAATATAACGATATATCATGATTGAAAGAGTCTGAATAATAAGTTGGCTATAATTCAACAATATAATTGTGAATTAGCAAGAACAAATTTACGACTGAACAAGTATTATACATGAACAATTATATCTGAACCAACTGGTAATGAAGGTGATCAGCCTTTCATACCTGACTTATACATGCAATATGTACAGAGTATAATTCATGGCAACCAGCAATGATTAACCATAAGCTTATCCGAATGAAACAACTCTTAGTAGAGTTAAGTAAAAACAAACTTGCCTGAACCGTTGATTACCGCTACGCAATTTATAACGCTTTATCCGAAGACCTAATATTAGTATTACAGATCTCCAATTAGAATACTATCATCACAATATAATACTATTATATATATAGATATACATAGAATAACCTAAACACATAACACATAACCCTATCAGTCTATAACACACATAGGACTCGGTATCAAGTCAAACTATTGCAGTCTAAAATGAACCCGACACAAAACTGACATCCTGACGGTCTAGTCGGACCTTCATCGAGTCTAAGTTCAATTAAACTCTGACTAATACTTAACAATTATCTTAGATAATTTTAATATCAGTCGAAATATTTTTCGTAAGCTCGTAATAATTTTTAAATAATTATTACTATTTATCTTGAATTTTTAATCATTAAAATCGTATTTATATAATATAAATACCACTTAATTCTTTTATCATTAATATTTATTTATTATCAAATATTAATGAAATACATATCATAATATTATAATATATTTATAATCTATCAAAGTATTTTTAATACCTTAAAATCATATTTATATGATTTTTAAACATAAATTCATTATCAGATAATTGCTTTTAATATTAAAATATTAATATTTTCATGACAAAATATCAAAAGTTATATTTTATAACTTAAAATATTTTTATAATACTTAAATCATTTTCATATGATTTTTAAATCATTTATTCTATTTTTCATAATTTATTTAATATAGTTATTAGATAAACTAATTACCATTAATATTGATTAATTAATGAATTTTATCACAAAATATTCAAAGTCACTAAAAATAACTTAAAATATTTTCTTTCACCATAATATTATTTTTCATGTATTAAAATCAATTTTAAATAATTTATTTAATATTATAAGTAAATAAATTAAATACCATTTATATTCCAAAAATATTAAATATTTATGAAATATACTCCAAATAATTAAAAATTATTTTTCAGATTTTAAAATAATTTTTCGGAATTTATTTAGTATTTTTAATAATTAAAAACTATTTATTTCAATTTATTAATTAATTTCCAGAAATTAGAAATTAAATAATAATACAACTATCGCTAAAGGGCCCTATAGCGACAAAACCGTCGCTATAGGTGTTCTTGGGTTGTTCTTGAGGAAACCCAGAATTCAATGTCAAACACCAAGGTGCCCACTTTAACCAGTTCTAGATCGTTGATAAATGGGTTTCTGGACTGGGTTAAGTGTTATACTTATAGTATAGATGTAATATTATAACTATAAACAAAGATCCTGGCCAATCTACCACAAAACAGAAAGATCTGGGCAAACTAAAACCTTGTCAGACGTTACCTGGGTTCTTCAGGAACTCAGGCAGTCCGAGTAGCCTTCTTGTCACTCAATTAATGTAATGTTCCGGTCATGTTTCATGTGATTTTAAGGTTCCAATATGTAGTAGATATGTCAGACTACAAGTATATACCATCATATCACCACAACAACATCAAAAATAACAAATATTGGCTGGTCAAACCTCTGATAAAAACTCGGCTCTTGAAGGTTACGGGTTTCCCGAAACCTCTTGATGCGTAAACGGCAATCAACAACACTTACTTTGACTCGATTTAATTTCTACAATCGATCATGATCTGAGTAATATAATTGCTTTAATATGTAGTCTGAATGACATGCTACTAAGATCCACCAACAACATGGCCTAACTACTAACACACAGCAAAATCAGAAGCCATCAAAATACATATCGAATTGCGGAAATTTTCTCGGAAATTTGCCAGAGAAAGTTTATCCGTGATCGGTCAACGGTCTTTGACCGGTTATATCAGGCGATCTAGGCTTGATCCGACCTTGTATCCAGTTTCAGATCAAAGCCCACATGGCAGAGAACAGGTCCAAAACAAAAACAACACTAAACATCTAACACACACAGATTTATGAGGGCTGACATATGGCTGTCAGACGATTTTTTTTCCATATTTCCAGATTTCTAAAAATGCTTGATTCGTGCATCTAAGTGATATGGATCCTTGATCTAACAACCCAGATCACTTATTAACACCCCCTAACACAATTCTAACCATCAAATAACAACATCAAACATAAGATCATAGGATTTCGAAACTTTATGGTTCTTACCACTTTGAGCCTTAATTTGTGATTCTGACCCTTTTGATCTGTTATTGGATTGCTAAAGCTTGATCATGGTTTGGTTTCTCACACTTTCTCACTCTAACTCCCAAATTTCTAGAGAGAGAAGGTCTTGGTAGAAAAATGAAAATGAAAGTTGCCTTTTCTCTCTCTTTAATCTCTATATTTTGATATAATGCAATCAATTGGTAAGAGCTAGTCTTTCAAGTGTATTAATTTAGTCACATGGCTACGCTAGGTTTTGGTCACCAACTTCATTAGGTCAATTCTTGCAAGTTAAGTCACAATAATGCACTAAGGGCATTTTAGTCTTTTCATAAACAAAATTAATGGCATTCTTGTCAATTAGCCAAACCCCGATTTAGGGTTTGAGCCATTTTAGGGTTTAGGGTTTAACAAATTAATTTTCTAAGATTTTCTAAAATTTCTAAAATTTGAGTTTTTAAAATAGAAATTTATTATTTGAACACTAAATTATAATTAGGACACAGGAGAAGGCCGATTAATCTCGGAGATGACCCGAGGTATCGGTCTCGATCCCAACCATGGGAATAGCCACCAACCTTGGTGATAACCCCGAGGAATGTAATTTGGCGATAACCCGAAATGCTTGTTTCAAATCGACCGACTTCAATCTCGGGCGCTCTGGCGAGATCCTTTTTACCAACCGCAATAACATCGGGAAGGCAGGCACACCTCAAAGATGACAATGAGGACCTTCAACAATTCGGCGGTCAATCTCGGTGAAGTTTGAGCAGCGTCTGCTTTATCATTAAATCGTGATAATAACGGTGAGGGCAACATCGTCATCTCATCAACACGATGCCACGTCACGTCTCTACTAGCGATGTCCCACAAGACTAACCAATCCGAGTGACTATTTATGCGGGGTAGCGGATGAAAGTTGAAGCTTGAAGGCCAGGAGGGCATCGTCCATCTTCAATGACTTCGTACAAACTCTAATCCCATGCCATCGTACAACTCTCGACAAGCGGCGGTCAAAATAGGTCTGTATACCTCAAGCGGATGCGGATTGCACTTACGAAAGTTCGAGTGGACATTACGATGCACTGAGTGCACGTGCTTGAGGCGACGACGACCGGGTTGCCGGGTTACCCTGCCAACGGGTTGCGGCTCCTCTAGTAGTACTATGCGACTAAAATGCCTATAAATAGAGGGCTTGGGGTCTTTGATTTTCAAAGAAAAAAGGCGGAAACCACTGCACAATTAAGCTCACTTTTCGCCCATCTGATGTATTTTCCACTTTTAAACACACTGTGAGCTCATATATAGCCTCTTTTGTACCCACAAAAGCCGGTGTTTACCACTCTAAAGATATAGAAGCCTTTTTTAGCGATCATTTGTAAGCCTTCTCACACACTTTAGAGTCTTTCTCTTCATCTTTGCACACACCCTTCTACGTTGAGAGTCGTGTTGCTTGCTTTTGCAGGACTTGATCAGTGGTTTCATTGGTTCATATATATATATATATATATATATATATATATATATATATATATATATATATATATATATATGCCTCGATTATCGAGTTATGCCTCGATTGAGCCTGAACTTGATGCTGGGCGTTTTATTTGTTTTTTATATATATATATATATATATATATATATATATATATATATATATGTGTGTGTGAACTTTGTTCGATGAGCCTGAACTTGATGCAGGCGTTCTTTGCTTTTATATATATATATATATATATATATATATATATATATATATATATATATATATATATATATATATATATATATATATATTAGTGTGTGTGAAACTACATTCGATGAGCACAGATTTTATATCAAATTGCATTTATTAAGCTTATATATATATATATATTTATATATATATATATGAGCGTAGTGAACTACATTCGATGAGCATGATTTTACATCAGATGCGTTTACATATATATATATATATATATATATATATATATATATATATATATATATATATATTTATTTTAAATCTGCACTGGAGTTTCCTACGTGGCAGTTGATCGCTCTTCTTGACTTTATTTACATTTACGATCCCCCGTGGAGGTGCTTACGTGGTTGGTGATCATATATATATATATATATTTCTGACTTTTATATATATATATATATACGCTTACTACTTTCATACAAATTGCGACATTACATGCGCCTAGGAATCATGTGATCACAGATTCATCCCATTGGATCTAGATTCGGTTCCGTGATGGACATTTTTAATTTATGGCGACATAAATTATTACTGCGGTGTGCGAATTTCCTCGGATGGTTTCCATACCCACGAGGAAGTCGGCATTATTTTTGTATATTATTTTAAATACGGATGCCTCGCATCCGTCAAATAAAATCAATCAATAGATCACTTAATAAAATGGGAGTGTAAAGGTCTCAATTCTATTGAGCATCGGGGTTTGAAAAACCTCTTTTATAAAACATCCTTTGCCATATCTTGCTAAAAATTGAATTTTACATAAATTCAAACCTGTATATATATAGGTTGAGCGAGGCCTCTTTAACTTCCATATAATGACACATTGACCCCCCACACACACACACACTCGGATAATAGTTTCTTGAAAAAGGCGGTCACCAAGTGGTAACACGGATGTCGAGAAGTGCCTAACACCTTCCCCCGCATAACCAAGTCCCCGGACCCTAAGCGAATCTCGGTTTCACCAGGCCAGTATATCGAGTGTCACACATCTTTGGGTCGATGTGCAAACCTTTTCTCGGTTGTGTTGGTACAACCATTTAAAAAACCAATGGCGACTCTTAACGGTCCATAAATCGACATTATACATATCGGACCTTTTCACTTATTTTTTCAAACAAATCTCACCTAAAATGAGAACACCAAAGAACAAATAGCGGAAAGGACATCCAAAAATCCGGCGTCGACGGTGGCGACTCTCTTTGGGGACTCGGTAAGAGGACTTAAGCCGCTATTACAATCTTTTAAAAACTGTTATCTGCTTGTGTGTGGATGCTGCATTTACATTTGATGAATGTGTATGAATGCATTTCCTTATTGCACTTAGTGCTTCGCACCATAGCTGCTTGTGATATTAGTGCTTCGCACCATATCTGCTTGTGATATTAGTGCTTCGCACATGTCATCATTTTCATACGGTGAGGCGCGATGTATGTGAATGTATGTTGTGTGGTCCCTCCACGGGAGGCTATCCGTCGGTGTTTGATTCTTTGGACTCGTGAGAAGACTAATTCTCAGAGGCTCGGGAAAGGCACCACCAAATTCGCTCGGTTGAAAGGCCAGGATTAACTTCCGTCAAGTAGATTGCGATGATTTGGGAACCTTCATACCAAAAAAGCGCGAGAGTAACCTAAGATAGGTCGACCTCTCGATAAACCCAAAATGGAGGAAAGTCTCTTCATGCTCTCTCATTTCAAAATTACTTGTAAACACAATTACTTGTAATTTCACTCCATATATATCTCCATGTAATGAGAAATATGAAGAAAGCAATATGTCCACATACATGTTACAAGCGGTGACATCCGTTTTGCGAGGATAAAATTCCTAAAATGGACACATCACATAACATGTTATTATACACCTCCCTAAAGACTAAACTATGCAAGTCTTTCGTGGGGAATCAATCGGACCTACTACACGTTCAAAATCGAAAAAAAGGCAGCAGGCCTACGATCGATCATGTCGTCATCAGGCCGGTGAACTTAATCCGATTTCTCGCAAAAAAGAATTTGACGGATTAAGCAAACAAATTATAGATTTGGTTGTTCTACTAAAAAATTACACGATCTACGAGGGTGGAAAATACCCGTACATCTTGAATCCTCCACACGAGGAGGAATCCGGTCATTACCATACGAACTACGAGTTGGATCGACCAACAAAACTCATGATCTTGCCCATCCCCTTTGGAGATCCGAACAATGGTGACATCAAAAGAAAGTCCTCAAATGGAAGAGACCCTTGGTATTTATCAAAGGAATTGGAACACACAGGAGTGTTTCATATCTTGATCTGTGTATTTTTCACGGTGTTCATTACCGGAAAAATTTAAAACTCGACTTTGAAAAATATGGCGGGTTAGGAGATCCTTATACACATTTAAAAGTATTTATTGGAGAACTTGGATCCTATCTGGGAGGATGAAAAACTTCGAGAATGCAATTGTTCCAAAAGAGTCTAGCTGGAGAAGCTTGGTTAAGTGGTACACAAGATTAGACAACTCAAAATCCATGCATTTGGGAAAGAGCTAGCACATGCTTTCCTCACTCAATCTGACTTTCAAACTCGGATGGCTCTGATCGGTATCAAATTACCAAGATCAAAAGCGAGTCTAATGAGTCTTTCGAGAGAGTATGCTCGAAAGGTGGAGGCCTTTGGTGCCCAAGTTAGTCCTTCCATGGTGAGAATCGAGAAATGGTCATGACTTTCATAGACATCTGAAGCTCCCTTCTATGAGAGAGTTTTAAGCGGCATCGGCAAACCATTTTCTGAAATGGTCAAGCATGGGAGGGAGATGGTGAGATGGGATTGAAGTCGGGAAAGATTCAAGACCTATTTGCACTCAAAAGGCATTCTTGATCACATCAATCTGGAAATTATGGGAACAACCCGGAGGAATCCATAAAAGAAAGAAGAAGATGTTTCCACGATCTACGAGGGGCAAAAAGGCAATCAAAACATGCCTATTCAAAGGAGAAACTACACTCCCTTTCCGGTACGGTCTACAAACCCTCCAATACCAAAAGGTGGAGAAGTCAAGCGCCCTCGAGTGTTTACACCCTTAGGGGATACCCTCGAGAACATTCTTAATCTTACGACAACACGAGAAGAAAATTACGCATCTTCTTCCACCACGGCCGACCCCTAATGGGCGGGGTTTCAATCTTTGCTAGGAAATGTGCTTATCATCTTTGGGGCACACTGGACATGATACTCGGGATTATTGGGCCTTGAAACACAAGATCCGAGGACCTAATAGACAATGGGGAGATCGTAGTCACCAAACCCGATCGACCTCATGTTCAAGACAACCCTCTTCCTCAACACAAAGAAGAAGAGGTCAACATGATCAATTGGAGCAATGGACCGAGTTCCAATTTCATTTGTGATTCTTCCCGGACCCTCAAAGAAGGTGATGACAGATGGGATTATGCGAGTTTCAATTCACAATGGAGCGAAAGATGAAAGCTCTCTGCAAACAAATTGAGCAATTGGCGGGCGGTGACTTATCGGCATCAAGTGACTCGTCGGTTAATCACCCGAGGAGCATGCCGGTCTCCTACCTATTGTCATGAATATTCCCTCGTCACTTTCGGAAAATGAAATCTTTGGAAGACAAAGTGACAAAAAGAGAGCAAATGCCAAAGCCAGGTCGGATTTCGCCATGACAAAAGGAATTCACCTATTTGGGCCAACCTATGGAGGAAATTCTTCATATGTTAATCAATGAAGGAAGGATCGGTTCCTTCTACCTCCAATCAACCCCGATTAAGGGATGGTACAACTCGATGGAGTATGTCAATATCACTCCCGATCTCGTGGTGCGCACGAGAAGAATCTTTGGGCACTCATACCTTATTCAAAATCTAATCGGCGGTGGTGTCTGCGCCTGGCGGACGACGACAACGTGTTACGTGCAAGTGAGAATGCGAGGCCCTACCAAGTGGAAAAGTGTGGTAGCGGTCATATCCACTAAAAGCGATGGGATTAATACCTTACTCACAGCGCCAACAATTCAACTCGAGGGAGAAACAATCCTTTGAAAGTGGCGCTCGAGGCAATCAACTTGCCATGCGAGCACAATATCCTATTGTTAGCTTGCTTGAGGTTAGTGGAATTATGGAGAAGGTGAAGGATCCACCTCACATACAAGCTGCTTTGCGGTGTCGAAGGAAAATCCACTATATCTCCCCATCGGGTGATGAAGCCCACCACCAAATCAAAGGGAAAATACCCATGGAGAAGATTGAAAAATTCCTCGCGTTGTGGGTCATAATGAAGCTACGGTGGTTTTAAGCTTGAAAGAAGCTCCACAACAAATATCAATTTTGGACTTGGTCTAACCGAGAATCACTTAGGAAGGTCTTGTTAAAGGTTTTAGAAGAAGCCTATCTCCAGGCATCGGTGGATACGGAAAAGTTTCAACATATGGTTGATCACATTTTCAACAACAATGTGATATCCTTCGCTTTGATGATGACATCTCTGCTTTGAAGGGCCGGTCATTACAAACCGTTGCACATTGCGGTCTTGTCCTCCGGATATATGGTATTTGGAGTCTTAATAGATGGAGGTTCCTCTACGAATATCTGCCCATACGCTACCTTGGTGAAGATGAATATCAATCTCAACGAATTTGAGTAGCCATACTATCATCAAAGCTTTTGATGGAGCCCAAGTAACTTTCGGTCAGAGTAATTGAATTTGCCAATCGAAATTGGTCCTCACACATTCTGCGTATCTTTCCATGTGCTCAAGATAGATTCGGGATACAACTGCTCTTGGGGCGACCATGGATTCACATGGCGGAGGCGATCCCTCCACTCTTCATCAACGGTTGAAATACATCATCAACAATAGCACAGTCACGATCGGCCTTTGAAGCAGGAGATTCCTCGACACGGGGACATGCTTGGTTCATCGATGCCAATGAGGATGTTGAGCCGATTAGTTTTCATACTTTGAAATAAGCAATATCCAATACCATGTTGTTGGAGCACCATTGCCCGAACCCAAGATTTACTGCGAGAGGTGATGTCGACCACTCAAGAAATGATGTCGTTGGGTCGTAAAAAGCGGGACAAGGGTTGGGTAAAGATTGCGAGGGTATCAAGTACCCTATTAAGCTTAACCAAGCAAAGTGGAAGCAATTTGGACTAGGCTATTACGCGACTCTAGTCACAGGAATCCTCATAAGCATCAATGATTCCTTGACTTCAACCGTGTGGCGTTTATCTTCGCCTTCAAACTCGAGTCCGCACAACCTCAGTAAAGGTGCCGGCCCGATGTAATGGCTATGTTATTTCCCAAAGCGGTGCCGGTGAAGGAGAAAGAAATCTTTGTTCCAAATCCTTGGTGGAAGAAAGAGCGAAGAATCAAGCAAGGCGTCATACGGATGATGTCGGTATCGCATCATCGTTCATGATGAACATACCAATGAGATACACCCAGGCGATGATTGCCCGGATGTAATGGCCATCATTCGGGACGGGGAGGATGATGACAATCCCTCCATCACTGCGGTCCACCGGACTTTACCCTTGCCAATTGGAACAACATTCCTTGCTTTTTGGTCGGTCGAGGGTAAAAGCAGGCGAGAACTCTTTACTGCCTGTAGATATAATAGCGCTTACTTTTACATACGGTATTAGTAGTTTATTTTGCCGATATATGCTAACTTGTGTATGATCAACGCATTTCATATATACTAAGTGAAAGCATATTTTGTTTGAGGACTACGAATTTAGATGTGCTGTACTTGCGGATCGATGCCTCTCTACACAAGGATTGTACCTTTGATGTAGAGATGAATTGACCTTGATGGATATCTGAGGATGACATTGAGGTGCCTCAGGAAATTCAAGAATGGGTCAAAAAGACAAACCCAAACCCAACCTTGATCAAACCACTTCTTTCGATCTCGGAACCTTAGAAAGCCCTAAGTTAATCCAGTTGGTTCGGACCTTACCCCAAACCAGCGGAATGACATGGTTACGCTATTAACCCAATTCGAGGATGTGTTTGCATGGTCTCATGAAGACATGGTGGGTTTGTCCTTGACATTGTCCTTCATCGCCTTCCCATTAAAGAGGATTTAAGCGGTCAAGCGAAACTTCGGTGATTGAAACACGAGTGGAGTTTAAAGGTGAAAGAAGAAATTGTGAAACAATTTCAATTTGGCATCATCATGGTGTCTACATATCACGAGTGGATATCAACATCGTGCCGTACCTAAACACGGAGGAGGAAGGTGCGAGTTTGCGTGGATTATTAGGGACTTGAATAAAGCTTGCTTAAAAAGATAGCTTTCCGTGCCATTTATCCACATTCTCATTGACAATCTTTGCCTGTGATACGACATGTACTCCTTTCTTTGATTGCTTTGCGGGGTACCATCGGATCATGGTTCTTAAGGAAGATCGTGAGAAAGCGCTTTCATCACTCCTTGGGGAACTTTTTTTGCTATAGGCGGTTGTCATTCGGCCTCATCAATGCAAGAGCTACCTATCAGCGAGCTATGATGGCTCTTTTCCATGACTTAATGCATAAAGAGATTGAGATCTCGTGGATGACATCATTGTCAAGTCCGGAAGGAGGATGACCATATAGACCATCTTAGAAAGTTGTTCAGCAGGTTGCGCGTAAAGTACAACTTGAAGTTGAATCGACTAAGTGCGCCTTTGGCGTTAAATCGAGCAAGTTGCTAGGATTTCTAGTCGACCACAAAGGGATTGAAATTTGGATCTGCCAAAATCAAGCCATCTTTGAAATGCCCATTCCTCAGACGAGAGAGAGGAAATACGGGGATTTTTGGGAAGAATCAACTTCATTAGCGAGGTTTATCTCGACTCACGACAACTTTGTGAGCCGATCTTCAAGCTATTAAGGAAGAACTCCTCCATGAAATGGAATGATGAGTGCGAGAATGCCTTCCTTACAATCGAAAGCTTGACTAGTCAAAGCTCCGTCTTGGTACCACCCGGGGATGATATTCCCCTATTTCATGTATACGTCAGTAAGTGACAATGCCATGAAATTTGCATCTTTGAGACGAGAAAAGCGATAGAGGCGAGCGAGCTATCTATTACCTCGACAAAAGGTTTTGGCGGTGAACACAAGTACACTACGATCGAAAAAGGCGTGTTGTGCTTTGGCATGGGCCTCCATGAGGTTACAACATTACCTCCATGGTCACCTGACCCATCTCATATCCGCGTGGATCCTCTCAAATCGTGTTCAACAAACCCATATTAAATTTTAAATTTGTCCGGATGGCGATTGATCCTACAACAATTTGACATCGTATATGTGACTCAAAAGTCCATCAAAGGTCAAGGAATCGCGGATCAGCTGGGCGCTTTGCACCTTGAGGATTTCAAACCCTTGGAAACATATTTCCCGATGAAGGAGTAATGCGATGCTGACAACACCATCGATGCGATCTGCGCCAATCATGGAAGATGTATTTTGATGGGGCTATTAATATGGAAGGCTACGGAATTGGGGCAGTTCTAGTATACGATGCGGGGGAAGCGATATCGAATTCTTGTCAAATTACGGTTTATCGGCACCAATAAATAAATTTGAGTATGAAAATTTGTCTCATGGGGCTAAAACTTGCCGTTTAATGGGCATCGAGGCGGTTAAGCTTGTCCTTGGAGATTGAGTTGGTAATCAAACAATCCACGGAATCTATCAAACCAAGGAACTACATTTCTTTGCCTTACCATCGGCGGAGTTTTGAAGATGGCTTTGGAGTTTGAAGAAATCTCCTTTCTACATGTTCCTCGTAATAGGAATGATTTGCGGATGCGTTAGCAACTTTGGCCTCCTTGATTAGCATATCGGACAAGGAACACTTGCAAGCGTCACAATTTCCTGAACAAGGCCTGACTATGGGAATTACGTTGGAGAAGTATCGGATGAGCTACCTCCCATCCACATCCTTGGTATCGACATATCAAGGAATATCTACGAGATGGATCTACACCGTGAGGCGAGGCTTGGAATTGAGAAAAGGCGGATCCATCGACTTGCTTATGAAATTCTACGAGTGGAGATCGCTCTACAAAGAGATGCAGGACTAGGTCTCCTCAGATGTTTAGACAAAGATCAAGCCCAAAGGCTTATGGATGAAATCCATGGTGGAGTCTGTGGCCCCCACATGAGTGGCTCCCTCCTTGTCAAGAAAGTCCTCAGGACGGGACATTATTGGCTATCTCTCAAAGCTGATTGCAACGACCACGTCAAAAGATGCTATCAGTGCCAGATTCATGGGAATGCTATACACGCCCCTCCACGGGAACTCCACAATATGAGTTCGCCTTGGCCCTTCTCAATGTGGGGAATGGGCGTTATCGGGCCCATCGAGCCTAAAGCCCGATAATGGTCCGATTTATCTTCACCATGATCGACTACTTCACCAAGTGGGTAAAGCGACCTCCTTCCCGGGGTCACTAAAGAAGTCATCATTGCTTTCATCGAAACAATGTCGTTTGTCGATATGGACAACCCGAGGTGATTGTGTCCAGACAATGCCAAAAACCTCAACAACAAAATGATGGAGGAATTATGCAGTAAATTCCACATCAAACATCTTAACTCTGTCATCTATCGTCCGAAGATGAACGGTGCTGTTGAAGCGGCTAACAAAAACATCAAGAAGATTATGCAAAAGATGTCCGCCAACCACAAAGATTGGCCTGACCTATTGCCTCTGACTCTGTTAGCCTACAGAACCTCAATGCGCACTTCAACTGGGGCAACCCCCTACGCTTTAACCTATGGGATGGAAGTAGTGCTCCCCATAGAAGTTGAGATGGAATCTCTTAGAGTGTTGATCGATGCTCAGCTGGATGAAGACCAATGGGTACAAGACAGGTATCACCAATTGTCTCTAATAGACGAAAGGCGAACCGCGGCTATCTTCCATGGTCAGTTATATCAGCAAAGGATCGCCAGATCCTACAACAAAAAAGTCCACTCGGAAAGTTTAAACAACATGACTTGGTTTTGAAGAAGATTCTTGACAACCAAGATCGGGCTAAAGGAAAATTCGCTCCCTAGCTGGGAAGGCCCGTTTATTGTCAAGGAAGTATTGGCGGAGGCGCTCTCGAGTTACAAGAAATGGATGGCGATGAATTTCCACAACTCATCAACTTCGAGACAAGTGAAAGCGGTATTATATGCTGAAGTAACCGACCAAACACCACAGTGCATAATCATCCAGTCACCGGTCATTCGGTTCTTTAACCCTTTACCACATACAACTTTTCTACACTTTGCCCCTCGAGGAAACATACTCTTCAAGCCAGTGACTGGCTTTCTCCTTTGCGCTCATACAACTTAGGTCATCCCCCGTGGATTGAACCTCTTGCGTTTTTATAGTTTGGCTACCCATACACAGGATCAAACTTCTCATACTGCAGATTTATCCTCAACCTAGGATTAAACTTTCTCCTCCCCCTCGACACGCACATGGGATTACGCTTTTCTTCTGCATACGAGGGGCGAACTACGTCGACTGATCTCCTCTTCAATAGGAGATGCGTAGGCAACCATTTCACATGGCCCGGTCGCAATAAAACAAAAACAACAAAAACATTTCTACCCTCTTCTACCAATAAAAAAAAAAACAACCAAAAACATTCCTACACCATTTACGCCATATCTGACGTTGAACCTCTTACACGAGGTTGAACTACATGAGACTGATCTCCTCTTCAATAGGAGTGCGTAGGAAGCCATTCATGGTGCGGTCTCACCCCTACCAAAACACAAACCATTGTCGGTTGATCTTTGGGATCATCTTGAACCATTACATTTCATTTGGCCCGGACCAAAGGGATGGAATTACATGAACTCCTCCCAAATAGGAGATTCGGTGACCATCTAAGTCATGGTCATACCTTGAAGAGCAACACCAATCCATAAGAGGTGGAATTAACTAGGCTTCTCCTAAATAGAAATCTTGGCGACCATCGTAGTGCGGTCGATCTCGGAGAGGAAAGCCACACTCCTCTCCACATTTACATCCGAAACCAAGTCCCAAGACACCAAAGATGGTAGGGATACACATAGATCGATGATCCATTACGAACTATCGAGAGACAACTCGATGTCCATCCACCGGGAGGAATTGAGAATACATCAAGATCACAAGCCACGAAGCGGCGAGGCAAAATATCAAGCAAATAGCGGGGCATATCTAAAGGGAAGTGATCCAAAAATATATTTTCTGTCATATATAATGTTGTTTGATATATACAATGTAAGATATACATGACAAAATGGCTAAAGCTAATGCATGTGAGGTAAATACAAGCTCATCTACGAGTCGGGGTATATCTGAGCTAGCAAAGACCAACATGGCGTCCCTCTCGGATGAAGGAGGTAAAAAGGTTGTAGTCTCCTGGGTGAGAATATCCACACGACCCAATAGATCTGTAGCCATCTGCATGATGACCATATGCTCATCAATATAAGCGCTCATCTCTGCGATCATACCAGTGGTAAGGGACCTCCTTTTTGGTACTACTATCTGTGATGGCTACATCCCGGCGGATATGGCGATATCCGCTCAACTATCACTGCGTCTATGGTGACTGGCCTCATCACGCTCTCGACGGCGGCATCTCTACGAGCCGATGCCTCGTCTCTCTCAATAAGCGGCGTCCCTCACATCAAGAAGCGATCGACATCATAGATCGAATCGATCTCTCTCAAAGGTCATCGGATGAAGACTACTGCTCTAAATCTTGTCTTGAGTCTTTGAATCCGCAAAAATCTTGGTACTAGGAGAATCGGAAGAAATCTTTGGCAACCCAATGATGGGCTCCTCCTCGATGTAGGTATCAATGTCCTCCATGGGCTCTACATCGTCTAACTTCGCTCTCTCGATCTTGCCAAATCTTCTGCTGCGGTAGATAAAATCTCTCGTCTCCATCCATGCGGAATACTCTGCAGAATAAGCGGGATGGTAGTGAGCGAAAAAGCGAGCTATCTCACGTTGATCCCGACAAGCGTATACGAGATCGGTCCTCTCTTTGAGAGGTATCGAGAAAATTTGAATCACGACACCATCGCCCCCTCGAAAGGATGAAAATCTGGGGCTAGTTGACTGCGACATCACGGCGATGGGTGATAAGTAGTCACGCCCCTCAAACCCGACCGGAGGAGAAATCCATGCGGGCGTGAGTAATGAAAGTTGTATGGTGAGCAAAGCCCGAGCACGACAATATGCTAAATGGATCTCGATATACGCAAAAATCACGGACCAAGGTGAGCATCTATACACTCAGGCCAATTTGAAAGGAGTATGACATAGCTACATCATGGGTAAAACAATACCCATCTTGTCTAAAGGGTACCAGCCGGTCATAAGTGTGACATAAACCACACATCTGACATAATAGAACTCCCGGTGAACACTCACGGCCGGGTAAGTCTAGCGATGGGATCTTGACCGCAGAGTCTCTGCTACAATCATAGGCACAATGATGCGACCCTCCACGAGAGCTCTCACGGCCATGATAACGCCTATATCTATCTCATCCATATACCGCGGCATATACACATATAACGGTACACATAGCATCGATTACATCAACTACGGCGTGACGCATGATGATCCTCGGCGGTGAAATCCCGGAATGTCGTGAGTAGCTATCCTCGCGCCAAATCATCATACTGAAAAAATTTTGGGATATCGCGTGGCGGATGTCGCTCATCATCTGCTACTACACTACTGCCAATCATCTGTGAGTCATGAGCAAATCTACTCATGTCTCCCAAAGCCCGTGTACGCTTGAAGGTGCATCTAAAGGCGACATAAATCAATCGTGCATACTCCTCTAGGGTAGGAGTCAACTCATGGGTGCCGAATCGGAATACCTGCCTATTCGGTAACCAATGCTCTATCATCCCGTCCACAAATCCTGCGGGAACCTGAAATGCCAAAAGGGTCATGGTATGTTGCGACAAGCAGATCTCTGATCACCACATGCGGTGGTGACATGTCTATATCGTACCACGATCGCATACCCAATGCCACCACCAGCGGTGGGGTATGATCTATCTGACTAGCTGTCGAAGAAGACATACATGCGGTAGGTGTCATAAGACCATCCATCCGGTCGATCTTCGAATATCTACGGACATATATACATATGCATAACATGATACATGCATAATGAGATAATGGATGGCAATATGATATAGGGAATGAAAAGATGGTGCATACATTCCTAAATATATCATCATCTAATACATCGATTTCTGTCGACTACAAATCTGAGGAAATGGGGCACAAATAGCGCCTACTACTATGAGGCCTATCAAAAGATATAGCGAGAATGGGGAACGACCACCCAATATCTATGAGAGGCTATCAAAAGATATAACGAGAATATACATCGAGAAGAAGACCGGGGTCTCGATGTCCACGTCCTCAATCTGTCCACGATGTAACTCCTCTTGAGTCTTTGGATCTCTATCAGCGAGGATGTCGAGGCCTATAAAGAGGAGGATCTGCATGGAAAAAAAACCAAATGGGTGCGTCGAGGGGGGCGGTTCCACAGCTGGAAGGAACAAATGACTCACTTCTCTGCTTTGGATCTACGCCCAAATGCCGAATAAATACATGTGCTGGTCCAGCTGCCGGGTCAAACTATCAATCACAGGTCATATGAGTGGGAGCTCGGACACAAGCTACCCAATCCGTCATCATCAAAGATCACGGAACCATGTCCCCCATAAAGCTGTGCGCGCGGGTGGGCCCCAATAGTCTTGAGGAACCACCAGCGTTGGAATATCTCACGAGTACATGGACCCTCGATAATGCAAAACCGTCGACTCCCAACAATGGAATATCGGTGACGGGTGGTGCGTGATACAGGCCGATGGCGCTGGCGGGGAGGCAAGATCGGTATCTGGATCTCCCCTGTGGTGCTCCTAATAGGACGCGCTCTCTAAATAGAGCTCCAACCTCCATCATCGTGAAAGAGGAACTCTCTGGTGGAAATCAAATACTCGACTCTCGGTCGGTGTCCATCCTCAAAGCCGATGGTCAAATGTTCCCCTGAATAGGGAATCCATGTGATGGCGTCCACCGTCGACAACTCCATTTGCATCACGGTGATGAGTGAATCCCCTCATTCTGAGGGACCTCCGGCAAAATAGAATGGTGCCATCGTCGTCCTCGTGGATAGGTATCTAAACCCTAACACTCTCATGGGGCGTAAACATGAGAGCCTCTCATAGGCCCAAAGCGCCAACACAATGGCAAAAACATCTGCTATCGATAAACACTCTTAACCTATGAATGGGAAAAAACAAGAGAAATACTCACCGGTAGAAATGGGTAAAATCTAGCAAGCCTCGGTCGAACCACATGTGTGCGCATGCGCATGCCGGAGGAAATAGGCAAAGGTGTAAGAGCCCCGATCGTACTCTCAATATACGGTCCACATCGCGTGTGGCGTTGACCAAACAAAAGATACTAGTGGAAGAGTTATACGCTATAGGCGACCTCGAATGATCATCGGGAACAATCATGCCGTAGAACGCGATCCACGATCGACATCATCGAGGCATGGGCTCACTCAATAGCCCACTCATAGCATCTACGCTCAAAGGACTGAGCAGACGATCCCGCCTTTGGCGCCTCCGCGGAACTCCTAATAAGGATCGGCGGTAGTAGGGGTAATATTCGCCATGCAAGGCCTTTGGCTCCCCTCAAACTCCATACACGTGATAAATCGCAATCCATAGGCGTCATCATCACCCTCGCAATCCGGCGAGATGGGTGGTGAGTGCGATGAAACCATCGCTCGAGACAAAGCCACGAGGTAACCCGGGGACAACGGCGGGGAAGGATGGAGAAAAATGCCCCAAATCCCACTCATGCACTCTTGCTCTCATAGTCGGGGATGAAGCGCTGGTACATGAGTGAATCTTTAAACCGATTCCCTCGAAATTTATGTAAAACACGGAAACTGCATGAAATGCGAGATCAACATCAAAACCCTTTAATCCTCATCAATAGGAAAGAAGGAAGATCAAAGTCTAACGCCATACCTCGTTAGCATGCAAATACATCGATGGATGTTCGCCCAAATCACCCACCAACTGACTGGGTTCACCACTGAATGCTCGGAAAGCTCCCTGCGAGGGACATATGCGGCGAGGCGGGATCCTCAATCGGAATATCCGCCTCCTCGTCCTCAGCGTCTGGAACATCTACGGGACGGGGCGTATCACGGCCTCCACCAGCAGGCGAAGGCATCGTGAGAGAACGAGGACGAGGCACTTGAAGCCCTCCGCCGTGCGCCGAGAAGCGGTCTATAAGCGCTTTCGGGTGATCCGGATCCATAATATCTGGACAAACAAGTCTCCAAATCACCTCAGAAACAGTGTGGTATTTCCTTACCTGGAGCTTTCTAAAATGCATTTTATGACTATATGAATGCATGCATTTACTTTGGCATATAATAGAGTTAAAGTGCATGACTACACAATGCCTACATTTGGAAAATTTTTGCCATAGTCCCCTTTGAAAATAGGACTATCCACATGCACTTAGGCATGTCTAGGTGGCCATTCAGTAGCACACCTACCCCAAAGTCATATACATAATATATGCATTAAAAATTAAAATCATCATACACAAGGCCAACCTCAATGCTAGGAGTACTTTGCCTTTCTACCTTTTGCTCATTGGACCTCAAATAGGACAAAAATAGCGAGAAAAAGGTGCAATTTATTTATCTCAAAAGTTAAATTTTTCACATCATTATATTGACATGGTTTAATACTAACATTTACTATGTTGAATATTTTTTATCAAGTCATTTGTGCATACATAATCACTACTATGTGTTTAGATGCATTTAGATGCGATAACTCACAATTCAGCGGATAGAAAGCTGGAAAAAATACATGCATCGTTACGAGGATAGTGTAGAACACTTATGCGGTGATAGAATTTAGAAAGCGACCCGAACTTCAATGAGATCGAAGATGGCTCGCGGTTTTCTCTATGCGAAGCAAGTTGAAAATGACTTGTGAAGACCCCCGACTGCAGGATTTATGATCCGCTTTGGCCATGAGCCCACTGCGGTATGGCGGTGCACACTGTGGCTCCCCTATGTGGGTCCACCCCTCGGCTCGGTCGATTTGAGTTGAAGCGGAGTTCTCATGGACTAGAAAGGTCAAATCGAGAATAAAAATGCCCGCGATTGAGCAAAAAGCGCATCTGATCCACGGTTTTCTCGGATGAGACTTTGAATTTATACATCGCTCATTGGTAGTCACCTAAACACGAGGTATACCCTACGCTGATGATCTCATTTGTCATAAATCACATCCGATAATACCTTATGACTGGTCCGATCTTTGACTCTAGGTCGTTACCTAAATGGGTCCAAGCGGGGGTTACAACGTAGATCCCGAGCGGGGATTACAAATATAAATCTCCCGGGGGGGGTTACAACACGTTCATCCGTTGACATGTCTATCAACGAAGGTCAAGCAACCTTGACGTTATTTCAGTTGATGGCAAGTAAACCCATCGAAGCATTGAGGACTGTTCGATAGTTGCATACGTACTCATGAGTCCCCAGTAGATCCCCGACGGGGGTTACAACGTATATCTCCGGCGGGAGTAATAACGCGTGCTTTCGGTAGATTGACACACACCTATCAGCGAAGGTCAAGCGACCTTGGCGTTATCTCGGTAGATGGCAAAGTAAACCCATCAAAGCATTGAGGGTTGTGCGATTATTGCGTACTCACTCATAAGTCCCTAGTAAATCCCCGACGGGGGTTACAACGTGAAATCACGGTAGGGGATTACAACGTACATTCAAGCCATTGACACACATATCAATTGAGGTCAAGTAGCCTTGACATTATTTCAGTCGATAGAGATTAAACCTATCAGAGCTCTAGAGCTATCCGAGGTTTTCACACCCATTTGCTCGTAACGGCATATCCCGGTGAATCAAAGAATGCTCCGTTGATCTACGGCAAGTGAGGGAAACAACCTTGACAATCTACCCGTAGAATTGAAGGTTAATCCGCGTCGGCGAATGAAAGCGACCTTGACGGTATATCCACGAGGATTTTCAACCGTTGATTCATATGTCGGTAAAGTACACGTCAACAAAGGTCAGGCACCACTGACAACATTTGTTGTTGGCAGTAAATCCAGCAGGATCTTGACATGTTCTGGCGATACCAACCAGAAAAGGTCAATGTTATCAAAGAGGATAGATGATGGAATATGTTATACACATCCTCAAACAGATCAGGCTTTATCCCCACAGATCTCTTACACATAAGAGGTATATCTTCAGGATCAAATCGTTATCAAAGACACAGGAATTTGGTGATAACTCCAACATCAACATCCTAACAGATTCAGATTAAACATCAAATCTTGTCATCATTGCCAATGATCGGTTGAAGCAACGAGGAATCAACAATCATCCCGGCGTGTTGGGCTACAACCCCATACACACATACATCATACATTGGCATCATGTTGCTATCCATAGTACAATGTTTGTCTTGTTACGTTTCAAGTGTCTAGGATTCTTTATCCTACCCATGCATCGCCATGCATGAGTATGATAAAGAAGGGCATCTGTAGACACTCGAAAAATTTTCATACTCTTATTACTAACATTGCGGGAGGCCAGATTAAGTCTTTTAGAGGGAACCACGAAAAGACAATCCAAATCCATCTAGGATACTCTCAGGAAGTTCGACATCAAACCCGGATCGTGATGGGAGTAACCAAATCAACCTCGGAGATAACCCCGAGACACTGCAGAATCAATATACGGAACACACAGGAGAAGACCGATTAATCTCGGAGATGACCCCGAGGTATCCGGTCTCGGTCCCAACCATGGGAATAGCCACCAACCTTGGTGATAACCCAAGGAATGTAATTTCGGCGATAACCCCGAAATGCTTATTTCAAATGCGACCGACTTCAATCTCGGTGCTCACCTCGCGAGATCCTTTGTACCAACCCTACAATAACATCGGGAAGGCGAGGCACACCTCAAAGATGATAATGAGGACCTTCAACAATTGCGGCGGTCAATCTCAACGAAGCTTGAGCAGCGTCTGCTTTATCATTAATCCGGCGATAACACGGTGAGGGCAACATCATCATCTCATCAACACGATGCCACGTCCGTCTCTACGCAACAATGTCCCACAAGACTAACCAATCCGGTGACTATTATGCGGGGGTAGCGGATAAAAGTTGAAGCTTGAAGGCCGGAGGGCATCGTCCCATCTTCAATGACTTCGCAGACAAACTCTAATCCCATGCCATCGTATAACTCTCGACAACGGCGGTCAAAATAAGTCTTGTATACCTCAAGCGGATGCCCGGTTGCACTTTTGAAAGTTCGAGTGGACATTACAATGCTGAGTGCACGTCTTGAGACGACGGACCAAAAAAACCGGGCCAACCGGGTTGCCTCTCTGGTACACCTCAGCTAGCTATAGGTACACCTATGGCTAAAATGCCTATAAATAGGGCTTGGGGTCTTTGATTTTAAAAGAGAAAAGATGGGGAAACCCCGCATAATTAAGCTCACTTTTCGCCCATACGGTGTATTTTCCCACTTTTAAACACTGTGAGCTCATATATAGCCTCTTTTGTACCCAAAAAGCCGGTGTTTACCACTCTAAAGATATAGAAGCTTTTTTTAGCGATCGGTTGTAAGCCTTCTCACACACTTTAGAGTTTTTCTCTTCATCTTTGCACACACCCTTCTACACGTTGAGAGTCGTGTTGCTTGCTTTTTGCGGACTTGATTAGTGGTTTTCATCGGTATATATATATATATATATATATATATTGACTAACATTATCGAGTTATGCCTCGATTGAGCCTGAACTTGATGCGGGCGTTTATTTGCTTTTTTATATATATATATATATATATATGAACTATATATCGAACTTTGTTCGATGAGAACTTTGTTTGAGCGTTTGAGTTTGTTTATATTTATATATATATATATATATATATATATATATATATATTATATTAAGCGTGTGTGTGAACTGCATTCGATGAGCACAATTTTATATATATATATATTTATTCGCTTATATATATATATATATATATATATATATATATATATATATGGTGAACTCTCGCTCGATGAGCACTGATTTTACAATATTTATTGCTTTATATATATATATATATATATATATATATATATATATATATATATTTATTTTAAATCATCTTACTGAGTTTCCTTCGTGGCGGTTGATCGCTCTTACTGGCTTTATTTACATTTACGATCCCCAATGGAGGTGCTTCGTGGTTGGTGATCATATGCGTATATATATAGTTACAACTTTTATATATATACCTGCTTACTACTTTCATACAAATTGTAGCATTCTGTGCGCCTAGGAATCATGTGATCACAGATTCATCCCATTGGATCTAGATTCGGTTCCCGTGATGGACATTTTATTTATAAGCGACTTGTAAATTATTCTGCGGTGTCTGAATTTCATCAGATGGTTTCCATACCCACGAGGAAGTCGGCATTATTTTTTGTATATTATTTTAAATGCGGATGCCTCGCATCCGTCAAATAAAATCAATCAGCCGATCACTTAATAAAATGGGAGTGTAAAAGGTCTCAATTCTATTGAGCATCGGGGTTTGAAAAACCTCTTTTATAAAACATCTTTGCCATATCTTGCTAAAAATTGAATTTTTACATAAATTCAAACCACATGTATATATATAGGTTGACGAGGCCTCGCACAACTTCCATATAATGACACATTGACCCACACACACACACACACACTCGGATAATAGTTTCTTGAAAAAGCGGTCACCGTGGTAACACGGATGTCGGGAGTGCCTAACACCTTCCCCGCATAACCAAGTCCCCGGACCCTAAGCGAATCTCGGTTTCAATCAATTCGTATATCAATGTCACACTCATTGGGTCAATGTGCAAACCTTTTCTCGGTTGTGTTGGTACAACCATTTAAAAAAAATGGCGACTCAAGTCCATGGCGAACTTTTAACTTGTTTTTTCAAACAAATCTCACCTAAAATCGTCAAAGAACATAACGGAAGGGACATCCAAACATCCCGGCGTCGACATTAATCCTTTTTGCTAATTAGGATTAGTTTTTTAATTAAAAAATCTCAGGGTTAAAAAATTAGGGTTTATAAACCACTAAAGGGTTTCTAATAGAAAATAAATTTTCTAATTTAGAAATTAAATTTTGTAATTAAGGGACTTAAAAAATTAGAATTAATTTATCTAATTAACAAAAACTTTCCCGGTTTCAAATCCCGAAGTTAGGGTTTTCTAAATTTGAAATTAGGGTTTACTAAATAATTAAGATTTACCCTAATTAAGATTATAATTAATAATACTTGAGAATTATAATTATCCTTTAAGTTCCCAGATTAGGGTTTTAAATTCCTGAATTAGGGTTTCGAATTCCCGGAATAGAAATTAGGGTTTCCAGAACCGGTTTTAGGGATTCTTGTTAAACGCAAGGATTTTCTAACCGAACGTTGACGTTCTTAATATATACTTAGGGTTTGATACAGATATCGTTTATCTGGTTAACCCTTGACCCTTAACCAAATATTGCACACATATACACAGAACATATTCACTTATTCCTTAATCCTGAATAATTCACCTAAATCATTCACAGAATTTTGAAATCCTCAAAATTCTATCTTAAAAATATCAAACGTATACACTTTTTTTCTGTCTAGGTTCTAATTTTGAACCTTAAATCAATTAATAAAAATTTAAAAAATATTCAAAATTCTCGGGTTGTCACACTTTTTCCTTTCCCTAAGTTTTTTCCCACTGATTTTTCTTAACAAAATTTTTAATGAGACATAATCTCCTATCTTAGTAAATCAAGGAGTGTTATAATATTATGATTTTCTCAAAAGTCATAAGCTACAAGCTAGACCAATGGTCTAATCCATGATTTTGTGGATCTTGATTGCATGTATGTTTCATTTTATTTTTGCCTATAAAAACAATGAAAAATTAAAAACAAATACAAAAAAAAATTCTCTAATACTTCTATCTTTATAACTTTGTTATTTCTTTAGTTGCATAACAGTACCCATGTTCTAAACTTCCAATTTTCTCGACTATGGACAACCCCTTTTTACTTGTGAGTCCTAATTTTCTATTTCGCTCTTTAACACAAGCATTCATTAAATAAGCCACTTTATTTTCACGTAATCGTTGCTATTAAATAAATGACAGATGGAAAAAAAATCAGGTAAGTGTAATGAACTAGCTTAATTAGTTCAATACCTTAACAGCTGTAATGGGACAAGTCTCAATAATTGAACTTATCCAGTGAAACTTGACAGAGAAATAGCAGAAAATAGAGTAAGAAAGAGAGGAAAAGAGAGAATAATTGAGAGAGAAGAGAGAATTGGGGAAGAAGCAATAACAAATTTTCATTCATGCCTTCCATACATCACTATCAAGCAAAATATATCACACCCAAATGGTTAGCTAGCTCAGCACATGCTTCCCTCACTCGACTGAAACATAAATAAGGAACAAAAAGATAGAAGTAACATTTCTTAACAAAAGACACTAATAACCTGACTTGTAAACAAAAAAAGACTGTGATACCCTTATTAACTAATTTCCTAACTGCAGCATCCTAGCACAGACTATTCCTCCTTCCTTACAGTCCCTCCCTCTTAAGAAGATCCTTGTCCCCAAGGATGGAAATGAGGAAATTTCAGGTGAAGCTGGTCCCAATCTTCCTAGGTGGCTTCGGGTGGTAGAGAGTTTTCCCATTGCACCAACAGTTCAACACTAGCTACATTGTTTTTCTTAATCATCCTCTTGTCAAGTATTGCCAGAGGTTCTGCTAGGAAATGACCATTCGCATCCGTAGGAGGCAAAGAAGGAGAAGAAGTGCAGCGCTGACCAATCTTCTTTTTAAGCAGGGATACATGGAAAATAGGGTGAACCTTAATGTGGCCTGACAGCTGCAATTTATAAGCCACAGCTCCTACGTTGGCTTCAACCATGAATGGTCCATAATACTTAGGAGTTAGCTTTCCAAAAGGGGTCTGAGCAAGGGTGACCTGTCTGTAAGGCCTGACCTTCAAATAAACCATGCCCCTGGTACAAATGTCCGTTCAGATCTATTCGGTCAAGATAATACTTGATCCTTGACTGAGCTTCCACCAGATGTTGCTTAAGCATTCTGAGCAGTTGGGACTTGTCTCTGCAAAACTGCCTAGTAGTAAGGTCATGTACCCTTCCCCACTGATGGAAATATAAATGGGAAGGCTTATACCCATACAACATTTCAAATGAGGAAGCTTGTAAACCATTGTGGAAATGGGAGTTATACCACCACTCAGCTAAGTCCAACCAAGCAGTCCAGCCGTGTGGCTTTTGGGACACCATACACCTAAGATAACATTCTAGAATTTGGTTGATTCGTTCCGTTTGACCATCGGTTTGGGGATGGTAAGTTGTACTCATTTGCAGTTTAGTACCAACCAGTTTGAATAGGGATTGCCAGAAAAGGCTAATGAAAATTTTGTCTCTGTTAGAGACTATAGAAGAAGGTAGGCCATGTAGTTTGTATATGTGAGTAAGAAAAGTTGGGTTAGATGAGCAGTAGTGAAAGGGTGTTTGAGAGGAATAAAATGGCTATATTTAGTAAGTCTATCCACCACTACCCAAATGACTGTCATACCAGCAGAACTAGGTAGTCCTTCTATGAAGTCCATGGTGATATCAGTCCAAGGAGTATCTGGAACTGGAAGAGGCTGGAACAAACCTGGAGCAAGAACATTTTCATGTTTTTGTTGCTGGCATACATCACACTCTTTAACAAAATCAGTTACATCTTGCCTTAATGTTGGCCACCAGAAATATTGATTAATCCGTTCATAGGTACCTCTTATTCCAGAATGCCCCCCAATAGGAGAGCTATGGAACTCCTCTAAGAACTTCCTCCTTAGATCAGAATCTGGCCCCAACACCAATCTATTCTGGAACTTCAGTCTGCCACTGTTAAAAGAGTATCCAGGTAAGCTATTGGGATCTATTTGTAGTTGCATAATAAGCTCCTTAAGTCCTTCATCTTTCTCCCAAGAGTGAGCAATCTCCTGGACCCAACTTGGTATTGCTGTTGTAACCAGATTGAGCTCACCAGCTGCTTCAGTTTTGTCCTATTGAAAAGGAACCTCCCTAGACAAACTGTCAGCCACTACATTTTCTTTTCCCTTTCTGTAAATTATCTCATAGTCCAGCCCCATAAGTTTGGTGATCCATTTTTGTTGATTGGTTGTTGTAATCCTTTGGTCCAATAGATACTTTAAACTCTAGTGGTCTGTCTTGATGAGGACTTTATTCCCTAACAGGTAATGCCTCCATTTGTTTACTGCATGAACCACAACCATGAGTTCTTTTTCATAAGTTGAGTATCCTAGATGTTGTCCTGCTATAGCCTTACTAAGAAAGGCTATAGGCCATCCTTTTTGTGACAAAACTGCACCAATGCCATAGTGGGAGACATTTGTTTCCAGTACAAAAGCTTCATTAAAATTAGGCATGGTAAGGACTGGGGCTTGTGTCATAGCCTCCTTAAGAGCCATGAATGCTTCAGTTGCCTGGTCAGACCATTTGAAGCTATCTTTCCTGAGTAAATTAGTAAGGGGCTTGCTTATCAACCCATAATTCCTGATGAACCTCCTGTAGTAGCCAGTTAGGCCTAGAAATCCCCTCAATCCTTTTATATTCTTAGGCACAGGCCATTCCACCATACATTTAATTTTATCTGGATCAGTTGCCACCCCTTGTTGTGATATGATGTGGCCTAAGTATTGAATAGAATCTGTCCCGAAAACACATTTACTCCTTTTGGCAAAAAGTTTGTAATCTTGTAGCAGTTTGAGGGTCAGCCTTAAGTGTTCCAAGTGTTCATCATAATCCTTACTATAAACTAGTATATCATCAAAAAAGACGAGGATAAATTTTCTGAGGAAAGGCTGGAATACCTGGTTCATTAGTGACTGGAAGGTGGCAGGAGCATTTGTGAGCCCAAAAGGCATCACCAAGAATTCAAAATGGCCATTATGAGTCCTAAAAGCAGTTTTTTGTATGTCATCTTTATGTACCCTGCTTTGATGGTATCTTGATCTTAAATCAAGCTTGGAAAACCACCTAGAGCCATGTAACTCATCCAGAAACTCATCAATGGTAGGTATAGGGAACCTATCCTTGATGGTCATAGCATTTAGAGACCTGTAATCAACACACAACCTCCATGTTCCATCTTGTTTTTTTGACTAAAAGAACTGGGAAAGCATATGGGCTATTGCTTGGTTGAATTACACCATTTTGTAGCATCTTCTGCACAATCTTCTCTATTTCTTCTTTCTGAACATAGGGATACCTATAGGGCCTGAGACTGACTGGCTGACTATCCTCCTTAAGCTTTATGTGATGGTCATGGATCCTCCTAGGTGGAAGACCCATGGGTTCCTGAAATACCTCCTAGAAATCCTGCAACAACCCTTGCATCTTAGGACATGTTTCAGCCAACTGGACTAGTTTTAGATCCCTTCTACTAGGGCTGCTATGGCTATCTGTTACTTCCTGGACCTTGTCCTCACCTGGATATATCCCAAACAAATACCCAAAATAACCATGGGTAGCAGATTATAATGTTTGGCTGAACTTCCCAGAATTCATCATTTGAATGGTAGGTGTCACATGGTTAGATTCACCTTGTAAGATAATAGTTTGCCCTCTTCTGGTAATAGTCAGTTGTAGGTTCTGGAAGTCAAAGGTTATAGGATTGAAAAGCTTCAACCATTGGACACCTAGGACAGCATCTATTCCCCCCAGAGGCAGTATTCTAAAGTCTGTACTGAACTCCTCCCCTTGAATAGTCCAATGCAATTGAGGACAAAACTGACTGTTATTCACCTTGAACCCATCTGCTACAGTTACTGTCAGGATACTTCTGCCATTTACACCAGCCTTGATTGCTTTGGCTGCTTGAGGATCCAAAATATTGTGGGTGCTGCACTATCCACCAGAATTCTCAAGAATTTACCATTGGCCATTCCCAATAGCCTGACTGTGTTATTAGTGATGTGACCCGAGAGAGCATGCAATGTGATTTGGGCTTCAAGTTCCTCACAACTAACAATACTTGTTTCCTCCTCTGTACACTCAGCTTGTTCAGATTCCTCCAATGCATCCTGGTCAGAGGGAAGTAACATGAACAACTGGGGTTTTTTGCATACATGTCCCTAAACATAGGGCTCATCACAGGAGAAACATATCTTCCTTCTCCTCTAATCATTCATCTGTTCCCTAGTGAGTCCCCTTATTGGCAAGGACCTCATATTGTCAACCTTGTTCATTTCTGCAGGTTTGGCCTGAGGAAGGGAAACAGTTGCAGGTTTTGGGGAGAAAAAAATAGAGACAGTTTTAGGAGTAAAAATATTTGCAAACATTCTGTTGACCCCCCTACTTCTCTTAAGCCATGCTTCTAATTTTGCTTCTTCAACTCTAGATAATCTGATTAACTCCTTAAGGTCCCTTGGTTTAAGCTCCTGCACCCCCAATTGGATTTCCACCTTTAATCCACCCAGGAAACAGTCCATGAAGAAGGCCTCATTAAGAGAGGGATTCCTAGCCAATGCCCATCCTTTCAACTCCTCAAATTTGCTTCTATACTCATCGACTGTGTCATGTTGCTGCAACTTTTTCAGCTCTCCAATAGGATTTTCACTTGCTTCAGGACTAAACCTGGCAAATATCTCCTCCACTAAACCAGTCCATGTTAGCTCCTGACCATGTTGTACAAACCCAGAGTACCAAGCTTCAGCCTCTCCTTCCAGATTCATAGTACTTAGATAAATTTTCTGGTACTCATGCACCACATGGTGAGCAAATAGCTTATTACATCTTCTAACCCGTGATCTATGATTATTCCCATCAAACTTTGGGAATTCAAACTTGATGGTCCTGAAGATATCATCAGATTTATCTCCCTTATGAGCATTTTCATAGGGTCTCAAAACAGAAATAGAGGGAGGACCCTGGTTACCTATGTTATTTGGGTCCAACTGTTGCCTCTGAATATTCAGGAGAGTATCGAAATTCTTCATCATCTGCTCCATTTTTGAATTAAACCCTCACGCATCGTTGAGACCGAACCCAACTGTCTTTGCCAGCTCTTGAACTCAACTCGTCTCTAAGCCGCTTTCAATCGATGATTGTTTGTAGCCATAATCCACAGTTTCGCCTGGCTTTGATACCAACTGTAATGAACTAGATTAATTAGTTCAATACCTTAGCAGTTGTAATGGGACAAGTCTCAATAATTGGACTTATCTAGTGAAACTTGACAGAGAAATAGCAGAAAATAGAGTAAGAAAGAGAGGAAAAGAGAGAATAATTGAGAGAGAAGAGAGAATTGAGAATTGGGGAAGAAGCAATAACAAATTTTCATTCATGCCTTCCATACATCACTATCCAGCAAAATATATCACACCCAAATGGTTAGCTAGCTCAGCACATGCTTCCCTCACTCGACTGAAACAGAAATAAGGAACAAAAAGATAGAAGTAACCTTTCTTAACAAAAGACACTAATAACCTGACTTGTAAACAAAAAAAAGACTGTGATACTCTTTTTAACTAATTTTCTAACTGCAGCATCCTAGCACAGACTACTCCTCCTTACAGTAAGCAAGAAATTTAACAAAAATTAACCGAATGAAACATAAATAGAAAAACAATTTAACTACATTAAAATTTAGTTCAATAATCTAACTTCAAAAAGGTTAATAGTTTGAGGACTAAATAATTAATTTATCTATTTTTTATTTTATCTTTTTTTCTCAAGACAGTGTGCAATTTTGTTTTCTCTTTTCTTATTTTTTTTTCTCTCTCCAAATTAAGAGGATATTGGAGATCAATTTATAAGTTGGTCAAATCAATTTATAAATTATTTTTTACCATTTGAGTATTTGGGAACAATTTATTTTTTGATTTACAAGTCATTATTGATAAGTAACAAATTTTAACTTCACAAAAAATAACTTATAAGTCATTTTAAAATAAATAAATTTGACCAAATATAAAAATACTTTTGTCCTTATTTTAATAGTATTTACATTTTATTTTTACTTTTAAGTTATTTTAGTCTAACATCATTGTATTTTATTTTAACTTAATTTTTAACTTATAAATCAAAATGTTAAATGACTTATAAGTCCTATACATTCCTTAAACTTTGCACTAAGTTGGAGCTGCTTCATCTTTTTACATAAAATTCCCTACATAAAAAACCAGAACAATAAAGATATTCCTGCAAATCAAAGGAATGGCCTCATTTGGTTCTCTCAAAGCGGCAATTTTCGACAAGCAAGAGAGAAAACAGTGCGTTTTCACCCTATTTGTGTAATAATATACACAATTTTATACATTTTAATATGAATTTGGAGGTGTCTTATAAGTGAATTGTCTTGCGGTTTTTGCAGGCAGTATCAAACTCATATCTTAGGGCTCAACGCATACGATCGGCACAAGAAATTCGTAAAAGATTATGGTCAGTTTTCTATATTCTTTAATTTATATGATTTTTTTTATTGTATATATAGTGACGGATTATTTTTAATTTTGTTGTAATAGATTGATTTGGTTTGAATTAAGGAAATCAGTTCCATGTTTATTTTAAGAAACAATTCTGAACCGGAATTTGTCCATTTATTTGAACTATGCTCCAATTTGCTGATGGAGTTGCAGAATGAAATTTACTTGACTTTAGTACTACTATTTCAATTTTCTGGGCCTTTTGAATGAATGAGACCAGGTCTTTTAAGGCTTTAATTGTTTTAGATCATACGAAAAAGCTGCTCTTTTTTCCTATGTTACTTTAGTTTCCTCGCCTAACAATTTGTTTCCTGATTTTTATATTGCATGAATGTTGCCACTGATTGTATTTCTGTTTTATTTATTTATTTTATGATTTTTTTTATTTTTATATTTGTAGTCGTGGGAAGTAGATAAATTTGACTAGTAGGTGAAGGGTTAAAAGTATAGAGAGTGAGACTAATGGGTCGGGATAACACTTTCCATGGAAAATTAAATTAAATTGGCGAATCTAGGGGAAATAGTTGGTTGAAATATTGTTGCTTATAGATGGCTGTTAATATAGCAGAGGACCAGATGACATTACAAAGTACTTTTCCAAGGAAGGTCTGAGTAGTTGTCCATGTAAACAACTAGTACATAGTGTAGATTTGAAAAGAAGTGTCTTTTAAGCCTATAGATAGATATACTTTTTCTTCCTTTTTTCTGATTAGTAGGAGTAACTATCTTCTCAAGAGCAAAAAAGAGGGGGAACAAGGTGATTACCAAGGTGAAGAATCATAGGACTGAAAGAAAACTTAGGTAAACTCCTTGGTTGAGCTTTCTTCTGCTTCATTCCAGGTTGATCATGGACCGTGGGACATATGTGTACGTGTTAGTGCTCTTGCTTAGCATATATGGTCAGATACTAAGATGTTGGTTATATATATATGTGTGTGTGTGTATGTGTGTGTGTGTGTGTATACACATATGAACACACACAAAGATAAGAAAATGTTTGCGTTTAGCTCTTTATGACCTCTATTTATATCTTATGCAGTTCTTGTGGAGAAAAAAAATAGAAGAATTTCACATACGAAACTTGTTTTCCTTATGTTTTTAAATGTCTTTGAATATGTGCCTTGTTTATTCGTTTCTTTGAGTGAAAGTGCTTATGATAAATAAGAAAAAACAGTTGGACACAAAGGAAGGATGCAAATAGTGAGATGTTTAATTGTTATATCTTTGTGTCCTAAAGCCAATGAATGATGAACAATCTCCTCTGCTGAAGAAGGAAGGGGGCTACAATCATTCATATATTTCATTTTCATCATTTTAAGAAGTTACACATCAAAAAGAAAAAAGTAAATGTGGTTGTTAATTCGTGTCGATTCCTGATACTAAATTACTTGATCTCTGTTTATGTCTTATGAGGCTCTTGTGGAAATAGAAAATTAGAAAAATATTGAGAATTACTAATACAAAACTTGTTTTCCTTATGGTTTTTAAAGAGACTTGAATTAAAGTGCTTATGATAAACAAGAAAAAATCAGTTCGACACAAAGGAAGGATGCAAATGGTTAGATGATTATTTGTTGGATCCTGGTGTTCTAAAACAAATGGATGAGCAACAATCTCCTCCACTGAAGAAGGAAGGGGGCTACAATCGTTCATACATTTCAATTTCATCATATAAAAACAGTTACTTAGCAAAAAGAAAAAATTTAATGTGGATATCCTTAAATCTGTCCTGTTTAAGTTTTTAAGGCGCACTATGCATATACTATCATGAGCTAATACTACAAATAGATATTTTCTCATAATAGTGGTGTAAATGTGTACAAGTACTTATTTAAATATAAAAGTGTATGGAGATCCAACTTTAATATATTCTTACTACTACTTTACTCAACTATGATTGTGTTATGCTCCAGGGAAATTTTCAAATTGAACATATTACCGAATGCCAAGTTTAGATTTTTTTTGCAATTATAGCATTGCTCATGTGATTACTTTATTGCACTTCATTAATGTTGACGAGTATATATGTTGCAATTCGGTATTTTCTCCTTAAAAGATATGTAGTTGTTGTTGATCGTATTGTGGTAATATCATATTAATGATTATTTAGTGTAGCTGTTTTTTCCAGTGCGGAAGTTGAAATATTCTCCTTATTGAATATCTATTGGCCATTCTTTTTCAGTTGCAATTCATAAAGTCAAAAATGCATCTAATGACCACCATTCTTATCTAGTACCGTCAGCTTAGTTCTTACTTCTGTTGATAATATTTCCCATAATTGTGAATATTTGATTGAATTTGGCTTCAGCAATGTTCTTTCTACAATTTCATGTTTGTTTGCAGTTGGCTTTTATGGGAAAGATATATTTACAAAAGAAAAGTTGCCTGTTAAAACTGATAAAGATACACTTAGAGAAGGATATCGGTATGGTCATCTTCTTTCCCTTTAATTCTATACCTTGTTTGTGCCTGCATATTATTGGGCTTATCTTGTCACATCTATGTTGGGCTAATTCTATCTATGTTGGGCTAATTCTAGATACTTCCTTTTAAGTCTGTTTCCTTGCTCCAAACTGTTTTATATAGATCTTTGTAGGGTTCTCCTCAGTTTTCAACAAGTGTCGCAGGTTTTATTATAAAATGGTAAATATAATTTGTTAGGTGATGAAAGTATTAGTGTTCTCAAAATCCCTGCCTAGGTTCGCCTAGGCGCTAGGTCCCCCTGGCGCCTCACTTACGGCAAAAAAATCCCTTCAGGAAATTAGGCGGTGCCTAGGTAGGGTCTAGGCGGAGAGGTTTTTATTATTTTAATAACTACACAAACCAAATCTTGATATATTTATTTTTCTATTGATTTACCATATTCATAATACAGGTTGTAGCATATCAAATCACAACAAGAAGTGAACAATATCAAGTCAAAATGGATAATTTTATTATAGTTGTAATTTTTTGAACTTGTACCAACTTCAAATTATATAAATAATGATACATTTATAATATTTAGTTTAACTCAATATAATTCTTAAATTTATGTTTAGTTTCTTAAGTTTTAATATTGAATTAAATTCTTGAAATTTTAAATTTTATTATTTAATAGCAATCTTGTTTATGAATAAAACTAATACGTTAAAAATATGTTTGAACTTTGAACAATTGCATGTTTGTGTTTGAACTTTGACATTAGCAATATGGATATGTGTTTGAACTTTAAGCAAAGACCTTTATTATCTTTATCATAGATTGTTTTGCTTTATATTATTGTTTTGTTTGGATAAATGTAAGATAAATTATTAAAATCGGCTTAAAATAAATAATTCCCCCTAGGCGCTAGGCCCCCTGGTCGCCCGCCTAGCGCCTTTTAAAACATTGGAAAGTATAGTTGAAGAAAGGAGGGAAATACCTATCTTGACAGCTATTAAGAAAATTTTGGTGATAGAGAGAGCGAAAGAGAGGATATGTATATGGACTATCTCTATGAAAAAGTGTATAAATAAGTGTTTCTTCAGTCTCCTGTTTGAGCTCGAAAAGTGCCAGGGAAATAAAGGAATAGAACATATATAGGATATGAAATGTAGTGTAAGGAAACAAAATGAACACATATCCGACCATATGCATTTTTACACAACATAAAATTTTGTTAACTTATAAAATAATGTATAGCTAGTCAGGGACACACGTGATGCACGTGTACTGTAAAGTAGAGAATAAATTTCCATGTATTTGGATGTAGTGGGTGGTTATTATTTTTTCTCTTTAAGCTATTATTTTCAAATTGAAATGATTTCTAATATTCCCTATTTTCAATTTAGTAGTTGTATCTGGGGTGCACATTCTCTTTTGACTCTTTTAAGTGAGTTTGCACGGGGTATACTGGTATAGTATAGAACCATAGATATTTGCATATGCTCTTGCCTCTTAGTATGTGGTGCGGAGATGACACTTAATTCTGTTTTATTTATATTTCACTATCGCGTACCATTCCATGAGAACTAAAGTATGTGTTTGAATACATACAACATATGATGTGTATGTGTTTTCATCTAAATGACAAAGAATGATGTTTATGCACATCTTTAAGTTGCCCAGTCTCCCATAGCCAACATCTGAGCACAAATTTTCCAAGTCCCTGAACCATAAAATATAGGGATTACTCATTCTAAAACGCAAAGACATGCATGTACGCACCAAGAGACATCTAAACCCAAATTGGGTTTTTGAATCAGTCCAATAGGTTGGACCAGGCAGATTACCTGTAAAATCAGGGTGGTTCAATCCATAGATGGACTCCACATGTATACTACATGTTTGTTATAGTCTTAACTCTTTTATAATGTTGCTTATTTGATGATTTATCCTGATTAATTTGCCACCTAGTACTCTATACTTTCACCTTGTTTCTGAGTGTGGTAGGGGAAAAATAGATTAGAAAACTTAATTTATAATGGAAAATAATAGAATAGAAAACTTTTATGTTTTCTTTCATGTTGTTACTAAGTTTATAAAAGAAAAGGAAAAAACCTTAAGTTTCACATTTAAGTTACTAAGTTAACCTTTTATTTATTTTATTATATTTATAATCTAGAGGGTATAATAGAGATTATAAAAGATGATATTATGTTATCTAGTTTTCCGTCCAAATTCGTCCATTAATGGACGGAAAAGTTTGTCAAGAAAAGTGACTGAGTTTTCCGTCTATTTCTTTTCTTTTTCATTCCCTAAAAAATTTAGTAACAAAGGAATTGGACAGAAAACTTAAGTTTTCCATCAATTTCTTTTCTTTTCCGTCCATTTAAATCTCAATAGCAGAATGTTTATATAATATATTTTTTAGAACCAACAGTATTATAATGTAGTAAATCTAGGGATACATTTCAATCCTAGGGCCTAGGGGGAGCCTGGGGAAGGGGCCAGGAGGAGACTAAGAGAGAACCTAGGACTGAGGGGTAGATTTGAATCAGTGACCTTGCAAAATAAAATAAGAGACCTTTACCACTAGATTATTACTTTTGTTCTACAATTCATATATTATTGGTTAAGGGAGCAGGGTAGGGAAAAAAACTACATAGGGTGCACTTAATCTGTTCGAACCTATCTATTTTACTTTTTAGGTATTGCATATATAAATTTGTGTGTATACATATATATATATATATAAATTTAATATTGCTGGCTATAAATTTAATGTTTGCTCTATAGTTTGTGATTGGTATTGGGATTTTATTTTTTTAAGAATTCCTCTACATTTATTATGTTATGGTTTTATTATTTTGGAGATCATTTTTATTTTTCTTGTTCTTCAACTTATTTTTTATTTATTTACCATGTACTACAGATTTATACGTTCTGAAGGGGATGATCTGAATCCCTCCTGGGAGCAGAGGCTGGTGAAGCGCTACTATGACAAGCTCTTTAAAGAGTATCCTTTTCAAACAGACCGAATCACTAGGATCAGTTTAGGGCTTCCCTGATGGTTTTTCTTTCAGAGTCATTGCATTTTTTATGAGCTTCCAGCGTGTTTGGATAATTATTTAGTCATAACTTTTTGTCTGCTCTTATTTTTAGTTGATGGTGGACTTGCTCCCACCTTTTCTCATAACACTCTGTCCACTAAGCAAATGTGGCAATCCAAAAACTTTTTCCTCTTATTTACTTAAACTTCTATTGTACAAGTATAATTACAATTTTGCTTTATTATTCACATACTTTTTTCTTTAATGGATGGCTAGGGTCTGCCATCTAGAATCATCCTCTAAAATAGTTAGGATATTTACAAGTATAGTAAACATGAGTAAATCTAAAAGACTATTAGAAACCCTAATATGTAAAAGGAGATTCAAGGGATGCCACCTAATGTAACCCATTGAGAGCCTTGTGTGTGTCAAGTAAGTGATAACATGGCGTTATCTTGTTGAAAACGCTATTGTTGTGACACTAAGCTTAGAAAACCATGATCTAGGTAAATATTGGACCAGAATATTCCCTTTACATTTTTAAGAAGATGGGTTTTTGAGTTCTAATAAAGAAGGCACTTATTGTTTTCATTGTGGAATGTTCAATGGGATTTGAGGGCTCTCCTTCAGTATTTGTTTTTGGGGAGGGGGAGAGGGGAGAACTTTTCCGCCCAAGCTCTAATTTCTCTTTTCGGCATTTTATGAAATATCTTTGGGAGACACTATTTCCACATGAATATTTGATATTTCCACCTGGCCACGTCTCACACAAGAGTGAAATGGGTCACCTTGATGTGAGAGGAGCGCATGTGGAAATATCAAATATTCATTCTATTCTTGGGATTGTGTATATTTTACCTTAGAATTTAACAAATATTAAGTATTGCAAAATATGTAAAATCTGCTGGTTAACATAAAAAGAATTTAGTCAGTTGTGCTTTACATTTATATAATAGAGATATGACTACATCTTACTGGATTTTTTATGGTTGAGGCTGATAGTAATTTACTGCTATTAAGTTATAAGCACAAACCTTTCCCCTTTGGTGGTTCCTTGTCCTTTTAACTCAATGAAGATACTGTATAGCTGATATGTCACGGTACAAGACAGGCAAGGTATGTCCCATGTGTAGCACATGATTTACAAATTTGTCAAATGATTCTTTTTTTTCTCTTGGTTTTGATGTAGGATCTATAAATTTTTGATGCAGTTTCTTTCATCAGTTTGTATTTTAGGCTTAAGTTTAGCCTAGGTTTACCAGGAAACTCTTATTGCATTTCGCATACTGGGTACTTTTGTTACAAATTGTGGTACGAGAATTTAGATGCCTTGTTCACTCTACCGTAAGTAGTGGTTGTCATACACATTTTCGTTCCGAACCTGGTCGATCAGCGTTGTTGGTAAGATAGCCTTTCTTATTTTCAGAAATTCTCTTATTCTAGGCTTAAGTTTATCACTGCTTATTGTCATAATTTTAGGCTTAAGTTACCATTGCTTAATAATGCTTATTTCTTAATCTAAGGCTTAAGTTTAGCATTGTATAATTTAATTCATTACCTTAATTAATTTTGTCAGCTCAACCTATAAAAAGGATTCCTATTAACCTTGTTATGCACTTGTTTTTATATAAAATGCATCTTCGAGAATTTCTTCTCAGTTCTCCTTGTGTACTCAAGAATTTTGGCAGATTTCAAAGTTGTTTTGCCTAGTGGATTGTAGGGTTGTTAGTGTCAGAACGATATCTGCCCCACCATAGCTTTCATCTGTGTCAATTTTTTCCTTCTTTTTTCTTTTTTTTGGTTTTTTTTTGAGGGGCAAGGGGTGCAAGATGTGAAATATACGGTTACCAAGAACACTGATCGAGTAGGTATGCAAAATGAACGATATCTATGATAAGAATTCACAAGACATCTAGTTCTTGTACCGCAATTCAAACAATAGTACCCATAATGGTGAAAGTAGGGACAATAAGAGTCCCTTGGTAACCCCATCAATAGGAACATGATGACTGGAACCCCATCAAGAAGGGTAGAAAACACCATTCAAAATTTCCAACGTAGCAAGTCATCTTTACTGGGTGTCCTAGTTGAGGGTTCAATTTTTAGGATTACACACTATCATACACTCGAACACATTTTGTCATTTGTTTTTTTTATTTCACTCAAATAAAGATGACAACAAAAATGTGTGGTCTGTTAAATTAAGTTAACTTTTGGGAATTATTTTCAATTTGAAGTAGGAATTATGTTTTTGTGAGTTCCTACATCTAGAACACTTGCTTGCACCTGGTAGTCCTTCTTGAGCCTTCCACTATTACGTAGAAACTTTATTTTTCTACGAACGTTTCATCTTTTCATACATCTTCCCAATACCCATTAATGCTTGCCATGTACCTAAACTACTTGAACCTTCCAACCTCCATCTACTTTTAGTCTCTAAAGTCTAGACCTTCCCTACTCAATTATGAATAGACGCCTTTCCCACCCCAAACCACAAGCCAACACAAAGCACCAAATCATCAACAATTACTATTGCAAGGTTGTTCTTACTGTCTCTTTTGTAAGCTTTTGGTTGTGAGCTTGTAAAATTCCTCCATCATACAAGGTTCTTTTTGTCCCTCATTTTTCGGAGCTGAAGAATTTTGGTCGAGTCTTGAGTTGGTGAAAATTTATTCTTCACTATTCTAAGAAAGCAATTTTCGGTATTTAGGAATTTGTCTTTCTTCACATGTAAAATTTTATCGGTCAAATTCTTTCGTGAGTTTGGGTGTGTGATAGGATGTGTACAATATTTATTTAGTCTTTTTAACCTATTTCAAGGAAGTTAATGATTATGTTATCTTTTCACAAAAAAAATAATTATGTAATCTCATGCAGTAGGGAAAGTATTACCGAACTCCTTTGATATTTTTGTCAAGATGTTAAATGCTTAAGAATTGTTTCGATTTTGTCTTTGAAGTTCTATTGTCCTTGGAAAACAACAATTGAAATTATTTGTGTAAATACATTATACATGTATAGATGTGAACATACTTTTAAATATAAATATAAATATATTTACTTTTGGAGAAACATGTGTTGTGAGTACGTGTTACAATATTTCTTTTGGCATAATTCTCTTGTTTCTTTTTCTTTTTAAATGTTCTATGTTGCCATCAAATAGTAGACATATGTTGAAGAAGTATGCAAGAGAAAATGGAGTTGAGGGACCTAACATGTAACTCCCCATTCCCACATCGAAAGATATGGGAAAAGTTTGTCTGTGTATAAGAAATTAAGTTGCTACCAATAGTACCTTCAAGTCATGACCTTTTAGGTGAGCCTGTGGTCGACTAGCCGACCCAAGAAGATACTATTGGACCAGTGGTTTAAGGCCTTATTTGGATGGATTTGATTCGATCCGGACTTGAGATTTGACCCGAGATTTGTTCCGGACTTGGGATTTGACCCGGGTTGTTTCATATGGTATCAGAGCTGACTCTCAAAAACTCGGGTTGGGTCATCCGATCGGGTTGCCGGAGGTGGGGACACGAAAGCTGGTGGTATTATCCCACAATGGAGAGATGGAGGTCCGGATGTGGGGACACGAAGCCAACCGGTATTATCCCACAATGGCTATAGAGGCAAAGATCTGTGGACCGTGTGTGATCGGTTCTGATGGGGACGTCAGAAATTTAAGTGGGGGAGTTTGTAACATCCCAGTCTCACGTTGAAAGATATGAGAAAAATTTGTGTGTATAAGAAATTAAGTTGCTACCAATGGTACCTATAAGTCATGACCTTTTTGGTGAGTCTGTGGTGGGCTAAGATGACCCAAGAAGATACTATTGGGCCAGTGGTTTAAGGTCTTATTTGGATGAATTTGATTCGATTGGGACTTGGGATTTGACCCGAGATTTGTTCCAGACTCGGGATTTGACCCGGGTTATTTTATAACAAGTACCAAGCCACTCAAAAACTCGCGTGAAATCCCTTAATGAATGAGTTCGACTTGGTACGTACTAGGTGTATGAAGATAAAGCGTGTTGTTGGAAACACTACGCTTTTCAACTTTTTTATTATTTCTGTGTTGTTTTCTCTCTCGGATTAGTTTCCTGTTTTTGAACTTTTTCCAGTGAATAAATCTTGATTAACCTGTAACATCAGACACTTTAATAACTATTCCTTCTGCGCCCGTGTTTGTGTGTGTGCGCGTGCTTGCTTGAGTGCTGATAGGTGTCTGGCAACATGTGTGTGTGGGACCGTGGGTTTGGGTCATAATTATCATGGCGTCGCCTAGGCGACAACTAGGCGTCCTGGCACTAGAGAAGAACAAGGCAACGCCTCGGGCGCCGAGCCACCATGGCTTACACCTTGGTAGTTGGTCCAAGTTAAGTGATTAAGTCATTTTGTACCCATGGCTTATCATAACCAATGGTCATGGCTAGATATATGGTGTAATTTTTATTATTTACTAGACTTGTAATGTCTGATAATTGTTGACTTGATTTTCAATGTCAAATGTTTTATTTTTGAATTTTAATTGTGAAGTATTCATATAATTGTGTTTTTAATTGTATTTCATAGCGTTGGTTATTATGTTTTGAGTTTTAATGTATAAAATTTTATTGTCGAATATGCTTTTGAAGTAAAACAAAAAATGTATAAGCCATATGGACGCCATGGCGGGCGCCTTATTGCCTAGGCGTCCTGCCGCATCTCGCCGTGGCGCCGTGATAACTATGGTGTGGGTGTGGGCAGTCAGGTGCATAGAGACACCAACAAATGTGGCAGTGTGGGTACTTGTGGGAGTGAAATAGTCCGTATTGTCATGCATAATGTGGATGCTATAAATTTTATCCCTCCATTCCACAAAAAGGGCCCCATTACCAATTATTTTTATTCCAAAATAAGAATCCCAATTCAATTGATTGTAGTATAAAATGACACAATGTCCTCGTTCAATTGATGGTAGAATAAAAATGACACAATGTCCTCGTTCAATTGATGGTAGAATAAAAATGACACAATGTCCTCGTATTTTTCAACACAACTACATCATCATGCCACCACTACTAAACTAAATATTCATTATACTTGGGAGTATACATGGCACAAAACACATCTTTAAGTTTGTAAATCTGTAAATGGAACACTTGTTTATGCAACGTAGGGGGTAGATATAATAGTACACCAGTTGAAATCCTAACATGATTATGATAGGTACCTTTATGGACTACGTATCAGCAAAACTGTATCAATCCAATACGCTATGTGCTTGCTTAAATTCTTTGCAAATCCCAACAAACTGATTATATTCCTTGGGTGTCCAAGTGCTGCATAAACCAATTTCTTCAAGTGATACTTATTTTTTCTGTGTTAACTTAATTCTTTGATACAGTAAACTGGTTTTCTATTTTGAGGGATTCTTACACTTAAATGTTTTTCCCCCTCATAGATTGGCCTTAGATGGAGGACTGAAAAAGAAGTAATCTCTGGGAAAGGTATACATGTGTATAGATGTACTTATATATGTATTTTGACCTGCCAAAATATTGCTGCTTCTCATGTTGCAAAGTATCAACTGAAAATGTTTCTATTGATAATTTATATCCTGAAAATATTTCTCATCTTACCTTTGGCCTCTTTATGTTCTATCTGTTGTACTCTTTTTTCTTGTTTATGTGCTATTTTCTGTTGATTGGCCAACGAAAATTGGACAATCAATATGTAGAAGTAGATCTGCCTAGGACTGTATGAGGTATAGGGGGTGATGATATGATTTAGAGATTATAGGCCGACAAAACTTTGGTTTACACTGGCAGGTAAATGGAGTTCTTGTTCTCAAAATCTGGCTTCTTGTCCCTGTGGGAAGTGGTTGCATATGCTTTATAAATCAGCCTATTAGAAAGAAAAATGCATAACTGGATTTTGTTAGTCCATAAATGTCTTGGTTGTGTATTGGGTTGTGATTCCTTTTCCATTTGACTTGAGCTAACCCAGTTCATGGTGGGTGCTGCATGTGGTAAGATAGCTAAGGTAGTTTAGGTTGAAAAATTACAAACGTTATTAGGTCAAGTATAGTTTGAGCTACGGTTTCAATAATCCGAATCTGATCTCTAAAAGAACTATTTGTCTTTCAATATGTTGCACATAAAGAAAAATACATGATTAGGTTTTTGGGACTTGGGAAGTTATTTTTGTGAGTGAGAGCAAAGTAACCTGAGGAATTTAGTTATTGATAAGAAGGATATATTCCTAGAGTGATATTATGATGGATGTATTGCTAAGAATATTCAGCGCTTACTTTTTTTAGACTTGTCTAAAGCCCAGCACCTAATTGTTTTCCACTCTGGCTTGCATAAATAATGTCTCCAGATCAAATGGTAAACAAATTTTATCAGAATCCCCTTGATTTTTTAAAATCATTGCCCAGTGATAATCATCATTTCACCCTAAAATCTTGACATAAATCAGTAGGATTGCTGGTATCAGATCATAGTTCCCCTTGATTTTTTAAAATCAATAATCATCATTTCTTACCCTAAAATCTTGACATAAATCAGTAGGATTGCTGGTATCAGATCACAGTGTCAATATGCTGCCACGCCGACATACCAACCTATGATTATAATATTATTTAAGCTTAAATATTGTATCCTTACACGTTATTTCTTAAAATTAAAATTCATGTAAGGGGTGATCTTATACACACACGTGCACATTTACCCCTTGCTTCCAAATTGTCTGAACTCTTAATCTTTCTGTCCTTAGCAAGCCCCACTGTCTGCCCTAAGAACCAGTTTTTATTTTGAATGATCTTTATTGTTTAAAGCCTCAACAATTATTGCAACATTGTCATTAGTCAACACATGCATGTCAAATGATATATACTTAGAGCAAAATACACAAAATTCTCTCTAGCATAAATATATTAAATCTATTTTCTGGGCGGATATGGGTTTTGTTATTTTTAAATAATTAGACTGCTAAGGAATTTATCACATAAAATGGAGTCCACAATTCTTAAACGAGATATAGAATTTCGGCAGTCATAGTGCTTAAGGTATTAGTAGGTTTTTATACTCTGCTTTCATGGTTGAACATCCTAATGTATGTTGCTTAAAAGTTTTAAATCTTAGCCTCTACAGAACATAGCGGTAAGCTAGGTAGTAGTAAATCAAGCTTCCGTGTTCGTGATTCCCCACAATCTCTACAAAATAGGAAATAATTTTATAGCAGCTGTCACACATTGTTGCACTGTAAAAAAATTTACTTGCTTTTTTCATTTCCCTCGTACGTCTCTACCAAAATTTCCTCACTTAGACACCTCTCTCTACTTGTGCCCACAGTTATGTGTGCCCTAAAGCTTCGACCTAGCTTATATCTAGCCGAGCATCATTCAATGCTTAAGACTACTTGGGACTTGGGAGCCAAGTTTCTAGAACTGAACCGGACCGGTCATTAATTTTGTTTCTAGAGCATCACTTGGTTTTTATTTGTAGTTCAAAGAGAAATATTGGATATTAATTTTAAGCATCAATTGTGCAAAATAGTATGTAACTTTTGATTGAACAATTTAGTATAAATGTAATGAAGGTATCTTTTGAAAACACTATGGCTTCTAAGATTTCCTATCTTTTATGTGCATTGGAAAAGCAAAATTCATAGTTGTGACCTTGTTTTAATGCAATTTTTCATTGCAATTTTGGCATATTTATCTTTTCTTGTACTCTTAAATAATGATCCTAGTTGTTGACAGCACAAGGAGTAAGAATTGAGTTGTCGTTTTTTACCCTTGATTGTCAGGGCAGTTCGTATGTGGTAATAAACTTTGTGATGTAAAAGATGGTTTGGCAAGCTATGAGGTAAGTCTTTGTGTTCTATCTTCAGTGCTATATAGTACTAAACAGTTGTTTGTTTGCTTACAAAAGTTCTATCTGTTTGCTATCAATATTGCTAGCATGTTTTTTTGTACTTGATAGACATTAATAGTTTGACCAAAATATTGAAATCTCTACTGAGTTGTAAATAGGGTATTTTTTGTGTCACACTTCAACCCGAGTCCTGGGACAACTTGAAACGACGTCACAAAAGTCGCTTATTAATGTGTATACTAAATTTGAAGCTACCATTTCAACTGTTATAGCCTAGATCTCATTCAAGGTACCCTTATCCATTCAATGAACTAGGTGTTTCATTCCTCCTTGAATCTTTGTTTTTTCTCTAGAATTTTCATTATTTTTTCAAGATTTTCACATAAATTCTCCCTCTATTGTTTCAATTATTTTCTTTAGGAGAAGTGATTAGTCACTGTCAAAGGGAAATAAAAGTCTTAGGAACCCTTTTTCTTATTGGAAATAATCAACTGAGGCCGCACTAGTCGAGATAGATTTTCAGGGCAAAATTTTATCCCTTTCTTCTAAGATAGAAAAAGAATTTTTATTATTGGAAGAGTCGGAATACAAGCAGGAAAGGGACAAGGAGTCCACTACTGTCTAAAAGGAAACAATTCTATATTTCTATTCTTTAATGTAGTATTATTTATTTATTTTTTCTTTGAACTATTCTTTGTTGGAACTTTTGCCGTAGAACGTTGTAGAAATTATGAAGAATAGTAATTGTGCCGCCTGAATCGAATGGAAGTCCACTCTTTTCTTAAGACAGTATTCTCTCCCTATATAAACTGTACATGGTTATAGCGAATCCGCCTCTCAAGATAAGAAATGCCCAAAAGTTAATCTGTATTAAATACTATGTGCAGGGTAGTATTTAATTCAAAACTATAATTTGAGAGAAGAAAATAATAACACCAAAATTATTTTAAAAGAATTATGAATTCATTTCTTGTGAATGAATTGTTATCCTAAATGAGAGTTTTCTAATCCATTTATAGGATTCCAAACACCCTTTTGAAAAGACACCTTTTCAATTTGAAAATATATGAACCAAATATATCTTTTCTAACTAAGGGTCACACCGGTTCAAACTAGTGACCCAAATCGAACCATTGCATCGGTTCAATGTTACACCCATTCAAACTAGAAATCACACGGGTTCAAACTAGTGATCACACCTTTACCATTGAACCAATGGATCTGTTAGTTATTAAAACAATATAATATATTTATTGTATAACAACATATTTTGAAAATATCCAACAATTTTCCCCCATTTTCAAAATCCTGTAACTTTATTTTGTCAACCTTATTCTCTCTTTAGGCATTACATAAGTAAGAGGTGTCTTTCGACTTGAACCTTTACAGTCTATATCACAAAATATCAGAATTCTTAGTAGCGTTGGCTTTTAACTAAGAAATTTTAAAGTGATATTCTGCTCGATCGACATATACTATACCCCTTATAGTTTAAGGAAACCCAACACATTTATGACCTTGTGTTTATCTCTTGGGTTTCGTAAGTGACTTTGAGACAAGCCTTAAGTCTCGCAGAAGCGTCCCCATTTCCTTCACTTACACTTACATAGGTGAATCTAATATACTAGATGTTATTCTAGTATTTAGTTGGGTTTCACTTACAGGTTACCTCTCATTCAAAGGCTTTAAACCAATCTTTATGGAATTACTCCATAACAATCCCTACCTAGGACTTGTGTTACCGGGATCCACCAAATTACTTTGATTTTAACAAAGATAATAATTGTATTACTTTATTACTATCGAGCGCTCATTCACATAGTTGTCTTATATCGATATGCATCGACTTTCTTAACAAGTCATCGCATTATCATAACTATCAATTAACTTATGCCATAAAGATATCTCTAATTCCAGGCACTTGAGCCAATCACTTCCTTTATCATAAAATGATAAAATTTAAACTTTATTATTGAATTCCAATAGTATCTCTCAAAATTAATTTAACATATACATAATTCAACTTCCTTGCCAAGTGCCCTTAGTGCAAGGACTTGGTAAAACTTACATTGACTCAACATAATTAAATGTCACAAATCATGTATATAATTGTTCATTTATATATCACTATCTCAAACCGAGATATGTTGACAATAACTTCATAAATTGACCGGCCTTAACATGAAGTTATAAACCATATTATCTTTAATACCAAGATAATCAAGATAATGCTTAATCTATATGTAAATAAGTTTATATATGATGTCCCATATATATCTCAACACTTTGGACCATCACTCACTTTGAAAGTGAAGCATGCACATTAATCTGGACTTTGTACAATTTAAAAACAGTAATATAAAACCAAGCATTATCGCCTTTTCCTTTTGAGATAAACTTTTATTGCCTTGATAAACTTGAAATTGACCATAATCCATGATCATAACATATGGTTATTAACCATAATAAAAATTATTTATACTTAAACATCATACCAAATACTATATATGTGCAAAATTTAATATTCATAAATTTTAAAGCACATAACCCAATACAAAATTTCATGGTATGATTAATCTAAAATATACATATATGCATATTATTCTTATGCAACAATTTCAAGAATAAATTATCAAGCATATACTATATTTTCAATCCTTTATTAAATTATGTACTCAAATTCCCACATATAATAATCAATATGTATTACTTTATTTTCCTCCTAAATAATATAATACATATATTATACTTGGAAGAAAATAAATATACATTTTTAGCCACATATAGTTTTGTCAAATAATAAATATATATACTATCATGCCAAAATTAAATTAATTCACTTACAGTGATTTCGCATTTCCTTTGAAGTTTCTTTGATTGCAAAACTTCCTCCTGAATAATAATAATTTTCGCGATCATAGTTATAAGAAAATATCATTCTTTGATGTAGCATCGCTGTTGGTCGATTTCACAATCAAAACAAACGTGCAAGTATACACGGTCAACAAGTAATAAAGTGATAAGAAAAGTATCGTTCCCACGAGGAATTATTTAATAAAAATTACCAAGTACTAACTCTTAACCAAATCAATTTTATTTAAACAATTGCAAAGTGTGATTTTTCTAATTAAGAAAACTAAATTAATCAATTAAAACTAGATTACTCTAAAATTAATTCAACTAAATAAAGGTCGAGACTAAATAAATGAATTCAGATAAATAAAGGTTAAGACTAAAATATCCCCAATTATGAACTATAAACCAATTATCCAATTATCCCAATTATTATGCCTACTGAATTGTTAACAGGAATTCTCAAATGCCAAAAGCCCTTTTCCAAGTGATCAATTGACTTCTATTTAATCCAGATTAATCTTGCTATATTCCTATGCAAAACAATTGAATTAAACTCCTTTAATTCCAATTCATTATGTGTTACATGCGGTGAACAGATATTTCCATTCAATTCACGAACCTAATTACTCGTCATGCAAATAACTAATTCACATGTTATCATGCCCAGTTCTAACCCTAGAATTCCTCTTTCAATTCCTTCTAGAGCAACAAGGTAATTATTGGCCAAACAATTAATCAATAAGCATAAGGCAAGATAAACAATTCACTTTGACACAAATAATTGAAATAAATCGAATAACTAATTTATAGACATAAAAGGTTCAATTGATATCTTAATAAAAGAAATTTAGTTCATTGTCATTGAATTAAAATCAAGAATCCACAACTGAATAAACATTAAAAGATAGAAGTAAGAGAAGAGAAGAGAAGAGAATAGAATCTATTGTCAGTAGTCTTGAGACTCCTCTTTCGCTCCTGCTTTGAATCTTCAATGATCCTCAAGTTGCTTCAATCTCCAAAACTAATAAGAACTAGGGTTTATGTTCTAATCTAATGGAGTGTATCTCTAATCTAATCTATGTAATCTCTCTTTATTTTATGCCTTACATCATGTATTTATAGGTTACAAGTCCAATTTTTAGCTTAGGAACAAACCCAATCCAATTTGGAGTCAAAAAGGTGTCAAAATTACCCCAAAACGCGCCCAAGTCTCACTAATCACTTCCTCAGCATTTTAGCTACAAGGCTGCACTACAGGAAGCTGCATTATAGCGCCCCGGTGCTGCAAATAGCCTTGGTTTGGGCACCCCGGCGCTGGCCCCATTTTTGGAAATTTTCTGCTCCGACGTCCTTTGGGAAAATGGTCATAACTTCTTCGTCCGAACTCCGATTTTGATGATTCAAGATGTTCCGGAAAGAGGAGACGTAGATCTACAACTTTCATTCTTTGAGTTTTTCGAAATAAGGTCCGGAGCAATACTCAAATTGGCTCTGAAGTGACTGCTGTGTAAATGGCAAGCCGAAAACGCGAATCTAGCAACCCCAAACGTCGATCCAAGTAACTTTTGTCCCAATTCCTACAAAACAATGTAAAACATGCATGAATAGACACAAACACTTAAAATCAACTAAAAGATTTAGCTCAAACGCACTCAATTATGAGTATAAAACTCAGTTATCAAATACCCCCAAACTTAAACCTTTGCTTGTCCTCAAGCAAAAACACAAAAGAACTAAAAATAAACAAACTAACTCAACTACATGAATGCATATGCATGTTCTACTTCCTAATATATCTACGAATCCAGTAATAAATTAGTATGATATATAGCAACAGGCCTCAAAGATACCAATGATACTCAAATAATATATCCAATCAAGTCAAAGTCCATAACTCTTAACCAATTAGTCAATCCAAACCAGTTATCACCCATGTTATGTGTGTGTGTGCTTGCTAACCAGTCTAACCAACCACAGTTCAAGATAATCACATAACAAACTTTTTAGAAGGAAAATTTCATTTCTAATTCAATTATTTTTGTGAACATGACAACTCCGGTTAAAACTAAGCAATTACCAAGTCTTAGGGTAAATACAGGATTTATTTATACTCTTATTTCCCCGGGAACGACGCCAAAAACTTGTTGGTCGATTTCACAATCAAAACAAACGTGCAAGTATACACGGTCAACAAGTAATAAAGTGAAAGTAGAGTATCGTTCCCACGAGGAATTATTTAATAAAAATTACCAAGTACTAACTCTTAACCAAATCAATTTTATTTGAACAATTGCAAAGTGTGATTTTTCTAATTAAGAAAACTAAACTAATCAATTAAAACTAGATTACTCTAAAATTAATTCAACTAAATAAAGGTAGAGACTAAATAATAAATTAATTCAGATAAATAAAGGTTAAGACTGCAATATCTCCAATTATGAACTATAAACCAATTATCCCAATTATTGTGCCTACTGAATTGTTAACATGAATTCTCAAATGTCAAAAGCCCTTTTCCAAGTGATCAATTGACTTCTATTTAATCCAGATTAATCTTGCTATATTCCTATGCAAAACAATTGAATTAAACTCCTTCAATTCCAATTCTTTATGTGTTACATGCGGTGAACAAATATTTCCATTCAATTCACGAACCTAATTACTCGCCATGCAAATAACTAAGTCACATGTTATCATGCCCAGTTCTAATCCTAGAATTCATCTTTCAATTCCTTCTAGAGTAACAAGGTAATTATTGGCCAAACAATTAATCAATAAGCATAAGGCAAGATAAACAATAAACTTTGACACAAATAATTGGAATAAATCGAATAATTAATTTATAGACATAAAAGGTTCAATTAATATCTTAATAAAAGAAATTTAGTTCATTGTCACTGAATTAAAATCAAGAATCCAAAACTGAATAAACATTAAAAGATAGAAGTAAGAGAAGAGAAGAGAATAAAATCTATTGTCAGTAGTCTTGAGACTCCTCTTTCGCTCCTGCTTTGAATCTTCAATGATCCTCAAGTTGTTTCAATCTCCAAAACTAATAAGAACTAGGGTTTATGTTCTAATCTAATAGAGTGTATCTCTAATCTAATCTATGTAATCTCTCTTTATTGTATGCCTTACATCATGTATTTATAGGTTACAAGTCCAATTTTTAGCTTAGGAACAAACCCAATCCAATTTGGAGTCAAAAAGGTGTCAAAAATTCGCCCCAAAACGCGTTCAAGCCTCACCAATCACTTCCCCAGCGCTGGGAAGCTGCATTATAGCGCCTCGGCGCTGGCCCCATTTTTGAAAATTTTCTGCTCCGACGTCCTTTGGAAAAATGGTCATAACTTCTTCGTCCGAACTCCGATTTCGATGATTCAAGATGTTCCGGAAAGAGGAGACGTAGATCTACAACTTTCATTCTTTGAGTTTTTCGAAATAAGGTCCGGAGCAATACTCAAATTGGCTCTGAAGTGACTGCTATGTAAATGGCAAGCCGAAAACGCGAATCTAGCAACCCCAAACGTCGATCCAAGTAACTTTTGTCCTAATTCCTACAAAACAATGTAAAACATGCATGAATAGACACAAACACTTAAAATTAACCAAAAGATTTAGCTCAAACGCACTTCATAGATTACTGTCTTGAGATTGTTGGAACTTTCGTCGTAGAACGTTGCAGAAACTCTAAAAAATAATAATTGTGCCGCCTGAATCGAATGGAGGTCCACTCTTTTCTTAAGACATTATTCGCCCCCTATATAAACTGCACAGGGTTACAACGAATCCGACTCTCAAGATAAGACAGGCTCAAAAATTAATCTGTATTAAATACTATCTGCAGGATAATATTTAATTCAAAACTATAATTTGAGAGAGAAGAAAATAATAACACCAAAATTATTTTAAAAGAATTATGAATTCATTTCTTGTGAATGAATTGTTATCCTAAAGGAGAGTTTTCTAATCTATTAATAGGAGATTTCAAACATCCCTTGAAAAGGTCCATTTTCAATTTGAAAAGATATGAACCAAACACATCCTTTCTAAGGGTCACACCGGTTCAAACTAGTGACTCAAATCGGATCATTGCACCGGTTCAATGTTACACTCGTTCAAATGAACAATCACACCGGTTCAAATTAGTGATCACACCTTTACCATTAAACTAATGCATATGTTAGTTATTAAAACAATATAATATATTTATTATATAACACCAGATTTTGAAAATATCCAACAATCCAATAATCTTCAGTATCTAAATTGCAATTTGGGGATTTTTTTTTAATGAAAAACATAATTTTTAAATGTGTCATTAGTATGTCTTATACTTCATGCCACACGTTTTGAAAATTGACAACTCAGTTTTAAGAGTCACGGAGAATCTATTTGGGAAAGAGGGAGCATATAATTTTCCAAGTATTGGCGCACAATTTTTTTTAAAGCTAATTCGTAAAGAAATACATCTTACTCATGTTTTGGCTTTCAAATTTTGAACTTCTTTATATATAAAAATATGATAGTGAGTAAGAAAATATTAATTGATAAACAAACGTAAAAATAGTTGAACAATATGGAGATTTAGATCATCGCTCTTTTTTAGTACTCCACTTGGAAATGATAATCCTACTTTTTCTATCAGAGAGCTCTTTCTTTTTCTTTTCTTTTTTTTCAAATATCAAGGTTTGTGTAGGACACACATACATAATCTTTTTCTAATAATAAAATTGAGTCTTTAATGTTTAATATTGGGAAAAAGAAAACCATCAGAAAAATTTATTTTTTAAGCATATCTTATATAAACCTAAATACTTGGTGGAAAAACACAAAGTAGGATTCTCGTTTTCCAGACAAAGGAGTATTTATCTAAGAGTAACTCTTCATAACATTCTCAAACTACAGAAGTTCTGCAAGTTTTAATTATAATTTAAGAAAAAGATAGCAAGGGCCCAACTACTTTAAGATGTTGCAGGTTGATTTATGACAAATAATATTGTTAGGACTCTGGTCTTCTCATTTCTTATTTGAAGATGTCTTTTAATGTTTAGTTGTTCATCGTGTTGGTTTAGGTGTGCTAAGAAACTGAATTACAAAAAACACAAAGAGAAAGAACAATTAAAAAGAAAGGAGAAAGAGGAGCTGCAAAGGAAAAGGTATACCTTATAAATGTTATATATTTCCCATTTGTGATTCTTTCAAGCTAGTAACAACTTATTTAACCTGGGATTCTTTGATATAGAGTTGACTCATTTTCTGTTTCCAGGGGAAGGTCAGCAAGTGATGATGATGTGGAAAATGAGTATGAGAAAAGCAAAGAGAGGAGAAAAGGTATACTGTTTTTAGTTTACAGTTAGCACAAACATAATCATATTCGGATACTCGGTCTATTAATGTTTATTAGATTGTTAGTTGAAGCTATGTTATCCCTAAAATTTACGAACTGCATCTTTTCCTACAATCATATCTTCTATAAATTTGGGTGAAAGATGAGTTTATTTTTGTTTTAAAATACCATGCTTTATGCTGCAAAATTTTAGGTGGCCAAGAAACTAGGTGCTGGATCATGAGCATCAAGGATGTTGATAAATATATTGGTAAGAGCAAATATGGGTGATAATAAACCCCTTCACTGTACATCAGGTGTAGCTCGTTGGCATATGTGTGGTCTGTCCGGTGATGAATAAATGAGCTTGAGTAGCTCAAGTATTAAATGAATCAAGCTTGGCAGCCTTTTTGTAGGGTCAATCACTCGACTCAGTTTTTTTTTTATTTTTTAAGAACCTACGCTATTACAATGTAGTAAATTTAGGAATACATTTCAATTCTCGGGTGTAGGGGCTTGGGGTAGAAGCCTGGGAAAAGGGCAACGGCCAGGAGGGGAACTAGGGGGAACCCAAGGAAATTAGACCTTTTCAATCGTCTAAAGTGGGTTTGCTGAACTTTTTGACTTCTTGCTAATGGATAGATTTGAACCAGTGTGACCTTGCACAGTAAAAGGTGAGGCCTGTACCACTAGGCTATTATCACCTTTGGTCAACTCAACTCAACAATGCCTTTTATCCAAAACTGTCCAGAACCGATAAATTGTTTAGTGAGTGGAGCTTGGCTTCAATTTCCAAAAAAAATTTAGCTGTTAACAAAAGTGACCTTTTACATGGTAATTCATGATTTTCATTATTCCCTTTGGATACTTCCGTAAACTTAGAGATTTTGTGGCACTAACTATTTTTGCTATGTTATAAATGTCATTTTTCAACTGAATTTGCTCTTTTAAATAGGTGTAGGCATGGACCTGAATTGGTCATGCCATTTAAATTTCTAGTTATGTATAAATTTCTCTGAGAAACGCCAAGTGCAATTCACATTGTCTATTTTCTAAATGGATATTGTTTTTGCGTTCATGTTCTTGGAATGAATCCTCCATGTGATGATGAGACCTTTCTGCTAAATCATTCATGCAAATCTTATACTTTTTTTACATGATCTTTGTAGGAAGAAAGACTTCAACTTCTGCCGGGGATCACAAGACCGATGATGAAGAAAGCTTTGATGAATTTCTTGAGGGGATGTTTCCTTGAGATCGTGTCAATGACGACTACCGCTTACCAAAGATTAATGCTTATGAGCTGAAATCTAATTTGTTACTTGTATCAGTGTACAGTGAACCAAAAAAATACCATCCGAAGATTACACTGGTTAGTGGTAGTGTCTTGTTAGTTATAACTGGTATTACTCCACGAATTTCCTTTTTGATTAAAAAGCTGCACATCTTCTGTTAGTTAAGATGAACAAAAAAGTGGCGACTAGAGTTTGTATCAAATTGAGGCCCTCTAATAGGAACGTATAAATTGTCCATATGCACAAAAAGATGAAATCCTAATTTTTGGGGGGAAAGAATGGCAGAAGTCTGAATTAGTGTTTTTTCTAAAGAATAATGATACATTTGGATTGCAAAAATGTAGGAATAAAATAAGTTATTTATATGGAATAAAAAAAATTATGTTTGGTTGGTCCTTTGTAATGGAATCAACCATTTTCGTTTTTGAAATTTGTGAATTTTATTTTTTAAGGGAGAGTATGGAAGGATTCATTTGAGCTGGAATGGAATGAATATCTTATTCTTTATTTCATTCCCTTCTCTATTTCATTTCTTCACTAATTTTATTCCTTCAATTCAAGCAAAATATTTATTTGACGGGAAAAAAATTCAGGTGGATTTCTAGCCATTTTAAAAAAAAAACAGGTGATTTATCTATATTCAATTTAGTTTTATAAACTAATAATTGCAATAGCATAGGATGATACTCCATCTGTTTTAAAATTAGAGATACAATTTGACTTTTGAAGTTAAATAACATATTAAACTTCAAATTTAGTATTATTAAAAGTTTAGTATGAAATAAATTTTGTGACTAATTGTTTTTGTTATATACTATATAATTATAATAATTGTAGCAACTAAAGTTAAATAAATTCAAATTATAAATTGAAGTTTAGTTCGTCGTCGTCGTTTGATCTCAAAAATTAAATTGTATCTCTAATTTTGAAACGGAAAAAACATTATTTTATTATAAAAAAAATAAAAAGTTCAAGCCCCATCTCAGGGAATTCAATACAATCTCATACTCGAGTACAATATAAATAATTAAATTAAATTTTACATAGAGGAAGAAATAATATCAATAATCAAAGTTGTCTTCGTATAAATGAAAAAAACATAATTCACATAAAAAAAAAAATTATTTAAGTGAAAATTAAACTTGAGATATAAGGGGGTATTTGTTACAAGTCATGATGGATATCCACCTTAACAAAGATTACTGGTAATAAAAAATGATCATATTGTGTCATTTCTGTTTGGTAAAAGACACGTGATTACTGTGACACCCCCAAAATAGGTATACAACACCCATTTTGAGTCGTCAAATACATAGTCTGAAAAACAAACTACAACTTCAATAATACAATTGTTGTGGTAAAATACTTACAACACATATTAATGAGTTTAAATACAATATATTATCTTCAGACAATATCCACACTCAAATAAGTTCTCATTACAATTATTCATACACTATTTTATAGAAAATAGTGAAGACTGCTAAAACATCTTTCTAGAACTATCACTCCATACCCCGACTAGATCCTACTATGTTCTCACTTCCTGAGAAGAAAAATGGAACAAAAAGAAAAAGAGTGAGCTCAACTAGCCCATTAAAGAATATTATGACTAAGATAATATACAACAAATTATCATTAGTCTTCAACAGGAAAAAATCTGATAAAATATAATAGACAATAAATTTTAGATCAACAAATGCAGCGGAAACAACAATCCATTAGAAGAGTCACGTAGAGAATAAATTCTACTATCTTCTAAGATTTAAAAGTCCATCATCAATATTTTATCCCTGTAACAACAATCAATATACATCTTTAATCAAATATTCATCTTTGCACTATAGGCCAAAGATATTCATTTGTATTACCAGTCGGTCATGTTCATCTCAACACCTGTTTATCTTTGCACTACGGGCCAAAGATATTCATTAGTTAATCATTCATCTTTGCACTACAGGCCAAAGATATTCAGTAACATCATCATTTAAGACTGAGGATGATGAATAATATTTTAAAAGAAAACGAATCTAGTGGAGATGAAGGACAAATATTAGGATTCATATTACAAAGGTATCCAAGATCAATAATACTCTATAATATCCAATTTTGAAGCAGGATTCAAAAATAAAGATCAAAACATGGATACAATCAAAGATAGTAACCATAATAGACATCTTGGATAAAAATGAAAAAAATTATTTTTCGGTGAATAATGCCGTATTCGTGAATAGTGTCAGATATCGTGAATAAGGCCGATACGTGAAGAGTAACTCCGACACAAAAAGGTAGAAATTCCACAATAAAATTCATATCAATATTTCAGCATAATGATATTGAAGAAAATAATATCATTTACGAAGAAAATAACATCCCTTACCTCAAAATAACCGTACTTCTGACTGAATTTCGGATATAGTGCTGACAAAAACTTGCACTGAATAACAACTCTCAAAGTATCAAAATACTCACAAAAATACGCTCGATAATCTAGAGAGAAAGAAAACTTGTTTCTGGTGTAATTTTCAATTCTAACCTAAGCGTCTATTTATAGGAAATGCTAGAACGTCAAAGGAGACTAAATTAATAAAATATTAATATTTCTCATTCTTTCTTCTACGCATGCTAATCAAGACCAGCCATCTTTGAAGAAAAATAGCAGCCCACATCTATTCAACACCAACCAAAAGTGGGTCCCATCCATAATTTAATAAAAATCATTTTATTTTTCGAAACTTCAGTAATTCATAGAAAATAGCCCGTTTATCAGAAAAATACGAATTTTATGTCAATTCCACACGAAATTGAATTCTCTACAACTTTGTAGCTTTGAGTTTTTCCAAATTCCAAATAAAAAATATCCGAAATCCATAAACGAATGATTTTTAATACCTCCATTCCGACAAAATACTGATAAAACACCTCAGCATTAATTATTTCATTTATAATCACATAAATAAATTCATCATTTATATCCACATCAAATAAATATTTCCTTATCATATAAATCAATAATTAATTATTCATAAATAATATTACGTAATCACAATTATGATAACCAGTAGTTCCTGAGGAAGAGGGGCTTTCAATAAGGATTTCTCATATCTTGGCGCAATAATTAGGTGACCAAACCTCTCCTTGATGTAATTTTCTAGATATTGTCAATAATGTTATCTAATAATATTATTGAATAATATGAATTATTGATCCGATAATGGAAAATATTGCAAAGGACAATTATTGAAATAATAATAATATAAAATATCAACGCAACAATTATTGAATCAATAAAATAAATATTGAACAAAGAATTCATCGTAACAATTATTGAAGTAAAGTGCCTTCTCACGTAAAAATTAATAATTCAACAATATTTTGTAATACCGTAGTGCTCTCGTGTAACCACGCCAGACATCGTATTTTAACCACCGTGTAATCCAACAAAGGTGTTAGCGGTAATAACTACTGGCGTTATTTATAAAAAAACTCAAACTTTGTCGTTTTCTTCATCCGACAAGCTTATTCCGTTATGAGGCCCACAAATGACTCTGCGTCGTTGCATTTAATATTCCCAACAAAAAGAATATTCCACGACCAAACGAATATTCCCCGACAACAATGATTATTTTATAACCACTTGCTTATTTTGCAAAATTTGCACATTTCACCCATAACCAGAGCATTATATCAAATTAATTACTTATTATTTCAAAATAATAAATAGAGGAAATTCAATTTTATTCATAATAAGTTGGGGTCTTACAACCTCTTATGAAATTTCGCCCTCGAAATTGACGTACGTACCTGGTATTTCGAAAAGGTGAGGGTACCTTGCTTTCATTTCCGATTCCAACTCCCAGGTCATTTCCTCAATAGCATGGTTCCTCCACAAAACCTTAACTTGTGGTATAACATTGGTGCGTAGGACATGCTCTTTTCTATCCAAGATCTTAACAGGTACCTCATCGTATGTTAAATCTCCGGCTATCTCGTCTGGTTCTAACACAATAATGTGGTTTGGGTCTTTCACATATTTACGAAGCATAGATATATGAAAAACATTATGAACACGAGACATGCTTGGAGGTAATGCGAGTCTATAGGCCACACTTCCTATTCGATCAAGAATCTCAAATGGACCAACAAATCGTGGATTGAGCTTTCCTCTCTTCCCAAATCTTGTAACTCCCTTCCATGGAGCAATACGTAACAGTACATGATCTCCAATATTAAATTTCACGTCCTTTCGATGAAGATTAACATAACTCTTTTGTCGATCTTGTGAGGTTTGAATACGTTGTCGAATCATTTGGATCTTTTCTGTAGTCATGCGTACTAATTCTGGTCCCAACAACGTTGCTTCTCCCACCTCGTCCCAGCATACTGGAGAATGACACTTTCGTCCATATAACGCCTCGAATGGAGCCATGCCTATACTTGCTTGATAACTATTGTTGTAGGAGAATTCCACCAGTGGCAAGTATTTATCCCAACTTCCTCTGAAGTCTAGGACACAGAGTCTTAATAGATCTTCAAGAGTTTGAATAGTCCTCTCTGATTGTCCGTCCGTTTGAGGATGGTATGCAGAACTGAATCATAATCTGCGTGCCCATAGCTTTCTGCAAGCTAACCCAAAATCTTGAAGTAAATCTTGGGTCACGATCCGAAACTATGGATACTGGCATGCTATGCAATCTCACAATCTCATTCATGTACATACGAGCAAGACGTTAAAGGGAATAAGTTTCTCGTATTGGTAAGAAATGAGCAGACTTGGTTAATCTATCAACAATAACCCAAATCGCATCTATGCCTTGAGAAACTTTGGGAAGACACAGAACGAAATCCATGGTAATGTGTTCCCACTTCCATTTCGTAATCTCAAGTGGTTGCAATGGACCCTTTGGCACTTGATGCTCCGCTTTACACGTTGACGAAAGTTAAACACCTCGAGATAAACTCCGCGATCTCTCTCTTCATATTGTTCCACCAAAATGTATGTCGAAGATCATGATACATTTTGGTACTCCCAGGATGGATTGCAAAGGGGGTGTTGTGTGCCTCCATTATGATTCTATGCTTCAAGTCAGAATCGTTAGGAACGCAAAATCTAGAGTTGACTCGAAGTATTCCTTCTTCATCGATTCTTGCTTCTAGAATAACACCTTCTTGCACTTTCTTCTTCATACGCATCAGCCCCAGGTCCGTAGCTTGAGCAACTTTAACTTTATCGATTAAAGTCGGTTCTACTTGTATATTCGCAATCATCACGTGGGTCCCTGGAGTCTTTAACTCAATCTCCATCCTTTGTAAATCATACAAAATGGGTCTTTGTGTTAACAACATCGTGACTCGCACCGCAGATAACGATCTTCTACTCAATGCGCTACCACTACGCGTTTGCTTTTCCAGGATGGTATTGAATGGTATGATCGTAATCTTTCAACAGCTCGAGCCAACGTCGTTGCCTCATGTTGAGTTCCTTTTGGGTGAAGAAGTATTTGAGGTTTTTATGGTCCATATAAATCTCCACTTTCTCCCCATACAGGTAGTGTCTCCAGATTTTCAACGCGAAAACGACTGCTGCCAACTCTAGATCATGAGTAGGATAATTCCTCTCATATTCTTTGAGTTGTCGTGAGGCATAAGCTATGACTTTCCCATGTTGTATGAGAACACATCCTAACCCTTTATCTGAAGCATCGCTGTATATAACAAATCCTAGGGGTGTTCAAAATTTTCAGTTTTTTCGGTATTTTAACACTTTTCGGTACCGGTAGCGATAATAATTTTTTTGAATTCGATAAAAACCGAAATACCCAAAAAAACCGAATTTTTTTTTTTTGAATTATTGCTGTATACACGAAAGCTTGTGACTTGTGAACAAAAGCAACATATTACAAGAACACATCAGACTACAGAACAATAGCTCATGCATGTTACGCAGAAGGCAGAAAAAAAGATAAAGTAGCCAAATGATAGTAGAATTGAGACACATGTTATGATTAAATTGATCAAGCAAGCAGTTTTTTCTTCAAATTTCTAATAGTTAGCATTAGGAGCAGAAACTTGCTCTCAGTAGGGTATTAAATTAGTTCTATCCTTCTATGCAGATCCAAATCATGTTTTTAAATATTTGAATTCATTCACATGCCACAAATTTTATAGGTACCCCACAGGTTTTCGCTGAGATGACAACCATCGTAAGATGTTGTTTACATGCATTGTAGATCCAAACACTATTACTATCACAATGCTAAATATAGTGAATTGCTAATATTTATTCTAATTAATTGTTTAATTTTTAATATTATTTTAAATATTAAATATAATTATAATTTTTTTATTATTTTATATCCAATAAATAATATTTTATTTTTTCAATACAAAAATAATATAAATAATTAATATTATATTTAATATTTTAGAATTATTTTTTAATATTTATATACTACTCCCTCCATTCCTATATTCATTCTATAAAATCTAATGATCTTTATATCAAATTGAAAAAACACGCGTAAAACACAATAACAAGAACAACCATAAACATAACAATATAAACAACAAAACACACAAGCAAAACAAATTCATATTGATATGCACATATATAACATAAATTTATAAAATTAAAAATATGTAACCCATTACCCATCAAGCAATCACAATTCTCAGCCTCCTTCCTAACAACATCAAGCACAGAATCAATCAGTTTACTAGTCTCATTTCTTAGTTTTAAAAAATTTGTTAATATAAAAAAAATTTATTTAATTATTGCGGTATAACCGAAAACCGAACCAAAAAAACCGGTGCATTCGATTTTTTGTATGCAAACCAAGATCAAAAACCGATTATTTGATCTGGTGCTGATTCTTGATTTTTGGGTTTTTCGGTTCGGTATCGGTTCGGTTTTTTCGGTACCGGTTCGGTTTTTTACCGATGAGCACCCCTAACAAATCCATCCGAACCAGATGGTATTGCCAGAACAGGTGCCGAAATGAGTCTCCTCTTGAGCTCTTGGAAACTCTTCTCGCATTCCTCGCTCTATACAAATTTTGTATCCTTCCGAGTCAACTGAGTTAACGGAGTAGCGATTCGAGAAAATTCTTCCACAAATCTCCGATAATAACCAGCTAAGCCTAGAAAGCTACGCACTTCGGTCACCGACTTCGGTTGCTCTCAACTTTGTATTGCTTCAATCTTCGCCAGGTCAACAGATACTCCATGTTTTGACACCACGTGCCCAGAATGGTACTTCCTCAAGCCAGAACTCGCATTTCTTCAGCTTGACATATAGCTTGTTTTCACGAAGCCTTTCAAGTATCAGCTTCAAATGGTGCTCATGATCTTCACGGCTTTTGGAATAGATAAGGATGTCATCAATAAAGACAATAACGAACTGATCTAAATATTCCTTGAATATTCGGTTCATCATATCCTTGAAAGCAGCAGGAGCATTAGTCAATCCAAAAGACATGACTAAGAATTCATAATGCCCGTACAGAGTTCTGAAGGCAGTCTTTGGAATATTCTCAGTTTTAATCTTCAGCTGATGATATCTAGAACGAAGGTCGATCTTTGAAAAGAATTGTACTCCTTGCAACTGGTCGAACAGGTCATCAATGCGAGGTAACGGATACCTATTCTTGATGGTGACATGGTTTAATTCTCGGTAGTCAATACAAAGTTGCATACTCCCGCCTTTCTTCTTTACGAATAAAACAGGAGCACCCCAAGGAGATGTACTAGGACGAATGAAACCGATGTCTAATAACTCCTGTAGTTGGACTTTTAACTCCTGAAGTTCAATAGGATCCATTCGATATGGGGTTTTAGAAATGGGTTTTGTACCCGGTTCAAGGTCAATAAAGAATTCAACATCACGTTCTGGGGGTAGACCAGGAAGTTCTTCAGAAAATACGTCAGGAAATTCACTAACAACATAAATATTATTCAAATCTGACTTGTCATTGTTCAAATCCATAACATGGGCTAAGAAAGCTTGACATCCGTTTTTCAATAAACGAATAGCTTTATGACTTGATATGACAGTGACTGATTTTAGTGGTTTAGTTGCTTGAATTCGCATAACAGGTTAGTTAGGAATATGAAAACTAACAACTTTACGAAAACAATCAATTTTGGCATGATTAGTGGTTAACCAATCAATCCCTAAAATCACATCAAAAGCAAGTATCTTTAAAGAGATAAGATCCATAGGTAATGTGATGCTGCGAACTTGGATTAAGCAAGATTTATAAACAGTGGACGTAACAAAAGTTTCTCCTAACGGAGTCTCCACTGATAAATCAAAGTCTAATTTCTCCGGAGTCAAGTTTAAACGTTGAGCACAAGCAAGGGAGATAAAAGAATGTGTAGAACCAGTATCTAGTAAGGTATAAACTTCGCAAGAGTTTATGATAAGCTTACCCGTGATTACCTCGTTCGGGTTCCTTGCGTTTTGGCGACCACGATAAAACGATCTTCCAGAACGAACTGATTTTGACTTATTCGGGGATGACCTTTGGAGTCACTATCCTCATTGAACTTGGTTTTGCTCTGAACACTCTCGAGCTATATGGCCCTCCTTTCCACAGCTTATAACATTCCTTGGATTGTTGTGGGTAGTTCAATTTGATATGTCCCTCTTTCAAGATTTATAACACACGACCGGTGGTCGTTTTCTCCTCCCCAACAGGTTGATCTTTGGTGCTCCTACGATGTCTTCCCGTCATTATTGAATCTCCTCTTTTTGAAATTTCCACTTGACTCACCTCTCCTATTATCATGGCCACGATTACCACCTGAGTGGTTACCACTTTTGTCCGTATTTTTTCCTCCTCATTTGGTTATCATCACTCGATGATTGTCATCACCCATGATATGACCACTCGTTGTGGTCCCTCGGTTGAACATATTCACTATCTCACTCTAATAATTGAGCCCTGTTGACAACATCTGGATAACTCCGCGAACTTCGCCTCGTACTGAGACACCGTCATGTTGTTCTGTTTCAGTCTAATAAACTCTACCTCCTTCATATGACGAATACTTTCAGGAAAGTACTTGTCATTGAACAGTTTCTAGAATCTTTTCCAAGACATGTTGAGTGCGGCTGGCTGGGTACGCTTCACGGATTCCCACTAGTAAGCTGCCTCACCACGGAACAAAAAGGTGGTGAATGAAACCTTTTGTTCTTCCGTACATCCCAAGACATCGAATATCTTGGTAATTTGCTTAACCCACATTTCTGCCTTGATCGAATCCGGTTTTCCAAAGAATTCTGTGGTCCCAACTCCTTGAACTGCTTGGCTGTGACAGACCACGCGTTGCTATCACTTTCACCCGTATTTTGTACACGAGTCTCCCTCGTCTGATTTTGCATGAACTGCAAAAAGCTCCTAAACATTCCATCATTCATCGTTTGCTCGGTAGTGTTGTTTACATGAGGAATATTGCCTTCTTATTGTACGTTCTCCTGGTTTGTGACTAAAGATTGTTCCACAGTCTCATATACTCCATTATTAATGTTCTCAACAGTCATTCTTAAATACTGCCATAAAACAAAGTTTAATTAAACAAATTAATATATAACATAATATCCCTATATTATGATCGACCAATAAATAAGCTTAGGTAGGACATACTAGCGAAAGATTTACTCATCTCTCCCCTCCTAGTTCTATTCCCCGATCTTCGCCAAAGACCATGTCCCTAAGATCTGATACCAACTGTGATGCCCCCAAAATAGGTATACAACACCCATTATGAGTCGCCAAATACATGGTACAGAAAGCAAACTACAACTTCAATAATACAATTGTCGTGCAAAATACGACAACACATACTGTGAGTTTAAATACAAATATTATTTTCTAGACAATATCCACACTCAAATAAGTTCTCGTTACAATTATTCATACACTATTTTACAAAAATAGTGAGGACTGCTAAAACATCTTTCTAGAACCATCACTCCATACCCCGACTAGATCCTGCTATGTTCTCACCTCATGAGAAGAAAAATGGAACAAAAAGGAAAAGGGTGAGCTCAACTAGCCCAGTAAAGAATATTATGACTAAGATAATATACAACAAATTATCATTAGTCTTCAACAGGGAAAATCTGATAAAATATAATAGATAACAAGTTTTAGATCAATAAATGCAGCGGAAACAACAATCCATTAGAAGAGTCACGTAGAGAATGAGTTCTACTATCTTCTAAGATTTAAAAGTCCATCATCAATATTTTATCCCTGTAACAACAATCAATATACATCTTTAATCAAATATTCATCTTTACACTACAGGCCAAATATATTCATTTGTATCACCAATCGGTCATGTTCATCTCAACACCTGTTCATCTTTGCACTACGGACCAAAGATATTCATTAGTTAATCATTCATCTTTGCACTATAGGCTAAAGATATTCAGTAACATCATCATTTAAGACTGAGGATGATGAGAAATATTTTAAAGAAAAGGAATCCAGTGAGACAGAAGGACAAATATTAGGGATTCATATTACAGTGTATCCAAGATCAATAATACTCCATAATATCCAATTTTGAAGCAGGATTCAAAAATAAAGATCAAAACACAATCAAAGATAGTAACCATAATTGACATCTTGGATAAAAAAGAAAAATTTCATTTTTCGGTGAATAGTGTCGTATACGTGAATAGTAACCCCGACACAAAAAGGTAGAAATTCCACAATAAAATTCATATCAATATTTCAGCATAATGATATTGAAGAAAATAATATCATTTACGAAGAAAATAACATCCTTTACCTCAAAATAATCGTACTTCTGACTGAATTTCAGATATAGTGCTGACAGAAACTTGCACTGAATAACAACTCTCAAAGTATCAAAATACTCACAAAAATACGCTCGATAATCTAGAGGGAAAAAAAACTTGTTTCTGGTGTAATTTTCAATTCTAACCTAAGCGTCTATTTATAGGAAAATACTAGAACGCCAAAGGAGACTAAATTAATAAAATATTAATATTTCTCATTCTTTCTTCTACGCATGCTAATCAAGACCAGCCATCTTTGAAGAAAAATAGTAGCCCATATGTATTCAACACCAACCAAAAGTGGGTCCCACCCATAATTTAATAAAAATTATTTTATTTTCTGAAATTTCAGTAATTCATAGAAAATAGCCCGTTTATCAGAAAAATACGAATTTTATGTCCATTTTACACGAAATCGAATTCTCTACAACTTTGTAGCTTTGAGTTTTTCCAAATTCCAAATAGAAAATATCTGAAATCCACAAACGGATAATTTTTAATACCTCCATTTCGATAAAATACTGATAAAACACCTCAGCATTAATTCCTTCATTTATAACCACATAAATAAATCCATCATTTATATCCACATCAAAAAAATATTTCCTTATCATATAAATCAATAATTAATTATTCATAAATAATATTACAGAATCACAATTATGACAACCAGGCCGTTCCCAGGAAAGAGGGGACATTCCAATAAGGATTTCTCCTTACTGGCGCGTAATTAGGTGACCAAACCTCTCATTGACAGAACTTTCTAGACATTGCCAATAATGCTATCTAATAATATTATTCAAATAATATGAATTATTGATCCGATAACGGAAATCTGCGTGCAAAGTGACAATTATTGAAACAACAATAATATAAAATATCAACGCAACAATTATTGAATCAATAAAATAAAATATTGAACAGTAATTACTATAACAACTTACGTAAGAATCAATAATTCAATAATACATGCAATACTGTAATGCTATTATTGCAACCACGCCAGTACATCGTATTTTAACCACCCGATAATCCAACAAGTGTTAATTGGTAATAACTACGCCTGCGTTATTTATAAAACTCAAACTTTGTCATTTTCTTTCATCCGGATTTATTCCGTTATGGGGCCCACAAATGATCGTCTTGGTTGTACGGATATTCGGAAACAAAAAAGAATATTCCACGACCAAACGAATATTCCCCGACAACAATGATTATTTTATAACCACTTACTTATTTTGTAAAATTTGCAATTTCACCCATAACCAGAGCATTATATCAAATTAATTCCTTATTATTTCAAAATAATAAATAGAGGAAATTCAATTTTATTCATAATAAGTTGGGGTCTTATAATTACCGGTAATTGTTATTATGGGTATTTGGTATGAATTCAATATTACTGAGTATATTTTTTCTAATATTGATCTTTTATTAAAATATCATTGTATTAATTTTAATCGGATGATTCACACATATTATTATTGTCAAATGTAATTATCAACAATCATCAAAGTACTATCAAACTAATTAATTAGTATTACTTAGTAAATTGGATTAAATTTTTAATATGTTTATAAATAACAATTCACGATTTATTCAATTATTAAGCACAAAATTTCCTAATATGTCATTAATAATACATTATGTAAGTACCTAAATTTATGTGCATTCTAAATTGATCTGATGATGAAATGAAAAATAATGTATATTTGTAAATCAGTAGTTTTGTAAAGTTCTTGTGAGAAATTAATATGAAAAAAGACTTGATTAGGGATAAAATTTGTTAGGTTGATCCATTTTGATGAATTATAAGTTGTAATTTTTGAAATAAAGAAGAAGGCTGATCATAGAGAAAAAGTAGCTATCAAGTTCGTAAAACATAGAAGGTGATCGTAGAATAAGTTTATGGAACTTCAAGTTCATAGAGTTCCTAACATCGTAGAGCATAGAACTTATAAACATAGAAACAAGTTTGCAGACAAGTTACTCTTCTATATGGAAAGTAACTCTATGATCAGAAAAAGTCGTAGAACACCTGAATACTGACAATTGGTGTCAGATTATGACAAGGTCCTAGGCCTAGGATTGAAGATATCAAGGTTGATCTTTCCAAAGGTTTTCGATAAGGTCAAGGAAGCTTGGATCTATTTGTAACAACTATTCTAGCAAGGACAAGCACGTGTGTCTGTAACTGAATAGTGCTCGGTACTATGGATAACAACATGAGGTGATTAAGCAAACAACAATGTAGAGTCAATGATAAGGAATTAACATGTGTCCTAGACAAGATTAAAGCAATAATAAAAATCACAACGAGATGATCCCAAAGAAGCTCTATAAAAGGGTAACAAATTTCAAACAAAAAAGATGATATCGAATTAAGTCAAAACACTGCCTATCTAAAAGTTCAAAAAGCTTCCTGCTCTATGATTCTAAGAAAGTTCAATCACTGCTAAGTTATTCGATCAAGAAGTTCATTGTCACTTAGTAACACCTAAAACCAACTTCATTCATGTCGACGTCGGAATTTCGATTCCTAATGTTTCTACCCTTTGTATTTCACTATATCGATTAATTTATTTAAAGGGTAAGATTTTAGGAAAAGACCGATATGAATGACGAAGAATTTGAAAATATTGATTTTAAAGATTGGGCTAGATTAGACAGAGTTACCAGTCGGTATAGTTTCAAATGGATGTACTAACTCACCTAGATTTTGAAGGTTTTCGCAATATGACCCAATATATGACTCCGTAGAATTGGTCTGGAACCCGAGATTCATGGAATTCGGGGGCTTGCTTAAGCGAGGGGAAGGTATTAGGCACCCCAACTTCCGTGAAAACACGGTTACCACATCTTGTTGATTTTCCTAAGCATAAAGTGTGTGTGTGTGTGTGTGAAGGCTTTTATTGTGCTAAGTGCTTTGATTTTAAAGTCCATTCTAAGCCTCATTTTAAGTTATTGAACAGTAGTGTTGTACCTCTTTGGACCTATGCACGAAGGATTTGATTTGAAGAAAAGTTCATTTTAGACAAATATATATTGAAAATGATGTTTTAGAAAACAAGGTTTTTAAATCCTTCGTCAAATAGGAATCGAGATCTTTTGATACTTTCGATTATTAACCTTAAGCTTATGATGTTATTCTGAAAGTAGTGTTGTACCTTTTTGGACCTATGCATGAAGGATTCAATTTATATAAAAGTTCATTTTTAGAACAAAATACATATCAATGACGTTTTGGAAAACAAGTTTTTCAAATCATTCGTCAAATAGGAATTGATGTCCTTTGATACTTCCATTTATTAATCCTAAGTAAATCTATCCCTGAATTTCTTTATTTTTATACAAGCTCTTTGCGGTTTTGATTTGAAAATCGTTTTTGGGTGATAATGCATGAAAGAAAGAGCCAAAAAGGGTCAGATAATCATCGGGCATGAAAGCCATCATGATGAACCCAAGTACCCACTATCATAAATTTTCACTATTACGAGACCTTAAATCCAATTTATCGGGATGAAACCCTCAAGTTCGATTTAAGGTCTAATATTACATGTACAATAATTTTGCGTTATTTAAACATTACATTGTAAACGAAAAGTCCATCGTGGGAATCTAGTCGAGATTCGATTGTTAGATCACGACCCCGGGATTCCTAGGCTCACATTAATATACTTAAACACATATATATACAATATATCCTAAACCCGATATTAGGTGATTCATCGATTGGAATCCCTATCACTAGTTATTAGGACCTCCTCACATCTAGATATAGATCTAGGGCTCTACAGAGTGATCGGGATCGATCAAAAGCATTTAAACAACTAGATCTATCCTAGATCTAAGTAGATCTAGCTTGGGGGTTCGAGCTTTGAAGCTCATGAACCTATTAAGTGCTAGATCCGACTAGATCTAGGTAGATCTTGTCAATGGACTTGGTTTCTAACTATATATATACAAAATAAACGGTAAACTGTTAAATCTACCAACTAACACTTAATATATACAAGAAACTACAAGTTTAATGATGAACAAACGCTATATCTACATAGATCTAGATATATTGAACTATATTTACAATATAATACGCAAATAGTCGCTATTTCACCTTAGGGAGCAACGAAACAAGCTTCTTTTGGTTGGGATTTGAACTCTTTAACTCTAGGTGAACAAGATCTACAATATATGTGATGGATTTAACACCAATCTAGTGATTTAATGCTAAAACTGAGCCTTTCTTTCTCTATAACTCATTATTTCTCTCTCTAAAAATGCTCACTTCCTTTAGATCTATTGAAATCCATCCATTTAAAGAGGAAATGGGTCATCCGAGCCCCAGGTACACTTGTGGTTGACCTGGGGTGGGCCCCACTTACTCTATTTTTATGCCGTGAAGTCAGTTTTTGTTTTGTCCGCATAAACGTCCATCACTCTCAATCCAGGAGGAGTTAGGAGACGTACCATATCATTTCGGAAAGATCTTTCCAATAGCTTTGTAATGGTATATTAGTAGCCAATTTCTGAATTCGGTAAGATAGGTAAAAAGGGGAAAAACCATCCATAGGTAGATGTTAGCTACTCATTCGCGTTGCCTTGTAGTCGGTTGTTCGTTATTTTCAATCTGGGAATAGTTAAGAGACGTGCCATACCAATTTAGAAAGCTCTTTTTGAGGGGAAACAAAGTGTCATCAAGTTTGACCATTTCTGGATCCGAGAAGATGAAGTGAAAAGCAAGTGGGTATCTTCCCGAGTCAGTGAAATAGTCGACTAGTTTATGTGCAACTCGGGAATTTTTGTGGTGGCTTTTTATGACGTCATCCTCATCTCGGAAATCCTTGCTTGAATATGTTGTCGCCAGGGTGAAATTACACTTTTGCCCTCCTGCAGGGTTAGTAAAAGGAAAGCAAAATTTTGGGTGTCTACAGATGCCCCTCTTTGTCATGTTTATGCAATGAAATGAACACGACAAAGATAAAAGACACCTGATGCATGATAGGGTATATTAATAATGCAATGGCATTTAAAAAAATATGATATGATGTCACGAATGCTAGATTTTAATATCACTCCCATCTGCTGGGGAGAATGATTGCTACACTGTCGTTACCGGGTATTGTCTTCAATGGAATCGTATCGTTAACATTGTTTGCATCACAAATTACATGTGGTTGCTAATTTCATATTATCGCCAATTGCATCATAAATTTCATATCATCTCACATCGCACTTCGCACATCGCAAATATCACTTCGCAAATCGCACATCACACTTCGTATTTTTCCAATCGAACTTCGCAAATCACATATCAAATCACGTATCAGTGATTGCACATCGCAATTCGTATTTTGCCAATCGCACTTCGAAAATCACAAATCAAATCACGTATCATTGTTCGCACATCGCACTTCGTATTTTTCTAATCGCACTTTGCAAATCGCAAATCTCATATCAAATCATATATTATATCGCACCACAAATCGCATATTGCATTGCAAATCACATCGCCACCACTAGATATTGTCGATGCCTTGGCTGAAGATAGTTCTTAACGATTACACCATCGGGTATTGCCAATGCCTTCGTTGTAGATAACTCTCAACGGATTACACCACCGGGTATTGCCGATGCCTTCGCTGAAGATAATTCTCAACGGTTACACCATCGGGTATTGCTGATGCCTTTGCTAAAGATAGTTCTCAATGGATTACACCACCGGGTATTGTCGATGCCTTCGCTGAAGACAGTTCTCAATGGTTACACCATTGGGTATTGCCGATGCCTTTGCCAAAGATAGTTCTCAATGGATTACACCATCGGGTATTGTCGATGCCTTCGCTGAAGATAATTCTCAACGAAATACACCACCGGAAGTTACCTATGCCTTCACTAGAAATAGACTCCAATGGATTTCATCATTGATTATAAAAGGGGTGAAATTTTTACTTGTGACCCCGCTGGATTAGATATTGGCTTTACTAATGACACGGGTGCCGCTGACGTCCCTGGAGGATGTGACCCGTCCTTTTACTGCCCAAATTTGAACTTCGGTGTAGAGGCCTCGACTTAGGAGGACTTGGCGCATGTTGACATGTTTGATGATGTAGATTTCTTTCGCTAGACTTTTTGTTAGTCTCTGGGCGCCTGTGCCCCTTTTCCTGTATTTTTTCTTTTTTTTTCTTTTCACATGTATATAGATGATGTTGATATTAAAACTGATGTACTATTCACACATATATATGATGATGCTTAGACATTTATTGCATATGTTCTACTATTGTTCATCATGATGCAAGCTTTGTATATTATCATTTTGAATTTAGAAATTGTCACTTAGAACTGAACCTTGTGTGGTTTTGTGATACTGTTTTTACAGACGAGGCGCTTGTAATTTTTTTTTTTGAGTTAAGGATTCCCTTGGGAATTTTCCCTTCTTTTGTCGTAGCAAGCTTATTTGTCGTAATTTCTTTCAGGAGTCCTCTCATTTCTTTTGATGAGAAGTTTGGTCCCTGTTGGATGTAAAATCCAATTACGCACAACACACAAGTATACATGGTCAACAAGTAATAAAGTGATAAGTCAAGTATCGTTCCCACAGAGAAAATAACTAAAATTTATTTTAATAATTACCAATTTTATATTATCCCAATTTTATTAAACTAATGATTAAGTAATGTTATTTATGAAAAACTACCAATTAAAGAAAAATTAACTAACTACCACAAACTTTAATCAGATATTGGAGAATTAAGCCTACAATTTCACTTGATGCTTCACTTAGACCGACACACTTCCTTTTAATTCACGTTAATTATTTCAGTTCATTAATCAAGAACACAATAGTAGATATAACCATATCTCAATGCATTATACCCATATCAACTTAAATCCACAATTGATAGAATTAAGTAGAACACCCTAATTAACTAATTCACTATATCTCTATGTGAATTACAATTAAAGAAGGTTTAATCACAATTTCTTACAAGATTACGCACGATGTATAGGTATATCTCTATCCTAGACATAAATTATGAATCCCAACAATGTACAAACATCACAATCACACACTACTATGATTAGGTCTAAACCCATATTTCATCTCTCGAGTTCATATGGGTTCACAAGGAATTGGTGATCAAGTAATTTATTAATTAAGCATAAACCATAATAGACGAATCTGGAAATAGCATCAATGAATTAAAATAAAAGCATATCAACCTTCGTTACACAAAAAGATCCATTGTAGACTTAAAAAGTAAATTAGTTCATGATGAATGAAATAGAAACTGAAATCCACAAAGATACTAGCATCCTGAATACAAAGATGAATATGAAGAATAAAAATAGTAAATAGAACCGTTGCTCTTCTTCAATCCCCTTCATAATCTTCGTGCCCCAAATCCTCGCTTCAATCCTCTAAAATGTGATTCCAAGTTAGGGTTCTTGCTAATGATGATGATAGATGCTGATAGATGCTATACATGCCTTCCCTGTTCCTGAATATGCCTTTAATACTCTCCTAATCACGTCCTGAATCCAACAACGATAGATCTCCAGAGTTAGAATCAAACCAGAACACTTCCATGTAACAGCCGCGTAGCCCGCCTCGGCGGGGATTTTTGAACTGATGAAGCTCACCCCAGCGGGTACTTAAAATCCTTGTTGATGTGTACCCCTACCCCGGCGGGTGAATTGGCTTGGTGAAGGCCCGCCCCGACGGGTATGCTTGCTGTAATTTTGAGCTTTTGCCCTTTCTTGCTCCCAATTGCTACTTTAGCCATCTTAACATGACCCTGTAATACGAACACAACACAACACATAAAACAATACTAAAACAACAAAAAATAACATTTGTTTATGTCAGAAAAATACCAAATTCGTGGGTATGAAATCCACACATCAAATACCCCAAACTTAAATAGTGCTTGCCCTCAAGCACAACACAATGCACATGCAAACTACCTAAATGCCTACAAATCCAGCTGTCAGATAATATAAAGTTTAACCAGATTGTCTCAGAGAAATCACAATAGACATGAACAGAAAATCTCACCAAGACACATCAACAATCTCATCTCAATGACATAATTTGTGTGTGCTCAAAAATCGTGAAAACCGATTGTAAATCAAATATTTCACATAATATGCTTCTTTAAAGGGAAAACATAGTTTAAACGTAAAGAAATTTGTAAACAACCAAAGATCCAGCTAAGACTCAGCAAATACCAAATCAGAAGTTAATATAGGATATTTTGCTACATTTATTCCATTACGGGGGCATTTTGCTTTTTTTCCCGTATTTTTACTTACACATGACTGTGCAATGTTTAGTCTTCTTAGGTTTTTTAGTGCTACCCATTAGTGAGCTTTTGACCAATGACTCCCAAACCAGATGGCCTTAGGGCGCTGGGTGTAGAGACATCCCCTAAGGCGTACTTACTCAAGTAACAAAGGTCACAGAACTAAACTAGTCACTGTGTTTATTTATTACTATTTTTTATTTTTTATTTTTTTTCTTTTTATTTTTTTTCTTTTTTTACGTAGATAGATCCCATATCTTCCCTCAAACTTAAGTCTTAGCCTAATCCTAGCCTTCACCACTAGTTCTTTGAATTTCTTTCATTAAACTCTCAATTTCTGTCAAGAAGTCAATTATGTGTATATTTCAACTAAGCCAGTCAACATGGTCATCCTATTGTGCTATTTGATTACATTAGTTTCAAACAGACAAAGACTTGGTTCATGCTATGAAATTACTTCTATGCCCTAGCTGTCAATACTACTCCTTGTCCAAGAAACTCCAGTCTCATCATCGACCAAATTAACTTCAAACTAACTAACAAGCTGGAATCATGCATAATGCACTAACTATATGCAACAAATTAATACTAACCCTAACTAATATTTTTGTGATTTTTCATTTTTTTATTTTTTCAAAATAAAATAAATAAATAATAACAACTAAAAACTTATAACTAAATAATTATAACTAAAAATGAAAACTAATCAACAACAAGAACAACTAACATGCAACTACTATGCAATGCAAACTAAATGCAAAATTACACTAAATATGAACTAAAAATGCAAATGCAGACACCCCCAAACTTAAAATTAAACAATGTCCTCATTGTGAAAAATAAATAGAATTGAAGTATAGAGGACTTCCCTTAAGTGGCTAAGCATCAGGTTCAACCTCCTCAACATCGGAGTCGGAGGGTGGATAAGCAGGCAATTACTGTGGAACAAGAAATTAGAATGGCTCAACATTGTGATTTAGTCGGGCAAATGCTTCCGCCAAGGATGCATTAAAGCTGTTCTGAGTGGAAAATGCATGATCATACCTTTCTGCGGTCCTCTTTAGTTTTCTATCCTCGACTTTGCCCCTCGCATCCAAATGCTGCTGAAGACTCCTGAACTGAATGCTAAACATAAATTTTGTCTTATGCGATGAACTAGGTGCAATAGCCTCTTCACCCTCAGGAACTTCATCAGCTCGAAAATCCTCATCTTCAAAGTCGACAACTTTTTCCTCATCATCCTCCAAAGCCTTGGGGAATATGAACCCAAGTCCTCTTAGATGAGACTCACCTCCTGGCCACACTGAATATCTCGCAATAAGCATAGGGTCTAGTAGCTGAAGAGGTTGTTGTACATGCTTTTCTGCAGTCCACCTAACCCCTACTTGATGACACACACCACAAATAAGATATGGATGTGGCAGCCCTCTGAAAAACGGTCCTCTCAAACATCGCCGAATAGAGAAACTGATAACTTCCCTAATGTTGATGTCAAAATCCTTAAAAATTGCATATAACAATAACACCTTTTTTTTTGTCACTTCACTGGTATGTTGAGATGGCAGAGTTTTGCACACAAGAAAGCATACCATATTTTTCCATATCAACTCAAATCCTTGCTTATAAACAAAGTACCTCCCTTCTTTCCTTTCACCCAAGTAGTGTCAGGCTTGCAAATCTCCTTCAATATCTGGTCATAGTCAGGATTACTGTCTCGGAATGATGCATACTGATAAACTTGTGGGGGCCTCATGTCGTAAAACTGATTGATTACTTCAGCATTGAACGACACCATCTTTCCTCTTACAAATGCTACAAACGGGGCTTTATCCTCGGTGTTTGCATAAAACTCTTTGAAAATTGTCACCACTGCCGGTTCAGGCTGATTTGTGAAAGTATCCCAACCTTGTTTATGAATCTATCTCTACATATGCCCATCAAAAGACTCGGGCCTCAATCCTCGCTCTGGTGTGAGTGCTTTCGTGGCCAAATAATCAAAATTGTCCACCGTCGCGGCACTCACAAACTTCCTCTTATCAAAATTTCTAACTTGCGTTTTCGGAGCCATTGTATTGAAACTTAATCAATCCCCCCAAATTTATCTGTTGAGGTGTTATGGGTATGGGTATGGGTAATGCTTAACTAGCCCCAAACTTAGTTTTCACCCCAATTGACAATAATACCCAAATTTAAATGCTTACCCAAGTTTAGATTCTATGTTGCTGCTAGTTGAGGATGCTTTCCAAGCTTTGCGCAAACCCTATTCCAGTCCCTTGTTGCTTGAATGCTTGACAGAGATGATGAAACCCTATATTTTGAAAAGTTATCCAAATTGGAGATGATTGTTGAAATTCGAAGTGGGTTATGTATAGGAAAGGAGGTTGTGGGTCAAAAATGGTGGAGAATGGGAGTGAAGGTGTGAAATCGTGGGTTTGGAGTCGGTTGTTTGTGTTTGGAATGGAGAAAGTCGACTAGAATGGGGTTTTAAAAAAAACTATTTTACGTGTTACCCGTCGGGGCGGGCATGATTTGGTCTAGAATTGTTGCAGGGGATGGCCTTGACAGAGGGCACCCTAGCTGGGGTGGAATTTTTGTAGTGTAATTTTACCGGTAGGGCGGGCCTCGACAGAGAGCACCCCCGCCGGGGCAGGGTATTGGTTCTTGCAAAAAAAATATTCTTGGTTTCTGACTTTGCTGTGCAGACTTATTACTTGATTTGCTTTCTCGTTGTAATGCACATCCTTGCTACCTATAATGATAACAATAAACTATGATTAGAGCAAGCATTATGGTGATTAAGTGACATACTTTTATCAATAACTCTAACTAACTAACTAACTAACTAGAATCTAACTTTTATACGTCCTATTAGAAAACTTGAATTTAATTACTGAAAACAAATGCAATAATTGGGTTTCCTCCTATAAAGAGCTTGATTTAGAGTCTTTCAGCTTGACTACTTCCTGTTCCATGGCAAATCGAGAAGAGTAATTGAGGTTGCCTGGTGATCGAGGTCACTACCCCAATAATGCTTTAAGCATTTTCCGTTTACTTTGAAGGTTTCTGTCGGATTCCAGCTAAATAATTTAATGGCGCCATGTGGAAAGATTGTTTTGATTGTGAATGGTCCCGACCATCTGGCTTTAAGTTTCTCGGGGAAAAGTCTTAGTCGAGAGTTGAATAATAGCAATGCTTGGCCTGGTTCGAACTTCCTGTTCATAATTTTCTGGTTGTTCCACTTCTTGACCTTTTCTTTATACAATTTTGAGTTCTCGTATGCCTGCAGGAAAAATTCATCCAACTCATTGAGTTGTAAACGTCTTTTCTCCCCTACTGCTGTGAGATCAAAATTTAGCTTCTTTATGGCCCAATAGGCTTTATGCTCAAGTTTGACTGGGAGGTAACACGCTTTTCCATAGACGAGCTGATACAGAGACATACCGATCGGTGTTTTATATGTTGTGCGATAGGCCCATAGCGCGTCATCCATTTTCAGAGACCAATCTTTTCGGTTCGGGTTCACTAATTTCCCCAAAATCCTTTTCACCTCTCTATTCGATACTTTAGCTTGGCCACTAGTTTGAGGGTGAAAAGCAGTAGCAATTCTATGATTGTCCCCATATTTAGCTAAGAGAGCTGTGACATATTTATTGTAGAAGTGACTTCCCTCATCACTGATAATCGCTTTTGGGGTGCCAAATCTTGTGAAGATATTCTTTTGCAGAAATTTCAAAACGACTTTGGCCTCATTCGTCAGGAGTGCTACAGCCTCAAACCACTTACACACGTAGTCTACTACCAACAAGATATATAAATTGTTGTATGAAGGCGAAAAAGGTCCCATGAAATTGATCCCCCACACATGAAAAACTTCCACTTCCAGAATCATGTTAAGTGGCATCTTATTCCATTTGGAAATGTTGCCCACCCTTTGACATTGATCACAATTTTTCACAAACTGATGTGCATCTTTGAATAAGGTGGGCCAATAAAATCTTGCTTGTAGTACTTTGGCGGCCGTTCTTTCACTTCCATAGTGTCCCCCGTATAAGGATGCGTGGCATGCATGCAAGATACTGTCCACTTCGCTTTGTGGCATGCACCGATAAATCATCTTATCTGCACACTGTCTAAACAAAAATGGCTCATCCCACATATACCATTTTACATTATGTAGGAATTTATTCTTTTGCTGACGTGTCAAGTTTGGAGGAAGGATATTGCTCACCAAATAGTTGGCAAAATCTTTATACAATGGAAAAATTCGAAACTAACCCTAAACAACTGTTCATCCAAAAATGATTCATTGATCAACACTTTATCTGCCTTGTCATGGTCCGGATTCTCCAATCTCGAAAGGTGGTCAACCACCTGATTTTTTGTCCCCTTCCTATCTTTGATTTCAAAATCAAACTCTTGAAGGAGTAGAATCCAGTGAACTAGTCTAGGCTTTGCGTTTTTCTTGGAAATTAAGTACCTTATAGCTGAATGGTCGGTATAAACTACAACCTTTGTTCCAATCAAATACGAGAAAAATTTATCAAAGGCATACATGACCACAAGTAATTCTTTCTCGGTGGTTGTGTAATTCAGCTGAGCATCCGTCAGTGTTTTACTCGCGTAGTAGATTGCGTGAAAATTTTTATCTCAGCGTTTTCCCAAAATAGCCCTGTAGACACTCGAAATTTTTTGCACACCTGTTATTGACATTACAGGAGGGCAGATTCGTCTTTCAGAGATAACCTTGGAAGACAACTCACATCCATTCTGGATACTACCGAAAGTTCAGTTTCAAACCCAGAACACACACCAGGAGTACCAATTCCCACCTTGGAGATAACCCCGAATTTCATCCTTGGAGATAACCCCAAGGAGTGCTGTTGCAGTTCCAGAGATAACTCCGGAAATGCTTGTTTCAAATGCATGCGATCATCTTCAATCTCAGACCTCCCGTTGAGGCACTCATCCCTCAGACCCGGAGCTAACACCGGGAAGACAGGCACACTTACAGATGACTTTGCAGAATTCAAACACTTGCAGCAGTCTAATCTCAGATGTAACCCTGAGCAATATCTGCTATCAGCCCAAACCGGAGATAACTCCGATGAGGAGTCAAATTGTCATCTTTCCACCTCAACCCCTGCGCACCGTCTCAACATTTCATATATACATTTCAACACAACAATGTCCCACAAGAGCCAAGGAGTTCCAATCCCGAGTGACTATTACGCGTGGCAGCACACCAGATAGAATTTGAAGCTTGAAGACCATGGGCATGGTCCCCTCTTCCTGACTTTGTACAACCTTTAATCCCATGTCATTGCATAACTCTCAACAAAAGCAGTCCGAAGATGGTCTTGTATACCTCATTCAGATGCTCGGATTGAAGTTCTGCAAGTTCGAGCAAACATCACAGTACACGAGTACATGTACTTCGAGACGGCAGGACCCACAGAGCCCGGGGCACCCAGGACAGCTGCAGGTGCATCTGCGGCAACTGCAGGTATATCTGCGGCTGCTACATATACACATGTAGCCACCACCCTTTAAATATAGAGCTTGGGGTGGCCATTTGTAAGAGAAAAAAGGCGAGGAAGGCCTGTCCAATTTGCTCTGTACACACCCCATATTGAGTGCTTTCTCATTTCAAACACCTGTTAGCTCACGTATAGCTATATTTTATCGACAATAGCTGAGTGTTCATCCGTCTAGAGTCATAGAAGCCTGCCTTGGCAGCCCACTATAAGCCTTCTTACACTCTATAAAGCCTTTCTCTTCATCTTTGCACACACTATTCTTCACATTGAGAGTCGTGTTGTTGTGTGGTATACTGGACTTGATCGGTTGGTTTTCATTTCGTCATACGTATATATATACTTATATATGTATATATTTATATATGGACTAACATTATCTAGTTATGCCTCGATTGAGCCTAGACTTATGTCTGGAGCGTTTACTTGCTTATATATATATATACTTATATATATAAACTGTAGTCAGACTATGTCTGATGAGCCTGAATTTTACATCCAGAGCGTTTACTACTTATATATATATACTTATATATATGAAGCATTGTCGAACTCATTCGATGAGCACGGATTTTATATCCGATATGCTTACTTATATATATATATATATATATATATATAGCGACAAATCCTTTGAAATGATAAACCGAAGCGGGATTGAGAAACATCACCTGCGTGCGTTTACCGCTTATATATATATATTTATATTTACATCGAGCCTAGAGTTTACTTGAGGCCTTTTACCGCTTTTATTTACATTTAGTCGCTTGGAGTTTACTTGCAATAGTTGATCATCTTTTACAGCTTTATTTACTTTTCTGATCCCCTATGGAGGTGATTCGTGGTGGTTGATCATGTCCATATATATATATATATATATATATATATTTACCGCTTTTATATATTTACATTTCCGATCCCCCATAGAGGTGCTTCGTGGTGGTTGATCATATCGTATATATATATATATATATATATATATATATATATATATATTCTGACTTTTATATATAAGCGCTTATTGCTTTTCATATAAATCATGGCATCATGTGAGCCTAGGAATCATGTGCTCATATATTCAGTCTATTGAATCTAGATTTGGTTCCCGTGATGGACATTTTTAGTTGTAAGCAACTTGTACATTATTTACAGTATTTGAATTTCCTTAGATGGCTATCATGCCCATGAGGAGTTCGGCACTGCAGTATATTATTTTCTCGAAGATGCCTTGGATCTCAAAAATAAAAGCATACAAGCCGAACATTTAATAATAAAATGGAAGTATGAAAATGTCTCAATTACTATTGAGCACATGGTTTGAAAAACCTCTTTTTACAAAACTTCATTGCTATATCATGTTTAAAACTGAATTTTTCTACAAAATCAAACCCTTTGTATATAGGTGCGAATGAGGCCTCGCACTACTTTCAAATAAATTGCACATTGATCCACACACACACACACACATATTCATATAACAGTTTTTTGAAAAGTGGCGGTCACCATGGCAACACGAATGTTGGGGGGTGCCTAACACCTTCCCTCCGCATAATCAAGCCCCTGAATCCAAATGAATCTCGGTTTCACAGACCCGTTTAGCAGTGCTACATCACTGGGTTAATGTGCAAACCTTTTCTCGGTTGTGTTGGTGCAACCAGTTAAAAACACCAACTGGCGACTCTTACAGTCAAATCGTCGACATTACATATGTTGGACCTTCTTTCACTTGTTTTTCAAACAAATCTCACATAAAATGAGAACACCAAAGAACAAGTAACGAAAAAGGTACAAATAAAAATCCCGATGTCGACAGGTGGTGACTTTGCTGGGGACTCTAGTAAGAGGGCTTAAGCCGCTACTACAAGCTTTTCAAAACTGTTGTATGCTTGTGAGTGAATGTTGCATTTACATTTATTATTAATGTGTACAAATGCATTTTACTTACTGCACTGCAATATATCTATCTGTGATATTAGTGCTTCGCACATGTCATCATTTTCATAAATGGTGAGACACATTGTATGTGAATTTATGTTGTGTGGTTCCTCCACCAGGAGGCTATCTTGTCTGTGTTTGATTACTGGACTTGTAGGAAGACTAATTCTAACGAGGCTCAGCAAGGCACCACCCAGATTCGCTCCAGTTGAAAGACCGGATTAACTTCTCGTCAAGTAGATTGCGATGATATGGGGACCTTCATGCCAAAAGCCGCGAGATTAACCTTAAGATAGGTCAGCCTCTGATAAACCAAACGCGGAGGAAAGTCTCTTCATGCTTTCCATTTTCTATTAGTTGTAAAAGCATTTACTTGTAATTTTATTCCATACTCATCTTTATGTAATGGAAAATATGAAGAATATTTGTGCATACATAACATGCTATCAAAATAACACCCGGTTTTGCAGGATGGTATTCCTAAAATGGACATATTATGATAGCATTTACATTATCCCTAAGACTAAACTACATAAGTCTTTTCTAGGGAAATAATTGGGCCTGTTACCCGTTCAAAATCTAAAAAGGCCACGAGCCTACAACCAATCATGTCTTCTTCTGACCAGTCTAATCCTGTTTCTCATGAAGAATTTAACGGATTAAGTCAACAAATTACAGATTTAGCTGTCCTGCTTAAAGAATTGCATCAGTATACTCAAGGCTCAAAGATGCCTACACATACAGAATCCTCTACACAAGGAGGAACACAAGGTTTGGATAAAACAAATCCAGAACCTCAGTTGGATACGACCAACAAAGACCCTGAAAACACCTATCTCAAAGGAGATCCAGACACCGGTGATATCAGGAAGAAGGTCCTTTAAATGGAAGAAACTATCTGTTTTCTCAAAGGAATTGGAACACATGGAAGTGTTTCATATGCCGACCTTTTCATATTCCATGGTGTTCATTATCCAGAGAAATTCAAAACCCCTGACTTTGAAAAGTATGACGAATTAGGGATCCTTACACACATTTGAAGGTGTTCATCGGAGAACTTGGATCTTATGCGGAAAATGAGAAGCTCAAAATGCAGCTGTTCCAGAAGATTCTGACTGGAGAAGCCCATTCATTGTATACTAGATTAGACAACTCAAAGATCCATAGCTTGGAAGGGCTAGCTCATGCCTTCCTCACTCAATACAGTTTTCAATCTCAGATGGCTCTGGCCAGGTGCAGTTACCAAGGTCAAGAGCAAATCTAATGAGTCTTTTAGAGAGTATGCTCAAAGGTGGAGGTGCCTTGCTGCTCAAGTTATTCCTTCTATGATGGAGTCAGAAATGGTCATGACTTTTATAGACATACATGAACCTCCTTTTTATGAGAGAGTCTTAGCTGGTATTGGCAAACCATTTTTTGAAATGATCAAACACGGAGAAATAGCTGAGATGGGGCTAAAGTCCGATAAGATTCAAGACCTAGCAGCTCTTAAAGCAGTTGTTGTGCACATCCAGTCCAGATCTTATGGAAACAACCCCCGGAGGGTCCATAAAAAGAAAGAGGAGGATGTTTCCTTGATATTACAAGGTCAAAAAGGCGGTCAGAACATGCCTATACAGAGGAGAGACTACTCCCCTTTTCAAGCACAGTCTTCAAACCCTCCATTGCCTAAAGGTGGAGATGAAAAGCGCCCTCGAACGTTCACACCCTTAGGGGACTCGCTCGAGAATATTCTTGCTCTTCTGACTACTCAGAAGAAAATCACACATCTTCTTCCACTAGCCAACCCTAATGGGAGGGGTTTCAATGCTACTCGGAAGTGTGCCTATCATGCTAGAGCACCTGGACATGATACTCAAGATTGTTGGGCCTTGAAACACAAGATCCAAGATTTAATAGACAACGGTGAGATCGTGGTTACCAAACCAGATCAACCTCATGTACAAGACAACCCTCTTCCTCAACACAAAGAAGAAGAGGTCAACATGATTAGTTGGAGCGCTGGACAGAGTTCCAATTTTAATGGTGAATCATCCCAGACCATCAAAGATGGTGTTAATAGATGGGATTATGTAAAGTTTCAATTTACTATGGAACAAAAGATGGAAGCTCTTTGTAAGCAAATTAAATAATTGGCAGAATTGGTGACCTATCAGCATCAAGTCACACGCTAGTTAGTCAGCCAGGAGCATGCCTATCTCCTTCCTTTTATTATGAATGCTCCACCATCACCTTTCGAAAGTGAAGATATGGAGGATAAAGTTGCGAAGAGAGCAAGTGCTAAAGCCCGTCGGGATTTTACCAATCAAAGGGAATTTACAAACCTGGGCCAACCTATGGAGGAGATATTTCAGATGCTAATCAATGAAGAAATAATTACCTCCCTTCTATCTCCAATCAATCCCCGTTCAAGACGGTTCAACTCCGATGGAGTATGTTAATATCATTCTCGCGGTCACAACACAGAAGAATGTTGGGCACTCTGCCACCTTATTAAGAATCTAATTGACAGCGGTGTCCTACAATTGGTAGACGACGACACTATGATACTCGAGAGTGGGAATACCTGTCCTACCAAATGGAAGGGGCTAGTAGCAGTTATATCTACTGAGGCTGATGATACTGTCAAACCATTTCCCATACAAGCAATTCAACTCAAAGGAGCTAACAATCCTTTGAAAGTGGCTGCACCAAAGCCAATTTCTTTACCCTTCAGACATCAGTATCCTGTTGTCAGCTTACATAACGTCCCATGGAATTATGGAGAAGCTGAAGGATCCACGTCTCATACTACTGCTACAGTGTCGAAGGAAAATCCACTGTATCTTCCTCAGCGGCTTATGAAGCCCACCTTCAAAGCAAATGGGAAGATTCCCATGGAGAAGATTGAAAAATTCTTCCGTACTATGGGCCATAATGAAGCCAAGGTGGTTCTAAGCTTAAGAGAAGCTCCACATCAGATATCAATATTGGACTTGGTTTTCTCTTCTGAGGATCACAGGAAGATCTTATTGAAGGTTTTGGAAGAAGCCTATTTTCCAAAACCAGTGGATGTGGACAAATTTCAACATCTGGTTGATCACATTTTCAACAACAATGTGATATCCTTCACTGATGACGACATACCGCCCGAAGGGATCGGTCATTGTAAGCCATTGTACATCACAATTTTGTCCTTCGGGTATATGTTAGCTAGAGTTTTGATAGATGGAGGTTCATCTCTGAATATCTGTCCTTATGCCACCTGTAACACCCCCAAATTCAGGTACTTAAAACTCGAACTCAGTGCATTACGATACCATTTCTATGAGCGAAAATAATAATATTATCATAAATATCAAACCCAATTTACATATCAGAGTCTAATCCCAGGTACGCGACCTTAAAACATTTCATTACATGATAGATAATAAATATAATCATCTTATTTAAGTCTAGCTATTACATAAGATAACACAAACTTATTCTGATAGCTTTCCTTTCCCTTTGCTCTTGGTAGAGCCCTCTGGCTGATCATACTTAACTGAAAACATTTAAATTAAGCAAGGATGAACATTTGAGTGCCCAACACGTAATAACAATTATAAATTTTAGCTGAAAGGATTAAATATTTTCTTTGTACTACCCTTTCTCCTTTTCAGACAGTCCTTCACCTTATGCTTTGTTGATCCACATCTAAAAAACCCATTATTCATCCTAGGATTGGGGTAGTTGGGAGAGATATGTCCCTTCTGCCCACATTTATAACACACTAACTTACCTTTAAGACACTCTCCCAAGTGATTCTTTCCGCAATTTCTACACTGCAGAACCTTATTCTTTCCCCCTCCTGTCTTAATTTCGGTATTCCCAAAATTATCTCCTTTCTTTTTTTTTTCCAGTCCTACTACCACTACTCCCTTCTCCGACTCTAGCTTGATTTGACTCCCACCAAAAATTCGCTCCTCCTTTCATCGTATAGGTGGCAAAAGCTGTCTTTTCCCCCTCCGTTACCCTAACTATTGCAACTACTTCTATAGGGTCGGTTGACCCTCTAAATCCTGACGGTCCTATGGCCTTAAAGTTTGCAAATCGATTGTCTGGCTGATTTCCCGCGGCTGGCATTCCATTCTGCATATCCTGAGTGACCACATTCACAAAATTTTGCATCGGGTCTGGTTGTCCTCCAGCTTTGTTGACAGGTTCTTCTACCCTTTGGTTTCGTTTACGTCTTGGCGACATTATCTGATCATAATTGATCTTTAATCGACTACCTTCTATAACGCAAAATTTTCTACTCAAATAATCATATATTCAAAATATTATATTTTGAAAACTTGGTTATTATATTAACCATTGTTTAGATAAATAATTACTATCTTTATACCAACTTATTTCATTAATCCTACATAGGTTCATATTCATAGCGCTTGACATACCATATCACATACTGCTTTAAACATCCGTTATCCCTTTGTGACTCGAAAGTCGGGATTCACTGCCATAACTTATGCAAAAGTTAAGAATATTACATTATACGCGCTTACCAATCATATACGCATCATATAATCATACATATTCAAGTAAAACTAATACTACTTATTTCTTAAGCCTTCCCTAAGGATCAATTGCTTAGTATTCTATATATTCCCATTATCCTCAATAATCCATTCACACCTAACTATACCTAGTTCGTCAAACTTTACCACACATTATGAGTTTAAGAACTCACCACAGATATATGAGTTTAAGAACTCGAGTTTTGTCCTTATATTCTACTTATCAGTTATACTATCACTTCTGGGTCCGGTACTACATTTTTCCAATATAATCACCTCATCAGGGTTACTTTCAATGCATGTAAGCCTCTATTTCAGCTATCAACTTTGATATTGGCTTTGTTATGGAGGTTGACTCCTTCTTTACGATCTGAGGGTATCCTAATCCTTTTCTATCTGACATCTATACACATAAATTATCCTGATTAGTATATAATATATACGCACAACAAATAATAGTTTATTTAAGTTATCTTTTATTTTTGTTTGACGATGAGTTTATTCAACTCATCTCCTTTTAAACTCCATGTGAGTTATTTGTACTTTCAACATTTTTCTCTGCTCTAAGGTTATAGCCTAAGGTCTACCCCCACCTAAGGTTTCTAACCCTAAAGCTCTGATACCAACCTGTAACGCCCCCAAATTCTGGTACTTGAAACCCGAACTCAGTTCATTACGATACCATTTCTATTAGCGGAAATAATAATATTATCATAAATATCAAACTTAATTTACATATTAGTCTAATCCCAGGTACGCGACCTTAAAACAATTCATTACATGATAGATAATAAATATAATCATCTTATTTAAGAATAGCTATTACATAAGATAACACAAACTTATTCTGATAGCTTTCCTTTCCCTTTGCTCTTGGCAGAGCCCTCTAGCTGATCATACTTAACTGAAAACATTTAAATTAAGCAAGGATGAGCATTTGAGTGCCCAGCAAGTAATACCAATTATAAATATTAGCTAAAAGGATTAAATGTTTTCTTTGTACTACCCTTCTACAATAAATCAAAAGTTGTGAAGTAATCTGAACCGAACATATCAACTCTCTATCAAATTTCTGAAACTACGTACTGACTATGAACATTATTTTTTATTTTCGATAAGGTTTAGCAGAACTTCATCCGCAAACCGTCATAACTTACGGACACGAGGGTGATCTGCCCAATGTTCCCTGTATTGGTCAATACTACATGAAAGAACAATATTATCATTTACTCTGACCGCCTTGGGCGCATAAAAGTTTTCCCATATTCGGGATGTTCATACATAGTAGGGAATCCAAATCAAAACAATTTGATTGGATATAAAAAGGTTTTATCATATTCAACGATATTTCTGAATCTGTGTCTAGCTGGGTCAAATAGCTTAGACGTGTATATATATATATATCAACATGTGATTAAATACAATGATTATCCAAGTGGGGACACTTGTATAACCATATTTAGGAATTACCGAACGAAATATATATCTGAATTACCATATACTAACATGTTGATAAACAATGATCGGATATAGAATATATCACAATAGGGTTAATAATTTAGCATAATAATAATATAATTCTGAAACTTCTTACTCATGTCCATTGCATACAGAAAATGCAAAGGTAAGATACTTGCTCAATAATAATTGGAGTAAGTATAGGAAACTTGCTTAAACATATACCTGTTTGCACAAAATAAAGGTAGTGCATAAGGTTTAGATACTTGCCTGTCTGCTGCTTACTGTTACGAAAACTTAGTTTTATCTTTTATACCGAAACCTATCATTAATAAGATCATTCGTTCGATTAGAATAAAATACTACAACACATAGCACTGCTTATTGCAGTCAGCACATAACCTAATCACATTGGCACACATGTTTCACAATCATTAAATCACAAATAAACACATATACAGTCAAATTATCTAAGTTCGTATCAATTTTAAAGACATGTCGGTGTACCGATGGTGTATCGGGTACTTACCGAGTTTAAAACTCTATTCAATACCCTTAATATTATTCTGGACAACCTAAGTATCAGTCATATTATTTTTCATAGCCTTATAATAATTTTCAAATAATTATTATAATTTATCATGGATTTTCAAACACTAGAATCATTATAAAATGATTTAAATATCAAATAATTCTATTACCATTAATATTTAAATAATATTAAACTATTAATGAAACCATCGCCAAAATATTAAAGTTAGTTATAATAACTCAGAATATTATTAAAGTACTAATAATACCCTTAAATGATTTTTAAAATAATTAAAATCATTTTTAAATAATTACCATTAATATTAAAATATTAATGTACTATTCCTCAAAATATTAAAAGTCCTTAAGTATAACTAAAAAATATTTTTAATTCATTTATATCCTTTTTAAATGATTTTTAAATCAATAAAACTATTTTTAATTTATTTATTTAATATAATAATTAAATAAATTTAATATCAATAATATTAAATAATTAATATTTTTCATGACAAAATATCAAAAGTTATATTTTATAACTTAAAATATTTTATAACCTTTAAATCATATTTATATAATTTTTAAATCATCAATTCTATTTTTCATAATTTATTTAATACATTTATTAAATAACTTAAATATCATTAATATAATTTAATTAATAAAATTCATCACAAAATATTAAAAATAACTTAAAATATTTTCTTATAACATAATATAATTTTAAATGATTTTTCAAGTATTAAAATCATTTTAAGTAATTTATTTAATATTATAATAAATTAAATACCATTGATATTCCAAAAATAATAAATAAATATTAATGAAATATATTCAAAATAATTAAAAACCTATTTTAGACTTTAAAATAATTTTTAGTAATTTATTATGTATTTTTAATAATTAAAAACTATTTAATACTAATTATTAAATAAAAATAATAATTTTATGAATAAACTGTTGCTAAAGAGCCCTATAGCGACAGAACCGTCGCTATAGGTGTTCTTGAGTATGTCCATCACCAACCTAGAAATTCTGTCAGTTACCGAGGGGCTTGGTTTGACTAGATTTTAATCCATGCTTCATATATTTTCTAGGCAGCTAATGATACTTAGCATATAGTCTAAGTGTAATACTATGTTTACAAATCAATTTCATGCTCAAATTAGATCATCACAACAAGATCTATGCTCTACAAATACCTGTCAGACGTGTTCTTGAGTTTCTGGGTTTTCTAGAAACTCGAGCAGTGTGAGGGTCCCTACTTTGAGTCATTCTAGATTGCGTTCTGTGTTCTATTTGTATGATCTACAAGTTCACACATGTAGTATACATATCCGGCTACCATTATATATCATCATAGCATAACAACATCACGAACGCAAGATCTGAACCGGTCAAACTAAGGGTGAAGAACTGTTCATGAACTTTTTGGGTTTTCCAGAAAGTTCATCCGGGCAGATCGGTCAACCTAGTTTGACCAAGCTTATATACAATTATGTTAAGAATTTGAGTGAACTAAAGGCTTCAGCATGTAGTCTTCATGTCAGGCTACACTATCAAACCAACAACATATCCTAAATCATTACCAGAAGCAAGATCAGAGGCTAATAAAAGGCTTTGTCGGACTTTACGGGTTTACGGGTTGCTTGAAACTTCGATTAGTCATGGTCGGTCAACGACCTTCGATCGCTTATAACTTTTGATTTACACCTGATCTGGACTTGATTCAAGTCTCAGATCAAAGCCCTAACATCAAAGAACAGATCTATAACATAACATACACCAAACATCAAACACACACAGATCTAAAGCCTCTAACATATGACTGTCAGGCCACATTTTTCCAGATTTTTAAAAACATCAATTTCGAGCATCTAAGTGTTATGGATCTGAGTTATAACAACCCAGATCACTAAATGACACCTTCTAACATAACTCTAAACAATAAACAACAACAAATAACATGAATCACATAAACTTCTAAGTTTAGGGTTTTTATACCTTTTTAGCTTTGATCCTTGAATCTGACTTTTGATTCTGATTCTTGGCAAGCTATGAAGTGTTCTGAACTTTGTTTCTAACTCACTACCACTCAAGATTTTCGGATGAGAGAGAGAGAGAAGACTTGGATAGGTTGAGAAGTAAAGTAGCTTACTTTGATTGCTTGTATGCTTTTAATCTATGATGTAAGGTATTTAATCTAGCAAGTTGGATGATTAAAGTTGCTTACTAGACCATGTGGCTAGCTAGAGTTGGTCACCAACTCCTTACTAGGGCTAGATCTACACTCCACCTTATTAAAGTAATCAAAAGGGTAGTTTGGACATTTGACTTATAAAGTGCATGGCAACTTGGTAACTTCTCACACCCATTAGGTTTTAACCCTTAGGGTTTGACCCTTAGGGTTTAACCCTATGGTTTCATAAGCTCTAAATCTAGAATTGTGTATAAAGGGCAAATATGAAAATCTTAGTTTCTAAAATGTTGATTAGGGTTCCCTAATTACACTAGGTTTCCTAATCACCCAGGTTGTGTAAATTAGCCATTATATTATGTTAGTTCCCAATAGGCACAATAGATCTAGAGGGGGGGGGGGGAGGGTTGAATAGATCCTTAGAATTTCAAATTCTTTTCTCTTTTATTTTGCATTGCTCATGAATTAGCATATGACAAACATAAGAATCTTTTCAAGCACAACGGAATAAGTAAAAGATCCCCTTCATTGATATATTCATAATCATACATACATTGTTCATAGAGTTAGTTCAGTGGTAAGTGGTTAAGACATACATAGCAGTTATAACAGTTAATATACATAATATAAATGACATAAAATAAAAGACACAAGGGGTTTTAAGTGGTTCAGAGACTCAAGCTCCTAATCCACTCTTCTGCTTTCAACTAGCAGGAATTCCACTAAGGAAAGGCCGCACCTTGAATCACTAAGATTCCTTCAAGGCCAGCAACCTTGGGACTTCAGTTCACTAAGAACTCTTCAAGGCCAGTAGCCTTGGAACTTCTCTAGTTCCCTAGGAACTCTTCAAGCCCAGCAGGCTTGGGATCTTCATTTAGTCCCTCAGGACAAGGATCCTCAGGCCCTAGCTTCTTATTGTTGTAGCTGTTGTTGTTGTTATTGGTGGTGCTGAGCTGCTAAGATGTCATTAAGCTCTGATCATCTTTTGTACTTAGCAGCTTGGTGTGGTCCTCTTTGCATTCTGCTTCGATTCTAGACCACATCTTCTTTGGTGCAGCTGATCTTTACTCTTTTTTGCTCATCTTCATCTGATGTCAGTTGTGCACCATCACCATCTGGATTTGCTAAGTCTCTGGGCTTTTGGTAGACTTCGTCTAGCACTCAGTAAACCCTGAACCCTTCTTATAGACACTGCAAATGGGTAAGACCATCATGGGCCGGCCAAAAAGGCCCGGTTTTGGTGAAATTTGGAATTATCGCGACGTGGCTGGTTAGTAGGCCCTACCATGAACTTTCCCCAGCCCCCAGCCCCCCCTTTTAAAAACCTATAAATGCTTGTTGTAAAGCTAGATAAGGAAATTACTAATACATACTGATACAATCATACAATCATACAAAGTACACAAATTCAAAGTTTCAAACCAAGAGAGTTACAGAGTTACATAAACTAAGAGAGTTACACAAATTCATAGTGCTACAGAAATAAGCTCCAAATGAGTTCAACACTTCAACAGAGTTACAGAAATAAGCTCCAAATGAGTTCAACACTTGCAATCCCATTAATAGCTTGGCATCCTGTACAAAACAGTACTATAGATAATTAATTTGTACAATGGAGTAGGGTGGTAAAACAAAACAGTACTAGAGATAATTAATTGGCAACCTCAAAATGAAGTTACTTAACACTTAACAATACTTGTAAAACTAGTAATTCATACAGACATTATAACACAATACTCATATAGACACAATACTCATATAGACATTATAACACAAAACTAGTAATTCATACAGACATTATAAAGCTAATAACCTCATAATTGATACGTACTACAATTCATTTCAACAAAGGCTATAACATTCTTCATATAGACATTATAACACAATACTCATAAATTCTACAAAATTAGCCATTACACTAAAGCAATAGTATTTGAAAATTCTACAAAGCAATAGTCCATAATTACAACAAAGCATTCAATTCTACATTTTTACTACACAATTACAACACAAGATTAGCTTTTCTTAGTACTTGAAAAATCAAACAAAAATCAAAGAAATAGTCCATAAAAAATGAAGTACTTACTAGTGAGTAATGTCTAGTCACTCCTTGTAATTTCGCCTATGTTAGATCCTTTTGACTCTTGATTTGCAACTAGCGGTACCAAAAGTTGGTCGTTCGTCAACCCATCATCTATATTAAAAATGCCAATTTAAAATATCAATAGTTCAATACCCAAAATTAAACTAAAAAGCTACAATTAAAGTAACAATATTTATAACTAGAAGTCTAGAACAAACCTTGTATTTCATATCCACAAATCCAATTACGTCCACAAATTAATGCTTGTGCATTATCCGGTAGAAGCGAACTACGATATTTTGTGAGAACTTTTGCTCTAATGCTAAAGGTCAACTCTGAAGCAACCGTTGTAATTGGAATTGATAAGATATCATATGCCATATTCGCTAGTATTGGATATCTATAATAACGTAATATTTGAAAATACTAAATAGTCATTAGTCATGTATAAAATAAAGGTATAAAACTAGAATAAAAAAATGATTGGGTACCTCTCAGAAAGTTTTTTTCATTCTTCTAGAATATTAAAAGAAGATCTGTTAGTGACGATTTTCTCCTCTAAGTATTGTTCCAATTCTGTTCTTGTTGATGTAGTACCTTGCACTTCCCTCACAAACTCCTATTTAAAATTTTAAACATCAAAATTTATCAACATAAATATGCAATATAGATAAATATGCAAAAAATTAAAAAATTTATAATACATGAAAACTTTACTTACATCAAACTCATCATCACTATGTTCACTTGTGTTGGTAGCAATAGTTGAAGTCCCTACACCATCTTGAGGTTGTTGTAAACCATCTTTTGGCAACTCCGTTACATATTCCATGAACAAAGATTTCATAGCATCCACAATTTTCTCCACTTTTCTATTTATAACATACTCATCCGTCTCAAATTTTTTCAATTTAAATTTGACAAATTGCACCTTATACCTTGGGTCAAGAATAGTAGCTATGGACAAGATAACAACATAGTCGCTCCAATATTTTTCAAACTTTGGCAACATCTCATTTGCCATATTTCTAATAACCTCAATCTCACAAGACTTATTAAACATCAAAAGTTCTTTTATCCTCAACACATGTAAGAAATACAGATTTGATGTTGGATAACTGGTTCCCGAAAAAAGTTCTGTAATTTTCCAGAATGGTTTCAAAAATGTAGTGATAGCTTGTGCTATTTCCCACTCATCATTTGTTGGACAAGTTGTGTAAGATGATTCAACCATGGCATATTGAAAGAATACATCTTTAAATTTCAGAACACTATCAAGCATCTCCCATTTGGAATTCCATCTAGTTACACAATCCAAACGCAAACCCGATTCTACGGACACAAGCAATTGTTCACAACATGTAACAAACTTTAATATTCTACTTTCGGATCCTTAATATATTTGACACTCTCTAATTTTGCGTAAAGGTTCACTTGCAATTTTCAAACCATCTTGAACAATGAGATTTAATATGTGAAAGAGAACAAGAACATGGAAAAACCTACCATTGCAAAGCAAGTTTCCTCTCAAATGAGCCTTCAAGAAATTTTGCATGTTGTAGTTGTTTGTTGCATTATCTAAAGAGAGAGAAAAGATCTTTTTTTCAATTCCCCAATCCTTTAAAAACTCAAAGATTTTTTGTGATAAAAAGTACCTTGGGTATGTGGTGGGGAAATGATGCGAAATTTATAATCCTACTGTGCAACACACAATCATGATCAATAAAGTGAGCGGTTAAACAAATATAACCCTCACTAGTACCGGACGACCACAAATCAAAAGTGAGACAACTCAAATGCACGTTTCAATTTTACTTTCTCAAGCTTATAAATTTTAATACAATCCGCTTTGGCAGTGTTTCTAGTATACGATTTCACATCTAGATTCAAATAGTTATGCACTCTTCGTAATCCTTCATGTTCAACAATCAAGAATGGATAGTTATGCATCATGATTGCTTCAACCATTTTATCCCTATAAATGAGCTGACTAATTTTTCTTTTAAGCATATTTCCTTTATGACCTAGATGCATTTGGGTCACATTTTGGCTAACTAAACTGGGACATAACTTTCATGTGCATGCAAATTTCTAGTCCCGTGAGAACTACCACCATCTCCAATAGCATAACTTTTTGTGCATGTTTTACAATATGCTCTTAACTTTTTGGTTGAAGGATCTACCTTTTTTTCATATTGATTCCAAATTGAACTTTCTTCCCTTTGTTTTCTCTTCGAACTGTCAATTGGTTGTGTCAAATTGTCCAAGCTTTCAACTCCCCCATCAATCAAATCAATTGTTACACGATCCCGTCGATCCATAAGAACTCTACAAATAAACAAAAATTTTAAACAATTAACACATACTCAATAATACTAGGTACTTTTGATTGAGACAAGAGAGAAATTAACTCTGGGTTTTGGGGATATATATATATATACAGTAATCTATACACACATAAATTTCCATTGAGGTGCAAATTAATATTTTTTTTCCATGGCTAACTGCACTTTACCAAGCATTAATTATTATTTACTAGGGCTTCATTAAAATAATTTGATATCAAACCCAAATCATCAATTCACCCAAGTGCTTATGAGGGATAATTGGACAAACACCACTGCCTTATAACTTATAAGCAGTGCTCCATTTGAAAATGATAATTCATTTGCCTACTTTGCTCCGACAAAATAGCGATCCACATTTAGGCCTTAAAAGTTAAAGAAATTGATCGATCTATTCACGGTGGGATAAGCGCTCATCGATCCAATGAAGCAACTGAGAAAATACCCAAATCATACTCATACATATATATATATATAAACCCGGTAAAGCGAAGAACCACTCTTCAAATTTCACTCCCAAATACGAAATCAAAAATACCCAATAATTTTTGGTCCAAATCAGTCAACCACAAAGACATACAATCATACTATTACAGATAAATTAGTAAAATTATCAATTAAATTATTCAAAGTTCAAACAAAAATTGCTCAAAAATCAAAATGATTATAAACAATAGATTAAAATCTTATTGAAGCAAGCGAAGAGAGTGGAAAAATACACGAGAGTGCAGGGCGAGGAGAATAGAGTAGGGTTTTAGCTTTTTAGGGGAGAGGACGAACTGTGAAGCCGTGAAAGCAAGCTTATGCGTTGTCTCGTCGATTGAATCAAAGTGTGGATAGAGGATTTGTGGAAGAGTAGAGCTGTAGAGGTGAGGCTGTGAAGAGTCTAAAGACTGAAGTGTGAAGGGCCGACGTCGAATTGCCGAAGGTTCTCGACTCCTCTCTCTGTTACAGCCTTAGCGAGTTAGCGATTAAGGTAAGGAGTAAGGACTAAGGAGATTAGAGATCAGATAACACTTAACAGATAGGGTTTTTTTAAAAGGACCGGGCGGGTTGGACGCCCACGGGCGGGTTATCATTGGGCCGGGCCAAAAAGGCCCAGATTTTTGTGGGCCAAAAAAATGAAGCCTATACTTGACTTTTGTGGCGAAGTGTTGGCCTTGCATGAACTGGGCCGATTTTCCCAGGTGTACCTTCTTAAATGTTTTACAGACATGATTCTGCACTTGTTCAGTTTCAGCTTTAGGTTCTTGGTGATTCATAGAGTGGCTCTCCTGATCGTCTTTGTGCTCTGTCACTTTTCTGAATGCTATCTCTTTGGCCTTCTCGGCTCTCAGCTTGGCTGCCATCTTCAATGGCATTCTCATCTTTGTTGAGTGAAGCTCTAATCCTTCTAAGTCCATCTGTAAAGCGGCTTCACTTCCACCTTGGTAGTCTTACTGTCACTAAGACTTGTTTTGTTGATCTTTGGTGGAACTTGTAGAGTCAACAATAGCATTCAACAACTCAACAATTCTACAACCTTTCAATCATCAGCAACTCTTGATCTTTGAGGCTTCTGTACTATTAGCAGATTACTGCTCCCTTGTCGTTGATACTGTCTTCTCAAAGAGACATAAGTTTTTCTTCGTCACATGTAGCAAAAGGCAGTCATGCATATCTCATTCTGGCTGAAGTTATTAAATCTTCTTGTATCGTAGAGATGGGCATTTTTAGGGTTGATCATTCTACGATCCTTTGATAGCACTACGAACGTAGTCTTTCTTGTCAGTTTGTGTTTGTTGAGTTCTGCTCCCATCATGAGTTCCTCATGTTTGATGCTCAATGATCCTCTGTAGTTAGCTTCTTTGAGGATTCTTCTCTTATGACATGCTTTGCATATTTGAACATATAAGACCCTTTTTTTCTTTAGTTGAATGGCTTGCTTCCACATAAAAGATCAGCAACCATGTGTGCTTCATTCTGATTAGCTCAGCAGGTCTTCAAGGACAGGCTTTGACATATAGGAATTTTATCAGAATCATGTCTGAACAGTCTTAAACCTTCTGCTGGCTGAATCTTTCCTAACTGAAGTCTTCTGCTTTAGCATTCCTTAGTGTGGCCAGTAGGACCAAGTACCTGCAGGTTGTAAATTTCTATTTTTGGTACCCATGGTTAAATGTGTCCTACTTGGTTAATCTTCTAAATTAACCCCTGTTCCTCATATATTTGGATAATCATCATATTGATCACCACAAGTCATATACATGTATGTAACTAATTTAGATAATACATTTTGAGATGCATGAAGGTGAATGTGTGTAATATCTGCTATAAAAAACACTTTTTCTTTGATGGTTTCATCATTTGCTAGGTTATGTTCACATGACTTAAATATTCACAGAGTGAGAATCAACTCTACGATTTATCAGTATCTGGTTGATTCATGGAGATGATCAGTTTCTATGAATCTTCAAGATGCTCTTGTAGAACTGATCATACTCTGTGTGTTATTAAACACTTAGAACATAGGTTGTACGTGCATACTAACCCATCAGCAAAGATTACTTCACCTAAGATTAATTTAACCTGTGATGCTCTCAGGTCTTATTTCAGATTTCTTTCACGATGTCATCTTCAACCTAAAACTTGGATGGAGAGAAAGTTTATAGGCATTTGAGTTTCCACCCTTAGTGTACTTTCTCTCTTAACCTTTTTAGGTAGATTATGATTCCTTGAAAGATTACTGTTATAGTTCTAAAGGAGGTGCAATATGATGTACACAGTTATACTGGTGAGGAACCGTACCTTTCTACCGTTAGTTCTTTAACAGTCATTTAACTTTGACATACTGAGATTAGGCATTGATGTGCATAGTTTCTCAATTACTCCTGACAGCTTGTTGCTCTAGTTGTCCTTCAATCAATCAGTCGTGGTCTTGAGGATGCAGCCTAAGAGAATCTCAACATCTTCAGTTCTTCGACATCCTTGAGTTCACAAGGTTTACAATCAGCTGCTGGTTGGCCAGACACATGTTTGAGAAGTACTTCTTTCTTCTCTGGATGAACATTTCTTTGCAAGTATGGCCTTTTCATCTTTTCAGCCTGGTGGATGTTTGACTCTTTTCTGTTGATGTCTCTAGTGCTTCCTAGCCTGGTCTTCAGACTACAAGATTGACTGCGGGCAAAAATTGGTCTCGTAGATATGACAATCAAGAGTGTAGACCAACATGAGTAGCTTCAGGTGTATATACACATTTACCTGTACACAATATTTCCAACATGTGAGCTACTGCATATAACAAGTGACTTACTACTAAACTAAGTCTCAAAGCGATTACCTTTTGAATATAGCATGAGGGCATGCTCTGATACCAATTGTTAGTTCCCAATAGGCACAATAGATCTAGAAGGGGGGGGGGGGTTGAATAGATCCTTAGAATTTTAAATTCTTTTCTCTTTTATTTTGCATTGCTCATGAATTAACATATGACAAACATAAGAATCTTTTCAAGCACAGCGGAATAAGTAAAAAATCCCCTTCATTGATATATTCATAATCATACATACATTGTTCATAGAGTTAGTTCAGTGGTAAGTGGTTAAGACATACATAGCAGTTATAGTAGTTAATATACATAATGTAAATGACATAAAGTAAAAGACACAAGGGGTTTTAAGTGGTTCAGAGACTCAAGCTCCTAATCCACTCTTCCACTTTCAACTAGTAGGAATTCCACTAAGGAAGGGCAGCACCCTGAATCACTAAGATTCCTTTAAGGCCAGCAGCCTTGGGACCTCAGCTCACTAAGAACTCTTCAAGGCCAGTAGCCTTGGAACTTCTCTAGTTCCCTAGGAACTCTTCAAGCCCAATAGGCTTGGGATCTTCATTTAGTCCCTCAGGACAAGGACCCCTCAGGCCTTGGCTTCTTGTTGTTGTAGCTGTTGTTGTTGTTGGTGCTGAACTGCTAAGATGTCATTAAGCTCTGATCATCTTTTGTACTTAGCAGCTTGGTGTGGTCCTCTTTGCATTCTGCTTCGATTCTAGACCACATCTTCTTTGGTGCAGCTGATCTTTACTCTTTTTTGATCATCTTCATCTGATGTCAGCTGTGCACCATCACCATCTAGATTTGCTAAGTCTCTGGGCTTTTGGTAGACTTCATCTGGCACTTAGCAAACCCTGAACCCTTCTTGAATGTTTTGTAGACAAGGTTCTGCACTTGTTCAGTTTTAGATTTAGGTTCTTGGTGATTCGTAGAGTGGCTCTCCTGATCTTCTTTGTGCTCTGCCACTTTTCTGAATGCTATCTCTTTGGCCTTCTCGGCTCTCAGCTTAGCTTCCATCTTCAATGGCATTCTCATCTTTGTTGAGAGAAGCTCTAATCCTTCTAAGTCCCTCTTTAAAGCGGATTCACTTCCACCTTGGTAGTCTCACTGTCACTGAGACTTGTTTTGTTGATCTTTGGTGGAACTCGTAGAGTCAACAATAACATTCAACAACTCAATGATTCTACAACCTTTCAATCATCAGCAACTCTTGATCTTTGAGGCTTTGTCGATTTATACTGCTTCCCAATCTTCCCATTGGAAAGTGGCCGTCGGACGTTATTCAAATGGCTTCATAGATCTCGAGTTATTTGGTGCAGACTGCAGATGTGACGTAACATCTTTTTTTGAATTTCTGACACTGCAGTCTACTGTTTCACCTACCCCATCAGAGATGTCACTTTCATGTCTCGGGTAGGTCGACGACTTTATTTCCCTCTTTCTGATTTCTTGATCAGAGGTTGTCCTTTTGCATCGATGTTCTCAATAAGCTCTACTCGAATATCAATCCTCAGATTGAGCCGTTGCCAATGCCTTAATCTTCAGTTGTTCGAGCTCTACGATTCTGATGCATGACTCCCTGGACCAGATCGTAGTGTCTTGTTGATTGTTGCTTCTTGACTTGTAAGATCAACACTACGATCTTGAAGAGTGTTCATTAGATCTCTAATGTGGAACACCTCTTCCTTCTTTTCATCTTGATGCTTCAACACTTACATTTGCCTCATTGTTCTCGGAAATCGATGGCTTGACTTCTTGCTCTGGCCCCTTCTGAATAACAAGACACTTTGGATTTGTGGCATGTCCAGCTCGCTTTCTCCTTGTGATCTCCCGTTCACTTATCATCAATGGACTGACCCAATGCTTAATCACTTTAGACTTGTTGTTCAGAGGCTGACCAGTATCTTTGTGTATATTCCATCAGTTTCTTCTTTGTTTGGCAAACACTACGATCTTGGTCATCTTCAAGATCGTTGTCTTCTGTCTGCTTGACAGCTACTACACTTGTTAACTTTCCTTAGTCAGTTACAAAAGTCTTCTTCTGATCTCTTTTTGGAAGACTTCATCTCGAATGGCTTCACAACTCAATCTTGATGCTGATTGGGTTGGTGCTGAGATCTTATGTTAGCTTGTATGCCATTCGTTGAGTGCCCTCTGATTTCCTTGGTGAGATGTATCTTTACATTACCAATCAGAGGCTTCATTCCTTTTGGATATTCATGGAGTGCTCAAATGTTGAGAATCGTTTTTTCTCTACGATTCTCCCTAGGCTTTGTGAGCACATCTGTTGAGGTCTTAGCTCTGCACTCTACGATTCAGCTTTGATTGTGCAGACACTACGACTCCGAGATCTGATATTGACACTACGATTTCTGTCGTTGTGCTTGTTGTCTTCACCTGATCTTGCTCGACTACGATCTCTACCTTTGATGCGATTAGTAGACTCCACGACTCTGAGTGTAGTTTACGATTCTTAACTTGGCTTCGACAGATGCTCGATCGACTCATAGACAGGCTATCTCTACCATTCTGAGCATGACTTCCTCAACAGACTACGGTCCTAAGGAAGTGCTTCTCGCTACACTACGATCCTTCCTCGTTTCTCCTGGCAATCTACTAACTCCGAGATCTACTATTTTGCAGACTACGATTCTGCCTTGATAGCTCTTGTGTTATCCTTGACTCTCCTGGAAGACTACGATATCTGATGCAGTGCTCGATGATCAGACAAGCCTATCTATTACATAATAAGATCAACCTAACATGTTTGATCTTTCTATATTTGTAGTCCTTGTACATCATTTCTTTTTAAGGACTTTACAAAGCTGTTTTGCTTATGTAGGATCAACCTAACATATTTGATCAATTCATTCTAAGTCCTTGTACATATGTTTCTATAATCTATTAGAGGACTTTACAACTTTTCTTAATGCAAGCATACTTGCATATTCATTCATATGTATATCATAATCAAATCATATATATATAGGAATAACATTCACATGTTTATTCCTGACAATCTCCCCCTATTTGATTATGACAAAAACAATAAGTGCATATGCATGTTATGAATGAATCTTATATATACAGTGAGCTGCTGTATTTCTAAAACAGATAATCATGAATGTCATTTATAATAATATGGAATTTAATACACTGACATTTTACATCCTGGATCCAGAACATACCTAACTAGTTAGAGATGTACCTCATTAGCTCCATGTATGCTTCCAGGATGTCTGTTGATTAGCTACTCATCTGTTTGATTTGTTTGCTCCTCCTTCTCCTCTTCTTCTGGCTCCCCCTCAGTCTTAGGTTCATCATCCTTTGGCTCCCCCTCAGATGATGAACCATCTTCTTTTTCTGCTTTCTTCTTCTTTGTCTTCCTTTCTTGTTTGCTCCTGCACTCCTTGCCTTTTCTTGAATGCCTCTTACTTTGCCTTTTTCTACTCCTCTTTTTCTCCCCCTTTTTGTCATTAATCACTTGAGAGAGCTGTTCTATGTTGGACATAAGCTGCTTCATTAAGTAAGAGGAGTTACCGACTTCAATCTTGAGTTCTTGTTGGCTTAACTCAAGTTGTATAGAGAAAGACTGATTCATGTTGTCAATCTTGTCAGAGAGGGCATGGAATTGTTCTTCATTTTCCTTTCGCGCTCATAGAGCTTTAGCCTTTTAATCATGTATGGCTTTCAGATAGATGTTATCTCTCTCTTTGATTTTGAGAGATATATCAGCCATAGTTGCTTGAGTTCTATCTTGAACTGGGTTATCTTTTGTTGCTGTTAACTGCTTTGACTCTTCATTCATTAGAAATATCCTCTCAGCCAGCTCAGCAGAATTCCTTAACAGCTCCTGCTCCATGGGATTTTGGTCATCTGGTCTGGCAACTTCTTGTTTAACACTAGCTTGGACTCTACGATTTTCATCCTTGGATAGATTTTGGAAAGTGTTGACAATCTGAGAAATCGTTGAGTACCAATCAATATTGGAAGATGAAGGGATGTTAGATATCTGAGCTTGGGCAGATGGAGGCTTCTCAATTTGGATTTGAACATCATCAATGGTAGAGTAATCAGACTCTATGATTATCCCTTTGGCCATAGTCCTTCTGCCTTCAGTGTCCACTCTATGATCGTAGGGAATGTAGTGATTTCCAGCTTGTCTGTAGATTTTGTAGTGAGGCTTGTCATTGATCATCATGGTTGCAAACTTCTTTACCCTTGGAAAGTTTTCTAACACCAGCTCAAGATTTGGAAACTGAGAATAACACCAGCTGAAGTAACTTTCATCTCTCTCACTGTGTGCTTTTAGCCAAGGCATCCATGGAAAGAACCATCTCAGCAAAGGTTCTTCAGAATTGTACAAAGTTGTGCAATCTAACTCCATATTTTTCCAGTTATGAAGCACTTCATCTGTAGTCAACCTTACAACTCGAAGTTGTTCATTTCTATGATTTATCCATCTTGCTGCTGGCTCTGCTGGAGGCTCATCAAAGACTTCCACTACAATTCTTCTTTTAATTCTGGCCGGAGAGAGAACATGATAATATTCTAGCTCCTCAGATTCCTGATGTGCGAAATCGGAGTCTTTCTCTGTCTCTTCCCTTTTTGAGCTAGAATTTTGCTGATCTCTTTCATTAGATTCATCAATGAATTCTTCTTGCTGAATTTTATTTTCGGAGTCTTCTTCAGTAATATCTTTGTTGGATTGATCTTCTTCATTATTAGTCTCATCTTCTTCACTCTCTTCCTGTGACTCAGATCCATCATCACTTAATTCAATGATTTTAGTAGATTGATCATTTCTCTTCTTTGAGGCAAATTGAGCAAGTAGTCTGTGACTCTTCCTTCTTCTGGGAGGTTCAACTATGGGTGAGTCAGAGTCTTCTTCTTCTTCAGACTCTGACTCCTTTGAGTCATCAGACTGGCTTTCTTGATCTTCATCATTGGTAGGGGCAGGTGTTTCCTTTTCGAATTCATCATCTTTTAAGCCATCATGAGGGCTTGATGGAGCACTTGCATTTGGAGATTCCGATGGGTCATTTTGCAGCTTCCCTTCATTTTCAAGAGTGATTACTCTGAGAGTTGGTCACTGGACTTGCATATTTCTTTTCCTCATCATCACCCCTGGTACTTTCTTCCATAGATTCAACTTCTTCTTCATTGTTGAACTTGCTCCTTGAGGGTTCAATCTTTGAACTTTCAGTTCCTTCCCATCTTCAGACTCTTCATGTTCTTCTTTGTTGGATGAACTTTCCTGGGAAACTGGGGTTGGTTTGTTTACCATCTTAGCTTTCTTTCTTGAAGGCTCTTGAAGCAATCTGTTGCTTCTTCTTCTTTTTGGGTTTACAACAGTTGATGCTGGTTTTTCTTCTGCTTCTTGTTTCTTCTTATCAGTGGAGACAAGGCTTGATAGCACCTTTGCATTCTTCACATTCTTAGACTTCTTCTTTGCAGTTGTGGCAGCAACTGATGTAGAGTCATCAGACTCAAAGCTTTCTTCCTCCTTTGCCTTTCTCTTCTTTGCAGAGACTTTCCTGCTGCTTTCGGTTTGTGTTAGCCTCCTGTTTTCCTTTGGGTTCTTCTTCTAATTTATGAACAACTGAGGAGACATTACTTTATGAACATTTAGATGCTCTCCTTCATTATCCTTGATTTTGTTTCCCAACTTTTTCTTTAGCACAATGCTCAACAATCTTCCATGAAACACTTTTGTCAGAGGTTTTTCTGTAGACTTCTTTAACTCAACCTTTTCTACCCATTTGGAGATTTGATTAAATAGAATAGCTCCAAAGTTGATTTTCTTCTTTAGAACTATGGCAGACATGATCTTCAACTCTTTGGTTGAGTATGTGGTCGTGTGTGTAGTGTCTTTTGCGATATACATTTTCCCATTTTATCTCAAAGAAGGAACTCAAATTCCTCAGGGAATTCCTTCTTCTTCATATCTTTCTGACTAGGGTTTCTTTGGTACCGTATTAGCCTCTTGCCTTCTTCAATGTCGACTTCTTCCAGGTTTATCAGACCTTGATTGGAAAACTCTAGACATTGATTGATGTCTGATGCTCTTATCTTTAGACTAGATCCTTTCACCTTAGTAGCCAGAAGCCCAGAGTTCGTTGAAGCATTTGAGTAGAACCGCTTCACTAGTTCTGTATAGACTGGAGTGTTGGCTTCCAGGCATTCAGAGAACCCAGCTTCCTTTACGAGTTCAAGTATGTCCTTGAACTTTGTTTCTGATTCTTCAAACTTTGTAAAGCCGAGTTGAATACCCATTATAACCTTCCATTCTGCCATTTGATGAGTTCAAGGTATGGTATGTGGTTCAGAGAGATTTACCTGAATGTGATTTGGGCTCTGGAAGTTTTGATTGGTTTGGCTTCGACGAGGATTCTAGGGTTTGAGAAAGGGAGGGAGAGAGGTTCAATGAGTTCTGGAAACTGTCTGCAGTTTTTTTGAATTTATCTTTATGGCAGTTCCTTCTTATACTGCATACGTTATAACGTGTTAACTAGCCATTGGTTGCACGATGCCCAGTAACTAGATGTAACTCCCCATTAACTTTTCAGTTAGATGTCTCTTTTAGAAAAGTAGACGTTTGATTGACGTGGATTGACCGTTGACCTTTCTAGTTCATAGAGTAGTATGATAGGGCAGCTATAGACACTACAATTTCCTTTGTTGACTTTACGATCAACTTTTAGAGATGCTGCAGTTGATGGTTTTGACATTTAATCCTTATCTTGAAACTGCATAGCTTGACCACTGATGTACCTTATGAAGGCTTGAGCACTTTTCTTCAGCAGGACATCTTTTCAATCAGCATTCACACTTATCTCCTCGTAATCTGAATGGTTGAGCAATTGTCCCGTTATTTCAAGCTCCTCACGAGTTGGAGTAGCTTATTGTAAGACTGCAATCATTGAGTCTGTTTCTACGATTGCTGAGGTTACACTACGATTGTTGAGGTTATATCACAATCGTTGAGTTCTCACAACCTCTACTCTACGATCGTTGACTGTCTTAGTTCTTGAGATAAATTTGGCTAAGTTGTCCTTTTGGGTTAAGGTAGCTCAGGAAGGGCCAACCTCTTAGAGTGAGCTAAGGGTCAGGTTTGTCCCTGAGGTGCTTTCCAGATGAAATACTTTTTAGAGGCGATTTGCACTGATATCTCATTTGACCTTTTCTGTTAGGGAGTTTCTTTTCCAACTTTAGACAATTGCATTTGCTGTAATTGTGGTGTTCACCTGCTCTTACACTATGATCAGATGTTTGATCGTAGCCATTCCACGATTTCGAGTTGGGTGGCTGAAAGGTTATCAGTAGTACGTTTTAAGACGTTCCTACTTATTATGGATCTTCATTTGGTTCATCAGCCACAAAGTTTTGGGACTCTATAACTGGTATACTTCTTCATAGTATATCTTCTGATGATGTAGAGCTTCACTATTAGCAGATTACTGCTCCCCCGTAGTTGATACTGTCTTCTTAGAGAGACATAAGTTTTTCTTCGTCATGTGTAGCAGAAGGCAGTCATGCATATCTCATTCTAGCTGAAGTCATTAAATCTTCTTGTATCGTAGAGATGGGCATTTTCAGGGTTGATCATTCTACGATCCTTTGATAGCACTACGAACGTAGTCTTTCTTGTCAGTTTGTGTTTGCTGAGTTCTGCTCCCATCATGAGTTCCTCATGTTTGATGCTCGATGATCCTCTGTAGTCAGCTTCCTTGAGGATTCTTCTCTTATAACATGCTTTGCATGATTGAACATATAAGACCCTTTTCTTCTTTGGTTGAATGGCCTGCTTCCACATAAAAGATCAGCAGCCATGTGTGCTTCATTCTGATTAGCTCAGCAGGTCTTCAAGGACAAGCTTTGACATATATGAATTTTATCAGAATCATGTCTGAACAGTCTTAAACCTTCTCTTTGGATGAATCTTTCTGATCAAGTCTTACCTTGACATTCCTTAGTGTGACCAGTAAGACAAAGTACCTGCAGGTTGTAAATTTCTATTTTTGGTACCCATGGTTAAATGGGTCCTGCTTGGTTAACCTTCTAAACCCCTGTTCCTCATATATTTGGATAATCATCATATTGATCACCACAAGTCATATACATGTATGTAACTAATTTAGATAATACATTTTGAGATGCATGAAGGTGAATGTGTGTAATATCTGCTATAAAAAACACTTTTTCTTTGATGGTTTCATCATTTGCTAGGTTATGTTCACATGACTTAAATATTCACAGAGTGAGAATCAACTCTACGATTTATCAGTATCTGGTTGATTCATGGAGATGATCAGTTTCTATGAATCTTCAAGATGCTCTTGTAGAACTGATCATACTCTGTGTGTTATTAAACACTTAGAACATAGGTTGTACATGCATACTAACCCATCAGCAAAGATTACTTCACCTAAGATTAATTTAACCTGTGATGCTCTCAGGTCTTATTTCAGATTTCCTGACAACTTGTTGCTCCAGTTGTCCTTCAATCAATCAGTCGTGGTCTTAAGGATGCATCCTAAGAGAATCTCAACATCTTCAGTTCTTCGACATCCTTGAGTTCACAAGGTTTACATCGAGCTGCTGGTTGGCCAGACACATGTTTGAGAAGTACTTCTTTCTTCTCTGGATGAGCATTTCTTTGCAAGTATCATCTTTTTAGCCTGGTGGATATTTGACTCTTTTCTGTTGATGTCTCTAGTGCTTCCTAGCCTGGTCTTCAGACTACAAGATTGACTGCGGGCAAAAATTGGTCTCATAGATATGACAATCAAGAGCGTAGACCAACATGAGCAGCTTCAGGTGTATATACACATTTACCTGTACACAATATTTCCAACGTGTGAACTACTGCATATAACAAATGACTTACTACTAAACTAAGTTTAGAACAATGTTTGTGCCTAGGATCAGTCTCAAAGCGATTAGCTTTTGAATATATAATGAGAGCCTGCTCTGATACCAATTGTTAGTTCCCAATAGGCACAATAGATCTCGAAGGGGGGGAGGGGTGGTTGAATAGATCCTTAGAATTTCAAATTCTTTTCTCTTTTATTTTGCATTGCTCATGAATTAGCATATGACAAACATAAGAATCTTTTCAAGCACAGCGGAATAAGTAAAAGATCCCCTTTATTGATATATTCATAATCATACATACATTGTTCATAGAGTTAGTTCAGTGGTAAGTGGTTAAGACATACATAGCAGTTATAGCAGTTAATATACATAATGTAAATGATATAAAGTAAAAGACACAAGGGGTTTTAAGTGGTTCAGAGACTCAAGCTCCTAATCCACTCTTCCGCTTTCAACTAGTAGGAATTCCACTAAGTAAGGGCAACACCCTGAATCACTAAGATTCCTTTAAGGCCAGCAGCCTTGGGACCTCAGTTCATTAAGAACTCTTCAAGGCGTGACCTTGGAACTTCTCTAGTTTCTAGAACTCTTCAAGCCCTTGAGCTTGGGATCTTCATTTAGTCCCTCAGGACAAGGACCCCTCAGGCCTTGGCTTCTTGTTGTTGTAGCTGTTGTTGTTGTTGGTGCTGAACTGCTAAGATGTCATTAAGCTCTAATCATCTTTTGTACTTAGCAGCTTGGTGTGGTCCTCTTTGCATTCTGCTTCGATTCTAGACCACATCTTCTTTGGTGCAGCTGATCTTTACTCTTTTTTGATCATCTTCATCGATGTCGGTGTGCACCATCACCATCTAGATTTGCTAAGTCTCGGGCTTTTGGTAGACTTAAATGCAGCTTAGCAAACCACGAACCCTTCTTGAATGTTTTGTAGACAAGGTTCTGCACTTGTTCAGTTTTAGCTTTAGGTTCTTGGTGATTCGTAGAGTGGCTCTCCTGATCTTCTTTGTTCTCTGCCACTTTTCTGAATGCTATCTCTTTGGCCTTCTCGGCTCTCAACTTAGCTTCCATCTTCAATGGCATTCTCATCTTTGTTGAGAGAAGCTCTAATCCTTCTAAGTCCCTCTTTAAAGCGGATTCACTTCCACCTTGGTAGTCTCACTGTCACTGAGACTTGTTTTGTTGATCTTTGGTGGAACTCGTAGAGTCAACAATAACATTCAACAACTCAATGATTCTACAACCTTTCAATCATCAGCAACTCTTGATCTTTGAGGCTTTGTCGATTTATACTGCTTCCCAATCTTCCAATTGGAAAGTGGCCGTCGGACGTTATTCAAATGGCTTCATAGATCTCGAGTTATTTGGTGCAGACTGCAGATGTGACGTAACATCTTTTTTTGACTTTCTGACACTGCAGTCTACTATTTCACCTACCCCATCAGAGATGTCACTTTCATGTCTCGGGTAGGTCGACGACTTTATTTCCCTCTTTCTGATTTCTTGATCAGAGGTTGTCCTTTTGCATCGATGTTCTCAATAAGCTCTACTCGAATATCAATCCTCAGATTGAGCCGTTGCCAATGCCTTAATCTTCAGTTGTTCGAGCTCTACGATTCTGATGCATGACTCCCTGGACCAGATCGTAGTGTCTTGTTGATTGTTGCTTCTTGACTTGTAGGATCAACACTACGATCTTGAAGAGTGTTCATTAGATCTCTAATGTGGAACACCTCTTCCTTCTTTTGTGCAGTGCTTCAACACTTCTGTTTGCCTCGACTATTCTCAGATATTGATGGCTTGACTTCTTGCTCTGGCCCCTTCTGAATAACAAGACACTTTAGATTTGTGGCATGTCCAGCTCGCTTTCTCCTTGTGATCTCCCGTTCACTTATCATCAATGGACTGACCCAATGCTTAATCACTTTAGACTTGTTGTTCAGAGGCTGACCAGTATCTTTGTGTATATTCCATCAGTTTCTTCTTTGTTTGGCAAACACTACGATCTTGGTCATCTTCAAGATCGTTGTCTTCTATCGCTTGATACTCATCGCACTTGGTCTTGACTTTCCTTAGTCAGTTACAGAAGTCTTCTTCTAATCTCTTTGTGGAAGACTTCATCTCGAATGGCTTCACAACTCAATCTTGATGCTGATTGGGTTGGTGCTTAGATCTTATGTTAGCTTGTATGCCATTCATTGAGTGCCCTCTGATTTCCTTGGTAAGATGTATCTTTGCATTTCCAATCCAGAGGCTTCATTCCTTTTGGATATTTTGGGAGTGCTCAAATGTTGAGAATCATTTTTGCTCTACGATTCTCCCTAGGCTTTGTGAGCACATCTGTTGAGGTCTTATCTCTGTACTCTATGATTCAGTTTTGATTATGCAGACACTACGACTCCAAGATCAGATATTGACACTACGATTTCTGTCGTTATGCTTGTTGTTTTTATCTGATCTTGCTCGACTACGATCTCTGCCTTTGATGCGATTAGTAGACTCCACGACTCTGAGTGTAGTTTATGATTCTTGACTTGACTTCGGTAAATGCTCGATCGACTCATAGACAGGCTGTCTCTACGATTTTGAGCATGACTTCCTCAGCAGATTATGGTCCTGAGGAAGTGTTTCTCGCTACACTACGATCCTTCCTCGTTTCTCCTGGCAGTCTACTAACTCCGAGATCTACTATCTTGCAGACTATGATTCTGCCTTGATAGCTCTCGAGTTTTCCTTGACTCTCCTGGCAGACTATGATATCTGATGTAGTGCTCGATGATCAGACAAGCCTATCTATTACATAATAAGATCAACCTAACATGTTTGATCTTTCTATATTTGTAGTCCTTGTACATCATTTCTTTTTAAGGACTTTACAAAGCTGTTTTGCTTATGTAGGATCAACCTAACATATTTGATCAATTCATTCTAAGTCCTTGTACATATGTTTCTATAATCTATTAGAGGACTTTACATCTTTTCTTAATGCAAGCATACTTGCATATTCATTCACATGTATATCATAATCAAATCATATATAAATAGGAATAACATTCACATGTTTATTCCTGACATATTATATTAATTACTATTAACCTTGCTAAATTAATACCTAGGGTTTATAACTTAGCAATTAGGGTTCTAATTTAGTAATTAGTGTTTCTAGATATTAATTAGGGTTTACCTAATTAACATAAAACATAGGAATGGTCATTAACTACATAACACATAACTTAACAAATCTTACAGTCATAACTAACTTATGTACTATAGTTTATCAGTAATGCTAGGGTTTACACTGTTTTACTATACTGTTCCACACATTAACATTACACACATATCTAGCATTTCTATATCACTGAAATATAAATAATATTATATTATTATTCTCATCCCTTATTCAAAATCTCGACTTAGGGTTTTGAATTCATATCTGACATAACCTTCATACATACCATCATTAATTAAGTTGAAATAATTAACCTAACCAATATAATAAAATACATATCATAAGAATCCTAATAATCATATCATATATACCATAATCATATTTCCATGGAAAATAAATAATAAATATTTTTATTACTGTAATTATTTTATTATAAGAATATAATCTATAATGATCAATAAGTCTAATAAGAAATTATTTACATTTAATAAATAAATTTATTTATCACATAGATACATATACTTTACTTTGCACATATTCCCACCTTTTATATATATATATATATATATATATATATATAAATTAACGCAAAAAGTTCTTATTGAAAATATTGGGTTATTACACCACCTTGGTGAAGATGAACATCAATCTCAAACGGATTCGACGCAGCCATACGGTTATCAAAGCTTTTGATGGATCCCGACAAAATTTTGTCGGAGAGATTGAGCTACCAATTGAGATTGGTCCTAATACATTCAGTGTATCCTTCCCCGTCCTCAAGATAGATTCAGGATACAACCTGCTATTGGGGAGACTATGGATCCACATGGCTGGAGCCGTCCCTTCTACACTACATTAACAACTCAAATACATTATCAACAATAGCCTAGTCACTGTCAATGCTGAGCCAGAATGTCCTGAACAAGGAGACCTACATATCATCATCTTCAATTCAGAAGTTGAACCGATCAGTTTTTATACTTTGGAAGTGAGTAACACGCAATACCATCCTATTGGAGCACCACTTCCTGTACCCAAGATTTCTACCGAGGTTATGTCGGCCACTAAAGAAATGATGTCATTAGGTCATCAGCCTAAACAAGGACTTAGTAAAGATAAGCAGGGTATTAAGCACCCTATTCAAATGTCCAGTCAAACTGGGACAGCCGGACTAGACTATTCTGCCAGTTCCAGTCACATAAATCCTCATGAGCACAAACAGGTTCCTCAAGCTTCCGCCACACGATGATTTTCTCCCCCATACCTCATGAAGGCGTCTGACATCTCAATAAAGGTGTCACCCATGTTATGGCCATCTTTGTTTCCCAAACCGATGATTGTTCAAAGTAAAGAGTCTTTGATTCACGATCCGAAGTGGAAGAAAGTGAACGAAAACGTAAATATGACATCGCCTTGATGATGTAGGTATACGCATCATTGTCCATGATGAATATACAAACAGATATACCCAGACGATGATTGCCTAGATGTTATGGTCATCATTCGGGAAAAGGAGGACGATAACAACCCCTCCATCACTGCAGTCCATCAGGACTTTGCCCTCGACAATTGGAGCAACACTCCATACATTGGTTGACGAGGGTAAAATAGACAGAAATCCCTATGCCCTGTACATAACTTTAATTGCTTACTTTTCTATATAGTATTAGCAGTTATTTTATCAAGTACATGCTAACACTTTTGTATGATTAAACAGTTTCATATATTAAGTGAAAATATATTTTGTTTCAGGACTACGAATTTAGATGTACTGTACTTGTGCGATGAGGTGCCTTTTCTCCACAAGGACTGTAACTTTGATGAAAAGTTGGACTCAGACTTGATGGAAATCCAAGAGGACATTGAGACACCTCAGGTGATCAAAGAATGGGTCGCAGACAAACCTAAGCCTAACCTTGATCAAACCACTTCTTTCAATCTTGGAACCTTAGAAAGCCCTAAGCTAATCCAGATTGGTTCAGACCTAACCCTAAACTAACGGAATGACATGGTTACGCTATTAACCCAATTCCAGGATGTGTTTGTATGGTCTCATGAAGACATGGTGGGTTTGTCCACTGACATTGTCCTTCATCGCCTTCCTATTAAGGAAGGATTTAAGCTAGTCAGGCAGAAGCTCAGGCAATTGAAACCTGAGTGGAGTTTAAAGGTGAAAGAAGAAATTGTGAAACAATTTCAAGCTGGCATTATCATGGTTTCTACATATCTGGAGTGGATATCCAACATTGTTCCCGTGCCTAAACTAGGAGGAAAGGTGCGAGTTTGCGTGGATTATCGGGATCTGAATTAAGCTTGCCTTAAAGATAGCTTTTCCGTGCCCTTTATCCACATTATTATTGATAATACTGCTTAATATGGCATGTACTCCTTTGCTGATTGCTTTGCTGGGTACCATCAGATTATGGTCGTTAAGGAAGGTCGTGAGAAAACTACTTTCATCACGCCTCGGGGAACTTTCTGCTACAGACGGTTGTCATTCGGCCTCATCAATGCCGGGGCAACCTATCAGTGAGCCATGATGGCTCTTTTCCATGACTTAATGCATAAAGAGATAGAGATCTACGTGGATGACATCATTGTTAAGTCCCAAAAGGAAGAAGACCATTTAGACCATATCAAAAAGCTTTTCAATAGGTTGCGTAAGTAAAACTTGAAGTTGAATCCAACCAAGTGCGCCTTTGGCGTCAAATCAAGCAAGTTGCTAGGTTTCTTAGTCACCCACAAAGGGATTGAGCTGGATCCCACCAAAATCCAGGCCATCAATGTGACGCCCCCAAAATCAGGTATACATCACCCATCTTGGGTCGTCAGATACATGGTACAGAAATCCAAATACAACTTAATTATACAACTGTCGTGTACAATACGACAAAACATAATCTATGAATTTTAATAAGAATATTGTCATCTAGACAATATCCACACTCAAAGGAGTCCTCGTTACAATTATTGTCACACTATTTCATAAAATAGTGGGGACTACTAATGCACCATCTAGGACCATCACTCTGTTCCCAGACTAGTACCCATTCGTTCTCATTTCACGAAGAAAACAGTGAAAGAAAGGGTGAGCTCAACTAGCCCGAGAAGAAATATTATGATTAAGATAATGCAGAATAAATTATCATTAGCCTTCAACAGTGTTAAACTGATAGAATACAATAGACAAAAATTTTAACTGTAGCGGAACAAACAATCCATTAAAAGAGTCAAGTAGAGAATAAAATCTACTATCTTTTATGATTTAAAAAGGTTTTTCATCACTTTTATCATTTGAGACTCAAACAATAAATAATCCACATCATCAAATCATCCCTGCACTACAGGCCAAGGATATTATTTAGCATCACGACCACGAATTATCCATGCACTACGAGCCAAAGATAATCGTATTTTCATCAACGGTCCTGATCATGCCATAAAACAATTCATCTTTGCACTACGACAAAGAGAATCCATAGCCATAATCATACCAAAAACTGTCCATCAATGCACTACGACAAATGAGGATTTTTACCACATCATTCGTTACATTACGGTCATGATTACACAAAATAATCCCTGGTCATAATCATACCAAGTCCATCTATGCACAATAGGCCACAGATGACTTTATCCACATTATTTGTAACATTACGGTCATGATTACACCGAATAATCCCTGGTCATAATCATACCAAGTCCATCTATGCACTACAGGCCACAAATGACTTTCAACATAATATAAATATGAGGATGATGACAATTACATAATATTCAATAAAACAAGTTCAAGAATTAATTTATCCAGGAACCAATAACATCCAAATTGTCAACATGATACTGCTTTATGGAGTAAAATTCAAGAATGCTCAGAAGAATATTTCCATGAAAAGATACTGGATGAAGCGCAAATATCAAGGATATTCCACTAATTTCATGGAGTATAGAAGTCAAAACTTTAACCAACTGAGTATAATAAAGAATGGAATAACAAAAGAAATCACCGGGCATGCGATATCGCATTGCATGAGGTTATTCCAAGCAGAATAATAAATAATAGAATCGGTTAAGTATAGCACGCATGCATGGATATTCAGCGAGAATAATAAATACGGAAACCGGTCCGGTGTAGACGCCTAAAACAGGATATTCCGAGAATAATAAAAGGCGGAACCGGTCCCGTAGAAACCTGCATGACAGGATGTTCCAGCGAATAATAAAGAATGAAATATTAGAAGAATTTCACCATGTATGCAGTACTTTGCATAGACAGGTTATTCCAACATAATAATAAAGAATGGAATAACAGAAGAATTTCACCAAGTATAGGGTAGCCCGCGTATACAGGTTATTCCAACAGAAATAAAGAATAGAATAACAAAAGTTCTCTTCATGAATACAAAAGAAATAATAACCCTTACGGGTACAACAAATAATATTCCCTACCTTAGAAGAAACTGGATATAGAAGTAGTGAAGTAGCAGAATACTTTTCTTCTTTCTCTCTATAATAATCACTCTAAAGCTTTTGTGAATTGGTGAGAAATGAAGGAAGGAAGAGCTTCTATTTATAGGAAAATATAGTTTCGATAATTGCACGTTTTGGGGCTCGAAAAATTACAGTAAAATACCTCCAACTTTTCTTTCATTTTTAATTTAGTCCTGCAAGTATTATCAAACTTGCATCAACTCCCCTAATAGTAAATAATGTGAATCAATAGTAAATCATGTGACTCAATAGTTCTAATCATGTGATAAAAACAATTACAGTATAGTACCTCCATCTATACCTCTATTTTTAACTTAATTAGTCATGCAAGTATTATCAATCTTGCACCAACTCCCCTAATAGTACATGAATGTGATTCAATAGTACAATCATGTGAATAAATAGTATAATCATGTGAATAAATAGTATAATCATGTGAAAAAAATTAATTACAGTATAGTACCTTCAACTATACCTCCATTTTTAACTTAGTAGTGCAAGTATTATCAATCTTGCACCACCACCCCTTATAGTATAAGAATGTGAATCAATAGTACCCCGTGAATAATAACTCATGAATAGTAACTCATGAATAGTAACTCGTGAATAGTAACTCGTGAATAGTAACTCGTGAATAGTACTCCGACACGAAAAGTGCTCCGAATACCCGAGTGAACAATATAACCTCCAGACATCAATTATCATCGAAATAAATGTCAATTTCCACTAACACTAATAATCCCAATACAATGGAATAATCAATTTTATCTTTAATCAACACAACTTATTCATCATTAATATTATAACTCATAATATTTAACAACCAGGTCGTTCCCAAGAAAGAGGGGGCTTTTCGATAAGGATTTTTCCTTATTGGCGCGCAATTAGGTGATCAAACCTCTCCTTGATAGAACTTTCTAGACATTGTCAATATTGAAAATAATAATATGAATAACTTTGTCGTCTCAATTATTGATTTAATAATAATAAATATTATGCAGATGATACTGTGATAATAATTGAATCAATAATATGAGAGATATGATCTTGACAATTCTTTGTAGCAATAATTGAGTATAAGCGAGTGACTTCTTACGTAAGCATCAATAATCAATACCGTGTGCTACTATGCAACCACGCGTATTCATTGTATTTTTTAAACAAGGTGTTTCAATAGTTAATGGTAAAACTTTCGTAGTTATTTTCATATAAAGTATTTTTGTCGCGTTTTCTCAATCCAACAATAATTTCGTTATGGGGTCCACCTAATGATTGTACCGTAAATGCGGATATTCCCTGACAAAAAGAATATTCCCCGACCAATCGAATATTATATAACAACTTGCGTACTTTGTAAAATTTATAAATATTACCCACAACTATAACATTATCTCAAATCCACACCATAATATTTAAAAAAATTATTTCGAGAAAATTAAATATTTATTCATAAAATCTGGGGTCTCACAATCAAGGAAATGCCCATTTCTCAGACAGAGAAGGAAATACGGGAATTTTTGGGAAGAATCAACTTTATTAGCAAGTTCATTTCTCAACTCACAGCAACCTGTGAGCCCATCTTTAAGCTGTTAAGGAAGAACTCCTCCATGAAATGGAACGATAAGTGTCAGAAAGCCTTCCTTACAATCAAAGAGCAGTTGGTTAACGCTCCTATTTTGGTACCTTCCAGGGATGATGTTCCCCTGTTCATGTACCTATCCATTAATGACAATGCTATGGGTTGCATGCTGGGGCAAAAAGACGATAGAGGCCAAGATACCTCAGCAAAAGATTCAGCAGCAGTGAACACAAGTACACTCTAATTGAGAAAACTTGTTGTGCTTTAGCATGGGCTTCCATGAGGTTACAACATTACCTCCATGGTATCACAACCCATCTCATATCCCGCGTGGATTCTCTCAAGTATGTGTTCAGTAAACCCATACTGAATTGTCAGTTGTCCAGATGGCAGTTGATCCTACAACAATTTGACATTGTCTATGTGATACAAAAATCTGTCCAAGGTCAAGGAATTGCGGATCAACTGGCCGCCACACCTGCAGAGGATTACAAACCCTTGGAAACATACTTCCCCGATGAAGGGGTAATGACAGTTCAGCAACACCATCAGTACGATGCATGCCACACATGGAAAGTGTATTTCCATGGAGCTAATAACACAAAAGGTTCTGGAGCTGGAGCAGTTCTAGAATCAGATACGGGGGAGCAGTATCCCATCGCCGTGAAATTGTAGTTTGTCAGCACCAACAACACAGCTGAGTATGAAGGCTGTATCATGGGGCTAAAACTTGCCCATTTAATGGGTATCAGGCGAATAACTATTTTTGGGGATTCAAAGTTGGTAATCAAACAATCCATAGGAATCTATCAAACCAAAGAATTACATTTGCTACCTTACCACCGGCAAGTTCTACAGATAGCTTTGGAGTTCGAAGAAATCTCCTTTTTACACATTCCTCGTAATAGGAATGATTTTGCGGATGCACTAGCAACGTTGGCCTCCTTGATTCACATACTTGATAAGGAAAACATGCTAAGCATTATATTTGCCCTGCAAAAGGCCCCAGCTTATGGGAACTATGTTGGAGAAGTATCGATTGAGCTACCTCCCATCCACAACCATTGGTATCAGCACATCAAGGATTATCTACGAGATGGATCTACACCCGCTGAGGCGAGCCTGACTGAAAAGAGGTGGATCCATCGACTTGCTATGAAATTCTACCTGAGCGGAGATGCATTATACAAAAGAGATGCAGGATTAGGTCTTCTCAGATGTCTGGATAAAGACCAAGCTCAGAGGCTCATGGATGAGATCCATGGTGGAGTATGTGGCCCACATATGAGTGGACCCCTACTTGTTAAGAAGATCCTCAGAACATGGCATTATTAGCTTACGCTCAAAGCTGACTGTGATGATCACGTCAAGAGGTGCTATCAATGCCAGATTCATGGAAATGCCATCCACGCCCCTCCAAGGGAACTCCATAATATGAGTTCGCCATGGCCCTTCTCAATGTGGGGAATGGACGTGATCGGGCCCATCGAGCCCAAAGTCAGTAATGGACATCGATACATTATCACCATAATCGACTACTTCACCAAATGGGTAGAAGCAGCCTCCTTCCCCAGGGTTACTAAAGAAGTCATCATTGCTTTCATCAGAAACAATATCGTCTGTCGATATGGACAACCAGAGGTCATTGTGTCAGACAATGCTAAGAACCTCAACAACAAAATGATGGAGGAGTTATGCAGTAAATTCCACATCAAACACCTTAACTCCGTCATCTACTGGTCAAAGATGAATGGTGTCTTTGTTGAAGCAGGACTAATAAAACATCAAAAAGATCATGCAAAAAATGTCCGCCAATCACAAAGGATGGCCTAACCTCTTGCCTCTGACTTTATTAGCCTATAGAACTTCAATGTGTACTTCCACTGGGGCAACCCCCTACTCATTAGCCTATGGGATGGAAGCAGTGCTCCCCATAGAGGTGGAAATGGAATCCCTTAGAGTGTTGATGGATGCTCAGTTGGATGAAGACCAATGGGTACAAAACAGGTATCACCAATTGTCTCTAATCGACGAAAGGCGAACCGTGGCTATCTTTCATGGTCAGTTATATCAACAAAGGATGACAAGATCCTACAACAGGAAAGTCCGGCTTTGGCAATTTAAATAACACGACTTGGTTTTAAAGAAAATCATTGACAACCAAGATCAATCTAAGGGAAAATTCGCTCCTAACTCGGAATGCCCGTTTGTTGTCAAAAAGGTATTAACAAGAGGCGCTCTCAGACTATAGGAAATGGATGGCGATGAATTTCCACAGCTTATCAACTCGGACACCGTGAAACGGTACTATGTCTGAAGTTATCATCAACCAAACATCCTGGTTTTGATCATCAAATCACCAGTCATTCCGGTTTTCTTACCCTTTTCGTATACTCTTTTGCCCCTCAGGAAAACATACACCTATAACCAGTAGCCTGGTTTCACCTCATTTCAAACTTTTCACATAACTTCGGTTATCCTGAAGACGTGATTGAACCTTTCACACCTGCAGTTTATCCTGAAGACGGGATTAAACTTTTCTACGCTTGCAGTTTATCTTAAAGACGGGATCAAACTTTTTCCACACCTGCAGTTTGTCCTAATCATGGGATCAAACTTTCCTTTCCTCGCAGTATAGCATGTACATGGGATTTATACTTCTCTTTGGATGCAATTCGTCCTAAGGGGTGAACTACATCGACCTGATCTCTTTGATACCCGAGAGTACGTAGGCAACCATATTCTATATGGACCGGTCGCAATAAACAAAAAATAACAAAAACATTTATGTCTTTCTCTACAAAAACAAAAACCACAAAAATAATTCTACAGCCTTCTTCATCAATAAAGCTTTCCCACCCATCTGCCTTTCACATTCAGCGTTGAACCTCTTACACCAGGTTCGAACTATGCAAACCTGATATCCTCTTCAATAGGAGTACGTAGGTAGCCATTTATGGTTCGGTCTAACCCCCTACCAGAACAAAAATACTTGTTACACGGTACTAGGATCAAACTTTAATCCACCATATTTCATCGGCTTCAGACCAAAGGGATGGAATTACCCAACCTCTCCTCGCAAGTAGGAGATTCGACGACCATCTAAGCTACGGTTGTGCCTCAAAGAGCAACACCAATCCATAAGAGAATGAATTAACTAGGCTTCTCATGAATAGAAGTACTGACAACCATCTGTGGTGAGATCAATCTCAAAGAGGAAAAGCCACACTCCTCTCCACATCTACATACAGATACCATTCCCAAGACACCAAAGATGGTAGGGATACACAGAGATCAATGATCCATTCTGAGAAATCCTGCGACGTCTCAATGTCCACATATCAAGGATGAGTTCAGAATGCATCAAGATCACAAGCCCTGAAGAAACAGGCAAATATCAAGCAAGTATCAAGGCACAACTGAAAGGGAAGTGAATCAAAATATATTATTTCCGCCATACATAATATTTGTTTGATATATACATATAGGGTCACATACATGACAAAATGGCTGTTTAGTAATGCGGGAAAATACAAGTCTATCTACGAATCTGTGTGTATACCGACTATCAGATCTAACATAGCATCCCTCTCTGAAGATGGAGGTAATGCTGCAAGCTCCTTCCCAATGGTATCTACACGAGCTAGCAGATCCGAGGCTAACTGCATGGTGACATGATGCTTATTAATGTATGCACTTATATCGGCAAGGATGCCAGTCGTAAGGGATCTTACTGAAGTATTGTTTATGATGACCACATCCCGAGTAGATAGGGAAGCATCCCGCTCCATAATCAATGCATCTCTGGCTGATCTAGCCTCGTCTCTCTTTAATAGAGCTGCATCTCTCCCATTAAGAGCTGTCAACATCAAGGCCCTAGCCTGATCTCTCTCACATGTCATCCGATGTAAGCTCTACTCCAGATACTGTGCTAAATGCTGAATGACAGTAGCACTCGTAGTGTGAGAATCCATCACAAATGCTGGCAACCCATCAGTCAAATCCTCCTCGATGGGAATACCAGCCTCCTCCATAGGCTCCTCATTGTCGGAATCAGTCCCCTGCACTGTGGATACTACAGCAGCCAATGTAGTCTCTATCTCCATCCATGCGAAATACTCTGCAAAACAACCCGGATGGCTGATGGAAAACATAGCTAGCTCTCGCTGATCCCAAAAGGCATACAACCTGGATTTGTCCTCTGCTGATAAGTGCCGAGAAGCAAAGCGTTGACTCGATGAACTGCCAGTTATATCAATCCAGGCAGTTTATGACCCTTACTGGATTGTATGCTTGCTTGGCAGTTCATCGAGTCATCGATGAACTGCCTACTCATGTCTCCAATCGCCATATAGATGCAAGGTTTGTCCAATGGCAGCATCATCAAACGTGCATACTCCTCCAGAGTAGGAGTCAACTCCTGGGTCCCAAATCAAAAAACCTCCCTCTCCGATACCCAGTGCTCCAGCATGCCCTCCAAACTCCATACCTGTGATAAACCGCCAATCCATCGGCGTCATCATTACCTCACAATCCAGCAAATGGAGTGACTGAGTCTGGTGAAACCATCGCTCAGACAATGGCCTGAGGTAACCCCAGGGACAACGACGGGGAAGAATGGAAAAGAACGTCCCGAATCCCCAGCCATGTACAATCGCTCTATAGTCATCGTGTAAAGCCTGATACATAGAGTGGATGCTGAACCAGTTCCCTCGAGGTTGTGTAAAGCCAGGAACCTACATCAAATGCAGATCAACATCAGAATCCTTGACTCCTCATCAATAGGAAAAAGGAAGATTAAGATCTAACTTATACCTCGTTTGCGTGCAGGTAAACTGAAGGATGTCGACTCAAGTCTCCCAGAAGCTCTGGGTTCACCACTTGGATACCTGGAAAATCCCTACGGGGAACACGTGCAGCAGGAACAGGAACCTCAACTGAAAACTTATTGGGTAAAATCAATACGCGCAAAACACGCAAGTGTACGTGGTCAACAAGTAATATAGTAGTGAATAGAGTATCGTTCCCACGAGGACAAAATATCAAGAATTTTAACTTCACAATTATAAATTTTGTATTAACACTAATTTTATTAAACTAATCAATTCAATGGTTTTAAATTATATATAAACTAATTTAATAAATAAATAAACTATCACAAAATAGTCACCAATAACGAAATCCAAAATTTCAAACAATTAATGGAGAATTAGACTTATGATTTCACCCTGAGCTTCACTCTGATTTTCAAACCTTTATTCTAACTTAATTTAATATTCCAGTTTATTAATCAAGAACACGAAAGTAGTAAGCGCCACCTCTCGATGCACTAATTCCATATTAACATCAATCCATAATTAAGATAGAAATCCGTTAAACACCTAAATTAACAATCTCACTATATCTCTATGTGAACTGCAATCAAAGAAGGTTAAAGTTTAAGCTTTCTATACGATTACATGCGATGTCAAGCGTATCTCTACCTTAACAATAATCACAAATCTGCTTTATCGACAAAATAAGCGACACATGCTATATTAACTCAGGTGCAGATTGAATCTCTCTCTCTCGATTCCTTTCAAATCCACAAAGAACTGTTGATCAGGCAATTCATAAATTCACACTCAAATTAACATAGATAAACTGAAAATATCTTATTGAATTAGAAATCAAAGTTATAAAATCATTGTTTCACCCAAAGATCCATCACAAGTCTAATAAGTAAATTAGTTCATAACGAATGAATTAAAAACTGAATAATTTATTGAAAACATCGTTCCAATTACAAATAGATGAAAGAGAAGAAGAATTATGAAAAACCCCTTCATGTAGCCTCGATTTGCAACCATCGTGACAATCTCTGAAAAATTACTCCTCCAACGTTCGCTCTTCAATCCTTGAAATTGCTGCTTAATTAATGCCTTTGTTGTATGATGATCTCTCTCCCTCTCTCCAAACTTAACATAAAAAGATATCAATAATAGCTCCACACCTTCTCCTTTTCCAACTCTAACTCCCCAAGTAAGAAAACAAGTGGAGACCTCCAAACCATTTCAAAATTAACCATTCATCAATCAAAGACTCCCCTACAAACAGTCCTACTACTACCATATTACATAAAGAATTATTAATTTCCAACATAGCCTAACTTCTATCCAAATAACAAAATTCGCCCAACAAATCCCGATGTGGGTCGCGCCACCTTACCTGCGCCTGGCGGTAGCGGCTACCGTTGTCGACACGAAGAATTTCCTCGCGTTCGGTAGCGCATTTGCGATTCTGATTCCATCTGACACAGTAGCCCGCTTATGCAATGTAAACATTCAAATTCCTTGAAATCTTCCTCAATTGCCACATTTTGATTAAGCCCATGTACTATCTTGCAACAAGCAAACAACCTATCAAAAGTAACATAAAACTACCAAAAACTAACAATATATCAAGCTAAACGAACCTAAATCGTAGGTTATAAACCTACTCATCAAATTCCCCCAAACTTAATCATTGCTTGTCCTCAAGCAAAATGCAATGCAATGAAATGCAATAACATTCTAAATGTCTAAGAATCCAACAACATCGCATAAACTAACTTATCCCATCGGCCTCAGAGAAAACAAGCAACTTTACAATACAAATTATCAAAACCAATCCACACTTACGTATTAATTCTTAAATCTTGAACAATTATCACTGGTATCGTGCGTGTGTGATCAACATCTAAGACAACTGATACGGACCCAAATTCAATACATAAACAACTTCTTAGAAGGAATCATACTGTGCAAACTTAAAAATCTCAAAGATAGACACGACTCGACTAAAATTAAACTCAACCAAATTCAAGGGTACATGCAGGATACTTATACTTTTTTTTCTTCTTTTTCTTTTCACACGGGGGCTTTTTGCACTTTTCCCGTTTTATTCTTATCTCTTTTTTTTCCTGAATATACATAAATGACTGTGCAATGTCTCATCCCATTAGGCTAATAGTATTACCCCTTAGCGAGCTTTCGACCAACGACTCCCAGACCATAAAAGACCTTAGGGTGCTAGGTGTAAAGACAATCCCCTCGGGCTTACTTGCTCAAGTAACAAAGGCCCCGAAACAAGACTAATCACCATGTATACCCTATATTTTTTTTAACAAAGCTTATATACCCCACATATATTCCCCCAAACTTAGGTTCTTGCCTAATTTAAGCCTTCACTACCTATCCTTGTCATTTTCTGGTTCACCCTAGCATTATCCTTTAGAAACTTTTTATGTATCAATTTGAACTCACCGGTCACAAAGATGTTAATAGTGATAACCTTTTTATAACAGTTTCAAACAAGTCCAAGAATTGATTCATAACAGAAATTATATCACAATTCTAATAATCCATATTATATTGGTTAACTTGCTCACCATCTCATCATTGGCCAAAATAAACTGTAAAATGTGACACCATTGGACATATGCAAACAAACTATTTAACTAAAATTTTATATATAAATAATTTTTTTTAGATACTATGCAAATACCTATTCTATAATGCAAAACTAGATATGAAAACAAAAATTTTTAAAAAAAATGCATGCAACTAACCAAACAATTAAATCCCCAAAACTTAAATAAGACAATGCCCTCATTGGATAAAAATTAAATGCAAGAGGACTTCCCTGTAAACGAGTTACTGCTCGTCATCGTCCTCTGGAAGATATGCAGGCAGAATGGGAGGATTGGGCATGACAACTGAAGGTGCAGATGGATTGCAGCGGGAAAACGCATCAACAAGCGTGCTAAATGCATTTGCATTGTACTCATGCATTAAATCTTGACGTTGAGCCAACCAAAGAAATTGATTCCTTGAAGTCCTCGGTGGTGGCTCTGGCCTTGGTTCCGCTGTCGCTGAGGGTGAGGGTTGTCGGATCATAATGTAGCCTTCACCACGTGGATATGATCTCGCCCCTTCCCAAGCCTTATACTTCTCAATTGTTGCATGATCGATGATAGCCATGGGGTGTTGGATAGGTTCAGTAGGTTGCCACTGCACTCTCGCTTTACGGCACAAGTCAGTGATTAAAAATCCATGCAACAACCCACCAGTAGTGCTCCTGCGTAGCACCCGGTCAATGGACTCTTGAATACATTCTCCCACATCAACATTATAGAAAGCAAATGAGTTGTCCAAATGGAAATGGTGGTGTACAATTCCATACAATAACCAAGCTCGTGCCTTAGTGACTTCGGTCTGATGGCATGAGGGCATTAATCGAGCACATATAAATGCATACCAAGCTTTTCCATATCGACTAAGGGCAGAATGTGGGAAACTTATCTTTTCATTCGTTCAATTTTGAATAGCCCATTGAGTTCCTAGTTTGCATAGTCAAACAATCAATTCGTCTAGCTCGGGAAAGTCATCTTCATATCTATCATCTTCTGGTGCCTCTAACCCGAAATACTCATTAATAGCCTCGGCGTTGAATGCCACCAGTTTCCCCCGAACCACGACTACATGATTGACATGCTCCATTGCATTTGCGTAAAACTCTTTCACTATGTTAATTGCCGTTGGGAGTGGTTGTTCGACCAACTGAAACCAATTCCGCTCCACAATTTGCAAAGCCATGTTGCCATCCAAATTAGCATTCGGCTTCAACCCACGTTCGAGCACAAATGTTTTCTTGTCGATGGTCGTCTTAAATCGGTCCGCGGCCCTCTCACTGACAAACCTAGTGTGGTCATATTGAGGCCTAGCAGTGGAGGAGGATGGACGTTGTCTTTTGTTGGATGACATGGTGGTTTATGGAGTGGATGGATTCAAGGTTTGGTTCAGGAGTTTTATCGAACAGTTGGTGGGTGAACTATTTTTTTCCCCCAAACTTAAGGAACTTAGTGTAATCTTGCAAGCCAAACTATGTAACAAACACCAATACCCAATTTTGCCTACTTACTTGATTATTCAGACTGAAGAAGATGAGCAAACAAGAGGTAAGATGTAATTCCTTGCGCTTTTTGACTCCCCCCGTTTGAGTATATTTCCCCAAGTGATTGGTTGAAGGTATGTAATGGATGTAGTGGAGAGTTGATATGAATTGGGAGAGAGAAGTTTTGAGTTTATATAGGTGAAGGAATTCCAACGTGAATTGACTACTAGAAGATGAAAGGTGAAGGGATAGCCATGGAGTAGAAGTTGAAGAGGAGAAGGAGTTATGAGATGTTGTCATGCTTGGTGAGTTTAATGAGGGTTAGAAGATGTAGTGGAAGAGAAGTGGTGGAATTTTATTAGGTGAAGGAGAGGTGAAGGAGTTTGATTGGGTTAAGGAGAGGCAAGGTCTCGATTTTTAGACGTGGGCGCCTGGGACATTAACACAGTGCAGATAGAGGGAGACAGCGCGGTCAGCGTTATTGAGTCAGGAGTTTTGCAATAGGGCAGCGCGACCAGCGCTGTGTAATGGTCTTTGGAAGCACGGTCCGCGCTTGTGGGTCGATGAATCTGAGTGCGATTGCACGCCTCTATTGGGTTGGCCTTGATATTTAGACTTGTCTGTTTAAAAGTAGCGCTCTCAGTATTTTGCATAATATCACCTTTTACGGTCTTGTAGTGCGCTTGCGCCCGCTCATCTTCTTGGAGAGCGCCCACTGGTTGTGATGGCAGAATGTTTTCGTTTATCCTACAAATCAATACAAATTTACTTAAGAATTCAACGAAAATTAATTACCTAAAAATAAATAAAAAAAATAAACAAGAAAAACAAAAGTGTAGAACATGGGTTGCCTCCCAAGTAGTGCTAGTTTTAACGTCGTAAGCCCGACGATGACTCTCGTGTCACAGAGCATCGGCTAGGGTAATGTTGTCGACATCCGGTTAGCATCTCGCCCAATCTTTGCTTTATCCGTTGACCGTTGACCTTGAATGTCTCCATTGGGTTTCGGCTGTAGAGTTCAACTGTGCCATGTGGAAACACGGTTTTTATGGTGTATGGTCCCGACCATCTTGACTTCAACTTACCGGGGAACAACCGTAGTTTAGAGTTGAACAATAATCTGGAATTGCCCTTGGTTGAAAGTTCTTGGCATAATTTTCTTGTCATGCCACTTCTTGACATTCTCCTTGTATAGTTTAGCGTTCTCGTATGCCTGAAGTTGGAATTCATCTAGCTCGTTTAGTTGTAACAACCTCTTTTCCCCTACAGCTGTTTGGTCAAAGTTTAGTTTCTGAATGGCCCAGTAGGCCTTGTGCTGTAGCTCAACTGGTAGGTGACAGGCCTTTTCGTACGCTAGTTGGTATGGTAACATCCCTATTGCCGACTTATAAGCAGTCCGGTATGCCCATAGTGCGTCATCCAACTGAAGTGACCAATCTTTCCGACTCGAATTTATGACCTTTTCCAATATTTTCTTAACTTCTCTATTTGACACCTCAGCCTGTCCATTTGTTTGAGGGTGATATGCTGTGGCCACCTTGTGGTTAATTCCATACTTAGCCAAAAGAGCAGTAAAAGCTTTGTTGCAGAAGTGACTACCTTCGTCATTTATTATTGCTCTTGGCGTGCCAAACCTCGTGAAAATATTTTTCTATAAGAATTTGAGGACCACCTTGGCATCGTTAGATGGTAGTGCTGCAGCTTCGACCCATTTCGAGACGTAATCCACCGTGAGCAGAATGTACTGATTGTTCAAAGACGATGGGAATGGTCCCATGAAATCGATGCCCCATACATCAAAGATTTTCACTTCAAGAATTGTTTGTAAGGGCATCTCATTCCGTTTCGATAAGATTCCTACCTGTTAGCATCTATCACATGTTATCACAAATTGGTGGGCGTCTTTGAACAATGTAGGCCAATAAAACCCAGATTGAAGAACTTTCGCCGCGGTGTGCTCACTCCCATAATGTCCACCATATGCCGATGAGTGGCATTCTTGCAGTATATTGTGGTCTTCGTTGTAGGGGATACATCGTTGAATCATCTTGTCGGTGCACTGCTTGAATAGATATGGCTCATCCCACATGTACCACTTGACGTCGTGAAGAAACTTCTTTTTCTGTTGTCGTGTAAGATCTGGGGGAAGCATTTTGCTCACCACAAAATTTGCGAAGTCTGCATACCACGAAAATTCTGCATTCAACCCAAATAATTGCTCATCCGGGAATGACTCGTTGATCGCGCATCTGTCTTCATCCTTTTTCTCCGGATTGTCCAGCCTTGATAAATGGTCGACAACTTGATTCTCCGTCCCCTTTCTATCTTTAATTTCTAAATCAAACTCTTGAAGTAGGAGAATCCATCGGATAAAGGCGTGGCTTAGCATCTTTTTTGCTATTAGGTATCGAATGCCGAATGGTCCGTGTAGACTATTACCTTAGTCCCGATCAAGTATGCGGAATTTGTCGACGCATACACACCGCAAGCAATTCCTTTTAAAGTGGTAGTGTAGTTCATTTCGGTCTCTGTGAGTGTTTTTGCTTGCATAGTATATGGCGTGAAACACCTTGTCTCTTCTTTGTCCCAGAACAGCCCCAACCGCATAGTCCCTCGCATCACACATAAGTTTGAATGGCATTTTCCAGTCCGGTGCGACTATCACGGGGGCTGTAGTTAATTTCTTCTTCAACAATTCAAACGCGGACTTGCATTCCACAGTAAAGCTGAAAATAACATCCTTTTCTAAAAGACTGCATAGTGGTTTTGCAATCTTAGAGAAGTCTTTTATGAACCTCCTGTAGAACCCAGCATGCCCCAGAAAACTTCGAATACCCTTAACTGAGTTCGGTGGAGGTAGTTTCTCGATCGTGTCCAACTTTGCTTTGTCTACCTCCAATCCTTGAGCCGACACCTTATGGCCTAAAATTATACCCTCTTCAACCATGAAGTGGCATTTTTCCCAATTTAGTATGAGGTTTGTATCCTTATATCGCTGCAATACCATGACCAAATTATCTAGGCAAGTATCAAAATTGTCTCCATAAACCGAGAAATCGTCCACGAAGACTTCAACATTCTTTTCCACCATATACGAAAAAAATAGCCATCATACTGTCGTTGGAAAGTTGCTTAGTGCGTTGCATAGCGAATGACATCCTCTGAACGCATTGAAATGTGCCATAAGGGCATGTAAATGTTGTCTTTTCTTGATCCTCAGGAGCGATGGCAATCTGATTATATCCCGAATATCCATCCAATAAACCGTAAAACTCATGTCCCGCTAACCTGTCTAACATTTGATCAATAAAAGGTAGCGAGAAATGATCATTTCGAGTTGCCTTATTCAATCTCCTATAATCGATGCACACTCTCCACCCTGTCACTGTCCTTGTTGGAATTAACTCGTTATCCTGATTCTGAATTACTGCCATTCCCCCTTTCTTAGGCACACAATGAATCAGACTTACCCATTTACTGTCTGAAATTGGATATATGACACCGGCATCCAATAATTTTAGAATTTCCTTATTGACCACTTCCTTCATGATTGGGTTAAGTCGACGTTGATGCTCCACCGATGGACTTGCATCATCCTCCATCAGAATCTTGTGCATGTAAAATGATGGGCTAATGCCTTTTATATCCATAATCGTCCATCCAATCGCTAATTTGTGATCCCTAAGCACCCTAAGCAACTTTTCTTCCTGCAATTCATTAAGTACAATAGAAATAATTATAGGTAAAGAATTTAAATCGCCTAAATACGCATACCTGAGATGTTTAGGGAGTGGCTTAAGTTCCAATGTTGGTGGCTCCTCCAATGATTGTTTCAATTTTTCTACAACCGTCTCCTCGGTGTGCAGAGGTTCAACCGGTGCTCTGAATCGGCTAACTCGTGGTAACGAGTCTAGCATCTGTAATAAGTCCACAAATTCTGGGTCGTCTTTTTCCTCATCCCCCAATAAAGTTGTTTCTAACGGATCATTGATCAAACTCTTGCTCATATCTTCGCTGGTAATTTGCTCAATTAAATCCATTCGATTACACTCTTCCTCGTCCGTAGGATATTTCATGGCCTTGAACACATTAAATTTTATTTCTTGATTGTGGACCCTCATTGTAAGTTCTCCTTTTTGCACGTCTATGAGTGTCCTTCCCGTGGCCAAGAAAGGTCTCCCTATGATGATCGGGATGTTCTTATCTTCATCGAAATCCAGTATGATAAAGTCCGCAGGGAATATAAACTTATCCACTTTTACCAAAATGTCCTCTACAATGCCTCTCGGATATGTGACTAACCTATCCACCAACTGCGATGAGATATTCGTAGGCTTTGGCGCGGGCAAACCCAATTCTGAGTATACTGACAATGGCATCAGGTTTATACTTGCCCCCAAATCACATAAGCACTTGTTAAACGACATCTTCCCGATCGTGCACGGGATAGTAAAGCTCCCCGGGTCTTTGAGTTTTGGTGGTAGCTTCTTCTGTAACACTGCACTACACTCCTCTATTAGTGCCACTATTTCGAAATCTTCCCATTTCTTCTTCCTCGACAGAATTCCCTTCATAAACTTCGCATAACTTGGCATTTGCTCTAGGGCCTCTGCGAATGGGATGTTAATTTGGAGTTTCTTGAACATGTCTAAAAACTTTGCGAACTGCTTATCTGATTTCTGTTTTTGGACCCTCTGCTAAAACGGCGGTGGAGGATAAACAATCGGCTCGTTGTTTAACTTTATTTCCTCATTTTTGTTACACTCCACTGCGTTACTGTCATCAACTCTTTCCTCTGGTGTTGCTGAATTTTCTGCACTATTCCCACCGAGATGTTTTCCACTTCTCAACATAACTGCTTGACATTGCTCATGATTACACTTGGGATTTCTTTCGGTGTCGCTAGGTAATGTTCCTTGTGGTCTATTATTCAATGCCAACGCAATTTGACCTATCTGATTCTCTATGTTTTTGATAGCAATAACTTGATTCTTCATAGCTAAATCGTTGCTAGTTATGTACCTTGCCCAAATTTCCTCCCCATCGGATTTCTTTTCCTGATGTTGAACCGGTTGTTGGTGATTCTGAAAACTAGGGGGATATGATGGTCGTGAAGCTTGAGTTTGCTGGTTATTGCTCCATGAGAGGTTTGGGTGGTTCCTATTCCCCTGGTTATAGGTGTTTTGGTATGTATTTTGCGGAATTCTATTGTAGTTGCCTATGGTGAGCGGATCTTTGGATTTATTGCACATCGATCATCGGATGATCACCCGCTTTACAATTCACATATTACCATAACTTTCTTTGAACTTGTTGAATTGAGCCCCTGTCATCGTATTTACCCTCTCATTCATCGTATCAAACTTCATGGATAGTCAGAGAAGTGTGTGCTTGTATAATTGTTACTCCATCTAATTCCAAGATCCAAATTAGCCTTTGCCTATGTCATTCTTCTTTGTGGGCCTTTGGTAGTTATTATTTCCGACATTGTTTCTATCAAATTGTAGGCTTCCTCGTAACTCTTAGCCATGAATGCAATGCCTTGGATGCCGCATTAATCTTTGGTTACGATATTTCCATGTGGCAGATTATAAAAGGTGTTCATTTGTAACCACTTGGGCAATCCATGATGTGGGCACTTTCTGAGTAATTCCTTGTATCTCTCCCATGCCTCATATAGTGACTCCCCATTCTGCTGCTCAAACATTGTGATGTCATTCCTCATTTTCGCAGTCTTCGCCGGTGGGAAAAATTCGGCAAAAATTTTTTGAACCAAGTCTTCCCACGTAGTGATCGACCCCGACGGAAGAGAATGTAACCAACTCTTCACCTTGTCCCGTAAAGTGAATGGAAACAAGCGAAGTCTTACTACCTCATCCGACACCCCATTGTACTTGAACGTGTCGCACATTTGCAGAAAACTGATTAAATGCTCATTCGGATCGTCGTTTGCCATTCCCCCAAACTGACATGAGTTCTGCAATATCTGAATGGTCCCAGGCTTTATTTCAAAAGTGTTCGCACCTATTGAAGGCCGAGTAATGCTCGACTGCAGATCAGTCATCCTTGGTGTGGCAAAATCCCTTAACACTTTCTGGTCTTCGGCAGCCATCGTTCCTTCCTTATCAGAATTTTTGAATTCGTTCCTTGTTTCCTCAATCCACTTACTCAACTTTTGAAATCGTCTGTCAATGTCGTCCTCAAAAGGAAGAAGAATTATGAAAAACCCCTTCACGTAGCCTCGATTTGCAACCGTCATGACAATCTCTGAAAAATTACTCCTCCAACGTTCGCTCTTCAATCCTTGAAATTGCTGTTTAATTAATGCCTTTGTTGTATGATGATCTCTCTCCCTCTCTCCAAACTTAGCATAAAAAGATATCAATAATAGCTCCACACCTTCTCCTTTTCCAACTCTAACTCCCCAAGTAAGAAAACAAGTGGAGACCTCCAAACCGTTTCAAGATCAACCACTCATCAATCAAAGACTCCCCTACAAACACTCCTACTACTACCACATTACATAAAGAATTATTAATTTCCAACATAGCCCAACTTCTATCCAAATAACAAAATTTGCCCAACAAATCCGAATGACTTGCCCGCGCCACCTTACCAAGCATAAGCGGTATGACAGCCGCTTATCGACACAGTAAATTTCCTCGCTCCAGCGCGCCCCGCACTACGATTCCATGCAGAACAGCGCGCCTCGCGCTATGCAGTCAGAAACATTCAAATTCCTTGAAATCTTCCTCCAATTGCCACATTTTGATTAAGCCCATGTACTATCATGAAACAGGCAAACAACCTATCAAAAGTAACATAAAACTACCAAAAACTAACAATATATCAAGCTAAACGAACCTAAATCGTAGGTTATAAACCTACTCATCAGGTCGTCCTCCTCCTCCTCCTCCTCAACGCGTCCAAAGACATCAACTCGATTTGGGTGTATCACCGCCTCCTCAACGAGCGACAAGGATGTCTAAGAGCGGGGTCGAGGCACTTGAAGCCCTCTCCGTACACACCAGAAGTGGTCCTGCGGGAACTACTCGGCTGATCCAGATCCATAATATCTGGACAACAAGTCTCCAAATCACCTCAGAAAGGGTGTGGTAATGTTTAACCTGGAGCTTTTCAGAAAGCATTTACATGACTACATGAATGCATGCATTATTTTAACATACGTCTACAGTAGAGTTAAAAATGCATGACTACCCAATGCTTGCATTTTGGAAAATTTTGACATAGTCCCCTTTGTAAATAGGACTATCCACATGCACATAGGCATGACTAGGTGGCCATTCAGTAGCACACCTACCCACAGTCATATACATCCTACATGCATTAATACATTATAATATCTGTAAGTGTAGTCTAAATTACCAGGATTATTTTACTTCTCTACCTTTACTCATTTGTCCTCAAATAGGATAAGAAATGACAGTAAAAGGTGCCAATTTGACTGTTTCAAAAGTTAAATTTTTTCTCATCAAAATGTTCAGCATGGTTTAATACTAACATTTTCTATGTTGAATATTTTTTATCAAGTCATATCAGCATGCATATTCACTACTGTGTCTAAATGCATTTCATGTGATAAGTCATTTTCCAATGGATAGAAACTGGAAAAGAATACATGCATATGTTACCGGAGATGATGAAGAACACTTATACGGTGGTAGAATGCGAAAGTTACCCGAACTTCAATGAGTGCGAAGAAGAGCTCTCAGATTTCCTTCACGGTGCAGCTTAAAAATGACTTATGAAAGCAACCCGCAGGCAATACATACCCACGATTGGCTGCAGGTCCACCTGCGGCTGCCGCAGGTGTACCTGTGGCACCCCTACATGGGTCACACACCTCCGGCTCGATCCAGTTCGAGTTGCAAAAGAGGTCTCACAAGCTAAAAAGGCCAAATCAGGAATAAAAACGTTACGCGATTGAGCAGAATAGCCTTGAATCATGGTTTTCACGGGCCAAAATCTGGCTCCCCACATCACTCATTGGTATTTGTCTGAATGCAGGGTACACTATACCGATGAGCTAAGCTTTTGGAAATTATGCTCGGCAATACCTCACACAGGTCCGATGCCGCCAAACACAAGGTCGTAACCCTAATTCAAGTATCCCCGGCGGGGTCACAACGCCAAAGTTATAAATTGATAAAGTATCCCTGGCGGGGGTCACAATGCCAATTTCAAATATTGATAAAGTATCCCTGGCGGGGGGTCACAACGCAGACTTTTGATCATCCACGAATCCCTGGCGGGGGTTACAACGCATTGTCATCCATTGGCATAGCCCCGACGAGGGTTACAATGCATTATTTGTCTATGAACGAATCCCCGACGGGGGTTACGTTCTTAACCATTGATACACACATCAATGAAGGTCAAGCAGCCTTGACGTCATTTTAACCGATGGAAATTAAACCCATCGAAACATCGGAGGCCATTCGATGATCTCATCCATCAGTACATTTATCCACGTATCCCGACGAGGGTCACAACGTGATTCGACCATTGATATACGTGTCAACGACGGTCAAACAGCCTTGACAGTTTTCCCAATAGGGATCTATCCGGTGATACACACATCAACGAAGGTCAGGCAACCTGAGACAATGCATCTTGTCATAAAGAACTCCAACAGGGATCGTGGTATATCTTTGGTGATACAAACCAAAGAAGGCCATCCTCATCGGAGAGGACCGATGATGGAATATGTTATACACATCCTCAAATAGATAAAGTTTTATCCCCACAGATCTCTTGCACACGAGAGGCATCTCTATGGAGTAGAAGTCTGTATCAAGGATCCAAGACATTGGTGATAGCCCAAACGTCAACATCCTTGAAGACTTGGATCACATGTCCAAGATATCACTATTTGTCATCCCTAGCAGGATTAACAGGGAACCGACAATCATTCATACATGCATCATGCATTTGCATCATGTTTATCTTGTTTGCATTTCAAGTGTCTACGATTCTTTATCCTATCCATGCCTTGCATTGCATAAATATGATAAAGAGGGGCATCTATAGACACTCGAAATTTTTTGCACACCTGTTACTGACATTGTAGGAGGGCAGATTCATCTTTCAGACATAACCCTGGAAGACAGCTCACATCCATTCCGACTACTACCGGAAGTTCAGTTTCAAATGTGGAACACACACCGGGAGTACCAATTCCCACCTCGGAGATAACCCTGATTTTAGTCCTTGGAGATAACCCCAATGAGTGTTGTTGTAGTTCCGGTGATAACTCCAGAAATGTTTGTTTCAAATGCATGCGATCAGCTTCAGTCTCAGACCTCCCATCAAGGCACTCATCCCTCAGACCCGGAGCTAACACCAGAAAGACAGGCATACTTACAGATGACTTTGCGGAATTTAAACACTTGCAGCAGTCCAATCTCAGATGTAACCCTGAGCAACGCCTGCTATCAGCCCAAACCGGAGATAACGTCGGTGAGGAGTCAAATCATCATCTTGCCACCACAACCCCTGCGCACCGTCTCAACATTTCATACATACATTTCAACACAACAATGTCCCACAAGAGCCAAGGAGTTCCAATCCCGAGTGACTATTACGCGTGGTAGCACACCAGATAGAATTTGAAGCTTGAAGACCAAGGGCATGGTCCCCTCTTCCTGAATTCGTACAACCTATAATCCCATGTTATTGCATAACTCTCGACAAAAGCAGTCCGAAGATGGTCCTGTATACCTCGTTCGGATGCTCAGATTGAAGTTCTGCACGTTCGAGCAAACATCACAGTGCAGTACACGTCTTGAGGATGAAGACTCACGGAGCTCGGGGCACCCGGCGACCATGAGTGCATCTGCATGGTTGCCAGCGAGTACACTGCGGCCACCAGTTCTATAAATATAGAGCTTGGGGTGGCCATTTATAAGAGAAAAAAGGCGAGGAAGCCCTGTCCAATTTCCTCTGTACACACCCCATATTGAGTGCTTTCTCATTTTTATAGACACTTAAAATTTTCTTCACACCTATTACTAACATTGCAGGAAGGCAGATTCGTCTTTCGAAGATAACCCTGGAAGACCGCTCACATCCATTCCGGATACTACCGGAAGTTTAGTCTCAACCCCCGAACACACCCCGTGAATATCATTTCCAACCTCGGAGATAACCCAGAGTTTCGTCCTTGGAGATAACCCTTAAGGAATGTTGTTGCGATTTGGCGATAACTCGAAAATGCTTATTTCAAATGCATGCTATCACGACAATCTCAAACCTCCGCCGAGGCACACTCATACCTCGGACCGGAGCTAACAAGGGCCGACAAGCACATTTCTGAGATGACCTTGCGGCATTCAAACACTTGCGATAGTCAATCTCGGATGTAACCCTCGATAGCGTGCGCTTTTAACTCAAACCGGAGATAACCCCGGCGAGGAGTCAAACGTTATCTTGCCACCTCAACACATGCGCGTCGTCTCAACGCTTTATACATACATACATATAACAATGTCCTACAAGAACCAAGGAGTTCCAATCCCGAGTGACTATTACGCGTGGCAGCACACTGGATAGAATTTGAAGCTTGAAGATCATATCATTGCGTAAATCTCAACACAAGCGGTCCGAAAATGGTCTTGTATACCTCGTTCGGATGCTCAGATTGAAGTTTTGCAAGTTCGAGCCGACATTTATAGTTGCGAGTGCACGTGCCGAGACAATGAACCAGAGAGCAGGGGGCACCCCAGGCGACCACACATGCATGATTGTGGTTACCGCAGTACACTCCCCCTCTATAGATAGAGGGCTTGGGGTGACCATTTAAAAAAAAGAGAGGCGAGGAAACCCTATCCAATTTGATTTGTACACACCCCATATTGAGTGTGTCCTCATTTTAAACATCTGTCAGCTCACATATAACTATACTTTTACCGGCGGGAGCTGAGTGTTTATCCATATAGAGTCATAGAAGTCTGCATTGGCAGCCCACTGTAAGCCTTCTCAGACTCTATAAAGCCTTTCTCTTCATCTTTGCACACACTATTCTACACATTGAGAGTCGTGTTGTGTGCGTTTTCCCGGACTTCGATCCGTGGTTTACATTTCCTGTCTGTATATATATACTTATATATGTATATATTTATATATGGACTAACATTATCGAGTTATGCCTCGATTGAGCCTAGACTTATGTCTGGAGCGTTTACTTGCTTATATATATATATATGCTTATATATATAACTGTTGTCAAACATATCTGATGAGCCTGGATTTTATATCCGGAGCGTTTACCTGCTTATATATATATATATATATATATATACTTATATATATAACTATTGTTAGACATATCTGATGAGCCTGGATTTTACATCCCGAGCGTTTACTCCTTATATATATATATACATTTTTGTCAGGCCTCGAGTTTACTTCGAGGCCTTTTACTGCTTTATTTACATTTAGTCCCGCCTGGGTTTACTTCGTGGTGGTTGATCGCATTTACTGCTTTATTTACATTTTTGATCCCCCATGGAGTTGCTTCGTGGTGGTTGATCATGTCTCTATATATATATTTACCGCTTTTATATATTTACATTTCCGATCCCCCATGGAGTTGCTTCGTGGTGGTTGATCATGTCTGTACGTATATATATATATACATATATTTACAGCTTTTATATATATAACTGCTTACAACTTTTCATATAAATTGCGGTATCATGTGAGCCTAGGAATCACGTGATCATAGATTCGGGCTACTGAATCTAGATTCGGTTCCCGTGATGGACATTTTTCAGCTGTAAGCAGCTTGTACATTATTTACAGTGTTTGAATTTCCTTGGATGGTTGTCATGCCCATGAGGAGTTCGACACTGCTGTATATTATTTTCTCAAAGATGCCTCGCATCTCGAAAAATAAAAGTAAACCAGTCGACCATTTAATAATAAAATGGAAGTATGAAAAGGTCTCAATTCCTATTGGGCACAGGGTTTGAAAAACCTCTTTTTACAAAACTTCACTGCTATACCTTGCTTAAAGCTGAATTTTTCTATAAATTCAAACCCTTTGTATATAGGTGCGAACGAGGCCTCACACTACTTTCAAATAATTGCACATTGATCCACACACACACACACACACATTCATATAACAGTTTCTTGAAAAGTGGCGATCACCGTGGCAACACGGATGTCGGGGGGTGCCTAAACCTTCCCTTCGCATAATCAAGCTCCCAAACCCAAATAAATCTCGGTTTCACAGACCCGTTTAGCAGTGTTACATCACTGGGTCAATGTGCAAACCTTTTTCGGTTGGGTTGGTGCAACCAGTTAAAAACACCAACTGGCGACTCTTAAAGTCAAATCATCGACATTATACATGTCGGACCTTTTTCACTTGTTTTTTCAAACAAATCTTACATAATATGAGAACACCAAAGAACAAGAAACAAAAAGGGACAAATAAAAATCCCGACGTCGACAGGTGGCGACTCTGCTGGGGACTCCAGTAAGAGGGCTTAAGCCGCTATTACAAGATTTTCAAAACTATTATATGCTTGTGTGTGAATGTTACATTTACATTTATGATGAACGTGTACGAATGCATTTTAATTACTGCACTGTACTATATCTATCTGTGATATTAGTGCTTTGCACATGTCATCATTTTCATAAACGGTGAGACACGTTGTATGTGAATGTATGTTGTGTGGTTCCTCCACCAGGAGGCTATCCTGTCGGTGTTTGATTACTGGACTCGTAGGGAGAATAATTCCAACGAGGCTCAGGAAAGGCACCACCCAGATTCACTCCAGTTGAAAGACCAGATTAACTTCCCGTCAAGTAGATTGCGATGATCTGGGGACCTTCATGCCAAAAAGCTGCGAGAGTAACCCTAAGATAGGTCAACCTCTGATAAACCAAACGTGGAGGAAAGTCTCTTCATGCTTTCCATTTTCAATTACTTGTAAAAGCATTTACTTGTAATTTTATTCCATGTCCATCTTTATGTAATAGAAAATATGAAGAATATTTTGTGCATACATGTTATCAAATAACACCCGTTTTTGTAGGACAATATTCCTAAAATAGGCGCATTATAAATATTTACATTATCCCTAAGACTAAACTACATAAGTCTTTTGTAGGGAAATCATTGGGCATGTTACCTGCTCAAAATCCAAAATGGCCACGAGCCTACAACCAATCATGTCTTCTTCTGACCACTCTAATCCTGTTTCTCGAGAAGAATTTGACGGATTAAGTAAGCAAATTACATATTTGGCTGTTTTGCTGAAAGACTTGCATCAGTCTACTCAAGGCTCAAAGATGCCTCCACATACAGAATCCTCTACACAAGGAGGAACACAAGGTTTGGATAAAACAAATCCAGAACCTCAGTTGGATATGACCAACAAAGACCCTGAAAGCACCCATCTCAAAGGAGATCCAGACACCGGTGATATTAGGAAGAAGGTCCTTCAAATGGAGGAAACTATCCGTGCTCTCAAAGGAATTGGAACACATGGAAGTGTTTTATATACCAACCTTTGCATATTCCCTGGGGTTCATTATCCAGAGAAATTCAAAACCCCTGATTTTGAAAAGTATGACGGGTTAGGGGATCCTTATACACATTTGAAAGTGTTTATTGGAGAACTTGGATCTTATGCGAAAAATGAGAAGCTTAAAATGCAGCTGTTTTAGAAGAGTCTGACTGGAGAAGCCCGTTCATGGTATACCAGATTAGACAACTCGAAGATCCATAGCTGGGAAGAGCTAGCTCACGCCTTCCTCACTCAATACTGCTTTTCAATCTCGAGATAGCTCTGGGGTACCAAATTACCAAGGTCAAGAAATAGTCTAATGAGTCTTTCAGAGAATATGCTCAAAGGTGGAGGCGCCTTGCTTGCTCAAGTTATTCCTTCCATGACGGAATCGAAATGGTCGTGACTTTCGTGAGGCGTCTGAGGAAGCTCCTTTCTATGAGAGAGTCTTAGCTGGTATTGGCAAACCATTTTCTGAAATGATCAAACACGGAGAAATAGCTGAGATGGGATTGAAGTCAAGTAAGATTCAAGACCTAGCCACTCTTAAAGTCATTCTTTGAGCACATCGATCCGGATCTTATGGAAACAACCTGAGGGTCCATAAAAAGAAAGAGGAGGATGTTTCCTTGATACTTCAAGGTCAAAAAGGCAATCAGAACATTCCTATACAGAGGAGAAACTACTCCCCTTTTCAAGCACAATCTTCAAACCTTCCATTGACTCGCTCGAGAATATTCTTGCTCTTCTGACTACTCAGAAGAAAATCACACGTCTTCTTCCACCAGCCAACCCTAATGGGAGGGGTTTTAATGTTACTCGGAAGTGTGCTTATCATGCCAGATCACCTGGACATGATACTCAAGATTGTTGGGCCTTGAAACACAAGATCCAAGATTTAATAGACAACGGTGAGATCATGGTCACCAAACCAGATCAACCTCATGTGCAAGACAACCCTCTTCCTCAACACAAAGAAGAAGAGGTCAACATGATTAGTTGGAGCGCTGGACAGAGTTCAAGTTTCAATGGTGAATCCTCCCAGACCATCAAAGACGCTGTTGATAGATGGGATTACGCAAAGTTCTAATTTACTATAGAACGAAAGATGAAAGCTCTTTGCAAGCAAATTGAGCAATTTGCAGAACTGGTGACCCACCAATATCAAGTTACACGCTAATTAATCAGCCAGGAGCATGCCTATCTCCTTCCTTTTGTTATGAATGCTCCACCATCACCTTCAGAAAGTGAAGCTATGGAGGATAAGGTTGCGAAGAGAGCAAATGCTAAAGCCCGTCGGGATTTTTCCAATCAAAGGGAATTTACCTATCTGGGCCAATCTATGGAGGAGATATTTCATATGCTGATAAATGAAGGAAGAATTGCCTCCTTTCTGCCTCCAATCAATCCCCGCTCAAAACGGTTCAACTCCGATGGAGTATGTCAATATCATTCATATTCTCGCGGTCACAACACAGAAGAATGTTGGGCACTCCGCCATCTCATTCAGAGTCTTATTGATAGCGGTGTCCTGCAGCTGGCAGATGATGACACTGTGCAACTCGAGAGTGGGAATACTTGTCCTACCAAATGGGAGGGATCAATAGCAGTTATATCCAAAATAGATGATGAGACTATCAAAGCATTTCCTATACAAGAAATTCAACTCAAAAGAGCTGACAATCCTTTGAAAGTGGCCGCACCAGAGCCAATTTCTTTACCCTTCAGACCACAATATCCCGTTGTCAGCTTACACAAGGTTCCATGGAATTATGGAGAAGCTGAAGGATCCACGTCTCATACTATCTTTCTAAAGGTGTGAAGGAAAATCCTTTGTATCTTCCTCAGCGGGTTATGAAGCCTACTTGCAAAGCAAAGGGGAAGATTCCCATGCAGAAGATTGAAAAATTCCTCCACACTATGGGTTATAATGAAGCCAAGGTGGTTCTAAGCTTAAGAGAAGCTCCACATCATATATCAATACTGGACTTGGTTTTCTCTTTCGAGGATCACCGGAAGATCTTATTGAAGGTTTTGGAAGAAGCCTATTTGCCAAAGGGACCGGTCATTGCAAGTCATTGCACATTGCAGTTTTATCCTTCGGGTATATGCTAGCTGGAGTTTTGATAGATGGAGGTTCGTCTCTAAATATATGTCCTTATGCCACCTTGGTAAAGATGAATGTCAATCTCAAACGGAACCAAAGCAGCCATACGGTTATCAAAGCTTTTGATGGATCCCGACAAATTCCGTCGGAAAGATTGAGCTACCAATTGAGATTGGTCCAAATACATTCAATGTATCCTTCCACGTCCTCAGGATAGATTCAGGATACAACCTGCTATTGGGGAGACCATGGATACACATGGCTGGAGTCGTTCCCTCCACACTACATCAACAACTCAAGTACATTGCCAATAACAATCTAGTCACTATCAACGCTGAGCCGGAATGTCCTGAACAAGGGAACATACCAATCATCAGCTTCAATTCAGAAGTTGAGTAGGCGGTTTTCATGCTCACGGAAGTGAGTAAGACGACTACCATCCTATTGGAGCGCCACTTCCCGTACCCAAGATTTCTGCCGAGGTTATGTCGGCCACTCAAGAAATGATGTCATTGGGTCATCAGCCTGGACAAGGGCTTGGTAAAAATTAGTAGGGTATTAAGCACCCTATTCAAGTGTCCAGTCAAATTGGAACAGTCGAACTAGGCTATTCTGCCAGTTCAAGTCATAGGAATCCTCATAAGCATAAGCAGGTTCCTCAAGTCTCCGCCACACGGCGATTTCTTCCATTTGCACCACATGAGCTGATATAATCTCCAGCAAAGGTGCCAGCCCATGTTGTGGCTATGCTGTTTCCCAAGCCAGTACCAATCAAAGCAAAAGAAGTGCTGATTCCTGATCCCGAAGTGGAAGAAAAGGAACGAAAATGTAAACATATCATCGCCTTGATGATGTCAGGCATACACATCATTGTCTATGATGAACATACAAACAGATACACCCCATACGATGATTGCCCATATGTCATGGTTATCATTCGGGAAAAGGAGGACAGTGACAATCCCTCCATCACTGCAGTCCATCAGGACTTTGCCCTCGACAATTGGTGCAACACTCCATGCATTGGTCGAGGAGGGTAAAATTGGCAGAAAATCCCTCTGCCTTGTAGATAACTTTAATTGCTTACTTTTCTATACAGTATTAGCAGTTATTTTATCAGTACATGCTAACACTTTTGTATGATCGAGCAGTTGCATATATTAAGTGAAAGCATATTTTGTTTTAGGACTCTAAATTTAAATGTGCCTGTACTTGCTGATGAGGTGCCTTCTCTCCACAAGGGCTGTAACTTTGATGCAAAGTTGGACTCAGACTTGATGGAAATACAGGAGGACATTGAGACACCTCAGGAGATTAAGGAATGGGTCACAGACAAACCTACACCCAACCTTGACCAAACCACTTCTTTCAATCTTAGAACCTTAGAAAACCCTAAGCTAATCCAGATTGGTTCAGACCTCACCCCAAACCAGCAGAATGACATGGTTGCACTATTAACCCAATTCCAGGATGTGTTTGCATGGTCTCATGAAGACATGGTGGGTTTGTCCACTGACATTGTTCTTCATCGCCTTCCCATTAAAGAAGAATTCAAGCCAGTTAGGCAAAAGCTCAGGCGATTGAAACCTGAGTGGAGTTTAAAGGTTAAAGAAGAAATTGTGAAACAATTTCAAGCTAGAATTATCATGGTGTCTACATATCCGGAGTGGCTATCCAATATTGTTCCCGTGCCTAAACCCGGAGGAAAGGTGCGAGTTTGCGTGGATTACCGGGATTTGAACAAAGCTTGCCTTAAAGATAGCTTTCCCGTTCCCTTTATCCACATTCTTATTGACAATACTGCTCAATACGGCATGTACTCCTTTGTGGATTGCTTTGCGGGGTACCATCAGATTATGGTCGCTGAGGAAGACCGTGAAGAAATTGCTTTCATCACACCTTGGGGAGCCTTTTGCTACAGACGGTTGTCATTCGGCCTCTTCAATGTCGGGGCAACCTATCAGCGAGCTATGATGGCTCTTTTCCATGATTTAATGCACAAAGAGATAGAGATCTACGTGGATGACATCATTGTCAAATCCCGAAAGGAGGAAGACCACTTAGACCATCTCAGAAAGCTTTTCAATAGGTTGCGCAAGTACAACTTGAAGTTGAATCCAGCCAAGTGCGCCTTTGGCGTCAAATCAGGCAAGTTGCTAGGTTTCCTAGTCAGCCACAAAGGGATTGAACTAGATCCTACCAAAATCCAGGCCATCAAGGAAATACCCATTCCTCGGACAGAGAAGGAAATACGGGGATTTTTGGGAAGAATCAATTTCATTAGAAAGTTTATTTCTCAACTCATAGTAACCTGTGAGCCCATCTTCAAGCTATTAAGGAAGAACTCCTCCATGAAATGGAACGATGAGTGTTAGAGAGCCTTCCTTACCATTAAAGAGCAGTTGGTTAACGCTCCTGTTTTGGTACCACCCAGGGATGATGTTCCCCTATTCACGTACCTGTCTATTAATGACAATGCCATGGGCTGTATACTGGGGCAAAAAGACGATAGAGGCCAAGAACGATCTATCTATTACCTCAGCAAAAGATTCAGCATCAGTGAACACAAGTACACTCTGATTGAGAAGACTTGTTGTGCTTTAGCATGGGCTTCTATGAGGTTACAACATTACCTCCATGGTCACACAACCCATCTCATATCCCGCGTGGATCCTCTCAAGTATGTGTTCAGTAAGCCCATACTGAATTGTCGACTGTCCAGATGGCAGTTGATCCTACAGCAATTTGACATCATCTACGTGACACAAAAGTTTATCAAAGGTCAAGGAATTGCAGATCAACTGGCCACCGCACCTGCAGGGGACTACAAACCCTTGGAAACATACTTCCCCGGTGAAGGGATAATGTCAGTTCAATAATACCATCAGTACGATGCATGCCACACATAGAAAATGTATTTTGATGGAGCTGTTAACACTTAAGGTTCTGGAGCTGGAGCAATTCTAGTATCCCGTCGCCGTCAAAATGCAGTTTGTCAGCACCAACAACACAACTGAGTATAAAGGCTGTATCATGGGGCTAAAACTTGCTCGTTCAATGGGCATCAAACGGTTAACTATCTTTGGGGATTCTGAATTGGTAATCAAACAATCCACGAGAATCTATCAAACAAAAGAATTACATTTGCTGCCTTAGCATCGACAAGTTTTACAGATGGTTTTGGAGTTCGAAGAAATCTCCTTTCTACACATTCCTTGTAATAGGAATGATTTTGCGGATGCATTAGCAATGTTGGCCTCCTTGATTCACATACCTGACAAGGAAAACATGCCAAACATCACATTTGCCCTGCAAAAGGCCCCAACTTATGGGAACTATGTTGGAGAAGTATTGGATGAGGTACCTCCCATCCACCACCCTTGGTATTAGCATATAAAGGAGTATCTGTGAGATGGATCTACACCCGTTGAGGCGAGCCTAACTGAGAAGAGGCGGATCCATCGACTTGCTATAAAATTCTACCTAAGCGGAGATGCACTCTACAAAAGAGATGCAGGATTAGGTCTCCTCAGATGTCTGGATAAAGACCAAGCTCAGAGGCTCATAGATGAGATCTGTAGTGGAGTATGTGGCCCTCACATTAGTGGACCCCTATTTGTCAAGAAGATCCTCAGAACAGGGCATTATTGGCTTACGCTCAAAGCTGACTATGATGATCATGTCAAGAGATGCTATCAATACCAAATTCATGGGAATGCTATCCACGCCCCTCCAAAGGAACTCCACAACCAAGATCAATCCAAGGGAAAATTTGCTCCTTACTGGGAAGGCCCATTTGTTGTCAAGGAAGTTTTGACAAGAGGTGCTCTCAGACTACAGAAAATGGATGGCGATGAACTTCCACAGCTTATCAACTCGAACGCTATGAAACGGTACTATGTCTGATGATATCATCAAGCAAACATCCTGGTATGGATCATCTAATCACTAGTCATTCCGATTTTGTACCCTTTCTTTTCTAGAAACTCTTCTGCCCCTCAAGGAAACATACACTTCAAACCAGCAGCCTGGTTTTCCCTCAGTTCAAACATTTCACACAATTTTGGTTATCCTGAAGACGGGATTAAACCTTTCACACCTGCAGTTTATCCCACGAAGGCGGATTAAACTTTTCACGCTTGCGGTTTGTCTCAAAGCGGGATCAAACTTTTTCCACACCTGCAGTTTGTCCCCATCATGGGATCAGACTTTCTTCTCCCCGTAATATAGCCTGCACATAGGATTCACACTTCTCTTTGGCTGCAATTCATCCTGAGGGGCGAACTCTACATCGACCTGATCTCCCTGATACACGGGAGTACGTAGGCAACCATATTCTATATGGCCCAGTCGCAATAAACAAAAAACAACAAAAACATTTCTACCCTTTCTCTATAAAAACAAAAATAATAAAAATCCTTCTACACCCTTCTTCATCAATAAAGCTTCTACACCTATCTGCCTTTCACATTCAGCGTTGAACCTCTTACACCAGGTTCGAACTACGTAGTCTTGATCTCCTCTTCAATAGGAGAACGTGGCGACCATTTATGGTTGGGCCTAACCCCTACGTAACAAAATACTTGTCACACGATATTGGGATCAAACTTCAATCCACCACATTTCATCGGTTTCAGACCAAAGGGATGGAATTACCCAACTTCTTCTCACAAATAGGAGATTCGGTGACCATCTAAGCTGTCGTCGTGCCTCAAAGAGAAACACCAATCCATAAGAGATGGAATTAACTAGGCTTCTCACAAATAGAAGTACTGGCGACCATCTATGGTGCGGTCAATCTTAGAGAGGAAAAACCACCCTCCTCTCCACTTTTCTATACAGATACCAGTCCCAAGACACCAAAGATGGTATGGATACATACAGATCAATGATCCGTTCTGAGAGATCCTGCGATGTCTCATTGTCCACCTATCAAGGATAAGTTCAAAATGCATCAAGATCACAAGCCCTGAAGAAACAGGCAAATATCAAGCAAGTATCAAGGCACAACTGAAAAGGGAAGTGAATCAAAATATATTTCCCTGCCATACATAATACTGTTTGATATATACATATGTGTTGTACATGGCAAAATGGCTAAGCTAGTCTGTACAGGAAAATACAAAGCTATCTACAGATCTGTGTGTATGCGGACTATCAGATCTAACATGGAATCCCTCTATGAAGAAGGAGGTAAAGCTGTAAGCTCCTGCCCAATGGGATCTGCACGAGCTAGCAAATCAGAGGCTAACTGCATGGTGGCATGATGCTCATCGATGTATGCATATCAGTAAGGATTCCAGTCGTATGGGATCTCACCGAAGTACTGTCTGCAATGGCCACATTCCTAGCAGATAGGGCGGCATCCCACTCCACAATCAATGCATCCCTGGCTGATCTAGCCTCATCCCTCTCTAACAGAGTGACGTCTCTCCCATCAAGAGCTGTCAACATCGAGGCCCTAGCCTGATCTCTCTCATAGGTCATTAGATGTGGGCTCTGCTCCAAATGCTGTGCTGAATACTGAATAACAATGGCACTCGGGGTGGTAGAATCCATCATAAATGCTGGCAACCCAGCAGTCAAATCCTCATCGATGGGAATGTCAGCCTCCTCCAAAGACTCCTCATCGTCGGAATCAGTATCTTGCACTGTGGATACTACCATAGTCGATGCAGTCTCTGTCTCTATCCATGCTGAATACTCTGCAGAATGACCCGGATGACTGACAGAAAACTTAGCCAGCTCCCGCTGATCCCAATATGCATACAACCTAGATCTGTCCTCGGCTGATAAACGGTGTGAAGCGAAGCGCTGACTCATTGCCCCCTCAAATGGATGGAAATCCTGAAACTGGTCAAAGTGACACATCACGGCCAGTGGGTGGTAGGTGATCATCCCTCTCAAACTAGTTAGAGGAAGATAATCCATGTCCAGAGCATGAGTAATGAAGTTGTTTGTAAACTAAGCCTCGTATACTGCGGCGAAGATAGCAAAGCGGATCTCCCGCCAGAAAGGTGACCAAGATACAAAGATCAGGCACTCCTCAGTGAAAGGAGTATGACATGGCTATATCATGGGTGAAATAATACCTATGCCGTCTGAATGTGCCCATCGATCTCAAGTGTGACATAAACCACACGTACAACATGACCGAACTGCATATAAACACTCCTGCCGTATAAGTGCAGCAGTATGTAGCCGACCTCAGAGTCTTTGTAATGATCATTGGTATGATGGTGTGACCCTCCCTGAGAGCTCTCACTGCCATAATGACACCAATCTCCAACTCATCCATGTATTGTGGCACGTAGACATACGGCAGTATGCACAATATCAATATATCCACTATGGCTGAACGCTAATGATCCTCCGGTGTGGTAAAATCCCCGGAATGTCGTGCATAACTATCCTCAAAGCTAAATCTATCAAACAAAAAATGCTGGGATATCACGTGGCCAGATGTGATCTCATCCTGTACCACTCTACACCTCAAGCCAGTGAGGGTCATGAACTGCCTACTCATGTCTCCGATCGCCATATGCATGCAAGGTCTGTCCAACGGCAGCATCATCAATCGTGCATACTCCTCCAGAGTAGGAGTCAACTCCTGGGCCCCGAATCGGAAAACATGCCTCTCTGATACCCAGTGCTCTAGCATGCCCTCCACAAATCCTGTGGGAACCTGAAACATCAACAGGGTCATAGTATGCTGCAACAAATGATCTACGGTCACCCTGTCTGATGGTGACATGCTATCATACCATGAACGCATACCAAATGCCACAAAAAATGGTGGGGTATGATCAATATGGCTAACTGTCGAAGAAGACATCTGTACGGGTCGTGTCATAAGACCATCCAGGGGTCAATGCTGAATATCTCTGGACATACATACATATGCATAACATAATAACATGCGTGATACAATAGATGGCAATATGATATAGGGAATGAAAAATCTGTATATACATTCCTAAGTATATCATCATCTAATACATCTCTGTAAAACTAAAATACTGGGAAATGGGGTGAAGCTACCCAACAACTGACAGAGGCCTATCAAAAGATATAGCGAGAATGGGGTGAAGCTACCCAATGTCTAACAGAGGCCTATCAAAAGAGATAACGAGAAATACACATTAGAAGAATTCAATGGTATCGATGTCTACATCGTTAATCCTATCCATCTGATGTAACTCCTTCTGAGTCACTAGATCTCTATCTACAGGGATGTCATGCCTATACAATGGAGGATCTGCACCGACAAAGCCATATGGGTCACTTGAGGGGCCAGCGCCAAAGCTGGAAGGATCAAAAGTATCTGCCTCTGAAGGATCTCTACCCAAATATCGGATAAAGAAATGTGCTCGGTCCAACTACCGTGTCAAATCAGAATTTGTGTCACATGAGTCGGATCTACGACATGTGCTAGCCAATCCGTCATCATCACATGGATCGAAACCATATCCCCCATAAAGCGTGTGGCGGCGAAGTGCGAGCTCTAATAGTGCGAGGGAACCACCAATCTTTGGAACATCTCCCCGAGTGCGAGGACCCTCCGATAATGTGAAATCGTTAACCCCCAACAATGGGATATCAATGATGGGTGACTGCGATAACGCCTAGCATGAAGCAAGATCGGCATGCGAAACTCTCCTGTAGTGTTCCTGATAGCACGCTCTCCTAAATAGAGCTCCCATCCTCCATCTGTGAAGAGAGGAATCCTACGGGTGGAAATAACGTACTCAACTCCAGTCGGGTACCCATCCTCAAATCTAACACTCAAGTGCTTCTCAGAGTAGGGAACCCATGTGATGACATCCGCTGTCAACAACTCCAACTGTAGGCGGCAATGAGTGAAACCCTCAGTAACAGGGACTTCTGCCAGTATGGAATGATGTCATCTTCGTCCTCGTGGATATATGTCTAAACCTAACACGCTCAGCGGTGATTTAAACATGGAAGCCTCTCATAGGCCCAAAGCGCCAACACAAAGGGCAACATCTCTTTGCCGATTAACACTCTTAACCTGTACATGGGAAAAGACAAGAGAAATAATCACCAACAGAAACGGGTAGAATCCTAACCAAGCCTCGGTCAAGCCTTGCAATCGCATATGCATTCCCCTGAGGAAGTAGGCAAAGGTATATGAACCCCAATCATAGTATCCTATACGGTCCACGTGTCGAGTGGCACTGATCAAATCGAAGGACACCGTAGAAGAGTTATCTGCTATGAAGCAGCCCCTAATGATCATCAGGAACAATCGCCGAAGAATGCGATCCCTGACTCTCACATCATCAGGTATAGGCTCATTCAACAACCCGCTTATAGCATCTACGCTCAAAGGACCTGTATGAACAGTCCTGCCCTTGAGCGCCTCCGCCGAAACTCCCAACAAGGATCTAACGGCAGTAGGGGTAATATCCGCCGTACAAGGCACTGGATCCCCTCCAAACTCCATACCTGCGATAAACCGCCAATCCATCGGCGTCATCATCACCTCATAGTCCATCAATAGAGTGGTGAGTCGGTGAAACCAATTTCGATAACAATACTGAGGTAACCCCAGGGACAACGGCGGGGAAGAATAGAAAAGAACATCCCAAATACCCAGCCATGCACAATTGCTCTATAGTCATCATGCAAAGCCTGATACATAGAGTCGATGTTGAACCAATTCCCTCGAGGCTGTGTAAAGCCAAGGACCTACATCAAATGCAGATCAACATCAGAACCATTTGCTCCTCATCAATAGGAAATAAGGAAGATTAAAGATCTAACTTCATACCTCATTTGCGTGTAGGTAGACTGAAGGATGCCGACTCAAGTCACCCAAAAGATCTGGGTTCGCCACTTGAATACCTGGAAAATCCCTACGGGGAACACGTGCAGCAGGAGTAGGAACCTCAATCGGTATATCCTGCTCCTCGTCCTCGACATCTGGCACTTTAACCCGGATAGGACGTATCACCGCCTCCACCAAACGACGAGGTTGTCTAACAGAACGAGGTCGAGGCACTTCGGAAGCCCTCCTCCGTACACCAGAAGTGGTCCTGCGGGAACTACTCGGCTGATCAGGATCCATAATATCTTGATAATAAGTCTCCAAATCACCTCAGAAAGGGTGTGGTAAATTCTTACCTAGAGCTTTTCAAAATGCATTTTATGATTACATGCATGCATGCATTGTTTTAACATATATCTACAGTAGAGTTAAAAATGCATGATTACCCAATGCCTATGTTTTGGAAAAAATTTGCCATAGCCCCTTTGTAAATGGGACTATCCATATGCACATAGGCATGACTAGGTGGCCATTCAGTATCACACCTATCCACAGTCATAAACATCCTACATGCATTATTACATCATAGTAAAAAATTCGTAAGTGTAGTCTAATTACCAGGATTATTTTGCTTCTATACCTTTACTCATTTGTCCTCTAATAGGATAAGAAGTGACAGTAAAAGGTGCCAATTTGACTATTTCAAAAGTCAAATTTTTTCACATCATTATGTTCAGCATGGTTTAATACTAACATTTGCTATGTTGAATATTTTTTTTTATCAAGTCATATCAGCATACATATTCACTACTATGTGTCTAAATGCATTTCATGTGATAAGTCATTTTCCAACGGATAGAAACTGGAAAAGAATACATTCATATATTACCAGGACAGTGAAGAACGCAGACGGTGGCGAGAATATCTGAAAAGTTGCCCAAACTCAAAGAGTGTGAAGAAGAGCTCTCAGATTTCCTTCGCGGCGCAGCTTCAAAATGACTTATGAAAGAAACCTGCAGGCTTTACATAGCCACGGTTGGCCGCAGGTCCATCTGTGGCTGCTGCAGGTGTACTTGCAGCACTCCTATGTGGGTCCCATTTGATTATGTGAATTAAATGAATTTAATTGATTTCTTTGTGAGTAAGTTATGTGAAGGTTATTCTATGACCTAGAATGTGCTAACGTGGTTAGTATTCTGGCTACGTGTTAGAAATAATTGTTTGGAATTTCCAAGACTAAAATAATTCTTTTCAGAGAAATTCCCGTAAAAACAATATTCATCCGTTTTTGTTCGGGGAATTATTTTGAAATTTCGAGAAACTTGTAATGATAGAATATCGTGATAAGATGGAATATCTGATAATATTTTATTTATGGCAAACGTAGTTTTCGCCTGTGGACTTAAAACCTAAGGGTTGAGTATATTAATTTCCGAGAAAGAAATAATATGCGTAGAAGGAATGGCGTTAGGGTTAATGCGAGTGTTGTACATTAGGGATACTATTTAGTATCTATGTATAATACGTTGAGTAAATACGAAGTACAATACGATTATTGTACAAGTAGTATACGGAGATAATACGTGAATTGTACGTATGGGGCACCATTAGTATTATAGAATTAAGTTAATACTTAATGGTTAATTCATTTGAGTGGGATTATTAAGTAATCCAATCATTTGAATGATCAAGGCCCAATGTTAATTTAGTTAAGCCCAATTCATTAAAACCGAACCGTGGGTAGAACCGGTGGGTCACCGAATGGGTAAAACCCATGGGGAAACCCATGGGATGTCACAAAAGGAGGTGGGCCGGCCACCTTGGTGTGGAAGCCAAGTATAAGGCTTGGTCACCAAGTAAAATACTTGGTGACCACACATGAATAGTAAGGAGGTGATGGTTTTTGACAATTATGCCCTCCATTCTAGTTTTCTATAAATAAGAGGCTAGGTTTATTCATTTGAGAGTTTGCAAATTTCCAACCTAGATTATTTGAGAGAGAAAGAGATCTATCCTTCCAAGCATACACTTTGGAAGCTTTAACTTCTATTTTCCAAAAGATTTTTTAAGAGTTCTTGAGGTAATACTTCTTATTTCTCATCTCCAACTCTTTTAGATTTTCTTTCATTTTTGAGAATCATGAAGGGGTGGTATATGTCTTGAGTGAGGATTTAAAGATGACTTACCATAGATTCAATCTCTATAAGTCATGAGATTATAAGAATCATAAGGTTTAATATAGTTTTGAACCATGAAAATATTGATAGATGAGATCGATTGTTGATAAACGATTGAGCTCCATCAATACGTTAGTATATGCATCTTGTTTGGTTAGGATGTAGATATGAAATCCATGGAGTATTCCATGTGATTTGGCTTAAAGAACCTTAGTAATGAAGTTATGGCAAAATTTACGGAAATAGACGTTAAACGTCGAAAACGTAGAAATCCCGGATTGGTAGTTAAAAGTTTCCGCGAGACTTGGAAACGTTGGTTTTCCATGTCAACACGTGAGATAGGGTGATTAAGAGTTGTGGGTTTGAGAATCGTCGGATTCTGACTTAGAACGAAGAAAACAAGCATTGGACGCTCATTAACGTTTATGAATGTATATAAAATGAACTCAATAGTGAATTCGGAGTTAACGGATTCAAAAGTGTTAAAATCTTATATGAACACGTAAAGGATGTAATTCCTGACTTGTAGGAATTCGAATGGGGCAATTCGGATGTAAAACGAATAAATTAGGAAGCGGGAGTTTCGTTAGAAAACCAAACCTGGTTCGGGCTAACTGGTACATGAGACTTCGCCGCAGCGATTAAAACCGAAGACAAAGTGGTGGCGTACTTGCTGACGACGGTAAGTACCTGCTAACTCAGCGGCACAGCGCGCCACTAAAATATGAAAGGATGCTGCGTCAATGTGTGTGTAGGGAAAAAGTTGACAAGTTAGGTTTTAAACTTCAGTTGTTTAGAGACCTACCTGAGTTGAGTTTATATATTCAATAAATGTACTAAGACTAATCCTATATTACCTATATTAAGGTATAAGGTATGAAACTTAGGAATGTAATGCATATTAACAAGATATGTGCAATGAACAAAGTTGGTACCTTATCAACGATATTTGAGTTCGGTTAATAAACGTCAGTTAAGTGATAAACCGGGACGAAGGGTAATAAGTCATGTTGACTTTAATAAAGATATTAAGTTAACAAAGACATAGAAGAGAAAGAAGGCTGTAGGAACAATGTGAATAGTTGTTTAATAGCTAATTACAGATTGCATGTGAACATATCATGTAGATTCTCAGTAAAAGGCGTGGGTCGGTCGAGTAAGTTATTTGAAGATTTGAAGGCAAGTTTTCTTAACACTTGTCTAACTTTCATGTTAGCCAAGTTTTTTGTGATTCGTTGAACTGAATTGCAAGACTTGTTTTAAAGAAAGGGTCGATGCCAGATTTTAACTCGACTAGACTATTCGTAATATATTGATTGATTATTATACATATCATTCTATATATAAATGTTAACGTTATCCTATGCCAAGTAATTGGTATAGATGTGAAGGTAAGGTTTGTCTATGAACAAACAAAAGTATTTTTCATCGATTATTCTATGGGCACGCGAGTTTGCCAAAAATATTAAACGTAAATACGTTTAATGAATGTAGTGTTGATCAACATAGAGTACTATAGGCTGATCACCTAGAAGTGCTCGTAAGTTATACGGATGAACGGCCTTAGTGCTGTGCACTCCTTTTTAAGTATGAAAACTGAAATTTACTGTTCATGGTCTATCGACCGGTTCAGAATTCCTAATTTATTCTATACTTCAGGAATTGATGTTATGAACTATTAAAGTATTTTTGATTCGTAATACTTCATAACTATTGTTCAGTTATGTTGGAATTGTTATATAATTCATGAATGTGGTATTCCTGTTATCCTTGATTAAACTTCTTTGAAATGTCATGCTCACTTCTTGCTTGAATTATATAAGCTATGATTAAAGATGAATGTACTGTGAATGCCAAGAAAGATAAGGGCAAAGCTAAGATGGATGCTTAGGCATTGTGTAATAGTTTAGTAAGTTTGTATGTATTATACATTATGAACAATGAACGATGTAACTGGTTTATAAACCTGGGAAGGATTATACTTTGATTGTAATAAGAATATAGTAATTACCTTCATTTTGTACATAAAAAATTTCATATACATGAATAGTGTCGTATACGTGAATAGTAACCCCGACACAAAAAGGTAGAACTTCCACAATAAAATCCATACCAATATTTCGGTATAATGATATTGAAAGAATAACATCATTACGAAAAAATATCCCTTACAATCCCTTAAAATCCCTTACTATCCCTTATCTCAAAAAGACAGTACTTCTGACTGGAATACTAGATATAGTGCTGAAGGAACTTGCACCGTATAGAAACACTCAAAATATCAAAATACTCACAAGAATACGCTCGATAATATAGAGAGAGAAAGAGAGAGAAAACTTTAGTTTCTGGTGTGATTTTCAATTCTAACCTAAACACCCTATTTATAGGAAAATTCTTAGAACATCAAAGTAGAAAATTTAATATAATAATAATATAAATTTTCCAAATCTTCCTACGCACACCACCAGCTGAATTCAACCACTAACACATGTCCCACAAATGAAAAAAATATTTTTCTTAATTAAAATATTTTAAACTTCAAAATTTAATTATTTTAGAACTTCGGAACTTCAATAATTCATAATAAATAGCCCTTTTGTCAAAAAAATTTGAAACACATGTCCTTTCCATAGGAAATTTTATTCTCTACAACTTTGAAGAAGAAAGTTTTTCCAAATTCCAAACAGAAATTGACCGAAATCCACAAACGGACGATTTTACAGGCTATAATCAAATTTCAGTCAAAAATTGTGTCCAACAACACACAAAATATGTGTTAAACATTTAATGCAATAAAAATACTTTTCCTCCTCATTTATTCATATATCACACATTCATTGTAAAAATATCACCATTATTATATTATTGAAATATAATAATATATTTAAATAAATTATTTTACCAGAAAAGATAAAATATCAATTTTCAACAATTGTCACATTAAAAATTTTCTCCATATATATGCACATAAAATGAATATTTTTCTTATCATATAAATCAATAATTAATTATTCACAAATAATATTACAGAATCACAATACTGGCAACCAGGCCGTTCCCAGGAAAGATGGGGCTTTCCAATAAGAATTTCTCCTTACTGGCGCGCAATTAGGTGACCAAACCTCTCCTTAGACAGAACTTCTAGACATTGCCAATAATGTTATCTAGTAGTATTATTAAAATAATATGAGTCATTGATCTGATAATGGGAAATATTGTGTAGTGACAATTATTGAACAACAATAATATAAAATATCAACGCAGAAATTATTTAATCAATAAAATAAAATATTGAACAGTAATTACTGTAACAATTATTGAGTAGTGCCTTCTTACGTAAGAATCAATAATTCAACAATATTGTGCAATACTGGTAATGCATCGCGTAAATGCAACCACGTATTATCGTATTTTAACCACCAGGTAATCCAATAGTGTTAACGGTAACAACTACTCCGTTATTTATAAAAACTCATACTTGTTGTTTTCTTCATCCAATCACTTTCCGTTATGGAGCCCACAAAAGGCTGCGTCGTCGTACGAATATTCTCCGACAGGAAGAATATTCCACGACTAAACGAATATTTTCCGACAATAATGAATATTTTATAACCACTTGCATATTTAAAATATTTACATATATCACCTTTAACTTTAAACTTTTATCAATTTAACCATTTACTGAATAGTAATTATAAGAAAATTGAATACTTTTATTTCATAAAATTCGGGGTCTTACAAATTGGCTAGGTGAAGGCCCGCTCTGGCGGGTATGCTTGCTGTAAGTCTGAGCTTTTGCCCTTTCTTGCCCCCAATTGTTGCTTTATCCATCTTAACCTGACCCTGCAATATGAACACAACATAACACATAAAGCAATACTAAAATAACATGAAATAGCAACTGTTTAAGTCCAAAAAATACTCAATTCGTAGGTATGAAACCCACTCATCAGTCCCGCCTTAGACTCCTTCCATTTCATTGAATCGCAAAAATGCCCCAGCCCTTTCGCATGTTGTTACTAGGGATTTATATGAGAAACTCACTTCGTTGAACACATCAAGTTACCAATGGTGAGAAATATCCTGCACATCAGACGAATAACAAAATGTGCTAAAAGCTTGACGGCTCGGGCCATCGGGGATAGCTTCGATATAAGGATTAGTATGAGTTAAAGTTCATGACATTGGATGCTCATTGGGTCTGCCACTTAACTCGTATTTGCTGAGTTTTTATCTTATCGCTAAAGATCTTGAAATTGAATATGAAAATGAATTTTTTTCTAAGGAAGTTGTGAATCCCTAACTTCAAGGTTTATTTTTTATTTCTTTCCTTTTAAGGAATTTTTCATTTAACAAGATATGAAATCGCAAGAAAACTTTTAAGCATCCATGATCATTTCTCATGAGTAAGATCAAATTATAAAGACTTATCTCCCTTTGTCAAAGATACTTCGTCTTCGCTCTAGACACCGCTCTTCGCAAAATTAACATCATATGACATGTGTGCTATGACTGACGCCACCCGTAGCAAGGGTTTCTCTTTCATGACTGTTGGGTCTCCAACTTTTAATTTTATTTTGATGATAACAATAATTAGTAAATAAATTAATTAAAAGGGTAGAATTCTCTCCATAGAATTTTTTATTATAATTGTTTTATTTATCTTATTTACTTTGACCAAAAATATTTTCTAAATCTTATTTAATTGATATTATTGATCTTGATGTTTTAATATGTTAAATCAATTGGGTCATGCATTTTTGGAACAAAAATCATATGTTGATCATTAAATGCTTGTTTAACCAAATTTGGAAAGAAAATGGAGATTGTGATTACATTTTTTTACATATGGGCATTTTCTATTTATTCTCAAATTAATTTTATTATTTAAAGATTTCAAAAATTATTTTAAGTTATTTTAAAATTGAGCAAAATTATTTTATTACTTACTTATATATATATATATATATATATATATATATATACACTACAGTAAACATACAAGAATAATATATAAACTAATATATATATTATTGTATGTTTACTGTATATATATTATATATATATATTATACATGTATCTTTATATATATATATATATATATATATATATATATATATATATATATATATATGTGTGTGTGTGTGTGTGTGTGTGTGTGTGTGTGTATGTGACGATGACATGCATTGTGACGCCCCAAAATAGGTCCAATCCATCCAACCTATTCTGAGTCGTCAAATACATGGTACAGAAAACAACTACAACTTTATTACTACAATTGTCGTGCAAAATACAACAAATATGTTGTGACTTCTGATACAAATATATACCAACTGTGACTCTCATTCCAACCTTGGATAGCATGTCACAATGGCACCTTACATAAAGGTACAGTAAAAAACTATTTTATAAATTAAAATCTTTGGAAAGTGCTCAAGAAAACCTTCGTACATGGGAGGCCATGCGTCTAGGTTATGATAGATATCATATATCCACAGAATTATCCTTAGTTGACCCAATAGTCCCCAAAGAAAAACGAGAAGATTACTATCATGTTCTTTCCAATGGTGAGTCTTCTCTTGACATATAACTATCTCCACTGTCTCCAGTTGAGAATTATATTTCAACCAAACTCCAAGGTTATATAGGTAAAGCTCGTAGATATACTCAGCAAGTGGATGTGCACAACCCTGTCTTATGATAACATGAGGTTGTATATCATTAGGCATCTTATATGATAGTGGCAAAACACTCTTCCAAAGTTGGGTTCACCTCACCCTATTGTTGTTCACCAAAATCAATTATTAAGTGACATATAATATACGACACACACATATTATGTAAGACCCCAAATTTTATGAAATAAAAGTATTCAATTTTTATAATTATTATTCTATTTAGTAAATGGTTAAATTGATATATTTAGTAAATGATTAAATTGATAAAAGGTTAAAGTTAAGGATGATATATGAAAATTTTTCAAAGTAAGTAAGTTGTCATAAAATAATCGGTGGTAAAAGTATAGTAATACGCGTGGTTGCATAGTAGCACACGGTATTGATTATTGATGCTTACGTGAGAAGTCACTCAGTTATACTCAATTATTGCTACAGTAATTGTTGCATTATATCTCTCATATTATTGATTCAATTGTTGTCATAGTATCATCTGCATAATATGTTATATTATTAAATCAATAATTGAGACGATAAAGTTATTCATATTATTATTTGAAAAATTGATAATGTCTAGAAGTTCTGTCAAGGAGAGGTTAGGTCATCTAATTGCGCGCCAATAGGGAGAAATCCTTATTGGAAAGCTCCATCTTTCCTGGGAACGACCTGATTGTTAAATATTGTGAGTTATAATATTAATGATGAATAATTTCGTGTTGATTAAAGATGAAATTGATAGTTCTATTGTGTTGGAATTATTAGTGTTAGTGAAAATCGACATTTATTTCGATAATAATTGATGTCTGGAGGTTATATTGACTAATCGGGTAATTAACCGGATAAATGAGCAATTATTGCTATTAATTCACATGATTATAACTATTTGTTCACATGTGTGTACTATTAATTCACATTCATTTACTATTAGGGGATTTGGTGTAAGATTGATAATACTTGCATAATTAAGTTAAAAATGGAGGTATAGATGGAGAAGTACTATCTTTGTCAGAATAAGTATTTTCACATGTCTAGAACTATTGATTCACATGATTTACTATTGATTCACATGATTTACTATTAGGGGAGGTGGTGCAAGTTTGATAATACTTGCAGGACTAAATTAAAAATGAAGGAAAAGAGGAAGGTATTATACTGTACCCAAAACGTGCAATTATCGAAACTATATTTTCCTATAAATAAAAGCTCATTCCTTCATTATTTTTCACCAATTCACTAAAGCTATAGAATAATTATTATAGAGAGAAATTATAGAGAGAAAGAAGAAGAGAAGTCTGTTACCTCACTATTCCAGTATCCAGTTTTCTTCTAAGGTAAGGGATATTATTATTATAGTAAGGGGTATTATTTCTTTCGTATTCATGAAGAGAGCTTTTGTTATTCCATTCTTTATTATTGTGTGGAATAACTCGTCTATCTGCAATAGTACGCATACATGGTAAAATTCTTTTGTTATTCCATTCTTTATTATTATGTTGGAATAACTGCCTTATACATGCAATACCGCATACATGGTGAAATTCTTCTCGTTATTCCATTCTTTATTATTTTGTTGGAATATCCGTCTGCATGCGGATTACGCATGACTTGGTTCCATTCTTTATTATTATTCGTTGAATATCGTATGCGTGCATATTACACATGACACGGTTTCATTATTTATTATTCATTGGAATAACTTTTATGTGTCTTGATCTATCGCGATGCCTCGTGAATTCTTACGTTATTCCATTCTTTATTATTCTCTTGGAATAACCTGTCTATGTGGATTACCGAATGCATGGTGAATGATCCTTCGTATTCATTCTTTATTAAATTATGGAAATGATCCGTTCTCGTGGACTATCAAGATAGCGGTGAAAATCCATTTGCTAGCCAGATATTCTATTATACTCGTATGAGATATCATTTTTTTTGTACTCGTCATGGAATATCATTTTCTTTGGTATTTTTTTACGAGTTACTATTCATGGGTTACTATTCACCCGGTTACTATTCACTCGGATATTCGGGGCACTTTTCGTGTCAGAGTACTATTCACGAGTTACTATTCACCCAAATTACTATTCACCTGAATATTATTCACTCGGGTATTTGGGGTTCTTTTCATGTCGGGGTACTATTCACAAGGTACTATTTCCGAAGTACTATTCATAGGGTACTATTCATAGGATACTATTCACGGGGTACTATTTACCCAAAAATATATTTCTTTTCTGTCCAAATTATTTTTGGTACATGAATATTATTCTTAAATTTTACTCTACAAAGCAGTATCATGTTGACAATTTGACGTTATTAATTTCTGGATAAATTAAATTATAAATCTTTAAAATTTATCCTTGAACTTATTTTATTGAATTATTATGTCATTGTCATCATCCTCATGCTTATATTGTGATTAAAGTCATATTTGGCTTACGTACATAGATGGACTTGGTATGATTATAGACAGGAATTATTCGATATAATCATGACCTTAATGTAATGAATGATGTGGTAAAACTCCTCATTGGCCTGTAGTTCATTGATGGACAGTTGTTGGTATGATTATGACCAGGGATTATTCGGTATAATCATGACCATTGATGATTACATGAATATCCTTGGCCCATAGTGGAGGGATGATTCGATGATGTGGTTTATTTATTAAGTTGAGTCTTAGCGATAAAGTTGATTAAAAACTTTTTAAATCATAGAAGATAGTAGATTTTATGCCTTACTTGACTCTTCTAATGGATTGCTTATTCCGCTACTGTTGTTGATCTAGAACTTGTTGTCTATTGTATTCTATCAGTTGTTATACTGTTGAAGGCTAAGGATAATTTATTCTGCATTATCTTAGTCATAATATTTCTTACTGAGCTAGTTGAGCTCACCCTTTCTTTCACTGTTCTCTTCAGGAAATGAGAATATATATGGGACGAGTCAAGGAATGGATTGACGGTCCAGATGGTTGCATTAGTAGTCCTCACTATTCTGTGAAATAGTGTGATAATAAATGTAATAAGATTGAATTTGAGTGTGGATATTGTCTAGATGACAATATTCGTGTTAAAACTCTCAGATTATGTTTTGTCATATTTACACGTTAGTTGTATAAATAAGTTGTATTTGATTTTTGTACCATGTAAGTGACGACTCAGAATGGGTGATGTATGCATGTTTTGGGGGCATCACATCTTAGGTCCTCAATACAATTATATATTGTATGTCACGCAATTTTATAATGTGTTGAGAAACTTTGACAGTCTCGGACCATCACACTATTCCCCTGTTATCCCCGCTCAACCCAGCTACACTCTTATTACCTGAAAGAAATTGTGAAGCAAAAGGGTGAGCACAACTATCTCAGTAAGAATATCATGACTAAAGATAATTAAATTATCAATAGCTTTCATCACTAATAAATCAGAAATTTAGAACATATGGTAGATGATAAAACTTTTCAACCATAGTTGCAGCAGAACGAGCAATCCATTAGAAGAGTCAATTAGACCATAAAGTCTATTATCTTCTCCATGTTAAAAGTCCATCAACAATGTTTTATCCTCGTAACATCAATCAACAGTTCATGTCCACAATCATCAACAACTTTTAATAAATAAAATCAAATTTCCTCTATTTATTATTGTGAATAATAAGGTATTAATTTGATATAATACTTTGGTTATGGGTGAAATGTGCAAAATTTTCAAAATAAGCAAGTGGTTATAAAATATTCATTTTTCGGGGAATATTAGTTTGGTCGTGGAATATTTTTTGGGGAATATTAAATGCGGCAGTAGCAGACCATTTGTGGGCCCCATAGCGGATAGCAGTCGGATGAAGAAAGCGACAAATTTGAGTTTTTATAAATAAGCGTAGTTATTCTGAATTAACCTTTATTGGAATACGGTGGTTAAAATCTGATAATGGCGTGTGGTTGCGATGGTAGCGCGGTTTTGCCTGATATTATTTGAATTATTGATTCTTACGTGAAGGCACTACTCAATAATTATTACGATAATTATTTCTTGTTCAATATTTTATTTTATTGATTCAATAATTCTTTGCGTTGATATTTTATATTATTGTTGTTTGATAATTGTCTTTGCACTGATATCTCCATTATCGGATCAATAATTCATATTATTTGGAATAATATTATTAGATAGCATTATTGGCAATGTCTAGAAAGTTACATCGAGGAGAGGTTTGGTCACCTAATTTTGCGGCGATGAGGAGAAATCCTTATCGGAAAGCCCCCTCTTTCACAGGAGCTATGCTGGTTGTCATAATTGTGATTACTGTAATATTATTTGTGAATAATTAATTATTGATTTATATGATAAGGAAATATTTATTTTATGTGGATATAAATGATGGATATATTTATTTTATGTGGTTATAAATGAAGGAATTAATCTTTGAGGTGTTTTATCGGTATTTTATCGGATTGGAAGTATTAAAAATCATCAGTTTGTGGATTTGGATATTTTTGATTGGAATTTGGAAAAACTTTCTTCTCTAAAAAGTTGTAGAAATTAAATTTCCTATGGAAAGCACATGAGATTTGAATTTTTTCGATAAAGGGCTATTTATTATGAATTGTTGAAGTTTGGAAAATAAAATGATTTTTATTAAAACATGGGTGGGCCCCCCACTTTTGGTTGGTGAAAATGTCTTTGAGATTTTTATTCAAATGTGGTAGGCTTGAATAGTAGTGAGTAAAGCCATCGGTAGTGAGTTAGTCTTCTATATGGCGTTTAAGCATTTTTCTATAAATAGGGTGCTTAGTTAGAATTGAAAATCACACCAGAATTCATAAGTTTTCTCTCTTTCTCTCTCTATAATATTGAGCGTATTTTGTGAGTATTTTAGTACTTTGAGTGTTGTTATACGGTGCAAGTTCCTTGACACTATATCGATATTCGGTCGAAAATTGTTATTTTTTGAGGTAAGGGATGTTATTTTCTTCTTAAATGATATTATTTTCTTGATATCATTATCTTAGAAATATTGGTTTGAACTTTTTATCAAATTTGGAACTTTTTGTGTGTGGGGTTACTATTCACGTATCTGGCCTTTATTCGTATCGACCTTTATTCACGAATCGGACCATTATTCATGAAAAATGAAATTTTCTTCTTTTTTGTCAAGATGTCTATTATGGTTACTATCTTTGATTGTATCCATGTTTTGATCTTTATTTTTGAATTCTGCTTCAAAATTGGTTATTATGGAGTATTATTGAACTTGGATAAGCTATAATCTGAATCCTAATATTTGTTCTTTTATCTCCTTTGGATTCGTTTTCTTTAAAATATTTTCATCATCCTCGGTCCTAAATGATGATATTCTTGAATATCTTTGGCTGTAGTGCAAAGATGAATGATTACCTAATGAATATCTTTGGGCGTAGTGCAAAGATGAGCAGTGTTGAGATGAACATGACCCATTTGGTGATACAAATGAATATCTTTGGCTGTAGTGCAAAGATGAATATTTGATTCAAGATGTATATTGATTGATATTCTGGGGATAAAATATTGATGATGGACTTTTAAATCTTAGAAGATAGTAGAATTCTTTCTCTCTTGACTCTTCTAATGGATTGTTGTTTCCGCTGCTGTTGTTGATCTAAAACTTGTTGTCTATTATATTTTATCAGATTTTTCCTGTTGAAGACTAATGATAATTTGTTGTATATTATCTTAGTCATAATATTCTTTTCTTGGGCTAGTTGAGCTCACCCTTTTCCTTTTTGTTCCATTTTTCTTCTCGGGAGGAGAGAAATTTAGCGAGGAACTAAGCGGGGTATGGAGTGATGATTCAAGATAGTTGTTTTAGTAGTCCTCACTATTTTGTAAAATAGTGTATCAATAATTGTAATGAGGACTCCTTTTGAGTTTTATATACTCTCTCTATTAGACAATATTTGTATTCAAACTCACGGTATATGTGTTGTCGTATTTTGCACGACAATTGTATTCTTGAAGTTGTATTTGTTTTGTACCATGTATTTGGCGACTCGAGAATGGGTGATGTATACCTATTTTGGGGCGTCACGGTTAGTATCAAAGCTTAGGGATATGATCCTGGTGAGATGTGAGACAAGAACTAGGAGGGAGGGGGGAATTCCGCCGTTAGTATGACTGACTAAGTTTATTTGGTATTTATTTGGTCGGTCGAGTATAGGGATAATATATGACATGACTATTAACCCTTGTTTTATGGCGGTATTTAAGAATGGCGGTGAAGCGTTAATAATGGAGTAAATCGGACCGTGGAGACACCTTTGATCACCACGAGAGGCGCGTGCTGCAGCAGGAAGGCAATATTCCTCTGTAAACAACACTCTAGAACAAATGATGAATGATGGGATGTTTAGAATTTTTTTTGCGAGTTCATGCAAAACCAGACGAGGAGACTCGTGCACAAAATACGGGTGGAAATGATAGCAAGCAATGTGACTTATCACAACCAAGCGATTCAAAGAGTTGGGACCACGAATTTTGGGAAAAGCGGATCGATCAAAGCGGAAGCGTGGGTCAAAAAAATTACCAAGATATTCGATGTCTTGGGGATGCGGAGGAACAGAAGGTTCCATTCGCCACCTTTATGTTCAGCGGTGAGGCGGACTCTCTTGGTGGGAATCGTGAAGCGTACCGCCAAACGTGCGCTTTTCGGCATGTCTTGGGAACATTTGAAACTATTTAATGACAAGTACTCTCCTGAAAGTATTCGTCATATGAAGGAGGTGGAGTTTATCATACTGGAACAAAACAACATGACGGTGTCCCAGTACGAGGCGAAGTTTGCGAGTTATCGGTTTGCACCTCATTTGGTGAAAATGAGGAGCGAATAGCGAGGATGTTTACGAGAGGTCTAAAAGCAGAGATTGACAATATCTTATATCTCATAAATTTTCTTTTTATATTAGGATGTTGTAAGCAGGGCTCAATTATTAGGCGAGATAATGAGTATATGCAATAGGGGACCCTGACGAGGTCATCTGCGGTGGTGGCGGTCATCGAACAATGAAAACGGAGGAAGGAAAGCATTGGACAAAAGCGGTAACCACTCTGGTGGTAATCGTGGCCGTGATAATAGAAAGAAGGCGAGTCGGGAGGAGATTTCAAGAGAAGAAGGTACAACAATGATAGCGTGAAGGCGTCATCACAAACATCAACTATTTTTAGGGGGGAGAGAGCGAGCGCTCGGTCGTTTGTTACAAATCTGGGGAAGAGGACACATCATTAAGCGCCCACAACAATCAAGGTGTGTTATAAGCTGTGGAAAGGAAGGTCATATAGCTAGAGATTGTCTAGTTGAAACCAAGTTCAGCGGGGATGGTGACTCAAAGGGTTGTCCGGACAAGTAAAAGTCGGTGGTTCTGGAAAGGCGTTTGTCGTATTTGCACAAAAGCGAGGAACCCAAGCGAGGTGATCACGGGTAAGCTAATCATAAACTCTTGCGAAGTTTATACCTTATTTGAATCTGGGTTCTACCCATTCTTTTATCTCTCTGCTTGTGCTCAGCGTTTAAACTTGACTCAGGAGAAATTAGACCTTGACTTATCTGTTGAGACTCAGTTAGGAGAAACTTTCATTACATCTCTTGTTTATAAATCTTGCTTGATTCAAGTCGGTACCATCACATTACTGAGCCTTATTTCGTTGAAAATTCTTGCATTTGATGTGATTTTAGGGATTGATTGGTTAACCACGCATCATGCTAAAATTGATTATTTTTCGTAAGGTTGTTAGTTTTCATATTCTAACCAACCTATTATGCGAATTCAAACAACCAAACCATTAAAGTCAATCTTTGTCATATCAAGCCATAAAGCTATTCGTTTATTGAAAAATGGATGTCAAGCTTTCTTAGCCCATATCACGGACTTGAACAAAAACACGTCGATTTGAATACTATTTTTAGTTGTTAGTGAATTTCTGGCGTATTTCTGAAGAACTTCGGTCTACCCCGAGCGTGAAGTTGAATTCTTTATTGACCTTGAACACAGTACAAAGCCCATTTCTAAAACCCCATATCGAATGGCTCTATTGAACTTGAGGAGTTAAAGGTCAACTCGAGGAGTTGTTGGACATCGGTTTTTATTCATCTAGTACATCTCCTTGGGGTGCTCTGTGTTATTCGTAAAGAAGAAAGGCGGGAGTATGCGACTTTGTATTGACTCTGAGGAATTGAATCATGTCACTATCGAGAATAGGTATCCGCTACCTCGCATTGATGACTTGTTTGACCCGGTTGCAAGGAGCACAATTCTTTTCAAAGATCGATCTTAGATTACGGATATCATCAATTTGAAGATTAAAAGCGAGGATATTCAAAAGGCGCCTTGAGAACTTCGATGCGGGCATTATGAATTCTTAGTCATGTCTTTTGGATTGACTAATGCTCCTCTTTGCTTTCATGGATATGATGAGCAGTGTATTCAAAGAATATTTGGATCGATTCGTTGTTGTCTTTATTGATGACATCCTCATCTATTCAAAAGCCGTGAAGATCATGAGCACCATTTGAAATTTGATACTTTGAAAGGCTTCGTGATAACAAGCTATATGCCAAAATTTGAAGAAATCGAGTTTACGGCTTGAGGAAGTAGCATTCCTTGGGCGTGGTGTCAAAACATGGAGTATCTGTCGACCGTGAAGATTGAAGCCATACAAAGTTGGGAGCAGCAAAAGTCGGTGGCCAGAAAGTCGTAACTTTACGGGCTTAATTTGGTTATTATCGGAGATTCGTGGAAGGATTTTCTCGAATCGCTACTCAGATTAACTTCAGTTGACTCGTAAAGATATAAAATTCGGTTGGGCGAGGATTGTGAGAAGAGTTTTCAAGAACTCGAGAGAAGACTCATTTATTTTGTTACGACAATACCATCTGGTTCGGATGGATTTGTTATCTGATGATGCTTGGGCAAAGGGTTAGGATGTGTTCTCATGCAACATGGGAAAGTCATAGCCTATGCCTCATGACAACTCAAAAGAATATGAGAGGAATTATCCTACTCATGATTTGGAGTTAGCGTGATCGATTTTTCGCGTTGAAGATCTGGAGACACACTACGTATGGGGAGAAAGTGGAGATCTATCTGGATCATAAAAGCCTCAAATATTTCTTCACCCAAAAGGAACTCGACATGCGGCAGCAGCGTTGGCTCAAAAATTCTATTGAAAGATTACGATCATACCATCGATATCATCTGGAAAAGCAAGCGTGGTGGTGGCGCATTGAGTAGAAGATCATATGCGAATCTGAGTGCAATGTTGTTAACACAAAAGTCCATTTTGTATGACTTGCAAAGGATGGAGATAGAGGTAAAGGCTCAAGTACCCGCGTGATGATATCAAACATCTGAGTAGAACCGACTTTAATCGATAAAGTTAAAATTTGCTCAAAGCTACGGACATGGGGTGATCGTATGAAGAAGAAAGTGCAAGAAGGTGTTATTCGAAGCAAGAATCGATGAAGAAGGAATACTTGAGTCGACTCGGACTTTGTGTTCTAACGATTACGACTTGAAGCATAGAATCATGATGGAGGCACACAACACACCGTTTGCAATCCATCCTGGGAGTACCAAAATGTATCATGATCTTCGACATACATTTTGGTGGAGCAATATGAAAAGAGAGATCGCGGAGTTTATCTCGAGGTGTTTAACTTGTCAACGTGTAAAGGCGGAGCATCAAATGCCAAAGGGTCCATTACAACCACTTGAGATTCCGAAATGGAAGTGGGAACACATTACTATGGATTTTAGATTACGGGTCTTCCCAAGGTTTCTCAAGGCATAGATGCGATTTGGGTTATTGTTGATAGATTAACCAAAGTCGCCCATTTCTTGCCTATCGTGAGACTTATTCCTTGAGCGTCTTGCTAGTATATGCGTAAATGAGATTGTGAGATTGCATGGCATGCCGGTATCCATAGTTTTGGATCGTGACCAAGATTCACTTCACGATTTTGGGTTAGCTTCTGAGAAAGCTATGAGCGCAGATTTCTGATTGATTTGGCATACCATCCTCAAACGGACGGACAATCAGAGAGGACTATTCAAACTCTTGAAGATCTATTAAGACTCTGTGTCCTAGATTTCAAAGGGAGTTGGGATAAGTACCTACCATTGGTGGAATTCTCCTACAACAACAGTTATCAGAGCAAGTATAGGTGTGGCTCCATTTGAAGCATTGTATGGGCCGAAAAGTGTGCTCTCTCGGTATGTTGGGATGAGGTGGGAGAAACAACATTGTTGGGACGAGTTGATACGAATGACTACGAGAGAAGATCAAATGATTCGACAGCGTATATACAATGGCACAGGATCGACAAAAGAGTTATCACGGATCTTCATCGAAAGGGCGTGGAATTTAATATTGGGGATCATGTATTATTACGTGTTGCACCATGGAAGGAGTTACAAGATTTGGGAAGAGAGGAAAGCTCGATCCACGATTTGTTGGTCCATTTGAAATTCTTGGCCGAATAGGAAATGTGGCCTATAGACTCGCATTACCTCAAGTATGTCTCGTGTTCATAATGTTTTTCACATATCTATGCTTCGTAAATATATTAAAGACCGAACCACATTATTGAGTTAGAACAGACGAGATAGTAGAAGATTTAACGTATGAGGAGGTACTGTTAAGATCTTGGATAGGAAAGAGCATGTCCTACATACGAAGGTTATACCACAAGTTAAGGTTTTGTGGAGAAACCATGCTATTGAAGAAATGACACAGGAGTTGGAATCGAAATGAAAGCGAGGTATCCTCACCTTTTGAAACACACAGTCGTCGTCGATTTCGAGGACGAAATTTCATAAGGAGGGAGGTTGTAAGACCCCAACTTATTAATGAATAAAATCAAATTTCCTCTATTTATTATTGTGAATAATAAGGTATTAATTTGATATAATACTTTGGTTATGGGTGAAATGTGCAAAATTTTTTCAAAATAAGCAAGTGGTTATAAAATATTCATTTTGTCGGGGAATATTCGTTTGGTCGTGGAATATTCTTTTTGTGGGGAATATTAAATGCGATGGTATGACCATTTGTGGGCCCCATAACGGATAGCTTGGTCGGATGAAGAAAATGACAAATTTGAGTTTTTACAAATACTTGGCGTAGTTATTTCTGAATTAACTGCTTTGTTGGAATACCGGTGGTTAAAATCTGATGTCTGGCGTGGTTGCTTGCGATAGCTACGGTTTTGCTGATATTGTTGAATTATTGATTCTTACGTAAGAAGGCACTACTCGATAATTATTACGATAATAATTCTTGTTCAATATTTTATTTTATTGATTCAATAATTCTTTGCGTTGATATTTTATATTATTGTTGTTTTGATAATTGTCCTTTTGCATGATATCTCCATTATCGGATCGATAATTCATATTATTTGGAATAATATTATTAGATAGCATTATTGGCAATGTCTAGAAAGTTACATCGAGGAGAGGTTTGGTCACTAATTGCTTGGCGCCGATAAGGAGAAATCCTTATCGAAAGCCCCCTCTTTCACAGGAGCGCACGGTTGTCATAATTGTGATTACGTAATATTATTTGTGAATAATTAATTATTGATTTATATGATAAAGAAATATTTATTTTATGTGGATATAAATGATGGATATATTTATTTTATGTGGTTATAAATGAAGGAATTAATCTTTGAGGTGTTTTATCGGTATTTTTGTCGGAATAGAGTATTAAAATCATCATAGTTTGTGGATTTGGATATTTTTTGATTGGAATTTGGAAAAACTTTCTTCTACAAAGTTGTGAAATTAAATTTCCTATAAAAAACACATGAGATTTGAATTTTTTTACGATAAAGGGCTATTTATTATGAATTGTTGAAGTTTGGAAAATAAAATGATTTTTATTAAAACATGGGTGGCCCCACTTTTGGTTGGTGAAAATGTCTTTGAGATTTTTATTCAAATGTGGTAGGCTTGAATAGTAGCGAGTGAGTAAAGCCATCGGTGGTGAGTTAGTCTAATCTCTATGGCGTTCTAAGCATTTTTCTATAAATAGGGTCTTAGTTAGAATTGAAAATCACGAGAAATTCATAGTTTTCTCTCTTTCTCTCTCTATATTATCGGCGTATTTTGTGAGTATTTTAGTACTTTGAGTGTTGTTTTATACGGTGCAAGTTCCTTGACACTATATCAGATATTCGGTCGGAAATCTTGTTATTTTGAGGTAAGGGATGTTATTTTTTCTTCTAAATGATATTATTTCTTTCAATATCATTATCTTAGAAATATTGGTTTGAACTTTTTATCAAATTTGGAACTTTTTTGTGTGGGGTTATTCTTATTCACGTATCTGGCATTATTCACGTATCTGACCTTTATTCACGAATCGACTTTATTCATAGAAAAAAAAAATTTTCTTCTTTTTGTCCAAGATGTCTATTATGGTTACTATCTTTGATTGTATCCATGTTTTGATCTTTATTTTGAATTTTGCTTCAAAATTGGTTATTATGGAGTATTATTGAACTTGGATAAAGCTGTAATCTGAATCCCTAATATTTGTTCTTTTATCTCTCTTTGGATTCGTTTTTTCTTTAAAATATTTTTCATCATCCTCGGTCCTAAATGATGATATTCTTGAATATCTTTGGCATGTAGTGCAAAGATGAATGATTACCTAATGAATATCTTTGGGCGTAGTGCAAAGATGAGCAGTGTTGAGATGAACATGACCATTTGGTGATACAAATGAATATCTTTGGCTTTGTAGTGCAAAGATGAATATTTGATTCAAGATGTATATTGATTGATGTTTACTGGGGATAAAATATTGATGATGGACTTTTAAATCTTAGAAGATAGTAGAATTCTTTCTCTACTTGACTCTTCTAATGGATTGTTGTTTCATCGCTGCAATTGTTGATCTAAAACTTGTTGTCTATTATATTTTATCAGATTTTTTCCTGTTGAAGACTAATGATAATTTGTTGTATATTATCTTAGTCATAATATTCTTTACTGGGCTAGTTGAGCTCACCCTTTTCCTTTTTGTTCCATTGTTCTTCTCAGGAGGAGAGAATTTAGCGAGGAACTAAGCGGGGTATGGAGTGATGATTCAAGATAGTTGTTTTAGTAGTCCTCACTATTTTTGTAAAATAGTGTATCAATAATTATAATGAGGACTCCTTTTGAGTTTTATACTCTCTATTAGACAATATTTGTATTCAAACTCACGGTATATGTGTTGTCGTATTTTACGACAATTGTATTCTTGAAGTTGTATTTGTTTATGTACCATGTATTTGGCGACTCGAGAATGGGTGATGTATACCTATTTTCACAATAAAATTCATAACAACTAATCTATACATCCAAAATTCGCTATTTTTGGACACAATCTAGAAAACTCATCAAATTATCATTTCAATTTTTTTCAGAAGTTTTTGAGGGTTTAAAAAATTACGAAACTGAAAAACATAATAACCCTTACAGTCCCTTACCTCAAAAGAGAAGTATTTCTGACTAGAATATCGGATGTAATGTCAAAGGAAATTTGCACTGAATAGTAACTCCCAAAGTATCTAAATACTCACAAAAATACGCTCGATAATATAGAGAGAGAAAACTTATGTTTCTGGTGTGATTTTCAATTCTAACCTAAGCGCCTATTTATAGGAAAATGCTAGAACGCCAAAGGAGACTAAATAATAAAATAATATTATTTTTATTCCTTCACTTCTACGCCTACCCATTTTGATCAAACAATCAGCCATCTCTAGTGGGGCCCACCAATTCAGCACATGTTTTCTACACCAACCAAAAGTGGGTTCCATCCAATTTTAATAAAAATTATTTTATTTTCTGAAACTTCAGTAATTCATAATAAATAGCTTTTTTATCAGAAAAATACGAATTGTATGTCCATTCCACACGAAATCGAATTCTCTACAACTTTTTAGCTTTAAGTTTTTCCAAATTCCAGACATAAAATATTTGAAATCCGCAAACGAATAATTTTTAACACCTTTTAAAATTCAAAACAAATCATGCGTTAATTTTTAACGGTTCAAAATTTGTGGACATATACTCAACTTATATATGTATAACATATCAAAAACTCACAACGATCTAACGGTCGGATTAAAATTTTAACTCACACAATAGAGTTTTAAAAACACTGATTTGCTTTTTAATGCCTCCATTCCGAAAAAAATACTGATAAAACACCTCAACATTAATTCCTTTATTTATATCCACATAAAAAATAAATATTTTCTTATCATATAAATCAATAATTAATTATTCACAAATAATATTACATAATCACAATAATGACAACCAGACAGTTCCCAGGAAAGAGGGGGCTTTCCGATAAGGATTTCTCCTTACTGGCGCGCAATTAGGTTACCAAACATCTCCTTGACAGAACTTTTTAGACATTGCCAATAATAATATCTAATAATATTATTCAAATAATATGAATTATTGATCTGATAATGGGAAATACTGTGCAATGACAATTATTGAAACAACAATAATATAAAATATCAACGCAACAATTATTGAATCAATAAAATAAAATATTGAACAGTAATTACTGTAACAATTATTGAGTAGTGCCTTCTTACGTAAAAATCAATAATTTAAAAATATTGTGCAATACTGTGTGCTAATGTGCAACCATGCGTATTACTGTATTTTAACCATCAGGTATTCCAACAGTGTTAACGGTAACAATTACATCGTTATTTATAAAACTCAAAACTTGTCGTTTTCTTCATCCGACAGTTATTATGTTATGGGGCCCACAAATGGCTGCGCTGTTGTACGAATATTCCCCGACAGTAAGAATATTCCACGACCAAACGAATATTCCCCGACAGAAATGAGTATTTTATAATCACTTGAGTATTTTAATTTTTTGGAGATACACCTCTACGGAGAGAAATTTGAACCGTACGATTCCTTATAGTCTTCAGTAACCTTTTATTGATATTATTTATATAAATATCGTAAAATAGATACGACACTTGATAGCTCAAAAGCGACAACGAGATATCTTTGCTCCAAAAAGAGTAGTCATCAATGGATTTGAGAATCGTAGTGATCTATTGAAAATATTTATATAAATATCAATTGTGAAAATTATAAATTTTGTCATACTTAGACGCCGCAAGGATACGGAGATACACCTCTACAAAGAGGAATTCCAACCGTACGATTCCTTATAGTACTAAGTGACATTATCTATAAAAGTTCACATAATAGATAAAATATTCTTATATATTATCTGAGTTAAACAAATATATTTGTTATATCAAGTATTATTAACTCGATTTATTTATTATACTTGATATACATCATCACAAGTATTTGTTAAGAAATTCATTTATTCATAAAATACTTGTTGCATAATATAAAAGTTATTTAAACTTTTATTTCACAAACTTAAGTGAATATATCTGCTTAATTAGAAGCATATTTGATTTAAAGCTTAAAATAACTTATTTACTTACTCAGAAGTATTTTTCACTCTAAAAGTTATTTAAACTTAAAGTGACTTTTCTTTACTCCATAAAGAATAAATAATTCTTTATAAATTTGCATTAAATTAAATATCGGCTTAAACAGAAGCATTTTTGAGTAAAAGCTAAAATTGATCTATTTACTTATTTAAGAAGCACTTTTTCACATAAAATATAAAAGTTATTTAAACTTTTATAACAGTGCATAATTTATATATTTGCTTACACAAAAGCATTATTTGATCTAAGCACAAATTACTATCTGCTTACAAAGAAGTAAAATTTCTCAAGTATAAAAGTCTTTGAACTTTTATAAATATATTTGCTCTTTAATTAATATCTGCTTATTTGAGAAGCATCAATCCGTACTAAATTATATCTGCTTATTTGAGAACCATCATTCTGTACTAAATTATATCTGCTTATTTAAGAAGCATCCATATGTACTAAATTCTTATCTGCTTATTTAAGAAGTATATTGTTGTAAAATCATTTGTAAAAAGAGAAAAGGTCAGAATTAGTTTATTTTATGTACCTGTGAGAAAGACGAATAATTCTTTGACCAAGACTAGAGTCTTAGAGAGGTCAGCGGGAAGTTGGGTCTCTAGTGTACTTGTGAGGTGAGAAAGAGGTTGTTGTTTCAAGACCATATCATAGAATAGATCTGAACTCAAAAGAAGTACAACTAAGCTTGAGGAGGGAGCTGGGAGCTTGCTGTCCAAGATAGATTAGTTGGGAACAATTGGAAGTTTGACTATAAAACTTTGTAAAGGCTTTTCCGCCTGTTGAAGGAGTATTTATTACTATTAGTAATAGGATCTCAAGTCCTGGAGAGGAGCTTGAGACTGGACGTAACAGTATACCCGGGATGTATGTTGTGAACCAGACAAATCTATGTGCATTGTGTGATTGAATTTTTACTGTCTTGCATATTAATTTCTAACACTGCAAATTAATTATCCAAAAATTCAAAAAGGCCTAAGATAATTTTTAATCGGTAATAATCTATTCAACCCCCTTTTCTAGATTATTATTGGACTTTCAATGACTTTAGATGATCTCATTTTGATCTCGTAAATTTTTTTCATCGTTTTGACTTCATGTTTTCTTCTCTCCTTTCCTCTCGCTTAACTTGTCTCATTTTCTTAGGTTATTTAGAGTTACCCATTTAACGAGTTTTGGACCAATGACTCCCAACAAATTGGCTTTAGGGCACTAAGTGTAAAGACACCCCTTCACGTTTACTTACTCGAGTAACAAAGGCCACACTTAAAGACAAGTCAGGCGGTCTACTCTATTCGCTCCTCGCCTGACCATATGCAAGATTCGATTTCTTTGGCTTAAATTATCCAAGCAGTGAGCGTTGGGCTGGTGACTCCCAAACCAGATGACTTTAGAGCACCCGGTGTGCAAACACCCCTCAAGCTTAATTACTTGAGTAACCTAGGTCACAATTTGGATCTGCTCAGGTATCTCCTTCTCCCCCTTCACAATGCTCATTTTCTTAGGCACTAAGTTACCCTTGTAGTGAGAGTTGTGTCAGTGTCTCCCAAACCAGATGGCTTTAGGGTACCTGGTGTAAAGATACCCCTTAGGATTAATTACTCGAGTAACCGAGGCCACGATTTGAGACATTAAGTTAGACATTACTTACCTTCTATCTTCGCATTAATTATCATCGATGTCCCCATAGTTTCATACCCCACAACTAAGAGTCAGAGCAACCGCAAAGTGCAAATAGCGCTTTTATGACACCCCCAAATTCGAGCACTTCAATTACACGGGATTTGGTGTTCACTGTAGAAATATCATCTATCTATCTACCCATAATAAATGCAAACCATGCAATAGATAGAAATAAATCCTCTCCTTAAGGAGTTACATCATCAGAATTAAATACATAAATCCCAGGTCATACTAATCTTAAATCTCAAATGCGGAAATATAAACAAATAATAGTCTTACACAACATTAACATAAGTCTGAAACATAAATACATAATCACATAAACAACAAGCCTTCATCACTTGTTAATCTTGTCCTTGCCTTTGCTAGTAGAAGGCTCGTCGGACCTTTCGTTCTTAACTGCAATGTTATTATTAGGCAAGAGTGAGCACGATTGCCCACAAGTATAACAGTACAACAATAAAATAATAACATGCGAGTGAATCAAAAACTTCTGTAATAAGAAAACTCGGTTTTTGAATTAAGAATGAATAACATGAATCAAAAGAACTTCTGAGGGTCATAAGACCTTGAACTATGTCCTAGGTTGTCAAGTGTTATACTTGAAACCTTTAACAGACATAAGACTATGGACTCTTCTTCTCGTACTTAGGGGGATCAGCCCTTAGTACCATACTGTGCACAATATCTTAACTCTAAAGTGTAAATAATCCCATATTAAAGGGTTGTTCATCTCAGTTTGACATCGGAGTCCGCACCAAACGAAGTTTGGTTTGGATAGCTCAATAAAAGTTCTAGAATTTATAACACTCATCGACTATGGACTAGTCAAATCAATAAGGGTTCGCTAGTCTTACAAGGTTCAACAATAATTGATATTCAATTTGAATAATAAAATTTAAGATGTATACAATCGAATAAGTATTGTATAACAGGAATCGTGTTTTTCAAGAATGATAAGATCTAATATGAAATCTTGACTTGAACAATAATAAACAAGATAGAATAATGAATTTTCTTTATGTAAAGAATCAAGGTTTAGGAACTTGCCTCGTGTGTAGGCTAAACGATTACTACTTTCGTTCACCACAAGTCCTACACACATACCATATGTATTCACGACATTCATTAGTTACATTTTTACTTAATTATTTAATGTAAACTCCACTTTATTTAACAAATCATTACCCTTCTAATTTAATTACTTAATTAAATTAGAATATTTTCATTCCTTTACAATTCTTAAACTCGAATAAATTATTTCATAATAATTTTAATCGAATATTTATTTTATTCCATAAATATTTCAACTAAAATATTTATTTTATTTTATAAATATTTTAATAATAATTTTCATCGAATATTTATTTTACTCCATAAATATCTCAATTAAAATATTTATTTTATTTTATAAATATTTTAATAATAATTTCCATCGAATATTTATTTTATTCCATAAATATCTCAATTAAAATATTCATTTTATTTTATAAATATTTAATAATAATTTCCATCGAATATTTATTTTATTCCATAAATATCTCAATTAAAATATTTATTTTATTTGATAAATATTTTAATTAATTATTATTTTTTATTTTTTATTTTATTTTTTTATTTTTTTGCCCGTCGAGGCGGGGTAATTTAGTTTGGTAACACCGCAGGGGTGGGGTTACCAGACTTCGATTCTGCGATTTATGCAGTTCACGTAACAAGGTTGGGCCAAAAAAAATCTCCCAAGTTCACCCATATGTTCTCGTGAAGAATATAGAGAACATGGCCATAACTTCCAATTTCCTTGTCTATATATTAATTTAAGCATACCCAAATACTATAATTCATATATGATCATTACCCAACCTTTCTAACATGATTTTAACAACTTAATTCATATAATTACTTGAATCAAAATACATAATTTCACTGTTCTTGATGTTCTTGAAAGTTTTGAAATTAAAACATAACAATTAACATTACGGGTTCGTTATAACACCAAATCTGTCCATTCGAAGTTTGATTTCTTCGTGTTAACATACATAATCATATGAAAGTGTAAATTTATGATACAACATATGATTGACGCATTAAATTTGCGTGTAAGGGCCATATGGCCATATTTCTATACTCTGTAATTTTGTAGCAACCATATACAACGTATTTTCATGAAACTGATGTTATGGAAACATAATATATAGCACAACACATTATAAAAACATCTTATCACATATATAAACACATAATTATTACTCTTTCCAACTACAGAGATTTTAACAGAAACTTGAAAGCCATTTTCATGAAAACTTTAATAACGTAAAATAGAAACTGGGTTGAAGAGATTACCCAAAGCATAGTGTAGATTTAGTAGGAGATTAATTCCTTCTCGGATTCTTCTTGACTCTCACAATTCTCTTAATAATTCTCTGAATTCTCTCTGACTCTCAAGTTAACTCTAAATTGCAAATACGTAAAATGGAGAAACTGACCAGGCGCACAAATAAATCCATTAATGTTGAGGTCAGTTAACACATACGTGGTTAACTGCTCTCAACTTCCCTTAAAGCTCTATTTGGTTATTCTTAAAGACTTAATCCCAATTAATTTAATTAATCCTTTATAATATAGTTTAATTGTGTCACATCTATTTAGGCAATTAATCCAACATCTTATTTAATTTAATTTAAATATTATATAATAATTTCTCATTAATTCATATAGTCATAAAAATTAAATTTCTCATTTATTAATTGTGACGCCCCCAAAATTAGGTATACATCACCCATCTTGAGTCGCTAGATATATGGTACAGAATTCAAATACAACTTAATAATACAACTGTCGTGTACAATACGACAAAACATAAACTGTGAGTTTGAATACAAATATTGTCTACTAGAGAGTATACAAACTCAAAAGGAGTCCTCATTACAACTATTATCATACTATTTCACAGAATAATGAGGACTACTAATGCACCATCTAGGACCATCACTCCGTTCCCCGACTCGTCCCAGCTATATTCTCATTTCCTGAAGAGAACAGTGAAAGAAAGGGTGAGCTCAACTAGCCCAGTAAGAAATATTATGACTAAGATAATGCAGAATAAATTATCATTAGCCTTAAAAAGTGTTAAACTGATACAATATAACAAACATCAAGTTTAACTGCAGTGGAATAATCAATCCATTAAAAGAGTCAAGTAGAGAATAAAATCTACTATCTTTTATGATTTAAAAAGGTTTTTCATCACTTTTATCGCTTACGGGTACAACAAATAATATTCCCTACCTTTGAAAGAAGAGTACTCCGACTAGTAGGTCGAGGATTTACTCGAAGAAAACTTGCACTACGCTCTAAGCTTTCTTAAACTCTAAAGAAATACGCTCAAGATTATAGAAGAAGAACTCTCTCTATAGTTTCTCTCTCTAGAGTTTCAGTGAATTCGTAAGAAATAATGAAGGAATGAGCTTCTATTTATAGAAAAATGGACTGCATAGTAACTAACTCATGAACGGTCCAGATTGATTTACTTTAATCTGACGGTCCATATTTAAAGCAAAATCTTTTAAATAAAATATAATATATTCTTTTTATAATCTAATAAAACGAATAACTTTATAAAAGATTTTACTATGCAAACATTATGCAGGCACTATGCAAACACTATGCATAATAAAATATAATATATTCTATTTATAGAATAACTTTATACAAGTATTCTATTTTATATAAAAAGATTTTACTATGCAAAACACTATGCATAATAGAATATAATATATTCTATTTATAGAATAACTTTATAAAAGTATTACATTTTTATATAAAAAGTTTTTACTGTTTTATTACATTAATAATACCAATAAAACAAAACTTATCACCTTTATTATAATTTCAACCAATAGTGCGAAAAATTAGCACATCTCTTTATGGAATAATATTGTACTTAAAATGATTTGAACCGAGAAAAAATATATTTTTTAGAATTGAATAGTACCCCATGAATAGTAATTCAGGAATAGTACCCTGTGAATAGTATCCCGACACAAAAAGTGTCCCAAATACTGGAGTGAACAATACTAGAGTGAATAGTAATCGGATGAATAGTAACCCATGAATAGTAACTCATGAATAGTACTTTGACACGAAAAATACCCCAAATACCCGAGTGAATAATATTCGAGTGAATAGTAATTTAGGTGAATAGTAACCCATGAATAGTAACTCGTGAATAGTACTTCGACACAAAAAGTGTCCCGAATACCCGATTGAACAATACTGAGTGACTTATCACATAAGCATTAAAAATTAATACCGTGTGCTACTATGCAACCACGCGTATTACTGTACTTTTAACACCGAGTGTTTTAACAGTTAACGGTACAACTTCCGTCGTTATTTTCATAAAGTATTTTTGTCGTTTTCTCAATCCGACAATAATTCTGTTGCGGGGTCCACCAATGATTGTACGTCGTACGGATATTCCCCGATAAAAAGAATATTCCCCGACAAATCGAATATTATATAACCACTTGCTTACTTTTCAAAATTTATAAATACTACCGACAACTATAACACTATCTCAAATCCACACCATAATATTAAAATAAATATTTCGAAAAAATTAAATCTTTATTCATAAAATCTGGGGTCTCACAATCTCCCCTCCTTATGAAATTTCGCCCTCAAAATTTACGTATGTACCTGGTATGCCGAATAGGTGAGGATACCTTGACTTCACTTCAAATTCTAACTCTTGAGGTATAACCTTTGAGCGTCGAATATGATCCTTCTTATCCAAGATGTTAACACGTATCTCCTCATACTTTAAATCTTCTGCTATCTCGTTCGGTTCTAAATTAATAATGTGGTTCAGGTCGTCCACATATTTACGTAACATCGATACGTAAAAAAAATGTTATAAACACGCGACATACTTGGCGGTAAAACGAGTCTATAGGCCACAGTTCCTACTTCATCGAGGATTTAAAATGGGTCAATTAAATCGAGGGTTGAGATTTCCTCTCTTCGTCGATTCTTGCTTCTAGAATAACGCCCTCTTGAACCTTCTTAATTCTTCACATTCATCAGCTCCGGGTGTGTAGCTTGAGCGGCTTTAACTTTATCAATTAAAGTCGATTCTAATCGTATATTCGTTATCTTCACGTGGGTTCGTATATTCGCACTTGTAAATGCATACGATCTTCTACTCAACACGTCAGCTACCACGTTCGCTTTTCCACGATGGTATTGAATGGTACGATCGTAATCTTTAACAGCTCGAGCCAACGTCTTTGGCGCATGTTACGTTCATTTTAGTTGAAGAAATATTTGAGGGTTTAAGAAATGGGTTTTGTACTGGGGTCAATACAAAATTCGATTTCACGCTCTAGGGGTAGGCTAAGAAGTCTTCAAAAATATGTCAGGAAATTTATTAACAATAGAAAAATCATTCAAAACTGTAACTCTCATCCAAGACTTGGGTAACACGTCACATTGATACCTATCAACTTGCCATCGTCATTCACGACGTCGCCCTCTGAAAGTGCGGCGGTGATTGCATTCCACACAAGAAAGTCAATAACGAAAGGACCGGGGCTCTTTACTTATGGCTTGATATAACAATGATTGACTTTAGTGGTTTGGTTGCTTGAATTTGCATAACAGGTTGGTTAGGAGTATGAAAGCTAACAACCTTACGAAAAACATGATGAGTGGTTAACCAATTAATTCCAAAAATCATATCAAAGGCAAGTATTTTCAAAGAGATAAGATCAACAGGTAATGTGATTGTGCCCACTTGGATCAAACAAGATTTATAAACAGTGGATATGAAAAAAGTTTCTCCTAACGGAGTTTCCATAGATAAGTCAAATTCTAATTTCTCTGGAGTCAAGTTTAAACGTTGAGTACAAGCAGGAGAAATAAAGAGTGGGTAGAACCGGTATCTAACAAGGTATAGTCTTCGCAAGAATTTATAATTAACTAACCCGTGCTAACTTCGTTCGGGTTACTCTCTCCATGAGAAGTCAAAAAACGCTCTTCCTAAAACCATCGACTTTGTTTTGTCCGTATCCACCTTTGGTGCCACCGTCCCAGCTGGACTTGATTTTGCTATAGGACAAAATCGAGCTATGTGACCGTCTTTTCCACAACTAAAACATACCTTGGAAGGCTTTGAACAGTTTGGCCTTATATGTCCCTCTTCTCCGCATCTGTAGCATCTAACTGGTGGTCGTTCTCCTCCCCTAGAATTTGTTCTTTGGTCTTTGGTCTTTGCTTCTTGACGTCTTCCCGTCATCATTAAATCTTCTCTTCATAGATCGGATATCTCTTTCCACAATATCAACGCGTCGTGCGGCTTTTACCCATGCATCACTCATTCTCACTCGTTTAGTTGTTTCTTCTTTCAGCTCATATTCTAGCTTTATCATCTTGTACTCTGTCAAAGAGTGTTTCTGTTCAAGCATCACATATCGGGTAACACAAGCTTGAATCGTTTCATCCTTTTGCTCCACGACCGCCTGCCGTTCTTCAACCTGCTCTTCTAACTCATGAATACGATTTTGCAATTCTACATTTTGATTATATAATACCTCTAATAAATTCTCCTCAGGTACCTCTTCTTCCTCTTCTTCTTCACTCTCAGTTGTTACCTCTACGACTATCTCGGGTGCAACTATCAATTCTTCACTCACCACATGGATATCTCTAATTCCTTCTTCGCCTGACATCACATTATCCTGGTTGGTGATTAGAGGTGTCTCCACGATCTCTAATTCCCGACTCGTCCCAGCTATATTTTCATTTCCTGAAGAGAACAGTGAAAGAAAGGGTGAGCTCAACTAGCCCAGTAAGAAATATTATGACTAAGATAATGCAGAATAAATTATCATTAGCCTTAAACAGTGTTAAACTGATACAATATAACAAACATCAAGTTTAACTGCAGCATTAAAAGAGTCAAGTAGAGAATAAAATCTACTATCTTTTATGATTTAAAAAGGTTTTTCATCACTTTTATCGCTGGGACTCAGCTTAATAAATAATCCACATCATCGAATCACCCCTGCACTACGGCCAAGGATATTCTTTAGTATCACAACCACGAATTATCCATGCACTACGGCTAAAGATAATTGTGTTTTCATCAACAGTCCTGATCATGCCATAAAACAATTCATCTTTGCACTACGACCAAAGAGAATCCATAGCCATAATCATACCAAAAACTGTCCATCAATGCACTACGGGCCAATGAGGACTTTTTCCACATCATTTGTAACATTATGGTAATGATTATGCCGAATAATCCCTGGTCATAATCATACCAAGTCCATCTATGCACTACAGGCCATAGATGACTTTCAACAAAATATAAACATGAGGATGATGACAATGATATAAGAATTCAATAAAAACAAGTTCAAGAATTAATTTATCTAGGAACTGATAACGTCCAAATTGTCAACATGATACTGCTTTGTAGAGTAAAATTTAAGAATGCTCAGAAGAATATTTCCATGAAAAGATACTGGATGAAGCGCAAATATCAAGGATATTCCACAAATTTCATGGAGTATAGAAGTCAAAATTTTAACCAACTGAGTATAATAAAGAATGGAATAACAAAAGAAATCACCATGCATGCGATAGACCGCATGATGAGTTATTCCAACGAGAATAATAAGTAACGGAACCGGTCGGTGAGAAATTCGCATGCCAAGCGGGATGTTCCAACAGAATAATAAAGAATAGAATAACAACATAAATCACCATGCATGCGGTACTTCTCATGAGCGAGTTATTCCAGCGGAATAATAAATAACGGAACCGGTTAGTCCGTAAAAAAGCATGAGACGGGATATTCCAATGAATAATAATAATGGCGGAACCGGTCCATAAAGCGCATATAGACATGATATTCCAACAAAATAATAATAAAGATGGAATCATAGAAGAATTATACCAAGTATAGGGTAGTCCGCGTATACTGGTTATTCCAGCAGAATAATAAAGAATGGAATAACAGAAGTTCTCTTCATGAATACAAAAGAAATAATACCCCTTATGAGTACAACAAATAATATACCCTACCTTTGACAGAAGAGTACTCCGACTAATAGGTCGAGGATTTACTCGAAGAAAACTTGCACTACGCTCAAAGCTTTCTTAAACTCTAAAGAAATACGCTCAAGATTATAGAAGAAGAACTCTCTCTATAGTTTCTCTCTCTAGAGTTTTAGTGAATTCGTAAGAAATAATGAAGGAATGAGCTTCTATTTATAGAAAAATGGTGCATGATAGTAACTAAGCGATGAAGCGGTCCAGATTGATTTACTTTAATCGACGGTCCATATTTAAAGCAAAATCTTTTAAATAAAATAAAATATATTCTTTTTTATAATATAATAAAAGCGAATAACTTTATAAAAGATTTTACTATGCAAACACTATGCATAATAAAATATAATATATTCTATTTATAGAATAATTTTATAAAAGTATTATGTTTTATATAAAAAGATTTTACTATGCAAAACACTATGCATAATAGAATATAATATATTCTATTTATAGAATAACTTTATAAAAGTATTCTGTTTTATATAAAAAACTTTTCTGTTTTATTACATTAATAATACCAATAAAACAAAACTTATCACCTTTATTATAATTTCAACCAACGGTCCGAAAAATTAGCACATCTCTTCATGGAATAATATTCTACTTAAAAATAATTTGGACCGAAAAGAAATATATTTTTCGGGTGAATAGTACCCTGTGAATAGTAATTCGGGAATAGTACCCTGTGAGTAGTACCCCGACACAAAAAGTGTCCCAAATACCCAAGTGAACAATACTAGAGTGAATAGTAATCGGGTGAATAGTAATCCGTGAATAGTGACTCGTGAATAGTACTCCGACACAAAAAATACCCCAAATACCCGAGTGAATAATATTCGGGTGAATAGTAATTTAGGTGAATAGTAACCGTGAATAGTTACTCGTGAATAGTACTCAGACACAAAAAGTGTCCCGAATACCCGATTGAACAATCTTGGTGACTTATCACATAAGCATTAAAATCAATACTGGTGTCTACTCTTATAATGACGACGCAGTATTGTTGTACTTTTAACATCGAGTGTTTCAAGCGATTAACGGTATAACTTCCGGCCCGTTATTTTCATAAAGTATTTTTGTCGTTTTCTCAATCCAAACAATAATTACATTATGGGTCCACTAATGATGTATGCGTTATGCGGATATTCACAAATAAAAAGAATATTCCCCGACAAATCGAATATTATATAACCACTTGCTTACTTTTCAAAATTTATAAATACTACCCACAACTATAACATTATCTCAAATCCACACCATAATATTAAAATAAATATTTCGAGAAAATTAAATCTTTATTCATAAAATCTGGGGTCTCACGTTAATTATGTCAAATTATTAAATCTCTAATTAATTATAAAATTAATTAAAATAATATTAAGCTTATTAAATATATTTTTTAAGTTAATAAGCTCACATAATTACATACTTTGAATAATAAAATTCTCCACATTAATTTAATAAATATCCCACATATAATTAAATTAATCTACCACAACTTCATGACTTAATTATTTAATCTAATAATTAAATCATCGAAAAAATATTTATTTAATCCAATAAATATTAAAATTAAATTACAAAATCTCGTTTGTCACATCTTTCCCCCCTTAAAAGGATCCTATCCTCAGAATCACGACTCAAATAATTCGACCCGTTACATTCTCCCCCCTTACAAAGATTCTGTCCCCAGAATCGCTTACACATAATTTAAGTAAATAAATGAGGATAATTCTTCATCATATTCTCTTCGAGTTCCCACGTAGCTTCTTCAGCATTGTGGTTCATCCAAATTACCTTAACAGAAGGTATTACTTTATTTCTTAAAACATGCTCTTTCCTGTCAACAATCTGAACTGGAATTTCTTCGTAAGATAAATCTTTTTCGAAATGTAGGGGTTCGTATTCAATCATGTGCTTGTAATCGGGTATGTAGGGTCGTAGAACTGAAACATGGAAGACATTGTGGACATTCTCGAGTGCTGGAGGAAAAGCTACCTCATACACAACTTCTCCGATCCTTCGCAGTACCTCAAAGGGTCCAATGAATCTTGGGCTTAATTTCCCTTTCTTTTCGAACCTGATCGTTCCCTTCCAGGGAGAGACCTTTAAGAACACATAACTACCCGATTCAAACTCAACATTTTTATGGTGTGGATCGACGTATTTCTTCTGCCTATTTTGAGCTGCTATCAGTCTTGTTCCGATCACTTTGATTATTTCTGCTGTCTGCTGAACCAATTCCGGGCCTAGTAATTGTCTTTCGCCAACTTCATCCCAGTGTAGCGGAGTTCTGCACTTTCTACCATATAACGCTTTATAAGGCGGCATGCCAATACTAGCGTGGTAACTGTTATTGTAGCCGAACTCTACGAGCGGTAAATGATCATCCCAATTTCCTTTAAAGTCCATTATACAAGCTCTTAACATGTCTTCTAATGTCTAAAATGTTCTTTCACTCTGTCTATCTGTCTGAGGGTGATATGCCGTACTCATTTGCAATTGTGTACCCATGCATTCCTATAGACATTTCTAGAAGTTTGATGTAAAGCGCGGATCCCTATCCGAACCAATTGACACCGGAACTCCGTGCCTTAAAAATAATCTCTTTCACATATAACCTTGCCAACTGATCTAAGTTGAATATGATTTTGATCAGAAGGAAGTGTGCGGATTTCGTCAATCGGTCAACAATAACCCATACTGCGTCGTAGCCTTTTTGAGTTGTCGGTAGGTCAACCACGAAATCCATCGTAATATGTTCCCATTTCCATTCTGGAATTTCTAAAGGTTGTAGTGACCCACTCGGCCTCTGATGTTCTTATTTCACTTTCTGACATGTCAGACACTTGGCAACACACTCTGCAACCTCTCGTTTCAAATTCGGCCACCAGAAGTGTTGTCAAAGATCTTGGTACATCTTAGTACTACTAGGGTGAATCGAATATCGTGAGCTATGAGCCTCATTCAAAATATCTTCCTTAACCTCTGGCACTGGCGGTACCCAAATTCTGCACTCAAATCTTAGTAGTCCCTCGCTGTCTATTTTGAATCTCGGTTCAGTCCCTTCAGATATTTTCTTTTTCACTTTCTCACATTCTTCGGCCCGAAGTTGAGCTTCCTTAATTTTATCCAAGAAAGTTGTACCACTTGTATATCCGGAGCGACTTCTAAATCTATTTCCATAGGATACCTTACTTCCAATTCCAAACTTTTCCATTCTTTGAAATTAGCTCCTCCTGAGCAAATCAACATCATTAATTTCTCCCGACCCTTTTCGCTTAAGGCGTCGTAAGCAACCACATTTACCTTACCCGGATGGTATAGAATCTCACAATCATAGTCCTTAATTAACTCCAACCACCTTCTTTAGCGCATATTCAAATCCTTCTGTGTAAAAATATATTTCAGACTCTTGTGGTCTGTGTATATTTCACACTTCTCCCCATAAAGATAGTGTCTCCGGATCTTCAAAGCGAATACCACCGCGGCTAATTCTAAGTCATGGGTCGGATACCCTTTCTCATAGTCCTTCAATTGTCGTGATGCATACGTAATGACCCTGCGGTTTTGCATAAGCACACAACCTAGTCCCTTATGCGATGCATCACTGTATACCACAAAATTTCCTGTATCATCCGGAAGAGATAACACAGGTGCCGAACTCAACCACTTCTTAAGTTCTTGGAAACTTTCCTCACACTTCTCCGTCCAAACGAATTTCACCGATTTCCTAGTCAAATTCATCAACGGAGTCGCGATATTTGAAAAGTGCTGAATGAATCTTATATAATAACCTGCCAATCCGAGAAAACTTCTTAGTTTCGACGTCGTCTTTGGCTGATCCCAGTTAATCACAACTTTGACTTTGGAGGGATCTACTGAAATTCCGTCCTTATCAATCACATGTCCGAGAAATTGTACTTTTTCAATCCAGAATTCACATTTCAAAAATTTGGTGTACAACTTCTCTCTTCTCAATGCCTCTAACGTTACTTTCAAATGCTCTACATGTTCTTCCTTGGTTTTTGAGTATACCAAAATGTCATCGATGAACACCACCACGAATTTATCCAAAAACGGTTTAAACACCCTCTTCATCAAGTCCATAAACGTTACAGGAGCATTTGTTAGACCGAATAACATCACCAGAAATTCGTAGTGACCATATCAAGTCCTAAACGATGTCTTCGGAACATCCTCTGGCCTCACCTTTAACTGATGATAACCACTCTTCAAGTCTATCTTTGAAAAGTATCTCGCTCTTTTCAATTGATCAAACAGGTCGTCGATCCTTGGTAATGGATACCTATTCTTAATCGTGACCTTATTCAGTTCTCTATAGTCGATGCAGAGCTGCATCATCCCATCCTTCTTCTTTACAAATAACATTGGCGCTCCCCATGGTGATACGCTTGGTTGAATGTACTTCTTGTCCAGTAACTCTTGCAGTTGTACCATTAATTCTTTCATCTCTACCGGAGCCATCCGATACAGTGCCTTCGATATTGGAGCCGTTCCTGGCACTAAATCGATCATAACTCAATCTCTATCCAAGCGGAGTCCCGGTAGATCATCATCTAGAAAACGTCGTGCAAGTCCCTCACTATTGGTATCTCCTCTAGTTTCGGTTCTCTTTACGATCATCAACTATGTAAGCTAAATATCACGCATGACCTTATCTTATCAAACTTCACGGCTGCATCATCATCAGACAACTCACTTGTCTAGGCGACTTGCTGCAATAAAACACAACCTTTGACGGAGTCATAAGGTTAATACGCTTCTTTTGGTAATCAATTACAGCCCCGTAATTTGTGCCCCAAAATAGGTATACATCACCTATTCTGAGTCGCCAAATACATGGTACAGAATACAAATACAATCTTAAATATACAACATGAGCTGTGAGTTTTAATACAAACATTGTCTTCTACACAGTATACAAACTCAAATTCAATATTATTACATTTATTTTTCCACTATTTCACTGAATAGTGAGGACTACTAATGCTATCATCTGGTCCGTCACTCCGTTCCCCGACTAGTCCCTGCTACGTTCTCATTTCCTGAAGAGAACAATGAAAGTAAAAGGGTGAGCTCAACTAGCCCAGTAGGAAATATTATGACTAAGATAATGCAGAATATATTATCATTAGCCTTCAAGCAATTGTTAAACTGATAAAATATAACCAACATCAAGTTTAAGCTGCGGCAGTTGAACAAGCAATCCATTAAAAGAGTCAAGTAGAGAATAAAATCTACTATCTTTTATGATTTAAAAGGTTTTTCATCACTTTTATCGTTGGGACTCAGCTTAATAAATAATCCACATCATCGAATCACCCCTGCACTACGGCCAAGGATATTCTTTAGTATCACGACCACAATTATCCATGCACTACGGGCCAAGAATATTTGTGTATTCATCAATGGTCATGATCATGCCAACAACTGTCCATCAATGCACTACGGGCCAATAGGGACTTTTACCACATCATTTGTAACATTACGATCATGATTATACCGAATAATCCCTGGTCATAATCATACCAAGTCCATCTATGCACTACAGGCCATAGATGACTTTCAACATTTTATAAACATGAGGATGATGACAATGATATAAAAATTCAATAAAACAAGTTCAAGAATTAATTTGTCCAGGAACCAATAACGTCCAAATTATCAACATGATATTTCTTTGTGGAGTAAAATTCAAGAATGCTCAGAAGAATATTTACATGAAAAGATACTGGATGAAGCGCAAATATCAAGGATATTCTACTAATTTTATGGAGTATATAAGTCAAAACTTTAACCAACTGAATATAATAAGGAATGGAATAACAATGAGAAATCACTGTGCATGCGATAGATCAAGCATAAAGAAAAAGTTATTCCAGCAGAATAATAAACAACGGAATCGATCCACGTAAAATGCATAGACAGGATATTCCAATGAATAATTAAGATGGAACCAAGTTCAAATATAGAACGCATTGCATGTGATATTCCAACAGAATAATAAAGAGGCGGAACCAGTCCCCGTGAAGAAACGCATTGCATGTGAGGATGTTCCAAATGTAATGATAAAGAATGGAATAATGTAAGAATTTCACCAAGTATAGGGTAGCTCAATATATACAAAAGTTATTCCAATAGAATAATAAAGAATGGAATAACAGAAGTTCTCTTCATAGATAAGAAAGAAATAATACTCCCTACCTTAGAAGAAACTGGATATAGAAGTAGTGAAGTAGTAGAATACTTTTCTTCTTTCTCTCTATAATAATCGCTCTAAAGCTTTTGTGAATTGGTGAGAAATGAAGGAAGAATGAGCTTCTATTTATAGGAAAATATAGTTTCGATAATTGCACGTTTTGGGGCTCAAAAAATTACAATACAATACCTCCAACTTTTCTTTCATTTTTAATTTAGTCCTGCAAGTATTATCAAACTTGCACCACCTCCCCTAATAGTAAATAATGTGAATCAATAGTACAATCATGTGAATAAATAGTATAATCATGTAAAAAAATTAATTACAGTATAGTACCTTCAACTATACCTCCATTTTTAACTTAGTCATGCAAGTATTATCAATCTTGCACCAATTCCCCTAATAGTACATGAATGTGATTCAATAGTACCCACATGTGAACAAATAGTTATATAAGTATGTGAATTAGTAGTAATTAAGTGCTCATTTATCCGATGAATTACCCGATTTATCAATATAACCCCCAAACATCAATTATCATCGGAATAGATGTCGATTTCCACTAACATTAATAATCCCAACACAATGGAACTATCAATAACATCTTTAATCAACACAACTTATTCATCATTAATATTATAACTCACAATATTTAACAACCAGGCCGTTCCCAGGAAAGAAGGGCTTTCCGATAAGGATTTCTCCTTATTGGCGCACAATTAGGTGACCAAACCTCTCCTTGACAGAACTTTCTAGACATTGTCAATATTGCAAATAATAATATGAATAACTTTGTCGTCTCAATTATTGATTTAATAATAAAAAAAATATTATGCAGATGATACTTTAACAATAATTGAATCAATAATATGATGCAGCAATTACTGTAGCAATAATTGAGTATAACTGAGTGACTTCTCACGTAAGCATCAATAATCAATATCGTGTGATACTATGCAACCATGCGTATTACTGTACTTTTACTACCGGGTAGTTCAACAGTTTAACGGTAACCCTTTCGCCGTTATTTTCATAAAGTATTTTTGTCATTTTCTCAATCCGACAATAATGCCGTTGTGGGGTCCACCAATGATTGTTCCGTTGTACGAATATTCCCCGACCAATTGAATATTATATAACAACTTGCGTACTTTGCAAAATTTGTAAATAATACCCACAACTATAACATTATATCAAATCCGAACCATAATATTCAAAAATATATTTCGAGAAAAATTAATCTTTAGTCAAAAAGTTGGGGTCTTACATAATTGAATAGCCAATCCATTCCCAAGATAACGTCAAATTCCCCAAGTTTGATAGGGATAAGGTCTACATTCATAATGTTACCCTTAATATCCAACCTACAGTTCTTGTGTACATATTTAACAGGGATCACTTCTTTATTTGCAATTTCTATGTTCATGGGGTATTCTAACTCATCCTTAGGCAATTCTAGGTTCTTAGCAAAGTCATCAGATATAAATGAACAAGTAGCACCCGAATCAAATAATACATAAGCATTAACTTTATTGATCAGAATGATACCTGACACCACATCACGAGACTGCACTACATCCTATACTATCATGTTGAATGTTCTGGCGGTCGGTCGGTTGGTTACAGTAGGTCCTGTGATAGTCAGAGTGCTTCCACCGCTGTTTCCTCTATTCCCTCCTGATCCTGTCCCTCCAGATCCCTTTTTAGGATAATCCCTTGCAAGATGATCCTTTGAGCCACAAGTGAAGTAGGCACCCTTCTTTGGGTTAGGACAGTTAGGTGTTATGTGGCCTTCCTGACCACAATTGTAGCATACTCATTTTCCCTTCATGCAAACTCCCAGATGACCTTTCCCGCAGGTTTAGCACGCTTCGGTCCTCTTCTTCTGCCCTCCTTGTTGATTTCTAGTTGACGAGTTATTAGACCACTTTCTCTTCTGATTATTACTACCTCCCGTGCTACTTCCACCAGTCTTGTTAATTCCTTCATTTTCACTCTTTTTCTTCTTTTGATCCTGATTATATTTAGTTACCGCATCACTTCCACCTTCAGCGAGTATGGTCTTCTCTAACACTCCAGCAAAAGTGTTCAATTGAAACATTGACACCTTGCTATACAACCAAGGCTTCAGCCCCTTCTCAAAACGTCTTGCCTTTCTCTTGTCAGTATGCACTTGATATGTGGCGAACCTGGACAACTCTTTGAATCTTGCCGCATAGTCTTCTGCGGACATATTCCCCTGTTTCAACTCCAGAAACTGAACCTCCATTTGGTTCTGCGAGCTGGTCAGAAAATACATCTCGACGAACATATCATTGAATCTCTTTCAGGTTATCACACCTTCTCCTCCCTGTACTTTGTTTTCCTGCCACCAATAACTGGCTTCGAATTTCAGCATGAATGTTGCGTATGCGGTTTTCTGGTCTTCTCTTACTCTGGCGACATCAAACACCTTCTCCATCTCCATAACCCAGGTCTGAGCTTCTATCGGGTTCATGGAGCCTTTAAACTCTGGCGGTCCCACCGCCTTGAAATCCTTGAACGCTGTATTTGGTGGAGCTTGAGGTTGATTGTTATTGCTCTCTAGATAAGAATTCACCAATCACGAGCAGGTCAAGATTGTGTGTTGTTGTTGTTGCTATTCGTTGACCCTTCCTGGGCTGGTCGTCGATTTGGTCATCTTCTTGGCGGCATATTTATGTTAAGAATATACACTTATTAAGTCTTTATTCAATCACTTAAACATCTAATGCTTAACTAAAACATTTAATCATAATCACTTAACTCATTATATCAATAAACTCTGATATTTATTCAAATTGAAAGTTTTAACATCAAACGATAGCATCACTGCTATTACATCGACTATCCTGAGATAAAGATCTACAGGATTTAAAACATTAAAATATTCCTTTGTTCATAAACACATCGGAAGTTACATCTTTAACTACCAGATAGGTTTTCACATAATTAAACTAATCTCATCACTGTCTGTTAAGGCGCTGAATAGCCTTGCCATGTTCCTCTTCCATGATGCGGAACATCGTCTTGCGATCTAGCATATACGACGGTAGTCCTTCAAACTGAATTGGATATCTCATAACTCGATCTTGGGCCTCACCCATTGCATTTTGAAGTATTGAGTACGTCTCCCCAAGCTTAGTCTTCTTCGCACGGCAATCCTCTTCTGAAAGATCAGCACGATGTGACTCTCTTACCCAGTCCACCTCTGCTATGGTCATCCTTTCTGATCTATCTTTCAGTTCCTTCTTCAACATCTCTATTTCTTTGTACTTCTCTTCAGTTTGATCCTTCTTGTGAACCAAATCCCACTCCACGTTTCCCAAACGTGTGTGAAGAGTCACAATTTCCCTATCCTTTTGGTCGATGGTAATCTGTTGAATAACCGTCTGCTCCTTCAGCTCATGAACAGTGTCTCGTAACTCTATGTTACGATCATAAAGCGCATCATACATCTCAGCATCAATGGAGTTCGGTGGAAACTCCTCTTCTTCCTCTTCTTCCTCAGGATCCTCCTCTGGATCAGTCTCAGGCTCATGCTCCTGACCAACAACAGTGATCAATGGAGATGGCTCTCTCTGTACCAAATGCTCCCTGACGACAAGAATGTCTTGGGGCTCCTCCTCTATAGGTACTCGAGGTTCCTCCTCCCCAGCTCGACAAGCTCCTCCAACATCCGACATCCTGACAACAAAATTTTAAGTTTTAGTTACTAATCCGTACTAGCGAGTACATAATTTAACACATAAGCACATAAAGTCTTTTATTATCTTCAATGAATTAAGAAATTCATTTCTTAGAACTCTATAAGAGTTTACCACCACTATGTTCTCGATCTCCTACAAGGCTACTACCTAAGGTTGTTCCCCCACCTAAGGTTCATAACCTACAGCTTTGATACCAACCTGTGACACCCCCAAATCCGGGCACTTCAATTCCACGAAATTTGGTGTTCACTGTACAAATATCATCTATCTATCTACCCATAATAAATGCAAACCATGGAATAGATATAAATAAATCCTCTCCTTAAGGAGTTACATCATCAGAATTAAATACATAAATCCCAGGTCATACTAACCTTAAATCTCAAATGTGGAAATATAAACAAATAATAGTCTTACACAACATTAACATAAGTCTGAAACATAAATACATAATCACATAAACAACAAGTCTTCATAACTTGTTAATATTTCCCTTGCCTTTGCTAGCAGAAGGCTCGTCGGACCTTTCGTTCTTAACTACAATGTTATTATTATGCAAGAGTGAGCACGATTGCCCACAAGTATAATAGTACAACAATAAAATAATAACATGCGAGTGAATCAAAAACTTCTGTAACAAGAAAACTCGGCTTTTGAATTAAGAATGAATAACAAGAATCAAAAGAACTTCTGAGGGTCATAAGACCTTGAACTATGTCCTAGGTTGTCAAGGTTTATACTTGAAACCTTTAACAGTCATAAGAATATGGACTCTTCTTCTCGTACTTAGGGGGATCATCCCTTAGTACCATACTGTGCACAATATCTTAACGCTAAAGCGTAAATAATCCCTTATTAAAGGGTTATTCATCTCAGTTTGACATCGGAGTCCGCACCAAAGGAAGTTTGGTTTGGATAAGCTCAATAAAAGTTCTAGAATTTATAACACTCATCGACTATGGACTAGTCGAATCAATAAGGGTTCGCTAGTCTTACAAGGTTCAACAATAATTGATATTCAATTTGAATAATAAAATTCAAGATGTATACAATCGAATAAGTATTGTATAACAGGAATCGTGCTTTTCAAGAATGATAAGATCTAATATGAAATCTTGACTTGAACAATAATAAACAAGATAGAATAATGAACTTGCTTTATGTAAAGAATCAAGGTTTAGGAACTTGCCTCGTGTGTAGGCTAAACGATTACTACTTCCGTTCACCACAAGTCCTACACACATACCATATATATTCACGACATTCATTAGTTACATTTTCACTTAATTATTTAATGTAAACTCCACTTTATTTAACAAATCATTACCCTTCTAATTTAATTACTTAATTAAATTAGAATATTTTCATTCCCTTACTATGATTACACTCGAATAAATTATTTTATAATAATTTTCATCGAATATTTATTTTATTCTATAAATATTTCAACTAAAATATTTATTTTATTTTATAAATATTTTAATAATAATTTTTATCGAATATTTATTTTACTCCATAAATATCTCAATTAAAATATTCATTTTATTTTATAAATATTTTAATAATAATTTTCATCGAATATTTATTTTATTCCATAAATATCTCAATTAAAATATTTATTTTATTTTATAAATATTTAATAATAATTTCTATCGAATATTTATTTTATTCCATACATATCTCAATTAGAATATTTATTTTATTTGATAAATATTTTAATTAATTATTATTATTTAATTTATTTTTTATTTTTTTGCTCATTTGAATGTGGTAATTTAGTTTAGTAACATTTACCGCATGGAAGTGGGTTACAGAACTCGATTCTAGCTTCTGCAGTTCACACATAACAAGGTTGGGCCAAAAAAATCTCCCAAGTTCACCCATATGTTCTCGTGAAGAATACAGAGAACATGGCCATAACTTCCAATTTCCTTGTCCATATATTAATTTAAGCATACCCAAATACTATAATTCATATATGATCATTACCTAATCTTTCTAACATGATTTTAACAACTTAATTCATATAATTACTTGAATCAAAATGCATAATTTCACTGTTCTTGATGTTCTTGAAAGTTTTGAAAACAAAACATAACAATTAACACTACGAGTTCGTTATAACACCAAATTTGTCCATTCGAAGTTTGATTTCTTCGTTTTAACATACATAATCATATGCAAGTGTAAATTTATGATACAACATATGATTGACGCATTAAATTTGCGTGTAAGGGTCATATGGCCATATTTCTATACTCTGCAATTTTGTAGCAACCATATACAACGTATTTTCATGAAACTGATGTTATGGAACCATAATATATATCACAACACATTATAAAAACATCTTATCACATATATAAACACATAATTATTACTCTTTCCAACTACAGAGATTTTAACAGAAACTTGAAAGTTATTTTCATGAAAACTTTAATAACGTAAAATAGAAACTGGGTTGAAGAGATTACCCAAAGCGTAGTGTAGATTTAGTAGGAGATAAATTCCTTCTCAGATTCTTCTTGACTCTCACAATTCTCTTAACAATTCTATGAATTCTCTCCGACTCTCAAGTTAACTCTAAATTGCAAATACGTAAAATGGAGAAATTGACCAGGCGCACAAATAAATCCAGTAATGTTGAGGTCAGTTAACCCATACGTGGTTAACTGCTCTCAACTTCCCTTAAAGCTCTGTTTGGTTATTCTTAAAGACTCAATCCCAATTAATTTAATTAATCTTTTATAATATAGGTGTCAGCTCTTTGAAAGTCCTTAGAGGGGCCATCAGATAGTTATTTGCATTATTGAGTCAATATTTGTTGTAATCTTCTTTGTATTTACATTTTGCATCGCCTTGGGTTATATCTGTCCTCGCTGAAGATCATGTTTGATATACCGATGTGTTTCTCATTTCATGTTATCGCTCTGACTTAGATGATTAATGTCGAGGGGCCTTCGAATTGCACTGAATTGGACCCAAAAGCTAGGCTTGGTTGATGATTTGATGGTTTAACTAGGTTTGATTCGATCAGCAAGGTTTGATTTGTGGCTTTTATCTCGGGGAATAGACCATCGGGTATGAGATAGACTTCGCCACGATGGGTGCCTACACATTTCTGTAGGTCAAAAATAGATCAAGTCTTCTCGCATTTCAGGGGTTGACAAGTTGTTGAAGAGTCATATCTAGTGATTACTCAGTCGTTGAAGGGGTTTTATGACTTCTGTATTGGTTTGAATGGGTAATTACTGGCTGCCTACTTACTCCTTTGAAATGAGATTAGGTCTTATGTAGTTCACGCTAAGGATGTCATAAGATTTTTTTGATTTTTTGATTTTTAGGAATTTTTTTGAAGCATAAAAAATAACGTAGTAATGCATGGAAAATAAAACAAGACATAAAGCTAAGTAAATGATAACGTTCCCACACTCCTTGGGGCCTGAAACCATATCCTCTAGATCTATGCTTTCTTGGTTATCTGAGGCTTGATAGTTTAGTTGTAAGTGGTCAGGTTGCCTTCGATGCTAGAAATAGAGGTTACTTCCTTGTCGTGAATATCTTCAATCATCGCTGATAAGTAGGTTTTATACCTATTTATCCGGTATCTATTACTTGAATTAGTTGCTTAAACCTATGTTCTTAGTTACTTTTCATACATTTTATGTTATTTCGTAGGCTATGACATAACATTGGCATGAAGAAGCAAGGAAAAGCAATTCAGATATCTTTTGGACTAAAATATGCAAGCAAATACAAGAAGGGAAGATTGTAGGGCTTTTAACACCACGTTAGATGCATGTTCTTGTCTTGGAACTTAGATTATATTGTAGAGCTTCTTCTTAGCTTTTCGGAACATCTTCAATCATCCCAATCGGAGTTCGGATGTGAGAGTTATGACATTTTCATCAACAAATATCAAAGCTAAGAGTTGTCATGCTTGCCATTTACATAGCATCTACTTCCAGCCCAATTTTGACCTTGATCCAATCCAAATCTGTAAATTCTCAAAGAATGAAAATTGTAGATCTCGTCGATAGCTTCGATTTGATAGGTGGCAAGCTTCGTAACTCTTCCCAAATCAAACGTTATGGCCGTTTTTCCAAAGGACGTCAGAGCAGAAAAGTGACCCCCACCGGGGTGGGCTTTCCCTTCACAAAATGCCCGTTAGGCGATCATACCAAATTTAAAACAGAACCATAGTTCGCCGTATGGTAAAACCCTTTTCTAATATAAACTTCCCGAGTAGCAGTGGGCAACGCGTAAAAAAGTGGTTTTTGGCAAAATTTGAGTTAGAGAAGGATTGTTTCGATCCGATTAACTCAAGGACTTCCAAGAGGACTTAAAGACATGAAAAGAGGCATATAAAAGGAGGAGAAAGACATAAATTATAGGAGAGGGAGGATTCCATTATATTAGATTAGAGTATATTAAATCAAAACACTAGTTCTAATTAGATTTGGAGATTGAAGCAACTTGGAGACCATTGAAGATTCAAAGTAGGAGCAATGAGGGAGCTTCAAATCTACAGATAATAGATTATATCTTTTCATCTTCTTCTATCTGTGTCTTTTATTGTTTATTCAATTGTGGATTCTTAGTTTTTAATTCAATAATCATGAACTAATTCTTTGTTTGAGATTACAATGGATCTTATTGTGTAGTTTATTTTAATATGCTTCGCTATCAATTATTATGTTCTATTGTGAGGATTGTCTATTATGATTTGGAATTAATTGCTTAATTGCCTAGCTAACAATTACCGTGATAATCTATATGAACTCGAGAGATGAAGTATTGATTTAGATCTTATCATGATAGCATGTCTTTGTGATTTCTGCATAGATGGAATTCATGATTTGTGTTTAGGATAGAGATATGCCTTTACGCCATATGTAATCTTATAGAGAACTTGTGGTTTAAATCTTTTTTAATTATGATTCACATAGAGATATAGTGGATTAGTTAATTAGGGTATCTTGCTTAATCCTATCATCTGTGGATTTAAGTGAGTATGGGTATTATGCATCGAGAGGTGGTTTTATCTGCTTTAGTGTTCTTGATTAACAATTCAGGATAGAGAATAATTAATGAGAAGTGTGTTAACTTAAATGAAGCAATAAGTGAAGTTGTGATCTTAAATCTCTGTAATCTTAATTTAACTAGTGGAATTTAATAGTAGTTTAATTATATAATTTGAAATTCATTTGTTTAAATAAGATTGAGTTGGTTACGGGTTAGTACTTGGTGATTTTTATTAAATAATTCCTCGTGGGAACGATACTCTACTTTTAATTTATTACTTGTTGACCACGTATACTTGCGTGTTGTGCGTAATTAGATTTTACCCAACAATCGTCATAACTTGATCACCTCCTAATTCAGCACATTCCTCGGGGATGCTCAAACTGGACCCGTTTCAAAAAGGGATGAGCTCTTGATTCCTTGATGGGTTGGCTTCCCAGACAACCTCACCTCTTTTTTCTTGATCTGTTCCTTCATCTTTTTATAGGCTTAAGAGGATTCAACTTTGAAATTTCTCTCGAACTATTATTGCATTTCTCGCGATAAACTTTCCCTATTGACTTTTTCTTCATTGGAAAGGATCAGTATTTCTTCCTCATCATCCAGGAGGGTAGAATCAGGAATGTGCTTGCTAACTTCGGGTAACATGATGTTTGACGGTGGCGGATGAATTTCCTTAGGGGACTCTCTTATCTCCTCTACCACTCCCCGAATCATGATCGGTTCACCTTACGTTCCGCCAAGATTGGTGCTCATAGCTACCACTTTCTTTAAATTTCCTGTCTCAGGTGGAAATCTTAAGCTCTTTATCACTTTTGTGCCATCCTTGACCGTGGGGATTTCTATCTTCAACTCTCCGCATTCAATGAGATTTTGGATTTTGTGTTGCAGAGCCTAACATCTCTCAGTCACATGTCCATGTAAGTTAGAATGGTAGAGGCATATCTTGATGGGATCATGTCTCTTTGTCCTGAGATCCGTGGGAGGTAGCAACTCGATAATCTTTCCTTCGTTTATCAGAAAATGTAGCTTCTCTTCCTTTGATTTGTTCAGAGGGGTGAATTTTTAGTATCTTATGGATGTTGTTTGATCTTTCCTCCTTGAGAATTTGCATTCCTCTGAGCAATTTTTTCGCTGGCGAGATCTTCTAGTAATTTTATCATTCCACCTTTCAGCCCACTTTGACCTTCTTCAGTCAGCTGGATCATCTTGGGGGGATATAAACTTGAATTTTGGTTAACCTCTTCTTTCTCTTCACTTTTCGATAGATGAATAAAAAGCCGCCTTGTAACCCGATGCTGTTGTATTATCAGCTTGGCCAACTGTTTCGCCTGATGTTTGATAATCTCTAATTCTTGTCTTACTATCGTACTCTCCTTTGGATTCTCCCATCCTCGGACATTTGTTCTTCTCTTTTAGTGGTATTCTTCCATCTTCCATATGTATTTCCAATTTGGATCCATTCCAGCGCTTCCTGACCTGATCATGTTTACTCCATTTGTATTGTCATGCTGCAGAAAGTTGGTGTTGACAATTGGCTGGTCAGGTCGTTTGACCACGATATCGCCATTTTTGACCAAATTTTAGATTTTATACGTTAAGGACCAACAGTCTTGTGTATCGTGTCTCGGAGACCCTGAATGGTAAGCACACTTCTTTCTTAGATCGTATCTTTTGCTTTGTGGATCCAGAGGTGGAACCAATTTAGTAATATTCTTGTGGTTCATTAATAATGCCAATACGTTCTCAAGGGACTCGCTTAGTGGAGTAAACACCCGATTTTTTGTTCGTTCAAATTTTACATTCATCACGGCTTTGGTTGAATGCTACTGTTATTCTTCTGTGGCGAGATCACCTTCCTTTATCCAGATAGAAGGACTATTGTTTGGTCTCCTAGATTTGCCCTATGAAACAAGAGATACATTTTCATCGCCTTTCTTTTGACTTCTTCCGTCATTGCTATCATACTTTCCATCTTGGAGTTGCTCAGCTACGGCCTCTAAAGCTATGAAATCTTTGATCTTTTCAGCCTTCAATCCCGTCTCTACCATTTCACTGTGTTTGATTATATAAGAAAATGGCTTTCCTATTCCTTCCAGGACTCTTTCATAGTAGGGGGCTTCCTAGATATCAATGAAAGTCATTCCCATTTCCACCTCATCCATTGGTGAGTAAATTTGGGCTGCCATACGCCTCCATCTTTACGCGTATTCCCTGAACGATTCATTATTCAGTTTCTTGACCTTGGTTACTTGATATCGATTAGTGGCCATTTGAGATTGGAAGCTGATGAGTAGGTTTTATACCTACGAATCGGCCTTTAATTTAAGCTTAAACTGTGTTAACTCGTCATTTTTGTGATTAGTTTTACTTGTTTAGTGTTCTTTTATGTTTAGGCATGGTGGCATAGCATATGGGCTTAAAAGGTGGTTTCATGGCTAAAGTGGACAAGATAATGAGCAAGAACTAGACTGCAGCAGAAGGCACCACCACGTGGGCAAGCAGCACATGATCGAAGAGCGAAAGCTTCACTCATAAAAAGGTGCTATTAAAGAAGGAAAACCCCAGGAAGTGGGTACGGAAAAGAAAGACTTCTGTTTGAACTATACTACTGTAGAGGCATGAAGGATAGAGGTTGGCATGGTTTGGAACTGCATTGGGCGTCCAATTATGGTCGAGAATCGTGTCCTAAATTTGGATTAACAAGAAACAACAACAAGGAGATAACAACTAACAATCAATTAGGAACTGGAAGCCGAATTTTGAGCAAAAGCATTGGAGGAAGGATTGAAGGTCTAAGTCATGATAATTTCATATTGAAGCTAGAGAGAAGGGTGGTTTTGGATTCATTCTTTTTCTTTATTTCAATAATTGTAATTAGGATGATGATTACTTTGATGATTTTAGTTTTTATTTCAATTATGATGAACTAATTTACTTGTTAGGCTTATGATGGATCTTATGGTTGGACAATGATTATGTAGCTTTGAATTTCAGTTTAATAATCTATCTTTCTGTTTATCTATAGTGATTTGTGTTTTAATCTATGAATTGCTTGATCACCAATTCTATGTGATTTTGTAGGGAATCGAGAGAGGATATATATGAATCTAGACTTAGTCATTATAGCATGTGTTCTTGAATTCTGTGATTGAATGGAATCTTGATTAATGGTAGGGTAGAGATATGCCTAGCATAGCATGTAATCGGATAGAGAACTTGAATTTAAACTTTATTTGATTGTAATTCACATATAGATAATTAGTTGATTAAGGTGTTTAGCTTAGTTCTATCTAATTTGTGGATTTAAGTTAATATGGTATTAGTGCATCGAGAGATGGCTAGTTCTACTTGAGTGTTCTTGATTAATAAACTGGGATAGTGAGTTGAACTGAAATAGGGTGTAATAATCATAGTGATACTTAAAGTGAAGTTATAAGCCTAATTCTCCAATATTTGTTTGAAATTACAGTTTTTAAGTTTTTTGATTGCTTGATAGTTTTAATATTTTTAGTGTTTTATTAGTTATAATCATTGAATTGGATAGTTTAATAAAATTTGGATTAATATAAAGCTGGTAATTGATAGGATTAATTTCATACTAATTCTCTGTGGGAACAATACTTGACTTATCATTATATTACTTGATGACCACGTGCACTTGCGTGTGAGCGTAATTAGATTTCGACTAACAAGTTTTTGGCGCCGTTGCCGGGGACTTTAGTATAGATTTTAATATTTTTCAATATCAGTTTAATTAGTCCAATTTTACTTAAACATTTTTTTTGTTTGCTTTGTTCTTTCTTATTTCAGGTTCTTGAAGTCAGTTTATGCAAACTCGGTCTAAAAACTTAGACTTGCTTCCTTTTGAGGACGATATCGAGAAATTGTTTCAAAGGTTAAGTAAGTGGATTAAAGACATAAGGGAAAACTTTGAGAATTCTGAGAAAGAAGAAGTAATGGCTATCGAAGACCAAAAAGCATTGAGAGATTTTGCTACACCTAAGGTGACTGAGCTTCAGTCGAGTATCACCAGGCTGGCGATTGCTGCGAATACGTTTGAAATTAAGCCTAGGACTATTTAGATGATTCAGACCTCAGTACAGTTTGGGGGACTAGCAAACGATGATCTGAATGAACATTTTGTCAACTTTTTTGAGATATGTGACACCTTCAGGTACAATAGGGTGTCGGACGACGCAGTCAGACTTCGCTTATTCCCATTTACTCTACGGGACAAGGCGAAGAGTTGGTTACATTCGCTACCACCGGGATCAATAACTACTTGGGATGACCTTGCTCAGAAGTTCCTGGCTAAATTCTTTCCACCAGCTAAAACTACAAAGATGAGAAACGAGATCACCATGTTTGAGCAGCAGCATGGGGAGTCTTTATATGAGGCATGGGAACGATACAAGGAACTACTCAAGAAGTGCCCTCATCACGGACTACCAAAATGGTTGCAGATGAAAATGTTTTATAACGGGTTAAATGGGAATCTCAGGACAAGCATAGATGCAGCTTCGGGTGGAGCGTTTATGGCCAAGATCTATGAGGAGGCATATGAGTTGATAGAAACTATGGAAGCTAATAACTACCAGTGGCCTACAGCGAGGATGACATAGCCTAAGGTAGCTGGGGTATTAGAGGTAGATGGAGTAACAGCGTTGGCGGCACAGATTTCATCCTTATAGAAGAAAATGGATGCTTTGACTAGTGCACAACCACAACAGGTGCCATATGTTTGCGAATTATGTACAAGGGAACATCCTACAGAGCAGTGTACCATCAACCCAGCATCGGTTCAGTTTGTGGGCAGCTACAATAGGATTCCGCAAAACATGTATCTGAATGCCTACAACCCAGGGAATAGGAACCATCCTAACTTTTCATGGAGCAATAATCAAAATCAGTAGGCTCCATGACCTTCTTACCTCCCTAGGATTCCAAAATCAGCATCAACAAGTAGCTCCGCATCAAGAAAAGAAAATAGATTTAGAAGAGCTTTTGTTGCATGGAGCAATAATCAAAATCAGTAGGCTCCACGACCTTCTTACCCCCCTCGGGATTCCAAAATCAGCATCAACAAGTAGCTCCGCATCAAGAAAAGAAAACAGATTTAGAAGAGCTTTTGTTGAAATACATATTAGGAAACGAGGCGGCGATGAAATCACAAGCAGTAGTCATCAAAAATTTAGAAAATCAGATGGGACAGTTGGCCTTAGCATTGAACAATAGACCACATGGGACTCTACTAAGTGACATAGAAAAGAATCCGAAGGAAAATCAAGAACAGTGTCAAGAAATCACTTTGAGGAGCAGAAAACATCTAGATGGAAAAATTACAGAAAATTTAGTTCAAAAGGATGTCAAAGTTGATGAAAACAAAGTGGTTGAAGAAAAACAGGACGAGGAGAAGCAAGAGGAACAAAATAAGTCGGATGCTAAGCCAGTTGTGTATCCTCCATCGCCATTTCAGCAAAGGGTCCAAAAATAGAAATTAGATAAACAATTCGCTAAATTTTTGGAAGTTTTCAAGAAACTTCAAATTAATATTCCGTTCGCAGAAGCCCTAGAGCAAATGTCGAGTTATGCCAAATTTATGAAGGGTATTTTGTCTAGGAAGAAAAGGTTAGAAGATTATGAAATTGTGGCGTTGACGGAGGAATGCAGCGTAATTTTATAGCAAAAGCTACCTCCAAAGTTGAAGGATCCGGGGAGTTTTACTATACCTTGCACGATCGGTAATATGGCCTTCAAAAAGTGTTTGTATGATTTGGGGGCAAGTGTAAACCTCATGCCATTGTCCATTTATACTGAATTGGGTTTACCAGCTCCAAAGCCTACGAACATATCATTGTAGTTAGCGGATAGATCGGTAACATATCCGAGAGGCATTGTATAGGATATTTTGGTGAAAGTGGATAAATTCATATTTCCAACAGATTTTATAATTTTGGATTATGAGGAAGACAAGAACATTCCAATCATCCTAGGGAGACCATTTTTGGCTACGGGTAGGACTCTCATCGATGTGAAAAAAGGTGAACTAACTATGAGGGTTCAAGACCAGGAAGTCAAGTTCAACATGTTCAAAGCCATGAAGTTCCCCACGGATGAAGAGGATTGCTTCCAGGTGGATATCATCGACCGGATAGTGAATGATGATATGGTAAAAGGGTTGGTCAGTAATCCATTGGAAACTACATTACTAGGAGATGAGGATTTGGATGATCCAGAGTTCGTAGATTATTTACACATGCTGGATGCTTTACCGAGAGTTAGTAGATTCAAAGTTCCATTCGAGCCATTACACATGGAGGAAAAAGATTCAGCTCGGATGAAACCTTCACTTGAGGAGCCACCCACTCTTGAGCTCAAACCGCTTCCTAAACACCTCAGGTATGCTTATTTGGGTGAATTGAATACTTTACCTGTTATTATTGCATCTGCACTTAACGAATTGCAGGAAAGTAAATTGATGAGGATTTTGAGAGAATACAAGTCAGCAATAGGTTAGACCATTAACGATATAAAGGGGATCAACCCCTCCTTTTGCATGCACAAGATTCTCATGGAAGAGGATGCGAAGCCAATAGTGGAGCAACAGAGAAGATTAAATCCAATCATGAAGGAAGTGGTGAAGAAAGAAATACTGAAGTGGTTGGATGCGGAAATTATTTACCCAATTTAAGATAGTGCATGGGTAAGTCCAGTACAGTGTGTGCCGAAAAAAGGTGGAATGACAGTGGTTAAAAATGAAGATAATGAGCTGATTCCAACGAGGACAGTGACCGAATGGAAGGTGTGCATGGACTACAGAAAGTTAAATAAGGCAACCCTTAAGGATCACTTTCCTCTACCCTTCATTGATCAGATGTTGGACCGACTGGCTGGACATGAGTATTATTTCTTACTGGATGGATACTCGGGTTACAACCAAATTGTCATAGCTCCCGAGGATCAAGAGAAGATAACCTTTGTAAGACCCCAACTTTTTTTAATAAAGATGATTTTTCTATAAATATCATTTTTGAATATTATGGAATGAATTTGATATAATGTTATAGTTGTGGGTAATATTTATAAATTTTGCAAAGTACGCAAGTTGTTATATAATATTCGATTGGTCGGAGAATATTCGTTTTAACAGGGAATATTCGTACAACGGCACAATCATTGGTGGATCCCACAATGGAATTATTGTCGGATTGAGAAAACGACAAAATTATTTTTATGAAAATAACGGCGGAAGTTTTACCGTTAACTGTTGAAACACCCGGTGTTAAAAGTACAATAATACGCATTGTTGCATAGTAGTACACGGTATTGATTATTGATGCTTACGTGAGAAGTCACTCAATTGTATTCAATTATTGTCGATATTTTATATATTGAGATGACAGAGTTATTAATATTATTATTTGCAATATTAACGATGTCTATAAATTCTGCCAAGGAGAGGTTTGGTCACCTAATTGCGCGCCAATAGAGATAAATCCTTATTGGAAAGCCCCCTCTTTCCTGGAAACGACCTGGTCGATTAATAGTGTGAAATATAATAATGATGATGAGTTTTGTTTTAATAGTATTATTAATGTAATAAAACAGAAAAGCTTTTTATATAAAACAGAATACTTTTATAAAGTTGTTCGTTTTATTAGACTATAAATAGAATATATAATATTCTATTATGCATAGTATTTTGTATAGTAAAATCTTTTTATATAAAATAAAATACTTTTATAAAGTTATTTGTTTTATTAGACAATAATTAGAATATATTATATTTTATTATGCATAGTGTTGCATAGTGCATGCATAGTGTTTTGCATAGTAAAATCTTTTTATATAAAACAGAATACTTTTATAAAGTTATTTGTTTTATTAGATTTTAAATAAAATATATAAATATATATATATATATATATATATTTAGAATATAGTATATTTTATTGCATAGTGCAGCATAGTATCCTTTCTATTTTCCTATAAATAGGATGCTTAGTTAGAATTGAAAACCACACCAGAAGTTTAGAGAATTCTTTTATAATCTTGAGCGTATTTCTTTAGAGTTTTAAGAAGCTTTGAGCATAGTGCAAATTTTCTTCAAGAATATCATCGCCCTATCAGTCGGAATACTCTTCTTTTACGGTAAGGGGTATTATTTCTTTCTTATTCATGAAGAGAACTTCTGTAATTCCATTCTTTATTATTCTGTTGGAATAACCTGTATACGCGGGCTACCCTATACTTGGTGAAATTCTTATGTTATTCCATTCTTTAACATTATATTGGAATAAAATGTCTATGCGAAGTACCGCATACATGGTAAAATTCTTCTGTTATTCCATTTTTTATTATTCTGTTGGAACATCTTTGTACGTATTGTTACGCATGAATTCGGTTACATTATTTATTATTACATTGGAACATCCTGTATGTGCATTTTACGCGCGATTTTGGTTCCATTCTTTCTAATTACGTCGGAATATCACATCGTGCGCTTTTTACACATGACCGGTTCCATTATTTATTATTCTGTTGGAATATCCATCTACGCGTTTTTACGCATGACTGATCTCTGTTATTTATTATTCTGTTGGAATAACCTGTCTATGCGGTCTATCGCATGTCTGGTGATTTTTTTCTTATTCCATTCTTTATTATACTCAGTTGGTTAAAGTTTTGACTTCTATACTCCATGAAATTGGTGGAATATCCTTGATATTTGCGCTTCATCCAGTATCTTTTCATGGAAATATTCTTCTGAGTATTCTTGAGTTTTACTCTACAAAGAAGTATCATGTTGACAATTTGGACATTATTAGTTCCTGGATAAATTAATTCTTGAACTTGTTTTATTGAATTCTTATATCATTGTCATCATCCTCATATTTATATTATGTTGAAAGTCATATGTGGCTTGTAGTGCATAGATGGACTTGGTATGATTATGACCAGGGATTATTCGGTGTAATCATGACCGTAATGTTACAAATGATGTGGAAAAAGTCCTCATTGGCCCGTAGTGCATTGATGGATAGTTGTTGGCATGATCATGACCATTGATGAATACACGAATATCCTTGGCCTGTAGTGCATGGATAATTTGTGGTTGTGATACTAATGAATATCATTGGCCGTAGTGCAGGAAAGATGTGGATTATTTATTAAGCTAAGTCTCAGCGATAAAAGTGATGAAAAACCTTTTAAATCATAAAAGATAGTAGATTTTATTCTCTACTTGACTCTTCTAATGGATTACTTGTTCCGCTGCAGTTAAACTTGTTGTTTGCTATATTTTATCAGTTTAACACTGTTAAAGGCTAATGATAATTTATTTTGCATTATCTTAGTCATAATATTTCTTACTGGGCTAGTTGAGCTCACCCTTTCTTTCACTGTTCTCTTCAGGAAATGAGAACGTAGCAGGGACTAGTCGGGGAACGGAGTGACGGTCCAGATGATAGTATTAGTAGTCCTCACTATTCTATTAAATAGTGTGAAAATAAATGTAATGAGGACTCTTTTGAATGTGGATATTGTCTAGATGACAATATTCTTATTAAAACTCTTAGTTTACGTTTTGTCGTATTTTACACGACAGCTGTATTATTAAGTTGTATTTGAATTTTGTACCATGTATTTGGCGACTCAAGATGGGTGATGTATGCCTATTTTGGGGGCATCACAGTTGGTATCAAAGCTTAGGGATATGATCCCTGGCTAAGATGTGAGACAAGAACTAGGAGGGGAGAGACGGAGAATTCCTTCGCTAGTATGACCTACCTAAGTTTATTTGGTATTTAATTGGTCGATCAGAGTATAGGGATAATATGTGATATGTTAATTAACCCTTGTTTTGTGGCAGTATTTGAAAATGACATCCCAGAATGTTGAGAACATCAATGGAGCCTGAGGAGACCGTTGAGTCTCCACGGATCAATAATCGATATAATGTGCATCGGGAAGCGACAATCCTCACGCAAAAACAACAACACGGACGAGATAATGAACGATGGAATGTTCAGAGGCTTTATGCAATTCATGAAACATCGAGGCAAGAGCGGCTCCTTTCCAAAATGCGGTGGAAACACTGGCAACTCTTGGATTTGATCGCTGCTTAAGCGATTCAAGGAAGCGGGACCACCGGAGTTTTTGAGAGCCAAAACCACTTAAGGCGGAGGCGTGGATTAATGATTATCAAGATATTTGATGTCTTGGGATGCTCCGAGGAGCAAAAGGTTCCTTTGCCACCTTCATGTCATGGCAGAGGGTGATTCTTGTTGGGAATCTGAAAGCGACTCAACTCGCCTGCCACGAAGATGTCTTGGGAGAAGTTCCAAGAACTGTTCAATGACAAGTACTTTCTCGAAAGTATTCGTCACATGAAAGAGGTAGAGTTCATCAAGCTGGAGCAAAACAACATGACCATGTCACAGTACGAAGCCAAGTTTGCCGAGTTATCCCGGTTTGCGTCCCATTTGGTTGATAATGGGAAGAGAATGACGCGAATGTTTCTAAGAGGTTTGAAACCTGAGATACGTCAATATCTTATCTCTCATAAACTGTGTTTGTATTCAAATGTTGTTAATAGAGCTCAATTATTGGAGCGCGATAATGAGTCAACCCAACCAAAAGAGAGCAGCCGTCAAAATGATAATACCAGTGATAATAGTCATCGAAGCGGTGACAACAAGCGTGGAGGGAATCAACATGTCAGAAATAGTAATCACTTCGGTGGTAATCATGGTCAAAACAATAAGAATGGACATTTCAAGAAGAGGAGATTCAACAATGATGGAAAGATATCAACATCAGCACCTGTCGTTAAGGAAGGAGAACGACCACCTATCATATGCTTCAAATGTGGAGGGGAGGGACACATCAGTCCAAACTGCGCAATGCCATCCAAAGCATGCTATAATTGTGGAAGAAAAGGTCATCTAGCCCGATTTTATCATGCACCAAAGTCAAGTCCAACTGGGATGGAGGCATCAAAGGCCGTCCTAGACAAGACAAAACCGGTAGTTCAAGGGAGAGCATTTGTCGTGACCTCCCAGAAAGCAAGGAACCCGAATGAGGTCATCACGGGTAAGCTTATCATAAACTCTAGCGAAGTATATACCTTAATTGATACCGGTTCTACCCATTCCTTTATTTCTCTTACTTGCGCTCAACGTTTAAATTTGACTCCAGAGAAATTAGACTTTGACTTATCTGTTGAAACTTCGTTAGGAGAAATCTTCATTACATCCACGGTTTATAAGCATTACTAGGCCTGCAATTGCTGCGAACACTTTTGAAATAAAGCCTGGGACTATTAAGATGATGCAGAACTCATGTCAGTTTGGGGGAATGGAAAACGATGATCCGAATGAGCATTTGATCAGTTTTCTGGAAATGTGCGACACGTTCAAGTACAATGGGGTGTCGGATGAGGCAGTGAGACTTCGCTTGTTCCCATTCACTTTACGGGACAAGGCGAAGAGTTGGTTACATTCTCTACCGTCGGGTTCGATCACTACATGGGAGGATTTGTCTCAAAAATTTCTTGCCAAATTTTTCCCACCGGCGAAGACTGCGAAAATGAGGAATGACATCACAATGTTTGAGTAGCAAAATGGAGTCACTATATGAGTCATGGGAGAAATACAAGGAATTACTCAGAAAATGCCCACATCATGGATTGCCCAAGTGGTTACAAATGAACACCTTCTATAATGGGCTACATGGAAATGTCAGAACTAGCATTGATGCGGTATCGGGCGGTGCATTCATGGCTAAGAGTTACGAGGAAGCCTACAATTTGATAGAAACAATGTCGACAAATAACTATCAGTGGCCCACAGCAAGAATGACACAGGCAAAGGAGGCTGGGATCTTGGAATTAGATGGAGTAATAGCTATACAAGCAACTCTTTCTGCATTATCCATGAAGTTTGATATGATGAATGAGAGGGTGAATACGATAGCAGGGGCTCAAGCTCAACAAGTTTAGCAGGTGATGGTAGTATGTGAATTGTGTGCGGGTGATCATTTGACAGAGCAGTGTGAAATAAATCCAGCATCCGTTCAGTTCATAGGCAACTACAACAGAATTCCGCAAAATACCTACCAAAACACCTACAACCAGGGGAATAGGAACCACCCAAACCTCTCATGGAGCAAAAATCAGCAAACAAGCTCCACGACCATCATATCCCCCAGGTTTTCATAGTCATCCACAACAGATTCAATAGCAGGATAGGAAATTCGATGGGGAGGAATCATGCGCAAGGTACATGACTAGCAACGATTTGGCTATGAAGAATCAAGCTATTGCTATCAAAAATATAGAGAATCAGATAGGTCAAATTGCATTGGCATTGAATAATAGACCACAAGGAACATTACCTAGCGACGCCGAAAGAAATCCGAAGGGTAATCATGAACAATGTCAAGCAGTTATGTTGAGAAGGAAAACACCTCGGTAGGAATAAAGGCAGAAAATTCAAAGAACACAGGAGGAAAAAGTTGATGACGAAGAACGCATGATGGAGGGTAACAAAATGAGGAAATAAAGTCAAACAAATGGCCGATTGTTTATCCTCCACCGCCGTTTCAAAGCAGAGAGTCCAAAATGTAAATCGATAAGCGATTACAAGAAAGTTTTTAGATGTGTTCAAGAAACTCCAGATTAACATCCCATTCGCAGAGGCCCTAGAACAAATGCCGAGTTATGCAAAGTTTATGAAGGGGATCCTGTCGAGGAAGAAGAAATGGGAAGACTTTGAAACAGTGGCACTAATAGAGGAGTGTAGTGCAGTGTTACAGAAAAAGCTTCCACCAAAACTCAAAGACCCGGGGAGCTTTACTATCTCGTGCACGATCGGGAAGTTGTCGTTTAACAAGTGCTTATGTGATTTGGGGGCGAGTATAAACCTGATGCCATTATCAGTATATTCAGGATTGGGTTTGCCTGCGCCAAAGCCTACGAATATCTCATTGCAGTTGGCGGATAGGTCAGTCACATATTCAAGAGGCATTGTAGAGGACATTTTGGTAAAAGTGGATAAGTTTATATTCCCTGCGGACTTTATCATACTGGATTTTGATGAAGATAAGAACATCCCGATCATCCTAGGGAGACCTTTCTTGGCCACGGGAAGGACACTCATAGACGTGCAAAAAGGAGAACTTACAATGAGGGTCCAAGATCAAGAAGTAAAATTCAATGTGTTCAAGGCCATGAAATATCCCACGGACGAGGAAGAGTGTAATCGAAGGGATCTAATGGAGCAAATTACCAGCGAAGATATGAGCAAGAGTTTAATCAAAGATCCGTTGGAAACAACTTTACTGGGGGATGAGGAAAAAGACGACCCGAAATTTGTGGACTTATTATAGATGCTAGACTCGTTTCCACGAGTTAGCCGATTCAGAGCACCGGTTGAACCTCTGCACACCGAGGAGACAGTTACAAAAAAATTGAAACCATCATTGGAGGAGCCACCGGCATTGGAACTTAAGCCACTCCCTAAACATCTCAAGTATGAGTATTTAGGCGATTTAAATTCTTTACCTGTAATTATTTCTGATGCACTTAACGAATTGCAGGAAGAAAAGTTGCTGAGAGTGCTTAGGGATCACAAATCAGCAATTGGATGGACGATTGCGGATATAAAAGGCATTATCCCATCATTTTGCATGCACAAGATTCTGATGGAGGATGATGTAAGTCCATCGGTGGAGCATCAACGTCGACTTAACCCAATCATGAAGGAAGTGGTCAAGAAGGAAATTCTGAAATTATTGGATGTCGGTGTCATATACCCAATTTCCGATAGTAAATGGGTAAGTCCAATTCATTGTGTGCCTAAGAAAGGGGGAATGACGATAATTCAGAATGAGGACAACGAGTTAATTCCAACAAGGACAGTAACAGGTTGGAGGGTGTGCGTTGATTATAGGAGATTGAATAAGGCAACCCGGAAGGATCATTTCCCGCTACCTTTTATCGATCAAATGTTAGACAGGTTAGCGGGACATGAGTTTTACTACTTATTGGATGGATATTCGGGATATAATCAGATTGCTATCGCTCCTGAGGATCAAGAAAAGACAACATTTACTTGCCCTTACGGCACCTTTGCATTCAGGAAGATGTCATTCGGACTGTGCAATGCACCTGCAACTTTCCAGAGGTGTATGATGGTTATTTTTTCGGATATGGTGGAGAAGAACGTTGAAGTCTTCATGGACGATTTCTCGATCTATAGGGACAATTTTGACACTTGCTTAGAGAATCTGGTCATGGTATTGCAGCGGTGTAAGGATACAAACCTCATACTGAATTGGGAAAAATGCCACTTCATGGTTGAAGAGGGCATAATTTTGGGACATAAGGTGTCGGCTCAAGGATTGGAGGTGGACAAGGCAAAGTTGGACACAATCGAGAAATTACCTCCACCGAACTTAGTTAAGGGTATTCGCAATTTTCTGGGGCATGCTGGGTTTTATCGGAGGTTCATAAAAGACTTCTCTAAGATTGCAAAACCTCTATGCAGTCTTTTAGAGAAGGATGCGACTTTTAGCTTTCTTCGGAATGCAAAAATAGGTCCATTCCATCCAACCCATTCTCGAGTCGCCAAATACATGGTACGTAAATAACTACAACTTTATTATTACAACATATAAACTGTGAGTTTAAATACGATATTGCCATCTAGACAATATCCACACGCAAATAAATCCCTCATCATAATTATTGATACATTATTTTTACAAAATGGTGAGGACTACTAAACAACTCTCTCTAGAACCTTCATTCCATACCCGACTAGTACTCGCTACATTCTCGCCTCCCCGAGAAGAAAAATGGAACAAAAAGGAAAAGGGTGAGCTCAACTAGCCCAAAGAAGAATATTATGACTAAGATAATATACAACAAATTATCGTTAGTCTTCAACAGGAAAAATCTAATGTAATACAATAGACAACCAGCTTTTAAATCAACAATCGCAGCAATGAAAAAACAATTCATTAGAAGAGTTAAGTAGAGAATGCAAACTACTATCTTCTATATATGAATTTAAAAGTTCATCGTCGATATTTTATCCCTCGTAACATCAATCAATATATATCTCGAATCAAATATTCATCTTTGCACTACATGTGCCAAAGATATTCATCATTGGTCATGTTCATCTAAACACTGCTCATCTTTGCACTACTACGCCAAAGATATTAATCACCAACCATGTTCATCTCAACACTGCTCATCTTTGCACTACGGCCAAAGATATTCATCAAGAAATCATTCATTTGCACTATGTGCCAAAGATATTCAAGAATATCATCATTTTAGACCGAGGATGATGAAAAATATTTTAAAGGAAACGAATCCAAAGGAAACAAAAGAACAATATTAAGGATTCAGATTTTAAACAATCCAAGTTCAAAAATACTTCATAAGTAATCGAGAGGAGTAAAATTCAAGAATGATCAAAACATGGATACAATCAAAGCTAGTATCCATAATAGATATTTTGGACAAAAAGAAGAAATTTTATTTTTTATGAATGAAAGTGTCAGATTCGTGAATAGTGTCAGATACGTGAATAGTGTCGATACGTGAATAGTAACTCTCGACACCAAAAAAGATAGAAATTTCACAAAAACATCTTCACGCTCGTGAATAAACTAGTTAATAACTCGTGAATAAGAACTCATGAATAGTAACTCATGAATAAGAACTCATGAATAAGAACTCATGAAAGTAACTCTCCACATGAAAAAGTTCCAAATTTGATAAAAATTTCCAACCAATATTTCAAAGATAATGATATTGAAGAAATAATATCATTTTTTTAATAAAATAACATCCCTTACCTCGAAAAGACAAGATTTTTAGTTGAAACACCTGATATAGGCTATGACTTGAACTTGCACAGATAGCAATACTCAAAGTATACTCAAAATACTCACAAGAATACGCCGATAATATAGAGAGAGAAAACTTCAGCTTCTCGTGTGATTTTCAATTCTAACCCAAGACCCTATTTATAGAAAATGCTTAGAACACCAAAAAAGAAAATTTAATATAATAATATATATATATATATTAATTCTTCCTACGCACACATTTTAAGAATCATCTCAATTCAAATTTCTTACACATGTTAAATGATGCCCACCAAAACAAAAAACGTTTTTTTCCTATTAAAAATATTTTAAACTTCAAAAATCAATTATTTTGAGCTTCTAACTTCAATAATTCATAATAAATAGCCCTTTTATCGTAAAAATTTGAATCTCATGACTTTTTTATAGGAAATTCAATTTCTACAACTTTGCGTAAGAAAGTTTTTCCAAATTCCAAATGTAAATTGACCCAAATCCATAAACCAAGCGATTTTATAAAGCTATAATCAAATTTCTACCAATAATTGGGTCCACCAACACACAAAATATGTGTTAAACATTTAATGCAACAAAAAATACTCTTCCTCCTCATATACTCATATATCCCACATTCATTATAAAAATATCACCATTAATATATTATTAAAATAATATATTTAAATGAATTATTTTATCGTAAAAAGATAAAATATTAATTTTCAACAATTGTCACATTAAAAATTTTTCCATCTATATCCACATAAAATCAATATTTTTCTCATCATATAAATCAATAATTAATTATTCACAAATAATATTACAGTAATCACAAGATCGCAACTGTGCCGCTCCTCAGAAAGAGGGGCTTTCCAATAAGGATCTCTCTCATCGGGCGCCGCAATTAGGTGACCAAACTCTCCTTAGAGATGTAACTTTCTAGACATTGCCAATAATGTTATCCAATAATATTATTCAGATAATATGAATTATTGTCTTCGATAATGGAAAATACCGTAATGACAATTTATTGAAACAACAAAGAATATAAAATATCAATGCAAAGAATTATTGAATCAATAAAATAAAATATCGAATAAAGAATTATCGTAATAATTATTGAGTAGTGCCTTCACGTAAGAATCAATAATTGGTGCAATACGTGTGCTATCGCTCAACAACGCCAGATTAGTGTGTTTTAACCACCGGTATTCCAACAAGATAATCTCAGAATAAACCACGCCGTTATTTATAAACAACTTATATTTGTCGCTTTCTTCATCCAATCGCTTTGCTATATGGGCCCCCATAAAAGATCATACTGTCCGCATTTAATATTCCCCGACAAAGCATTTAATATTCCACCACCAAACTAATATTCCCCGACAATAATGAATATTTTATAACCACTTGCTTATTCAAATATTTATGATTTTACCCATAACTATCCACATTAATCAAATCAACCCTTACTATTTCAAAATAATAAATAGAGGAAAATAAATTTCATTTATTAATAATTTGGGGTCTTACAACCTCCCTCCTTATGAAATTTCGTCCTCTAAATTGACGACGACGACGCACGTGTGTTTCAAAAGATGAGAATACCTCGCTTTCATTTCCGCTTCCAACTCCCTGTGTCATTTCCTCAATAGCATGGTTTCTCCACAAAACTTTAACTTGTGGTATAACCTCAGACATAGGACATGTTCTTTCCTATCCAAGATCTTGACAGTACCTCCTCAGACGTTAAGTCTTCTGGCTATCTCGTCCGGTTCTAACTCAATGACGTGGTTCGGTCGTCCACATATTTACGTAACATCGAACGTGAAAAACGTTATGAACACGCCGCCATACTTGGCGGTAAAACGAGTCTATAGGCCACAGCTCCTATTCGATCGAGAATTTCAAATGGATTAATAAATCAAGGTTTGAGCTTTCCTCACCTCACCGATTCTCGCTTTTGAAATAACAACTTTGCACCTCCTTCTTCAAATTCATCATCCCGTGTGTAGCTTGAAAAAATTTTTAACTTTATCGATTAAAGTCGATTATACTCAGATATCATCACGCGGGTACCTAGAGTTTTCATCTCCATCTCTATTATTTGTAAATTATACTTAAATGAGTCTTTGACAATATCGCACTCAGATTTGTATACGATCTTCTACTCAACACGCCGCCTACCACGCTCGCTTTTCCAGATGGCATGGTCGTAACATGTATTTAAATGAGTCTCCTCTCGAGTTCTTCAAGCTCTTCCCACATTCCTTGCTCCATTCAAATTTTGTATCTCTACGAGTCAGTCACCAAGTTAATGGAATAGCGATTCGAGAATATCCTTCAACTAATCTCCGATAATAACCAACTAAGCCTAGAAAGCTACGATTTCGACATCGATTTAGGTTGTTCTCAATCGTGACTCATATCCCAACCTTGATAAGACGTTACAATGACACCTATCGCTTTACTATCGCATTTAATATGGTGTCCCCTACTTGAGAGTCCGCTTTTTGCATTCCACAAAGGAAGTCACCAGATAAAGGCTCGTGTACCAAATTTATAGTTGAATTTTTAACTCCTCAAGTTCAATAGAGCCATTCGATATGAGATTTTAGAAATGAGTTTTGTACCGGTTCAAAGTCGATACAAAATTTAATATCGCTTTGGGAGTAAGCCAAGAAATTCTTCAGAAATACGTCAGAAAAATCAATAACAACAGAATATTATTCAAATCGACGTGTCTTTATTCAAATCCATAACATGGACTAAGAAAACTTGACATCCGTAATAAACGAAATGACTTCATGGCTTGATATGAAAATGTTTGACTACAATGGTTTGATTGTTTGAATTCAATAACAAAGTTGTTTAGAATATGAAAACTAACAACCTTACGTAAAGTAATCAATTTTGCATGATGAGTAGTTAACCTTAAAATCACATCAAAAGCAAATATCTCTATAGAAATAAGGTAATGTGTAATGTGATAGTGCCAACTCGAATCAAGCAAGATTTCTAAACAACGGATGTAATGAAAGTTTCTCCTAACTGAGTCTCCATAAATAGGTCAAAGTCTAATTTCTCCGTAGTCAAGTTCAAACGCTGAGCGCAAGCAAGAGAGATAAAAGAATGGGTAGAACCCAGATTCAGTAAGGTATAAACTTCGCAAGAATTTATAATTAACTAACCTGCGCTAACTTCGCTCGTTCTCTCGATTTTGACCGGCCACGACAAACGCCTTCCAGAACCGCTGACTTTGATTTTTTTCGGGACATCCTTTTGAGTCACCATTCCTACCGGATCTGGTTTCGATACCGCATAATCTCGAGCGATATGTCCTTCTTTTCCACAATTATAGCATACCTTAAACTGCTAGGGCGCTTAATGATATGTCCCTCTTCCCAAGATTTGTAATATACGACCGGTGGTCTTTCTCCTCCTTGGAACCAGCTTGCATCATCGGGCGCCGACGCCTTCACATGGTCGTTGTTGAATCTCCTCTTTAAAATCTCCTCCCGACTCGCTTCTATTTCTATTTTCATGGCCACGATTACCACCAGAGTGGTTACCGCTTTGTCCGTATTCTTCTTTCTCCGCCGGTTATCGTTATTTCGATGATCGCTATCTTCTGATGATCCTCGTTATGGTCCCCTCATTGAACGTATACTCGTTATCTCGCCTAACAACCGAGCCTCGCTGACAACATCTCAATAGAGAGAAAATTTATGAGAAATGAGATATCGACGTATGCCGGTTTCAAACCTCTCGTAAACATCATCCGCCATACGCTCCTCATTCTCCACCAAATGAGGTGCAAACTCGATAACTCCGCGAACTTCGCTCGATCGGGACACCGCCATGTTATTCGCCCAGCCTAATAAACTCCACTTCCTTCATATATGATTTAATACTTTCGTGGAAGTACTTGTCATTGAACTGCTTTCAAACGTCTCCCATGACATGCCGAAAAGCAAATGGATGGGTACGCTTCACGATTCCCACCAAGAATCCGCGCCTCGTTACATTTTAACATAAAAGTAGCGAATGGAACTTTCTGCTCTCCGCATCCCAAGACATCGAATATCTTGGTAATTTGTTTGACCCACGCCTCCGCCTTTAATCGGATCCGCTTTCCCTGCACTCGTGGTCCCAACTTTGAATCGCTTGGTCGTGACCACCCGTGAATTGCTATCATTTCTCCTCAGATTTTGAACACGAAGTCTCCTCGTCCCGATTTTGCATGAATCGCAAAAAGCTTCTAAACATCCCCTCGCTCATCATCTCGCCTCGCTGGTGTTGTTCACAGGAGTACACATTGCCACTGCTTGACGCGCTCTCCTCGCTGGTAAAGACAGCATCTCCACACTGGCCTCATTTACTCCATCGTTAATATTCTCAACGACATTCTCAAACATCGCCATAAAACAAGGGTTAATTAAGGAAATCAATATATCACATAATATCCCTATATACTAACCAACTAACAAATAAGCTTAGGTAGACACACTAGCTAAGGATTTACTCTGCCTCCCTCCTAGTTCTATTCCCCGATCTCCGCCAGAGATCATATCCCTAAGCTCGATACCAACCGTGACGCCCCCAAAATAGGTCCATTCCATCCAACCCATTCTCGAGTCGCCAAATACATGGTACGTAAATAACTACAACTTTATTATTACAAATATATAAACTGTGAGTTTAAATACGTATATTGCCATCTAGACAATATCCACACGCAAATAAATCCTCATCATAATTATTGATACATTATTTTACAAAATGGTGAGGACTACTAAACAACTCTCTCTAGAACCTTCATTCCATACCCCGACAGTACTCGCTACATTCTCGCCTCCCGAGAAGAAAAATGGAACAAAAAGGAAAAGGGTGAGCTCAACTAGCCCAAGAAAGAATATTATGACTAAGATAATATACAACAAATTATCGTTAGTCTTCAACAGAAAAATCTAATAGAATACAATAGACAACCAGCTTTTAAATCAACAATCAGCAATGAAACAACAATTCATTAGAAGAGTTAAGTAGAGAATGCAAACTACTATCTTCTATATATGAATTTAAAAGTTCATCGTCGATATTTTATCCCTCGTAACATCAATCAATATATATCCGAATCAAATATTCATCTTTGCACCATGTGCCAAAGATATTCATCATTGGTCATGTTCATCTAAACACTGCTCATCTTTCTTTGCACTACGGCCAAAGATATTAATCTGGCCATCATGTTCATCTCAACACTGCTCATCTTTGCACTACGGCCAAAGATATTCATCAAGAAATCATTCATCTTTGCACTACATGTGCCAAAGATATTCAAGAATATCATCATTTAGGACCGAGATGATGAAAAATATTTTAAAGGAAACGAATCCAAAGGAAACAAAAGAACAATATTAAGGATTCAGATTTTAAACAATCCAAGTTCAAAAATACTTCATAAGTAATCGAGGGAGTAAAATTCAAGAATGATCAAAACATGGATACAATCAAAGCTAGTATCCATAATAGATATTTTGGACAAAAAGAAGAAATTTCATTTTTCTATGAATAAAGTGTCAGATTCGTGAATAAGGTCAGATACGTGAATAGTGTCGATACGTGAATAGTAACTCCGACACCAAAAGATAGAAATTTCACAAAAAAACATCTTCACGCTTCGTGAATAGAATGAATAAGAACTCGTGAAAGAACTCGTGAAGTAATCATGAATGAATAGTAACTGAATGAATAAGAACTCATGAATAGTAAACCCCGACATGAAAAAGTTCCAAATTTGATAAAAATTTCCAACCAATATTTTCAAGATAATGATATTGAAGAAATAATATCATTTTCGAATAAAATAACATCCCTTACCTCGAAAAGACAAGATTTAGTCAAAACACCTGATATAAGCTATGACTTGAACTTGCAACCGATATAGCAATACTCAAAGTATACTCAAAATACTCACAAGAATACGCCGATAATATAGAGAGAGAAACTTCAGCTTTTCGTGTGATTTTCAATTCTAACCCAAGACCCTATTTATAGAAAATGCTTGTAACACCAAAGTAGAAAATTTAAATAATAATTAATATATATATATATTATCCATTTAATTTCCTACGCACACTTTGAAATCTGAATTCAAAGAATTTCCTACACACATGTTAAATGATGCCCACCAAAACAAAAAAAACGTTTTTTTCTTATTTAAAATATTTTAAACTTCCAAAATCAATTATTTTGAGCTTCTAACTTCAATAATTCATAATAAATAGCCTTTTATCGTAAAAATTTGAATCTCATGATTTTTTATAGGAAATTCAATTTCTACAACTTTGCGTAAGAAAGTTTTTCCAAATTCCAAATGTAAATTGACCAAATCCATAAACGGACGATTTTACTGTGCTATAATCAAATTTGGCCAATAATTGGGTCCACCAACACACAAAATATGTGTTAAACATTTAATGCCACAAAAAATACTCTTCCTCCTCATATATCATATATCCCACATTCATTATAAAATATCACCATTAATATATTATTAAAATAATATATTTAAATGAATTATTTTATCGTAAAAAGATAAAATATTAATTTTCAACAATTGTCACATTAAAAATTTTCTCCATCTATATCCACATAAAATCAATATTTTTCTCATCATATAAATCAATAATTAATTATTCACAAATAATATTACAGTAATCACAAGATCGGCAACTGTGCCGCTCCTCAGAAAGAGGGGCTTTCCAATAAGGATCTCTCTCATCGGGCGCCGCAATTAGTGACCAAACCTCTCCTTAGATGTAACTTTCTAGACATTGCCAATAATGTTATCCAATAATATTATTCAGATAATATGAATTATTGTTCGATAATGGAAAAATAATCGTAATGACAATTTATGAAACAACAAGAATATAAAATATCAATGCAAAGAATTATTGAATCAATAAAATAAAATATCGAATAAGAATTATCAGAATAATTATCGAGTAAAGTGCCTTCACGTAAGAATCAATAATTGGTGCAATACCGCGGTGCTATCGCTCAACAACGCCAGATTAGTGTGTTTTAAACCACCGGTATTCCAACAAAGATTAATTCAGAATAACTACGCCGCTATTTATAAACAACTTATATTTGTCGCTTTTTTCATCCAATCGCTCGTATATGGGGCCCATAAAAGATCGCACCGTGCATTTAATATTCCCCGACAAAGCATTTAATATTCCACGCACCAAACTAATATTCCCCGACAATAATGAATATTTTATAACCACTTGCTTATTCAAATATTTATGATTTTACCCATAACTATCCACATTAATCAAATCAACCCTTACTATTTCAAAATAATAAATAGAGGAAAATAAATTTCATTTATTAATAATTTGGGGTCTTCGCCGACAACATCATCCTCGGCCGATACACGATAAAAGCGAGGAGTAGTCAAAGTGAAACGACTTAAAATCAAGCGCTAATTGGGAGGCAACCCAACCTTTCTTTATTTTTCATAGTTCATGTTCAATTTGTTAGGATATAGTTTATGAAGCAGTAGTTAGGACTTGTCAATTATTAAGTTTTGCTAAAAATCTCTGAAAAGTACTAAAAATCTCATTGAAACTACAATTTGTCATTAATCTAATGTATTGCATGTTTTTGGTTTCAGGAGAGGTCCAACGTGAGACAGAGCAACAACGACTACAAAATGGACAAAAAAAATCGGAAAATTTGCATCTCCAAAATTTTTGACCAAAAGTTTAGCGAAGAAGGCTATCCTCACGGGAAGGCTGAACCTTTTGCAACCCTAGCACCACCGGCCAAGTGGGGTCCTAAAATCTAAGTGCATAAATCGGTGATATGCACGTCCCTTCCTTATTTCACCACACACACGCCTATTGCCATTTCAGTTTTCTTTCTCCTATACACAACCCACGATCGACATCTACTATCAACCCACTTCACCCTTCACAATTCCACTAACCCACACAATCCACCCCACGAATTCCCTTAATCCCACCTTCAAGATTGGGCCACTTCCTCTACCCTACATCACCTCTATATAAACCCTAACCCATACCTCCAATCTTCATCACCACAAATTTCGAATTCTTCACGAACTTGGGGAACATATAGCACAATTGAAAGTAAGTTGCATTCCCTTTGCGTTTTCATCTTCTCTCCACTGACAATCCATAAAAACAACCTAAGTTTGGGGGAAGAACGGGCTGTGCACGCAAAGCGTTTGATAAATTGACTGAACCAAGTGTAAGAGAAGGAAGTGTGTGCTATCAAGTTTCAAACATACGAAAATCAATGGCTTCACAACCAACATCAAAATGCCAACGGTGGGCGAGTTCTAGACCGCCCACCGCCACTCACTATATTGACCAGAAAATTTGTGAGTCACCACCGCCATCAAACAGATTCACAGTACATGCACTCTAAGGCACTTACCCCAGAACGTGGCTTGGCCCCCGAGGGCAATGATGGGGAGATGATGTCCCAAATTCATCAAAAGGGGTGGCTAAAATTCACCGAACATCCGGTACCCCCCGTGGTCAACCCCGTCAAAGAATTCTATGCAAACGCCGAAGACAAAGCTCCTTTCAAAGCGTTTGTGCGGGGTCGGATGGTTCCATTCAGTGATGACGCTATTAATGCGTATTATCAATTGCGGGTGCCACACCATTGTCAGTCTGCCCTAATGAGGGATTTTGACCCGGATTATGAGGAGGTTATTACAAATATGACAAAGTCGGGCACATCTTGGACCAAAGGTAGGAAGGGCGGAACGGTGTTTAATAGCAAGGACTTGAGCTTGTATGGAAAGATATGGTACACATTTTTATGTGCGAAATTGCTTCCGTCCCAACACACTTCGGACGTCACTAAAGAGAAGGCGTTACTGTTATACGCCATTGTGCAAGATTTCCATATCGACGTCGGGGCCATCATTAATTTCTCCATCCGTCGGTGCTTACGGGATTTTTCGTGCGGTTTGCCACACCCTTCACTGATTTGTGCATTGTGCCACAATGCCGGGGTGCGTTATTCTGATGATGAGTCCACTCAACCGCCACTTGCTTTGCTTGATTCGAGATTGATTGCGCGGTATTTGGTGTGGCCTAGAGGCGAGTCACATCCACGGGGTTTGGGTTTTATTTTTCCATCAGCGTCGGAAGACGAAGTCGATGCCGAAGATACCTCGGGGGATGAGGATGAAACAATGGGAGATCAAGGAACCGAAAGCGAGTTCGCATGATCGAGGCATTTTCTAGCTTTTCGGTTCCTTGAGTTCGAATCAAATGAATGCGCATAATAGGGCAAAAGACACCAGGAAACAACGATTGGCGATGCGCCAAGATCACATGTTTGATGCCATGAACGCGTCTTTCGCTTCATTCAACATAACACTCCAAAGTTTCAACCCGGCTGCTCAATTTTCGTATCAACAGCCCGGTCCATTACCTCGATTTCCTCCTAGTGATTCCGATGAAGAAGAGCACCAACCACTTCCCCAGACTTAGACAATTCCAGGGAAGTCCTCGTGCATTTTATTTTTATCCAATGAGGGCATTGTCTTATTTAAGTTTGGGGGAGTTAGTTGTTTAGTTGCATACATGCATTTTTAAATTTTTGTTGTTATATCTAGTTTTGCATTATAGAATAGGTAATTGCATAGTAGTTAGGATTTTGCATTGTTTTAACATATCTATTGTTAAAAAAAAATTAATAAAAATATATATAATAATAAAATAAAAAAAAATGTGTTTGCATATGTCCAATGGTGTCGCATTCTACAGGTTATTCTGGCTAATGATGAGATTGTGAATAAGTTAACCAATATAGTATGGATTATTAGAACTGTGATATAATTACTGTTATAAATCGATTCTTGGACTTGTATGAAACTGTTATAAAAAGGGTAGCACTAATAATATCTTTGTTGACCGGTTAGTTCAAATTGATACATAAAGGGTTTCTAAAGGATAGTGCTAGCGTGAACCAGAAAAAGACAAGGATAGGCAGTGAAGGCTTAAATTAGGCAAGAACCTAAGTTTGGGGGAATATATGCGGGATATATAAGCTTTGAAAAATAAAAAAATAAAAAAAAGAATGAAATATGTTGAGTCTTGTGGTGGGTTGAGGTGAAGCACTCCCCATAAACACAAGTGTGAGATGGAGCATAAAACGCACTCACCAACCATCTATGAAAAAAAAAGATATAAGAATAAAACGGGAAAAGTGCAAAAAGCCCCCGTATAGAAAAAAAAAAGAAGAAAAAAAGAAGAAGAGAAAGTGTAAGTATCCTGCATGTACCCTTGAATTTGGTTAAGTTTAATCTTAGTTGAATCGTGCCTATCTTTGAGATTTTAAGTTTGCACTGTATAATTCCTTCTTAGAAGTTGTTTATGTATTGAATTTGGGTCCGTATCAGTTATCTTAGATGTTGATCACACACGCACGCTATGCCAGTGATAATTGTTCAAGAATTGAGAATTAATATGTAAATGTGGATTTGTTTTGATAATTTGTATTGTAGAGTTTCTTGTTTTCTCTGAGGCCGATGGGGTAAATCAGTTTATGCGATGTTGTTGGATTTTTAGGCATTTAGATTATTGCATTTCATTGCATGTAGTTGTTTTGTGCTCGGGGACTAGCACGGTTTAAGTTTGGGGGATTTTGATAAGTGGATTTTGTAAGCCCCGAATTTTATGAAATAAAAGTATTCAATTTTTCTTATAATTACTATTTAGTAAATGGTTAAATTGATAAAAGTTAAGTTAAGGGTGATATATGAAATTTTTTTTTAAAATACACAAGTGGTTATAAAATATTCATTGTTGTCGGGGAATATTCGTTTGGTCGTGGAATATTCTTTACGCTGGGGAATATTAAATGCGACGACACGACCCATTTGTGGGCCCCATAATGTAATAAGCATGGGATGAAGAAAAGCGACAAAATTAAGTTTTTATAAATAGCGGCGTAATCGTTATCAATTAATTGTTGGAATACTCGGTGGTTAAAATACGATAATCTGGCGTGTTTACACAAAGAATATACGCGATTTTACACAAGATTTTGAATTATTGATCCTTACATAAGAAGGGCACTACTCAATAATTGTTACAATAATTCTTTATTCAATATTTTATTTTATTGATTCAATAATTACTTTGCGTTGATATTTTATATTATTGTTGTTTTAATAATTATCCTTTTGCATAATATTTCTCATTATCGGATCAATAATTCATATTATTTGAATAATATTATTAGATAGAATTATTGGCAATGTCTAGAAAGTTCACAAAGAGAGGTTTGGTCACCTAATTTATGCGCCAAGAAGGAGAAATTCTTATTAGAAAGCCCCTCTTTCTGAGGAGCGGCCTGGTTGTCATAAATGTGATTCTGTAATATTATTTGTGAATAATTAATTATTGATTCATATGATAAGAAAATATTTATTTGATGTGGATATAAATGATGAATTTATTTATGTGGTTATAAATGAAGGAATTAATGTTGAGGTATTTTATCGAAGATTTTGTCGGATTGGAGGTATTAAAAGATCAAGTCGTTTGTTCTTTACGACTATTGTGTGAGTTATAATTTTAATCCGACCGTTGGATCGCTTTTCATTTTTGGATATGTTATACATATATAAGTTAAGTATATGTCCACAAATTTTTGAACCGTTAAAATGACGTATGATTTGTTATGAATTTGAAGAGGTGACTGATTCGGAAATTAGGTTTATAAATGATTTTGGTGGAAAATTCTAGAATTAGTGGGCCCCACTTGTGGTTGGTGAAGAAATGTGCTGAATTTTATTTCAAATGTGGTGGGTGGGAATAGTAGCGAGTAAAGCCATCAAAGTTCTTGGTCAAGTACGCTAAAATTTTCCTATAAATAGAGGGCTAAGTTAGAATTGAAAATCACACCGTAAAACATAAGCTTTCTCTCTTCTCTCTCTAGATTATTGAGTGTATTTTGTGAGTATTTAGATACTTGGTGAGTTGATATTCATCGATTGCAAGTTTCCTTGATTGTCATATCCAGATATCCCAATCGAAGTGATGTTCTTTTGAGGTAAGGGATAGTAAAGGATTTTAATGGTTATTATGTTTTTTTCAGATTTACTTCTTGACCTTGTAAAATTCGGAAAAATTTGAAATGATATGTTGATGAGTTTTATTGATTGTGTTCAAAAATGGTTATTTTGGATGTATAGATTAAGAGTTATGAATTTTATGAGAAAAGACTATTTTAAAAGTAACCGCTTATAACTCCTTGTGCTTAACTCCAAAATTGATGAAATTTTTATTGGGAGTACATCTATATAATATCGGTGTACTACTGTGAATTTGAATTTTTTGATAAAATTACAATTTATGATAAATGTCTAAATATTCGGCGGTTTTAGCCATATGAAAAATAGTAAATGAATTTTAAAAATTCTAAGAAAAATATATGTTCAATATGGGACTATATTCTACTAAATCCCAGAAAAAAAATATTTTTGGAACTGATTTGGTATTTTTCATAAAAATGGACTAGTTATAAATAAATGAGTTAAATATGTTATGTGAAGGAAGAAAATTGGAAAATATGATTTTATGGCTTGAGAATCATATATGTGGTATATGCAGATTTTTGATGAGGGTTTTGGTTATTGGTGATGAAATCTTATAAGTTTGGCATTTTATGATGATTAAATACATTATTTAGTAAAGTGTAAACAATTAAAATAAATTGTTTATAAGTTTAAAAAATGTTATTCTTTCAATATCATTATACCGAAATATTTGTATGGATTTTATTGTGGAATTTCTACCTTTTTGTGTCAGGGTTACTATTCATAAGTTACTATTCATGAGTTACTATTCACGAGTTATTATTCACGAGTTACTATTCACGGGTACTATTCACTACAAAATTGGTTTCTTTTTCTAACCAAAATATAGTTGATTTATGAATATTACTCTGGAGATTAAAACTATATATTGATTATATTGATTTTATTATCATATATAACATTTTTATAATACGATGTTGAAATTCTCTTTCATTGGAGTGTAAAGATGAGTAAATTATTGGTATGATCATGACTAGGGTTCTCTTTGGCCGATAGTGAAAAGTTGAATCATGGACCGGTGGTATGATCATGACCATTGAATTTATAATTGAATATCTTTAGCTTAAGTGCAAAGGTGAATTGATCAACATGGTTATAATTATTGTTTATATAAATTCGAAGTGATTATATATTTCTTTGAGATATTAATATCTTTGGCTTTGTAGTGCAAAGATGAATTGTTGATGAATATCTTTGGCGAAGAGTAAAAAGATGAATCATTAATGAATATCTTTGGCCGTAGTGCAAAGATGACTGTTATTGAATATCTTTGGCGATTAGTGCGAAGATGAGCTGTGGATGAATATCTTTGGCCCGTAGTGGAAAGATGAATTTATTAGTATGATTATGAGCAGAGGCTGTGATTTGGTATAACCATGATCTTTGATGTTTGAGGTAAAGACATGTGATGAAATTTATATTAAATCCCCAGATGCGAAGAGAATTTAGAATTACAATTATGATTATGAGATATTCATATAATTGTGGAAATGAGCTGATGATTGATGTTACTGAGGATAAAACATTGTTGGTGGACTTTTAACATGGGAAGATAATATAATGATCGTATTGTCTATTTGACTCTTCTAATGGATTGCTTTCGTTCATTTGCAACTATGGTTGAAATTTTATCATCTACCATATGTTCTAAATCTACGATTTGTTATTGATGAAGGCTATTGATAATTTAATTATCTTTAGTCATGATATTCTTTCTTGGGCTAGTTGAGCTCACCCCTTTTCTTTTTGTTCCATTTTTCTCGGGAGGTGAGAACATAGCGAGGAACTAGTCGGGAATGCGGAGTGATGGTTCTAGAAAGATGTTTAGCTTGATCCTCACTATTTACGTAAAATAGTGTTTGAATAATTGTAACGAGAACTTATTTGGGTGTAGATATTGTCTAGAAGACAATATTTGTATTTAAACTCACAGTATATGTTGTCGTATTTTGCACGACAATTGTATTATTGAAGTTGTAGTTTGCTTACTGTACCATGTATTTGGCGACTCAGAATGGGTGTTGTATACCTATTTTGGGGGCGTCACAGATTTTATATACACGAATCGATATTCATTTCAAGTTTAAATTCGTAGTTATTTTCATGATTTGTGTTCGTTTTTACTCGTTTCATGATATTTTATGTGTAGGGTGGTCATGGATGCAATTGATGAGAAAAGGTGGTCTTTTTGGAGCAAAAGTGGAAAAAAGCTAGAACTTAGAAATTTTGAAGTCAGTGGCCATGCTGGCAAAGGAAATGCCTATTTGTCTTATACCTTATGCCGGAAGGGTCCCGCTTCTGAACATTCTGTTTGGTTTCACTTACATTGGGGCTCAATTTATTGGGCTTGGCTGGTGCGTTTGGTCTCTAATAAAAGAAGAATTCGTCCAGAAGAGAAGAGGGCTGGCTATTACGGAGAAAAACAACAATCGTATAACACAAAGGCAAGAATTCAAGAGCGATTTCAAGGATTGAAGAGCGAACGTTGGAGGAGTAATTTTCGGAGATCATCACGACGGTTGCAAATCGAGGCTACGTGAAGGGGTTTTCCATAAAACATTGTTGGTGGACTTTTAACATGGAGAAGATAATAGACTTTATGGTCTATTTGACTCTTCTAATGGATTGCTCGTTCCGCTGCAACTATGGTTGAAATTTTTTTATCATCTACCATATGTTCTAAATCTCTGATTTATTATTGATGAAGGCTATTGATAATTTAATTATCTTTAGTCATGATATTTTTTTTACTGAGCTAGTTGTGCTCACCCTTTTGCTTAACAATTCCTTTCGGGTAATAAAAGTGTATTTGGGTCGGCGGGGAATAATGAGGAATAGAATGGTGGTCTATAGATGTTGAGGGTGAGGTGAATTTAACTTGGAAGGGTGTTTTGCCACTATCATACAAGATGTCTAATGACATACAACCTCGTGTCATCATAAGACGAGATTGTGCCCATCCACATCTTTGAGTATATCTACCAAAGACTATCTATATGATCTTGGAGTCTATTTGAAATTTAACTCTCAATTAGAGGCGGTGGAGATAATGATATGTCAAGAGAAGACTCATCATTGGGAAGAATATGATAGTAATCTTCTCGTTTTTCTTTGGGGTCTATTAGGTCAATTGACCAAGGATAATTACGTGGCCATATGATATCTACCATAACCTAGACGCATGGCCTCCCATATACGAAGGTTTCCTTGAGCACTTCCCAAAGATTCTAATTTTTAAAAGCAGTTTTTCGACTATACCTTTATGTAAGGTGTCATTATGAGGTGTTATCCACACGGTTGGGACATGAGTCATGATTGATATACATTTGTATCCAAACTCACAACATATGTGTTGTTATATTTTGCAAGACAATTGTTGTAATAAAGTTGTAGTTGTTTTTACGTACCATGTATTTGGCGACTCGGAATGGGTTGGATGGAATGGACCTATTTTGGGGTCGTTACATTTGGTATCAGAGCTTAGGGATATGATCTCTGGCGGAGATCGGGGAATAGAACTAGGAGGGGAGAGATAAGTAAATCCTTTGCTAGTGTGTCCTACCTAAGCTTATTTGTTGGTCAGTCATAATATTGGGATATTATGTGATATGTTAATTTGTTCAATTAACCCTTATTTTGAAGTTGTATTCTAGAATGATATCTGAAATACAGGAGATGAGCATTGGAAAAATTATGATGACAGGGAAGATGGAATCTGAAATGAAAGCAAGGTATTCTCAATTCTTTGAAATACCAGGTACGTAAATTTCGGGGACGAAATTTCATAAGAAGGGGAGATTGTAAGACCCCGAATTTTATGAAATAAAATTATTCAATTTTTCTTATAATTATTATTAGGTAAATGGTTAAATTGATAAAAGTTTAAAGTTATGGGTGAATTATGCAAATTTTTTCAAAAATACGCAAAGTGGTTATAAAATATTCATTGTTGTCGGAGAATATTCGTTTGGTCGTGGAATATTAGGAGAATATTCGATGATATAGCGATCTTTTGTGGCCCCCAACGGAAAGCGATTGGAGGAAGAAAGCGACAAGAATAAGTTGTTTATAAATAACGGCGTAGTTGTTATTGTCAATACTTGTTGGAATACCTTGGGTTAAAACACGAATGTCTGGCGTTGTTGCCGCAGACAAGAGGTACCTGCGGTATTGCACCAATTATTGATTCTTACGTAAGAAGACACTACTCAATAATTGTTACAGTAATTACTGTTCAATATTTTATTTTTGATTCAATGATTGTTGCGTTGATATTTTATAATTGTCACTACACAGTATCTTCCATTATCTAAGCAATAATTCATATTATCTAAATAATATTATTAGAAAACATTATTGGCAATGTCTAGAAAGTTCTGTCTAAGGAGAGGTTTGGTCACCTAATTGTGCGCCATTAAGGAGAAATTCTTATTGGAAAGCCCCCTCTTTCCTGGGAACTGCCTGGTTGTCAATAATGTGTTTCTGTAATATTATTTGTGAATAATTAATTATTAATTTATATGATGAGGAAAATATTGATTTTATGAGGATATAGATGGAGAAAATTTTTAATGTGACAATTGTTGAAAATTAATATTTTATCTTTTTCTGATAAAATAATTCAATTAAATATATTATTTTAATAATATATTAATGATGATATTTTTACGATGAATGTAGGATATATGAGTATATGTGGAGGAGTATTTTATTACCAAAAATATTTAAAGCATGTTTTATGTGTCGGTGGACCCCATTTCTTGACTGAAATTTGATTATACCCTGTAAAATCTCTCATTTGTGGATTTCGGTCAATTTTTATTTGGAATTTGGAAAAACTTTCTTCTACAAAGTTGTAGAGAATTGAATTTCCTATAAAAACTCGCGAGATTCGAATTTTCTGACAAAAGGGCTATTTATTGTGAATTATTAAAGTTGTTGATGAATATAATTTAAATAACAAAAAGTTTGCAAAGATGACTTGTTGATGAATATCTTTGGCATACGTAAGCTTGAAAAAAAAAGATAACTTGTTGATGAATATCTTTGGTCAGAAGTGCTAAAGATGAATTTATTAGTATGATTATGAATTATCGGAGTATTCTTGTGTGATTTGGTATAACCATGATATCTTTGATATTTCGTAAAGTGAAACACTGCTCTTTTGAGTGATGAAAATTATCTTTGTCCTGAATGAGAAAAGGAATTTAGAACAACAATTACGATTATGAGTTATACATGTGATTGTGGACAAGAATTGTTGATTGATGTTACAGGGATAAAACATTATTGGTGGACTTTTAACATGGAGAAGATAATAGACTTTATGGTCTATTTGACTCTTCTAATGGATTGCTCGTTCCGCTGCAACTATGGTTGAAATTTTTTTATCATCTACCATATGTTCTAAATCTCTGATTTATTATTGATGAAGGCTATTGATAATTTAATTATCTTTAGTCATGATATTTTTTTTACTGAGCTAGTTGTGCTCACCCTTTTGCTTAACAATTCCTTTCAGGTAATAAAAAAGTGTATTTGGAATTATGAAGCGGGGAATAATAAAGGGAATAGAATGGTGGTCTATAGATGTTGAGGGTGAGGTGAATTTAACTTGGAAGGGTGTTTTGTCACTATCATACAAGATGTCTAATGACATACAACCTCGTGTCATCATAAGACAGGATTGTGCCCATCCACATGCTGAGTATATCTACCAGCACTATCTATATGATCTTGGAGTCTATTTGAAATTTAACTCTCAATTAGAGACAGTGGAGATAATGATATGTCAAGAGAAGACTCATCATTGGGAAGAATATGATAGTAATCTTCTCGTTTTTCTTTGGGGTCTATTGGGTCAACCAAGGATAATTCTGTGGCCATATGATATCTACCATAACCTAGACGCATGGCCTCCCATGTACGAAGGTTTCCTTGAGCACTTCCCAAAGATTCTAATTCAAAAAAAAACTATACCTTTTTCGACTATACCTTTATGTAAGGTGTCATTATGATAATTCTTTGTCCCACGGTTGGGACATGAGTCACAGTTGATATACATTTGTATCCAAACTCACAACATATGTGTTGTTGTATTTTGCAAGACAATTGTTGTAATAAAGTTGTAGTTGTTTTCTGTACCATGTATTTGGCGACTCAGAATGGGTTGGATGGAATGGACCTATTTTGGGGTCGTTACATTTGGTATCAGAGCTTAGGGATATGATCTCTGGCGGAGATCGGGGAATAGAACTAGGAGGGGAGAGATAAGTAAATCCTTTGCTAGTGTGTCCTACCTAAGCTTATTTGTTGGTCAGTCATAATATTGGGATATTATGTGATATGTTAATTTGTTCAATTAACCCTTATTTTGAAGTTGTATTCTAGAATGATATCCGAAATACGGGAGATGAGCATTGGAAAAATTATGATGTGGGGAAGATGGAATCGAAATGAAAGCAAGGTATTCTCAATTCTTTGAAATATCAGTAACGTAAATTTCGGGGACGAAATTTCATAAGGAGGGAGATTGTAAGACCGAATTTTATGAAATAAAATTATTCAATTTTTCTTATAATTATTATTCGGTAAATGGTTAAATTGATAAAAGTTTAAAGTTATGGGTGAATTATGCAAATTTTTTCAAAAATACGCAAGTGGTTATAAAATATTCATTGTTGTCGGAGAATATTCGTTTTGGTCGTGGAATATTCGAGATATTCGGAGAATATTAAATTTGATGGCGCGATCTTTTGTGGGCCCCATGCGAAAGCGATTGGAGGAAGAAAAGCGACAAGAATAAGTTGTTTATAAATAACGGCGTAGTTGTTATTGTCAATCTTTGTTGGAATACCGGTGGTTAAACACACGATGTCGCGTTGTTGCACACAAGAGCACGGTATTGCACCAATTATTGATTCTTACGTAAGAAGGCACTACTCAATAATTATTACGATAATTCTTATTCAATATTTTATTTTTGATTCAATGATTCTTGCGTTGATATTTTATAATTGTCACTACACACAATTATCTTCCATTATCTAAGCAATAATTCATATTATCTAAATAATATTATTAGAAAACATTATTGGCAATGTCTAGAAAGTTACATCTAAGGAGAGGTTTGGTCACCTAATTATGCGCCATTAAGGAGAAATTCTTATTGAAAGCCCCCTCTTTTCCAGGAGGGCACTGGTTGTCAATAATGTGTTTCGTAATATTATTTGTGAATAATTAATTATTAATTTATATGATGAGGAAAATATTGATTTTATGAGGATATAGATGGAGAAAATTTTAATGTGACAATTGTTGAAAATTAATATTTTATCTTTTTTACGATAAAATAATTCAATTAAATATATTATTTTAATAATATATTAATGATGATATATTTTACGATGAATGTAGGATATATGAGTATATGTGGAGGAGTATTTTATTACCAAAAATATTTAAAGCATGTTTTATGTGTGTCGGTGGACCCCATTTCTTGGTGAAATTTGATTATACCCGTAAAATCTCTCATTTGTGGATTTCGGTCAATTTTTATTTTGAATTTGGAAAAACATTCTTCTACAAAGTTGTAGAGAATTGAATTTCCTATAAAAACTCGCGAGATTCAATTTTACGACAAAGGGCTATTTATTTATTGTGAATTATTAAAGTTGTTGATGAATATAATTTTAACAAAAACGTTTTTACATTTTGTGCAAAGATGACTTGTTGATGAATATCTTTGGTCTTGGAAAAAAAAGATAACTTATTGATGAATATCTTTGCCGTTAGCAATTTCTATAAAAGATGAATTTATTAGTATGATTATCTCTATATTAGCGAGGCTGTGATTTGGTATAACCATGATCTTTGATATTTCGGGTAAAGACAAGTGATGAAAATTATCTTTGTCTGAATGAGAAAAGAATTTAGAACAACAATTACGATTATGAGTTATACATGTGATTGTGGACAAGAATTGTTGATTGATGTTACTGAGGATAAAACATTATTGGTGGACTTTTAACATGAGAAGATAATAGACTTTATGGTCTATTTGACTCTTTAATGGATTGCTTCGTTCATTGCGCAACTATGGTTGAATTTTTTTTATCATCTACCATATGTTCTAAATCTCTGATTTATTATTGATGAAGGCTATTGATAATTTAATTATCTTTAGTCATGATATTTTTTTTACTGAGCTAGTTGTGCTCACCCTTTTGCTTAACAATTCCTTTCAGGTAATAAAAGTGTAAATTTTGGGTGAGCGGGGGAAACAAGGAATAGAATGGTGGTCTATAGATGTTGAGGGTGAGGTGAATTTAACTTGGAAGGGTGTTTTGCCACTATCATACAAGATGTCTAATGACATACAACCTCGTGTCATCATAAAGACGAGGTTGTGCCCATCCACATCTTTGAGTATATCTACCAAAGACTATCTATATGATCTTGGAGTCTATTTGAAATTTAACTCTCAATTAGAGGCAGTGGAGATAATGATATGTCAAGAGAAGACTCATCATTGGGAAGAATATGATAGTAATCTTCTCGTTTTTCTTTTGGGGTCTATTGGGTCAACCAAGGATAATTACGTGGCCATATGATATCTACCATAACCTAGACGCATGGCCTCCCATGTATACGAAGGTTTCTTGAGCACTTCCAAAGATTCTAATTTTAAAACAGTTTTCGACTATACCTTTATGTAAGGTGTCATTATGAAACTTTCATGTCACGGTTGGGACATGAGTCACGATTGATATACATTTGTATCCAAACTCACAATGGACATATGTGTTGTTATATTTTGCAAGACAATTGTTGTAATAAAGTTGTAGTTGTTTTCTGTACCATGTATTTGGCGACTCAGAATGGGTTGGATGGAATGGACCTATTTTGGGGTCGTTACATTTGGTATCAGAGCTTAGGGATATGATCTCTGGCGGAGATCGGGGAATAGAACTAGGAGGGGAGAGATAAGTAAATCCTTTGCTAGTGTGTCCTACCTAAGCTTATTTGTTGGTCAGTCATAATATTGGGATATTATGTGATATGTTAATTTGTTCAATTAACCCTTATTTTGAAGTTGTATTCTAGAATGATATCTGAAATACAGGAGATGAGCATTGGAAAAATTATGATGACAGGGAAGATGGAATCTGAAATGAAAGCAAGGTATTCTCAATTCTTTGAAAATACAGTGCACGTAAATTTAGGGACGAAATTTCATAAGGAGGAGATTGTAAGACCCGAATTTTATGAAATAAAATTATTCAATTTTTCTTATAATTATTATTAGGTAAATGGTTAAATTGATAAAAGTTTAAAGTTATGGGTGAATTATGCAAATTTTTCAAAAATACGCAAGTGGTTATAAAATATTCATTGTTGTGGAGAATATTCGTTTGTGCGTGGAATATGGAATATTAGGAGAATATTAAATCTGATGGCGCGATCTTTTGTGGGCCCCATAACGGAAAGCGATTGGAGGAAGAAAGCGACAAGAATAAGTTGTTTATAAATAACGAGCGTAGTTGTTATTGTCAATCATCGTTGGAATACCCGGTGGTTAAAAAACACGTAATGTCTGCGTTGTTGCACACGAGATATTACCAGTATTGCACCAATTATTGATTCTTACGTAAGAAGACACTACTCAATAATTGTTACAGTAATTACTGTTCAATATTTTATTTTTGATTCAATGATTGTTGCGTTGATATTTTATAATTGTCACTACACAGTATCTTCCATTATCTAAGCAATAATTCATATTATCTAAATAATATTATTAGAAAACATTATTGGCAATGTCTAGAAAGTTCTGTCTAAGGAGAGGTTTGGTCACCTAATTTGCGCCCATTAAGGAGAAATTCTTATTGGAAAGCCCCTCTTTCCAGGAACCGCCTGGTTGTCAATAATGTGTTTCTGTAATATTATTTGTGAATAATTAATTATTAATTTATATGATGAGGAAAATATTGATTTTATGAGGATATAGATGGAGAAAATTTTTAATGTGACAATTGTTGAAAATTAATATTTTATCTTTTTCTGATAAAATAATTCAATTAAATATATTATTTTAATAATATATTAATGATGATATTTTTACGATGAATGTAGGATATATGAGTATATGTGGAGGAGTATTTTATTACCAAAAATATTTAAAGCATGTTTTATGTGTCGGTGGACCCCATTTCTTGACTGAAATTTGATTATAGCCTGTAAAATCGCTCATTTGTGAATTTCGGTCAATTTTTATTTGGAATTTGGAAAACCTTTCTTCTACAAAGTTGTAGAGAATTGAATTTCCTATAAAACCTCGCGAGATTCGAATTTTCTGACAAAAGGGCTATTTATTGTGAATTATTAAAGTTGTTGATGAATATCGTTTTTTACATTTTGGCTCATTTAACATGTGTAAGTAAGCGAAAGATGATTATTGTTGATGAATATCTTTATTACCAGTGCAAAGATAACTTGTTGATGAATATCTTTGGCCGTAAGTGAAAAAGATGAATTTATTAGTATGATTATCTTGTGAGTATTTTGAGTGATTTGGTATAACCATGATCTTTGATATTCCGGTCGAGGTAAAGACTTTTGAAGTGATGAAAATTATCTTTGTCACGAATGAGAAAAGGAATTTAGAACAACAATTACGATTATGAGTTATACATGTGATTGTGGACAAGAATTGTTGATTGATGTTACAGGGATAAAACATTATTGGTGGACTTTTAACATGGAGAAGATAATAGACTTTATGGTCTATTTGACTCTTCTAATGGATTGCTTTCGTTCATTTGCTAACTATGGTTGAAATTTTTTTATCATCTACCATATGTTCTAAATCTCTGATTTATTATTGATGAAGGCTATTGATAATTTAATTATCTTTAGTCATGATATTTTTTTTACTGAGCTAGTTGTGCTCACCCTTTTGCTTAACAATTCCTTTCAGGTAATAAAAGTGTAGCTGGGTCGAGCGGGGGAATAACAAGGGAATAGAATGGTGGTCTATAGATGTTGAGGGTGAGGTGAATTTAACTTGGAAGGGTGTTTTGCCACTATCATACAAGATGTCTAATGACATACAACCTCGTGTCATCATAAAAGCGATTGTGCCCATCCACATCTTCGAGTATATCTACCAAAGCACTATCTATATGATCTTGGAGTCTATTTGAAATTTAACTCTCAATTAGAGACAGTGGAGATAATGATATGTCAAGAGAAGACTCATCATTGGGAAGAATATGATAGTAATCTTCTCGCGTTTTTTCTTTGGGGTCTATTAGGTCAACCAAGGATAATTACTGTGGCCATATGATATCTACCATAACCTAGACGCATGGCCTCCCATATACGAAGGTTTCTTGAGCACTTCCCAAAGATTCTAATTTTTAAAGCAGTTTTTGACTATACCTTTATGTAAGGTGTCATTATGAGCTGCTGTCCACGGTTGGGACATGAGTCACAGTTGATATACATTTGTATCCAAACTCACAACATATGTGTTGTTATATTTTGCAAGACAATTGTTGTAATAAAGTTGTAGTTGTTTTTACGTACCATGTATTTGGCGACTCGAGAATGGGTTGGATGGAATGGACCTATTTTGGGGTCGTTACATTTGGTATCGTCGAGCTTAGGGATATGATCTCCTGGCGGAGATCGGGGAATAGAACTAGGAGGGAGAGATAAGTAAATCCTTTCGAGCTAGTGTGTCCTACCTAAGCTTATTTGTTGGTCGGTCATAATATTGGGATATTATGTGATATGTTAATTTGTTCAATTAACCCTTATTTTGAAGTTGTATTCTAGAATGATATCTGAAATACAGGAGATGAGCATTGGAAAAATTATGATGACAGGGAAGATGGAATCTGAAATGAAAGCAAGGTATTCTCAATTCTTTGAAATACCAGGTACGTAAATTTCGGGGACAAAATTTCATAAGGAGGGGAGATTGTAAGACCCCGAATTTTATGAAATAAAATTATTCAATTTTTTCTTATAATTATTATTCAGTAAATGGTTAAATTGATAAAAGTTTAAAGTTATGGGTGAATTATGCAAATTTTTCAAAAAAATATGCAAGTGGTTATAAAATATTCATTGTTGTCGGAGAATATTCGTTTGGTCGTGGAATATATAGGAGTCGGGGAATATTAAATGATGATGGTAGCGATCTTTTGTGGGCCCCATAACTTGAAAGCGATTGGAGGAAGAAAAGCGACAAGAATAAGTTGTTTATAAATAACGACGTAGTTGTTATTATCAATCTTGTTGGAATACCCGGTGGTTAAAAACAAGATGTCTGGCGTTGTTGCTTAAAGAAGACACCAGTATTGCACCAATTATTGATTCTTACGTAAGAAGACACTACTCAATAATTGTTACAGTAATTACTGTTCAATATTTTATTTTTGATTCAATGATTGCTGCGTTGATATTTTATAATTGTCACTACACAGTATCTTCCATTATCTAAGCAATAATTCATATTATCTAAATAATATTATTAGAAAATATTATTGGCAATGTCTAGAAAGTTCTGTCTAAGGAGAGGTTTGGTCACCTAATTGTGCGCCATTAAGGAGAAATTCTTATTGGAAAGTCCCCTCTTTCCTGGGAACTGCCTGGTTGTCAATAATGTGTTTCTGTAATATTATTTGTGAATAATTAATTATTAATTTATATGATGAGGAAAATATTGATTTTATGAGGATATAGATGGAGAAAATTTTTAATGTGACAATTGTTGAAAATTAATATTTTATCTTTTTCTGATAAAATAATTCAATTAAATATATTATTTTAATAATATATTAATGATGATATTTTTACGATGAATGTAGGATATATGAGTATATGTGGAGGAGGTATTTTATTACCAAAAATATTTAAAGCATGTTTTATGTGTCAATTGGACCCCATTTCTTGATGAAATTTGATTATATACCATAAAATCGCTCATTTGTGGATTTCGGTCAATTTTATTTGGAATTTGAAACCCTTTCTTCTACAAAGTTGTAGAGAATTGAATTTCCTATAAAAACTCATGAGATTGAATTTTTCTAACAAAAGGGCTATTTATTGTGAATTATTAAAGTTGTTGATGAATATCTTTGGCACTGAAGTCTTGAAAAAAAGATGATATTATTGTTGATGAATATCTTTGGCATTCAGAGTGCAAAGATAACTTGTTGATGAATATCTTTGGTCACGTAGTGCAAAGATGAATTTATTAGTATGATTATGAGCGAGGCTGTGATTTGGTATAACCATGATGATCTTGATATTTCGTAAAAACAAGTGATGAAAATTATTTGTGTCCGAATGAGAAAAGGAATTTAGAACAACAATTACGATTATGAGTTATACATGTGATTGTGGACAAGAATTGTTGATTGATGTTACGAGGATAAAACATTATTGGTGGACTTTTAACATGGAGAAGATAATAGACTTTATGGTCTATTTGACTCTTCTAATGGATCGCTTCGTTCAACCGCAACTATGGTTGAAATTTTTTATCATCTACCATATGTTCTAAATCTACGATTTATTATTGATGAAGGCTATTGATAATTTAATTATCTTTAGTCATGATATTTTTTTATCGAAGTTAGTTGTGCTCACCCTTTTGCTTAACAATTCCTTTCGGGTAATAAAAGTGTATTTGGGTCGAGCGGGGAATAAGAGGGAATAGAATGGTGGTCTATAGATGTTGAGGGTGAGGTGAATTTAACTTGGAAGGGTGTTTTGCCACTATCATACAAGATGTCTAATGACATACAACCTCGTGTCATCATAAGACGAGATTGTGCTCATCCACATCTGTCGAGTATATCTACCAAAGACTATCTATATGATCTTGGAGTCTATTTGAAATTTAACTCTCAATTAGAGACGGTGGAGATAATGATATGTCAAGAGAAGACTCATCATTGGGAAGAATATGATAGTAATCTTCTCGTTTTTCTTTTGGGGTCTATTGGGTCAACCAAGGATAATTACGTGGCCATATGATATCTACCATAACCTAGGACGCATGGCCTCCCCGTATACGAAGGTTTCTTGAGCACTTCCCAAAGATTCTAATTTTTAAAACAGTTTTCGACTATACCTTTATGTAAGGTGTCATTATGAGCTGCTGTCCACGGTTGGGACATGAGTCACAGTTGATATACATTTGTATCCAAACTCACAACATATGTGTTGTTGTATTTTGCAAGACAATTGTTGTAATAAAGTTGTAGTTGTTTTCTGTACCATGTATTTGGCGACTCAGAATGGGTTGGATGGAATGGACCTATTTTGGGGTCGTTACAATGTGTCATGAATTTTGTCGATAGCAGATTTATGATTATTGTTAAGGTAGAGATACGTTTGACATCGCATGTAATCGTATAGAGAGCTTAAACTTCAACCTTTTTGATTGCAGTTCACATAGAGATATAGTGAGTTGGTTAATTTAGGTGTTTAACGGATTTCTATCTTTATTGTGGATTGATGTTAATATGGTATTAGTGCATCGAGAGGTGGCTCTTACTACGTTCGTGTTCTTGATTAATAAACTGGGATATTGAATTGAGTTGGAATAAAGGTTTGAAAATCAGAGTGAAGCTCAAGGTGAAATCATAAGTCTAATTCTCCATTAATTGTTTGAAATTCCGAATTTCATTATTGGTGATTATTTTGTGATAGTTTAATTATTTATTAATTTAGTCTCTTTTATTTATTTTAAAAACCATCGAATTGATTAGTTTAATAAAAGTAAGGTTAATACAAAATTGATAATTGTGAAGTTAAGATTCTTGATATTTTATCCTCGTGGGAACGATACTTTATTCACTACTATATTACTCGTTGACCACGTGCACTTGTGTGTTTTTAAGCGTATTGATTTTACCCAACAACAGCAAGGCGAGAGCTCCGGGTCAACAACACCGACTCGGGCCTTTGACAGGAGGAAGTTCGTGAGTGCCACTGCCGCCGATCACTATGACTATCTAGTGACTAAGGCACTAACCCCAAAGCGCGGCTTGGCACCCGACAATGTAGATGGCGAAATGAAAAGACAAATTTATGAAAAAGGATGGGATAGGTTCATTGATGAGCCGGAGCCAGCGATCGTCAATGTGGTGAAGGAATTCTATGCTAATGTGGATGATAAGGCCCCATTCATAGCATTCGTAAGGGGCAAGCAAGTACCTTTCAGTGCTGACGCCATTAATGAGTATTACCTCCTGCGAGTTCCTGTCGAATGCCAGTATGCCTATTTGCGAGACCATGACCCCGACTATGATAGGATTTTAACTGAAATAACAAAGCTGGGCACCACATGGGTCAAGGGCCGTAAAGGGGGAACCATCTTCCACAGTAAGGACCTGAGTCGTTATGGTAAAATATGATACGCGTTCATGTGCGCTAAGTTATTCCCGTCCACACATACTACTGAAGTGACAAAAGAGAAGGTATTGTTGTTGTATGCGATTATACAAGACTTTCTCATCGACGTGGTTGCCATCATAAATTTCTCTATCCGAAGATGCCTACGTGGGCCTTTTTTCGGCGGCTTGCCACACCCATCTCTCATATGTGGTCCGGTGATGAGACTACACAGAAGCCGCTACAGACTTTGGACACAAGGATGATCGCACGTTATTCAGGAGTCGAGTTCATATTTCCACCAGCCTCGGAGGATGAGGCCGATGCTGAGGACACCTCTGATGACGACAAGTATCAGGTAGATGAGCCTACGGGGGAGCAGGCGACTGAGGAGATGCAACAGACCGACGGACATATATCTAGCTCCAGTTTCGCAATCTCTAGAGCCAAATCGATGGACATAACAAAGATGCCAACAAACAGATGAGGAGACTCATGGCCAGGAAGGACCATATATTCGAAGCCATGAATATGTCATTCGCCTCCCTGAATGCGACTCTCCAAAGTTTCAACCCAAATGCCCAGTTTCTATACCAGCAGCCTACCCCAATGCCACGGTTCCCACCTTCTGATTTAGACAATGAAGAGCAACAACCACCACCACCTCAAGCTTTGACGATTACAAGGAAGTCCTTATAAACTTAATGTTTTATCTTTACAATGAGGACATTGTAATTGTTATGTTTGGGGGAGTTAGTTTAATTTTGTTGTTTGCATGTTTAATTTAGTAGTTAGATTTGCATATGTTAGTTTCATGTTTAGTTTTAGATTCATGATATGTGTTAATTCATGTAGTATAATAGTTGCATAGTAGAGTAGTTTATAATTTGTTTATGTTTATTCTATATTAAAATATATATATATATATATATATATATAATTTAGTTAAGTATTGTGTTATCTTGCATAAGTCCAGCGGTTTGTTATAGTTCAGTTTATTTTGGCCAATGATGAGAATGAGATTGAGTAGACAAGAACAGTACCAACTATTAGAACTTTAACGTGATTTTATGTTTAGAATTGAATCCTTTCCTATTTAAAACTGGTATAATCAAGGTTAGCAAGTTAGAGACAACTATGTTGACTGATTAAGTTTAAATTGGCATATAATGGACTTCTTAAGGATAATGCAAGTTTGAATGAATGAAAGACGTGAATAGGCGAAGATGGATAAATTTAGACAAAAACTTAAGTTTGGGGGAAAATGCGGGATATATGAGCTTTATAAGTAAAAAAAGAAAAAAAAGAAATGAATAAATACCGTGGCTAGTCTTGTTTCGGGGCCTTTGTTACTTGAGCAAGTACGCCTGAGGGGATTGTCTTACACCTAGCGCCTTAAGGTCTTTATGGTCTGGGAGTCATTGGTAAAAAGCTCGCTAAGGGGTAGCACTGTTAGCCTAATGGAATAAGACATTGCACAGTCATGGTTAAAAAAAAGAAACAAAAAAATAATAAAACGGGAAAAGAGAAAAAAGCCCCCATAATGAAAAGTAAAGCATAAGTATCCCGGATTGGACTCTTGAACTTAGTGGATGTTTGACTTTAGTTGGATCTATCTTTTTTTGTGAATTTTGTGAGTTTACACTGTATGATACCTTTAAAGAGATCTATTATGTATTGTATTTAACATTATATCAGTTAGCATGGATGTTGAGCACACACACAATATACCAGTAATAACAGTTTAAGATTTGATGATTGTCTAGGAAATTGTTGATTGGTCTTGATATGAAGTATTATCATGTTTGCTTGATTTTTCTGAGGCCGGTTGAACAGACTTGTTTCTATCACTACTACTAGATTCGTAGGCATATAAACTATTTCCATTACATTTTATTGCATTACATTGTATAGAACTTTTATTTTGTTTTGTGCCCGAGGACTAGCACGGGTTTAAGTTTGGGGGAGTTTGATGAGTAGGTTTTATACCTACGAATCGGCCTTTAATTTAAGCTTAAACTGTGTTAACTCGTCATTTTTTTGATTAGTTTTACTTGTTTAGTGTTGTTTTATGTTTAGGTATGGTGGCATAGCATATGGGCTTAAAAGGTGGTTTCATGGCTAAAGTGGGCAAGATAATGAGCAAGAACTGGACTGCAGCAGAAGACACTATTAAGTGGATTTTATATACATGAATCGGTGTCTATTTCATGCTTATTTGTTGCTAATTTCTTGTGTTCATGTTCATTTTTACTTGTTTTATGTTCTTTTATGTGTAGGATGGTTGTTGCGGCATTTAACGTGTATTTAGAGTCAATTGGGATGATTTGGAGTCAATTGGTGCAAGTTTTGAATAAATCATGAAGCTCAGCAAAGGTTTTAACAGAAAAGACCCCCGCCGGGGCGGGGGGTTCATATGGAATTAGCAGGATGGCAGTCATCATGGTATATTTAACTCTTACACCTCTCGGAAAGGCTGGGGTCTTCATTCTTGATCAGGTTGCTTATTGCCTGGGTATGCATTTTATACGTATACACCCCTGCCGGGATGGGGGTCCCAAATTCTGGCACTCCTAATGTGATGCTAATATTGCTTAAACTTGGATTTTTGAGTTTTCATAGCAATATGACTCTAGTTGGCATGGAATTGAGCAGAGATTGTGGTTGTAAAACATATAACTACTACACAAACACAAGATGATTTGGAGAAGAATTGTTTTGATCCGATTGACTCAAGGACTTCCAAGAGGACTTAAAGACACATGAAAAGGCTTATAAAAGGAGAAGAATCACAAGGATTAGAGGAGAGATTAGAGGAGAAATATGATTCCATTGAATTAGATTAGAGTAGATTAGATCAAAACACTAGTTCTAATAAGATTTGGAGATTGAAGCAACTTGGAGACCATTGAAGATTCAAAGTAGGAGTAAGGAGAAAGCGTCAAATCTACAGACAATAGATTATATCTTCTCATCTTCTTCTATCTTTATCTTTTAATGTGTATTCAAGTGTGGATTCTTAGTTTTAATTCAATGAACTAATTCTTTGTTTGAGATTACATTGGATCTTATTGTGTAGTTTATTTTAATATGCTTCATTATTAATTATTATATTCTATTGTGAGGATTGTCTATTGTTATTTGGACTTAATTGCTTAATTGCCTAGCTAACAATTACCGTGATAATCTATATGAACTCGAGAGATGAAGTATTGATTTAGATCTTATCATGATAGCATGTGTTTATGATTTCTGCATAGATGGAATTCATGATTCGTGTTTAGGATAGAGATATGCCTTTACGCCATATGTAATCTTATAGGGAACTTGTGCTTTAAATCCTTTTTAATTTTAATTCACATAGAGATATAGTGGATTAGTTAATTAGGGTGTCTTACTTAATTCTATCATCTGTGGATTTAAAAGAGTATGGGTATTATGCATCGAGAGGTGGTTTTATCTGCTTTAGTGTTCTTGATTAACAATTCGGGATAGAGAATAATTGATGAGAAGTGTGTTAACTTAAATGAAGCAATAAGTGAAGTTGTGATCTTAAATCTTCGTAATCTTAATTTAACTAGTTGAATTTAATAGTAGTTTAATTATATAACTTGAAATTCATTTGTTTAAATAAGATTGAGTTGGTTACGGGTTAGTACTTGGTGATTTTTATTAAATAATTCTATGTGAGAACGATACTCAACTTATCACTTTATTACTTGTTGACCATGTATACTTGTGTATTGTGCGTAATTAGATTTTATCCAACAAGTTTTTGGCGCCGTTGCCGGGGAATTAGTTTAATATAATTTTTGCCAATATTAGCTTCAATCAAATTAGTCTTAATTTAAGCATTTGTTTTCCTTTTTAGTTAATTCTCTTCCTATTTTTCTTTCTTTTTAGGTACCATGGATGAATTCAATTATCAAATGCCATATTTGAATATGACTCAACTAAGGGGAGCGAGGATTAATGGTCTCAATGCATTTTCTGCATTATCAGCGCAGCTTGAGACACTTTCGAGGAGGTTGGACGTTGTTGCAGCCCAACGTAATCGAAGGATAGTAGTTAATTGCAATTATTGTGTTGGTAATCATCCGAGTCATCAATGCACCGTTAGTTTTGGGCCGGGATAACATGGTGGTGAATACCTCAACGATTATACATATGCTAATTATCCTCAAGTTTGGGGGTATCACCCGGATTCGTCATAGAACTATACTTTTGAAGACCAATACTACGCTCCAAATCCACACACCGGAATTTTCATGTCCACCTCCATTGCCACAAGAAGAAAAGCCAAATCCGAGGGATGTAATATTGAAGGGCATATCAACCCTAGAGGAGATGAGGATTAGCCAAGAGCTGTCAATCCAAAATTTTAATAATCGGATGGAACAACTCGTCACTACCTCAACCAATGGTCCTCAATACACGGCTTCCGTGACTGAGACAGATAATTCAAAGTTAGAGGAATTGTGGTCCAAGTTCGTAGCATCAAATGAGGAGAGGAGGATTAATCACGAGATATCAATTCCAAATCTGCAGAACCAAATGGATCAAATGAGGATTCCGAGATTGATGAAGTGCCCGAGCCAAATCTACAATTGGATGAGACACGAGATGTTGAAAAAGAGGAGACAAGTGGGGATAATGAAAATAAGGTCGGTGAAGAACTAACTATGAGTACCAACGAGGATGAGCCGATGTTATTAGTGCCCCAAGTTCCTTCTCCGCCAAAGATAAAGGGTCCAGTTAGATTTGCAAAATCGTGCCCGCTTGGTAGTCATGTCGTCGACAAGGCTCTTTATGACATGAGAGCTAGTACAAATGTAAAGCCATGGTGGGATGAGGAGAAAAAGATAGAAGAAGAGCCCGTTGTTCTTGCCAAGCCTCAAAGCCCCAATCGAATCATAGGCTCAACAGACGGAAAAACACCTAGTTATTCAACATTCTCAATTGGGCACATATTTAAACAAAGCATGCTAGGTGAATTTAACTCGATAGCCATCACAAATGGGAACCTACCAAAAGCTACATTATTTCCGATGGATGGAGGGTTCCTCAATTATCGACGAGGAATTGGATAGCGTTAACCAGACAAAGTCAGGCTGAAAGACTGTAATTCAAGCGCTAACTGGGAGGTAACCCAGGAATTTTTTATTTTTTATTTTTTATTTATTTATATGCTTTCCTAGTTCATTTAGTAGATGGGAATCACATTATATTCCAAAGTGCTATTCTAATCCATGTTGTCTCTCTTCATTGCAGGTATTGGAGGTTCAATGGATAGAAAAATTATCGTCGCAGCCATCGCCACCATCACCTCACGCTTAGCTGATTACAGGGAAGTTATCTTCTACTTATCGCTATATTCTTACAATGAGGACATTGTAATTGTTAAGTTTGGGGGAGTTTATTTTAGTTCTTTATTGCATGTTTAGTTTCATGTTTATGTTATGTTATTTGGCATATGTTGTTAATTTTGTTTAGGTTCATTATTAAAAAAAAATCAAATCAAATCAAATCAAAAATTCAAAAATAATAGTTAGTTACTATGTTCATCTTGCATGTTTCCAGCTGTTAGATAGTTCAGTTTATTTTGGCCAATGATCAGATTGGAATTGAGTAGACAAATATAGTACTAATTATTAGAGCTTTGATGTGATTTCTTGTTATGAATTGAATCTTTTCCCGTTTGAAACTGGTATAATCAAGGTTAGCACGTTAGAAACAACCTTGTTGATTGATTGAGTTTAAATTGATACATAATGGGACTCTAAAAGATAATGCTAGTTTGAATGAAAGAATGACAAGAATAAGTAGTGATTGCTAAAGTTAGACAAGAACCTAAGTTTGGGGGAATATTTGGGGTATATAAGCTATATTGTAAAAAACAAAAGAAAAAAAGTATGAATAAACACTGTGGCGTGCTTGTCTAGTTTTGTGGCCTTTGTTACTTGAGTAAGTAAGCCCGAGGGGATTGTCTTTATACCTAGCGCCCTAAGGTCTTAATGGTATGGGAGTCGTTGGTTGAAAGCTTGTTAAGGTAGCATTGAAAAGCCTAAGGGAATAAGACATTGCATAGCTATGTATATAATATAAAATAAAATAAAAAAATGAATAAAGCGGAAATAAGCGAGAATGCCCCGTAGAGATGAAAATAAAGCATAAGTATCCCATGTTGACCCTCGATATTGGTAATTGTTTGATTTTAGTTGGATTTAGCTTGTTTTTGGATTTTTTGAGTTTACACTATATGATGCCTTCAAAGAGACTTGTTATGTGTTAAAGTTGATTTTATATCAGTTAACATTGTTGTGGAGCACACACGCACTATATCAGTGATAACAGTTTAAGATTTGATGATTGATTAGGAAATTATTGATTGGTTTTGATATGATGTATTATCATGTTTACTTGATTTCTCTAAGGCCGGTTGAATAGACTTGTTTCTGTTATTACTGCTGGATTCGTAGGCATATAGATTAGTTGCATTTCATAGCATGTAGTTATTTTGTGCTCGAGGATTAGCACGGTTTAAGTTTGGGGAATTTTGATAAGTGGATTTTCTATACATGAATAGGTGTCCATTTCATGCTTATTTGTTGCTAATTTCTTGTGTTCATGTTCGTTTTTACTTGTTTTATGTTCTTTTATGTGTAGGATGGTTGTTGCGGCATTTAACGTGTAGTTGGAGTCAATTGGGATGATTTGGAGTCAATTGGTGCAAGTTTGGAATAAATCATGAAGCTCAGTAAAGGTTTTAGTAGAACAGGACCCTCATGGTAGAACTGTTGCCTTGAACACCTTCACGTAGAAATGGGGTCCCGACTCGCACTTCTAATGTGATGCTAATACTGCTGAAACTTGGATTTTTGAGTTTTCATAGCAATAGGACTCTAGTTGGCATGGAATTGAGCAGAGATTGTGGTTGTAAAACATATAACTACTACACAAACACAAGATGAGTTGGAGAAGAATTGTTTTGATCCGATTAACTCAAGGACTTCTAAGAGGACTTAAAGACACATGAAAAGGCTTATAAAAGGAGGAGAATCACAAGGATTAGAGGAGAGATTATAGGAGAAATATGATTCCATTGAATTAGATTAGAGTAAATTAGATCAAAACACTAGTTCTAATTAGATTTGGAGATTGAAGCAACTTGGAGACCATTGAAGATTCAAAGTAGGAGCAAGGAGAAAGCGTCAAATCTACAGACAATAGTTTCTATCTTCTCATCTTCTTCTATCTTTGTCTTTTAATGTGTATTCAAGTGTGGATTCTTAGTTTTAATTCAATGAACTAATTCTTTGTTTGAGATTACAATAGATCTTATTATGTAGTTTATTTTAATATGCTTCATTATTAATTATTATGTTCTATTGTGAGGATTGTCTATTGTGGTTTGGACTTAATTGCTTAATTACCTAGCTAACAATTACCATGATAATCTATATAAACTCGAGAGATGAAGTATTGATTTAGATCTTATCATGATAGCATGTGTTTGTGATTTCTGCATAGATGGAATTCATGATTCGTGTTTAAGATAAAGATATGCCTTTATGCCATATGTAATCTTATAGGGAACTTGTGCTTTAAATCCTTTTTAATTGTAATTCAAATAGAGATATAGTGGATTAGTTAATTAGGGTGTCTTGCTTAATTCTATCATCTGTGGATTTAAGTGAGTATGGGTATTATGCATCAAGAGGTAGTTTTATCTGCTTTAGTGTTCTTAATTAACAATTAGGGATAAAGAATAATTGATGAGAAGTGTGTTAACTTAAATGAAGCAATAAGTGAAGTTGTGATCTTAAATCTCCGTAATCTTAATTTAACTAGTTGAATTTAATAGTAGTTTAATTATATAACTTGAAATTCATTTGTTTAAATAAGATTGAGTTGGTTATAGGTTAGTACTTGGTGATTTTTATTAAATAATTCTCTGTGGGAACGATACTCAACTTATCATTTTATTACTTGTTGACCACGTATACTTGCGTGTTGTGCGTAATTAGATTTTACCCAATAGGCGATGGTACTTGATCGAAAGATAGAAGCACTGCCCGTTGGGGCGGGTTATTAATGAAGGAAAACCCCCGTCGGGGCGGGGGTACGGGAAAAACAAGACTTCTTTTTGAACTATACTACTGCAGAGGCGTGAAGGATAGAGGTTGGCATGGTTTGGAACTGCATTGGACGTCCAATTATGGTCAGAATACGTGTCCTAGGCTGGATTAACAAGAAACAACAACAAGGGAGATAACAACTAACAATCAATTAGGAACTGGAAGCCAGATTTTGAGCAAAAGCATTGGAGGAAGGATTGAAGGTCTAAGTCATGATAATTGCATATTAAAGCTAAAGAGAAGGGTGGTTTTGGATTCATTCTTTTTATTTATTTCAATAATTGTAATTGGGATGATGATTACTTTGATGATTTCAATTTTTATTTCAATTATGATGAACTAATTTACTTGTTAGGCTTATGATGGATCTTATGGTTGAACGATGATTATGTAGCTTTGAATTTCAGTTTAATAATCTATCTTTCAGTTTATCTATAGTGATTTATGCTTTAATCTATGAATTATTTGATCACCAATTCTATGTGGTTTTGTATAGAATCGAGAAAAGATATATGAATCTAGACTTAGTTATTATAGCATGTGTTCTTGAATTCTGTGATTGAATGGAATCTTGATTAATGGTAGGGTAGAGATATGCCTATCATCGCATATAATCGAATAAAGAACTTGAATTTAAACTTTATTTGATTGTAATTCATATAGAGATATAATGAATTAGTTGATTAAGGTGTTTAGCTTAATTTTATCTAATTTGTGGATTTAAGTTATTATGGTATTAGTGCATCGAGAGATGGCTAGTTCTACTTGAGTGTTCTTGATTTATAAACTGGGATAGTGAGTTAAACTAAAATAGGGTGTAATAATCAGAGTGATACTTAAAGTGAAGTTATAAGCCTAATTCTCCAATATTTGTTTGAAATTACAGTTTTTAAGTTTGTTGATTGCTTGATAGTTTTAATATTTTTAGTGTTTTATTAGTTATAATCATTGAACTGGATAGTTTAATAAAATTTGGATTAATATAAAGCTGGTAATTTATAGGATTAATTTCATACTAATTCTCTGTGGGAACGATACTTGACTTATCATTATATTACTTGTTGACCACGTGCACTTGCGTGTGAGCGTAATTAGATTTCGACCAACAGAAGCTGTATTGGTTTAGGAAGGTGTGGGCCAACTCCTCCCAGCTATGGATCTTGGAGTTATCAATTTGGGCATACATGTTATTTTGTGTTCGTATTGCAGGGACAAGTTGAAATGGCAAAAGCAGGAATTAAGGGCAAAAAGGAAAAAGCAGGACTTTACAGGACAGGTACACCCGTTGGGGTGGCAGTCGTTAAGCCAAAACACCTGTCGGGGCGAGGGGGTCACACGTGTTAGCAGTTTAATTTTAAACACACGTAGAGGAAGTGTTCCATAAGGTTAAATCCCGTAAAAGGCGGGCTACTACAACCATCATCGTGAAGTATCCTAGTTTGATTATGACTGTTGAGATCTTTTGCTGGTGAATTCAGGACACGATTAGGATAGTATTAAAGGCATATACAGAGGCAGAGAGGACGTAGAGGATCATCATTAACAGAACCCTAATTCTTGGATCACGAGGATTGAAGCAACGATTTGGAGTACGAAGAATACGAAAGGGGATTAAAAAAGAGCAACGGTTCTATTTACAGTTTTAATTCTTTATATTCATCTTTGTATTCAGAATGCTAGTATCTTTGTGGATTTCAGTTTTTTATCCATTCATCATGAACTAATTTACTTTTTAAGTCTACAATGGATCTTTTTGTGTAACGAAGGGTGGCATGCTTCTATAAAAATTTATTGAGATTATTTTCAGATTTGTCTATTATGGTTTATGCTTAATTAATGAATTGTTTGATCACCAATTCCTTGTGAACCCATATGAACTCGAGAGACAGAATATGAGTTTAGACCTAATCATAGTGACGTGTGATTGTGATTTCTGCATATTGATGGGATTCATAATTTATGTCTAGGATAGAGATATACTTATACATCGCACGTAATCTCATAAGAACTTGTGATTAAACCTTCTTTAATTATAATTCACATAGAGATATAGTGAATTAGTTAATTAGGGTGTTCTATTTAACTCTATCACCTGTGGATTTAAATTGATATGGATATAATGCATTGAGAGATGATTATATCTATTGCTGTGTTCTTGATTAACGAACTGGAATAGTTGAGTTGAATTAAAAGGAAGTGTGTCATTCTGAGTGAAGTATTAAGTGAAGTTGTAGGCTTAATTCTCCAAAATCTTAATTTAATCTTTTGATAATTAGTAGTTACTATTTAATTGGTAGTTTTTTCATAAATATCATCACTTAATCATTAGTTTAATAAAACTGATTTCATATAAAATTGGTAATTGTTAGGATATAGTTCAGTTATTTTCTTTGTGGGAACGATACTCAACTCATCATTTTATTACTTATTGACCACGTATACTTACGTGTTGTGTGTAGTTAGATTTACACCAACAAGTATGCCCTTGATCCTTTGTATATATATATATATATATATATATATATATATATATATATATATATATATATATATAGGAATAATGGTCATATAATACATTTGTGTATATTTTATTTATACATGATATGCCAAACTATGTCGCTTTTGATGAGTTTTGTTTTGATTTACGATTTGGGAGGAGATAAACTGTTTTTTTTATAAAAACAAATGTCAAAATGACGTAATTTTAACAGACTGTGCACAAATAAAACATACACAATTGGGTATGACCATATTATCATATATATATATATATATATATATATATATATATATTAAAAAGATTACTTTTACAAGTATTTTAATATTTCACAAATTCCCTCTCACATAAGAGTGAATTTCACTTTTTATATGAGAAAAACATATTTGTAAAACTATTAATTCTTTATATAATTACTAATAAAAAATAATATTTTTGAAAAATAGAAAAATATCAAATAATAATTTTTTGCCCAGGTGAATGAGTATAAATTAGCCGAATAAAATCAAAATAATGCATTTTAATGTTTTTAGCAAAAGATGATCCAATTTGCCCAAAAAATGCCAGCTTAAATCCAGCAACCAACTTTACTTTAGAAGCCGCCTTGCCGGTATGAGGTGTCTAATTCTACAACCTCCACGTGTCTTCTTCTCAGTGCAATCCACGTGCTAGCCGGCAAATTCTATCCTTTCTATTTATAGGCTTTCAAGTTTCAATTGAAAGATGAATGGTGATTTCTTGACTAAATAGTACTCCCTCCATTCCTTAATATAGGTCGTTTTAGAGTTGTGCATAAATATTAAGGAAATGATTATATAACATTAACTATAATATCATTTGTCTATATTACCCTTGTATTGGAAGAAGAGATTGTTATTTATTGGACAGAAAATAGTGAGAGAACCAAAGTTATATTTAATACTTTGGGTAATATTGGAAACTAAGCAATTAATGCTTACTTGAAATTCTCAAATGACTTATATTAAGGAACAAAAATATTTCTCTAAAACGACTTATATTAAGGAACGAGGGAAGTAAATAGTACTCTCTCCGTCCCATGATAAAAGTCTTTATTACTATTTTGGGTAGTCCTATATTAAATGTCTACTTTCTTTTAATAATCAATTTTTTACATATTTTTTTCCATTATGCCCGTAGCATTAAATATTTCATACTTTTCTTATTCTAATTCTCTTTCCATATTTAATAAGTATGAAGAGAGAATATTTTGAATTGAATAGCTAAAAAGTCACTCTCTTACCTACATTGAAAATAATTAATACTAACATATTATTATGGACAATTTTGTCATTTCATTCCTCTTCTTAATATGCGTGAAAAGTCCACCAGGATTTTTATCCTGGGACGGAGGGAGTAAATACTACTCCCTCCGTTCCTTAATATAAGTCGTTTTAGAGAAATATTTTTGTTCCTTAATCCAAGTATTAAATGTAACTTGATTCTCTCACTATTTTCTATCCAATAAATAACAATCTCTTATTTCAATACAAGAGCAATATAGACAATTGATATTATAATTAATGCTATACAATCATTACTTTAATACTTGTGCACAATCCTAAAACGACCTATATTAAAGAACGGAAGGAGTACTAAATAGTGGATGTGTATGGTTAAAATATGTGAAAATTACAGTGTCATTTATATATGACGAATTATTAACTAATTATATTTTGTTATCTAATTTTATAAATTATACTCTCGCCATTATAAAATATAAATTTAATTTTGTTTTAAAGTCAATTTAAGATTATAAAATTTGTAAATGTATTCACATTAAATTTGATGATCAGATGCAAATTGAACGCTAATCAGTAATAATTCTAAAGATTATGTTAAAAAATATTTATCCATAAAAATATTACTCCAATTGTTTCAAAATATAATACTTATGTTAAATTTTAAATTAATTTAAGATTGATGTAGTTTATTTTAATTTTGTAATAATAAACTTATTATTAGAAGTATTTTTAGAAGGTTAATGATCTAATAATTAAATTTAACTTTATAAAATTAAATGATTACATGACAGTTTTAACTTAAAAATATTTATATTAATTTTAAAAGTCAAATTTAATTTTATATATTAGAATATAAAAATAACTTTTTAATTTAATGGTGATAGTATGTAAAATTATTGATTTTCTCACTTTATACTATTTTGAATAAAATGAGTATTTTTTAGTGGGAAAATAATTAGTATATGATAGTCTTTGCATAGAATAAAAGGTATAAATATTTTCAGATAAATTTATAATATTAAATTAAGGGATGTGAGAGACCTAATACATAAGTAGTAGGTTTATTATTTCATTAGAATATTCTTAGATTGATGTAATCATTTTTCTGGTGTTATATCTCTTCCATTATATATATATATATATATATATATATATATATATATATATATATATATATATATGTATTTAACAACATAAATATTTTTTTTAGTTATATCGTTAAATATGCATTAAATAAAATTAGATAAAAATGAAGTTTTATTTCTTTTCTTTTTTTAAATCTCACACCACTAAATTAAGGACTCACATGCTAATCTTTTATCTTACCAATATACATAAACTAACAGTAAATTAAGGAGTTCATATAATTTGATTTGACAATGTCTTACATTGTTTTTAAAAAGCAAAATTATTTATATATCAAAAAGGAGTTAAAAAGCAATATATCTAACTACATAAATAATGTTTTGACATTATTAATAATTTAAAAAGTATTAAAAATAAAATAAAATAAAGATGATTGATATAATCAAACTAGAAATATTGTTACAAGAGCAGTAAATCTCACTTTTTAACTATTATAAAATAATTATAAAAATGTCATTAAATATATATTATCTCTGTTTTAAATTATAAGATTCAATTAATTTTAAATATTTTAAATTTAAAATTGAAATGAGTTCATTTATTTATGTCAATATTAATTATAAATACCATAAATTATAGAAAAGTACTAGCAATTATAGTATTTATTATTTTAAAATTTAAATAAGATATGTTAATTTTAAATTTAAAAATATTTTAAATTAATTTTTAAAAATTAATATTAATCTTATAATTAGAACGGCAGAGAATATCATTTTACTTAGGAGTTAAAATAAAAATGCAATTTTTTTTTTGCTGAAAAACTCTATACGAATTAGGGATAAAAATATAAATAGATAAAATTATAAAATATTAATGTCTAATTTTTATAATACAATTATGGTATTTTTTTGCTACCTAGGACGAAGCAAGCCGCCGTCAGTTTGCTGTTCAGAATTCAGATGTTGAGTATTGTATCTACCACAACTGTTGAGTTTACGTTGACGCCACGTGGCGAGCAACAAAAGTAACTCACTGTGACCTAACACGTATGGCCTATTAGTACTTGTGCCATAGGTGGCCAAAGTTTCAACGTGATTAAAATAATCTAATTTTTGGTATGACAATTTTGCCCTTGACCTAAGTTTCCACTACAAAAGGTAAAAAACCTAACTCACAAATACCATGAAAGTTTTAACAAATCTTATTTTTTGTTACTCATATTTTTTTTCCCACAACCCATTATATGTTTTTAATATTTATTTATTTATTATGTTTTTTCAATTATTTAACTCTTACAAAATGAGAAAATAACACAAACATACGACTTTAGAATTAACAAATAATTAAAAGTTAAATCTTAACAAAGAGATTAATATATGAATGAGTACAAACTAACAAATATAATGTTAATTGTTGTTAACTATCTCTAACATGGCTTGGTTGAATATAAAATTATAAGAACAATAAATTACTTTCATTTTGTTTTTTTTACAATTATTAAATATTAAGAAATTCATAAATAAATATAATATTTAATACGTTTAAAATCATACACCAACATTTTCCTCCTGAGAGGAGCAATACTGAGAGTTCGAAATAAATTTTTTATTTTTGTTGCATTAAATATACATGTATGTTAATTGCTTAAAATTTACATATATTATATAAAAAAAATTAATATCATTGACATATATTACATTCAAATATGATAAAAAAAATTAGTATAATAATAATATATATATATTTTTTAAACCCTAGCAATAAGAAGAAATATCATTATAAGTATAAATAAATTTAATAATCAACGTAAATAATTAGTAATTTTCAATTATATATCAATAAATTCACTCACTTTTGTGAGAAAATCACCAGTAAAGTTTTCAACCAAAGTTTTGTTTTTTGAACAAAAGAGAAATGCCGGAAAAAAGAATATATAGGATATCATTGTCATTTTGTGAAAGTACCGAGGTTAAGTTCGACCACTCAAATACCCCACTATTATTTTAACAAAAAATTATATTTCCCCATTTAAATACTCCAACTTAATTTTTCCTTAATAGAGACATAGAGAACGACCTTGGCGTGAAATATAAATAAACAAAAACAAAAAAATAAAATAAAAAATATATACACAATATATATCTTAAAACAATTTTTTCAATCTCTCTCTATAAATACATATATATATATATATACAATATATATCTGTATGTATCTATGTCATCAAGTACTATGTTTGCAGAGACAAAAATGGATTGATGGGTCTGATTTCAGAAATTAAAGAGCTTTTGGATTAGATTCTCATCCAATCCACTCTTCAATTTACCATAAATAAAAGAAAGGAAGGTTAGTCTCAATTTCTCTCTTTCCCTTTTCTACAATTTATTAAAAAACCCAGTTAGGGTTTCTTGTTTGTCTGTGATTTCCCCTATTGTTATGCTATTTTCTTGAGAAAATCTTTCTAAGCTCTGATTTACTGCTCAGAAACTGTTGCTATACAATAAATGAAAAAAAAAAGAACAAAATATGGGTTTTGGATTTTAAACTAAATGTTGAAGAAAATAGGGGGCTGTTGAAATTCTTTAGTTTAGAATTGTATTAAATAACAGAATTGAATGAAATATTTGGTTTTATTTACTTTTTTTGGGTTTGTGATTGGTCTTATTAGTGTGGGTATCAAGTTTTTTAGCTTGATTTGTGATTTGTGATTGGTGAAAACTGTTTAGAATTCAGTTGCTTTGTGCAGTTACTGAGGATTGAGGAAGGTTTGATCTGTAATTGCTTTTGATGCCTTAGAAAGTCTTTGATGTGAATTATGGGCTATTTCAATTTTATTTGTTAATGGGCCTTTTGTTTTGGTGGTTAAGTTTTCACTGCAGCTGATTATTTTACTAATTTCATTTCATTCAGATAAAAATTTAAGAGATTAAGAAAAGTGTTGTTATTTGGATATCGGGTAGTGATAGAATTTATAACATGAATGCAGTTTTTTCTTGGTTTGGTCAAAGAGTTGGTGTTGGTAGAGAAAGATTTTACTTCTTTTCTTGATGTCAGTTGGTTGTCTGACGTTGATAAAAGATGGTTTCACCTAATTTTACTTGCTGGATGCTCAGGGTGTTGAGATTTGCAATTACTACAGATTACTATTCCTATGTAAAGCTATTGTGCTACTTCATTTGCTTCTTGCACTATACATGTGACATTATTTAGAAGTAAGCAATGGACAGAGATACTGATTAATATTTCCAGTTGTTCAATTTCGTAGTTATCCACCCCCCCAAATTTTGTTAGCTGATGATATTTTTGTCTAGTATAATTATTAGTATATTACATTCTGTTCTTCTTGTTTTGGCGGTTGGTTGTTACATAGGACTTAGTTTACAAGCCTTGGCTGTTGATTAATTTCAGAGGAAGTTGAGAATAATGCCCACAAAATCAAAAAATGATGATCGACCGGTAGAACATGGACCACCAAGCATTTCACCATCGACAGTCTACTCACAACCTTGGTGGCATAGTGTTAGAAACAGTGTGATGTCTTCTCCTGCCAAACATATAAATGGTTTTGCCATCACTGGAGCCCAATCACAAGATAGTGGTGATGGTCCTATCAAAGAAACACATGTCACCCCAGCCCCAGAATCTGGTATTTATTCCATTTATGGATGCTATGAAAATGGTCATAAATTATTATATATCATGTACTTCATATTGAATAAGGTTCTTCTGTATGTGTTGCTTTATTTAGGGAACGTTAGTAGTATTTCCATCCATTGTTGGATAAAAAAACTTTATAGTCTTTTGGTATTGAAATACTTAATACTCTACTTCTTAAGTAATATTTGGGAAACCTTCTCTCAACAGTCGAAAGGTGTTTATATGGATCTATATCCCGTGTCCTCTATTTTGAAGTCTATGCGACGTTTCATAAATCACATTGACAACATAATATTACAATTGAAGATATGTTACTGTAGAGTAATGGATTTTTCACTAAACTCTTGGAAAATTATTTCTTCCGGAATCGTAATGATTTAGAGGCTGAGGATGTTTCCACTCTCCTCTCTCTCCCTTCCTCCGCTCTTCATGTTCCTTGTATAACATCCTAGATAGGCGACTTTGGTATTTAGATTCCATAGGAACATGTTTCTCCAAGTCCTATTTTATTTTTCTCATTCATTGTTAGATACCTTTTCATTCCCTCTTTCAAAGTGTATTTAGAAAGCTAAGGTTTGCTCTAGGATCAAGGCTTTCATAAGGACTGAAGTCCCTAAAAAATCTTAATACGATTATTTGCACTAGAGACAGAGAGTTTACAAATAATTATGGTAAGATATGGAGTATATGTTGGATTTTTTTTTTATTTTTCTGATAAGTAATGAAAATTATAATAAAAGAGGCAAGCATTTGTTGGACATTCTCCAACTTCATTTGTTTGTCACTACAAAATCTGTTGCACGTCAGCACATCTAACGCAAGGACGATGTTGGCCAACTCAATTACTTCTTTCATATGATCAGTATGTTCTCCGTTTAGTACAAGTTCAATTTTTACTTGTTTTTGGTGCCAAAATTAATCTTTGACAGTAGGAAGATTGGCTTGTTAATGGTTGGTTTTGTTGGATATCTGTGGCTAAAAGAGATGGGACAGTGTTGAGATAAGAATGGAATGCCCTCTTAGTCAGATATCTAATGATCAGCTCTCGTCTTTACAACTGTTTTGTAACACTTGTTTGACTTCCGATGCCTCCTTATAGTATGGACATTGTTTTCACCTTTTTTAGGGACAGATTTTCCAGATCAGAATTGAAAATGGATTACTATATCTATACGTATGACGTGTTTGTGTGTGTGTATATATATATAATATTTGCTGAGTTATGCCCTAACCTGCTTATTAGAGTATATTATTATTACTTGGTCACCAATTATGCTTGGTGCCCACACATACTTGGTGACCAAGTAATAATAATATACTCTAATACCGCTAACATGTGAAATTAATACAAAAAAGTCCAGTCTCTATCAAACTGTGCTGTAGCTTCATGAGTTCGTGGAAGTAGCATACGATGTAATAAAAGATTAATTACGTGCATAAAAAATCAGTGTCTTAATTTATTAATTGAAAGCCTAACATAGTTGTTAAGATAACATGTGATTTGGCTTAGTCCCACATCTGGTGTTCGAGTGTGAAGTTGAAGGCTTAATATACAAGGTTAGGCTATCATCTTAAGTGGTAAGCCTTTGGGTCAAGTTGGTTCAACAATTATATTAAGGCCCTCATTATGGATTCCCCAGGCTCCCTACTGAATTGGTATCAAAGCCACAATCCAAAGATCCTGACAGAGTCTCAAGTAATTCACAGGCCTTCTGTGTTGAGAGTTTGACTTCACACTAAAAGGAAAGCAGTTGGATTGTGTTAGGAGTCGAATATGAATGGGGAGATTTGTTAAGGTAACATGTGAGTTGGCTCAGTCCCACATACCTTAATATACAAGGTAAGGTTGGCCCAAGACCTATCGGCTTCAGCTATTGGGTCAAGTTAGGTTCAACAATTATATTAAGGCCTTCGTTGTGGACTCCCCAATCTGTCTAACAAATACCCGATGTAGTACTGAGCTAGATGTTACCTTGACAATAGTTTTTCTTCTGATTCAATTGCTCTTCACCTCGAGGTCATGTATAAGAAAGATGACATTTATGCCCATAAGATTAGTGAGAAGGCGCGTTGATGTCTTAATTCATTATTTGAAAGTTTAAAATAGTTTTTCTTGTGATTCAGTTTGTTTCCACTGATGACATGTATAGTAGTAGTCATTTTTCTTAAGATGAAATTATGTCAATTAGTTTAGTGCTGAGGTATTTGATTTCATATAAATATGTAGGTTTGTAATGATATTCACGAATATGATATTTACAGGTGGAAATGGAAATAATGTTCAAGAACAGCAAAATATCAAACTCAGTGCATCGTCAACACCTCCAGTCAGTAACGAACACCTGGAAACAAATTCCCAAATGGAGCTTGTTGGTCACTCAATTGTAAGACTGCACAAGGAGTATTTCTTGAAGATACTATTCACATTCTGTATGAACCTATGGATTTGTGGTTCCTTATTCCAGGTATATGCTGATGAGCATTATTGTTCACTTCTTTCTGCAGATGTTGACATCATATCCGTATCAGGATCCACATTATGGGGGAGTAATGACTTACGAGCCGCAGGTAAGTATGCAGCCTGATCTCTCTCTCTCCCTCTTCTTTGTCTTTTCTCTCTTCATGAGTTTGTTTGGGCTTCTGCATGCTTTTACAATTCCTTAATTTACATTTACACGGCAATATTACCTTTCTGGAAATGGGATTTCCATCTTGTCACCTCTATGTATTTTCGTTCTACTTTCCTTTCTTTTTTATGTTGCAATGAGATGGTAGTAATTCTAAGAACTTCTAGTGGGAGTAGAACAAGCAATGTGATGGATTACAGAGCAGATGCAGTCCTGCCCTCATGCAGTCGTCTTATGACTGGTTAGATATGAATATCGTCGATGCGTTATGTGTTAAATATGTGGGGAAAAAAACGTTGGTTTAGAGAAAGCTATGAGAAAAAATGTTGTATTTAGAGAAAGCAACAGTGTCATTTTCTTTAGCTGTGTTATCTTTAATCTTTCTTTTTCAACATTTGCAGTGAGGAATGTATTAAGTTCAACCAATTATTCTTTATATGTTTATCAATACTTTTTTTGTGCGTGTTGTGGTGATTTTACTATATCATTGAAGCTTCACTTCTTGGACACATCTTGATCTTGTTAATCTGCAAATTTTCTCTTAGCAAGTTTATATTGGTGTATAATATATCTGCATTTTTGTTAACCTTTTTGGAGCATGTAGCAGGTACATCCTCACTTGCTTGGAATCCATCAGTCTAGAATGCTTTTGCCCCTTGAAATGGAAGAGGAGCCTGTTTATGTCAATGCAAAGCAATATCATGGAATTTTAAGGCGCAGACAGTCACGGGCTAAGGCTGAGCTGGAAAAGAAAGTGATCAAATCTAGAAAGGTAATAATACAGCTTGTACTGTTTCTTTATAAATGGATCCACTGCTTGCTCCATACGCCCTTCCAGAAAAGGTTATCTTCTACATATTCTGCCCTATATACGGTTAATATATATGGTTCAACAAAGAGCATGTGCAACACAATGTGTGTCAACTCGTATAAATCTTGTTGCATGTTAAGTTGACGAACAAAAGAATAGTTTTATCAGTTCAATGTCTGTTTCTAATCAAAGTTCATTTGTACTTCTGTTTTATACATGTATCGCGGTATAAACTCGCAGTCTCTCGAGTTTTATAGAGAGTTGGAAAAATAAACTTGAGTACTGAAACAATAAATTCATTTAAAGGAAGATATAGGCTTATATCGTATAAGTTGGTGATATAGGATCATAGTTGTCATAGCGCCACGGTGAGGCATGGTGGTAGCCGAGGACGCCTAGGCGACCGGGCGACCGCCATGGCGTCCATATGGCGACAAGTCGTTCACAACGTGCAATTAATATATTATTTATTTTATTTCACAAGTATATTGACAATAAAATTTCATATACATTAAAACCCAAAACATAACATTATGAAATATCATTAAAAAGAAAATTACTATTGAATTTATTTAAACAATTGATCCAAATAAGAAATAATTCATCAAATTAAAATATTAAAGTATTACTTATTTTTATTTTTGAGTGTATTACTAATTTAGTAAGTACTTATTATGAAATAAATATTAGTAGTTAGTATTGAATTTATTTCAACAATTGATTCAAAAAAGAAATTATTCATCAAATTAACCTATCAACATATTATCATTTTTAATTTTTAATGTGTTATTAATTTTGTAAGTACTAACTATTAAATAAATATTAGGCTCCAACATGGAGTAGTAGTATAATTAAATTAAATCAAGTGGTCCAAAATAATCTTTGTTACATGGAGTTTACAAAATGACAAAAATTCATTAATATTTAATACAACACATGGGACAGTGGATAGTGGGATACATCAAATTCTCTTAACACAATGTCCTTTGAATATAATATATTAATTCAGTACATGGGATAGTCGGATACAACACATGGGATAGTGGATAGTGTCCTGCATGTCCAGTAAAAAGGTCCAAGTGTCCAACCAAACAACAAGTGTCCACTGTCCAGAAAAAGAGATATGAAGCACTGAAGAATTTCTTAAGAATAAAAAAAGAGAGAAGAAGTTCCAGAGTTCAGACTCCTAGCAAAACAAAAAATAAAAGGGGAATAAAAAAAGAAGAAGAAGAAAGCAGCGTTGCGACTAGAGAAGAAGAAAGAAGAGAAAGAATACCTGTAAAGAAAAAAGCAAAGAAAAAAGTAGCGTCTTTGTCGAACTTTGGAGTCGCGCCGATCGGAGTAGGGCTACAAAGAAAGTAGCGATCAGAATAGTTAATAGTCGTTGCTGGTCAGGCTTCGCTTCGTAATGTCTCACTCTCACTCTCACTTGCTCTCCCCCAGTCTTCTACTCTGAATCGCAACCTAGTGCCATTTTTTCTTCCTCGGAGCGACGTTTTGCATTATTTTTAACCCTTTGAGTCAATCCATAACCACAATGACCAAGTTACTCGCTCAGGCAACAAGTCGTGTAAGGAGACAACTTCCTTTCCTAGGCACTCGACTTGCAAACATCCACCAAGTCTCCGAGATGCCTTGCCTTGTTCCTCGGAGCGACTGGACGCTAGGCGACGCCTTAACAACTATGTATAGCATAGGAGCATAAAATAGAGTAGATGGAAAGTGTCGAAAAATATAAAGAGAGAGAATGAGGTTAAGAAGAAAAAAAAGTGCTGAGAGAGGAAGAATAGGGAAAGAGAACAGAGACTTTAAAGAGAGATTGTATTAATAATTCGATTCATCCTTTTAGGCAACCAAGATACTTGGGTCGAATATAAGAAATAACCGCAGTCCTACATAACATAAATAAAGTCCTAAATTATTATTTGGCCATAAATAAATACCTTGGCATTGATAACATACTTATCATAATTACGAATCTTCCTTTATCTTGCCTCCCAACATAAAAAATATGCTCTGAAAAAGATGCCCAAGGGTAATTGATTTATCTTGAACCTACAGTTTGATAGACAGGATGTTGGAGGATATTGTTCATGAGATCAGAACTAGACCGCACAAAATATTTGTTTCTCCAAAGCCTATTTGAATTGAAGCTCTATTTTTTTCCGACAAGAAAAACACTTGTAAAGAGTGACAAAGGTTCTAAGTACAAGGTTACATAATGGATGAAGGGTGCAACATTTTGCTTCTCTAAATCGAAGATAGTAATAACACGTATTAGGTAGAAACAATGTTGCATGGATCGATACGATTGTCGAATGAAAACGGGAATGTAAAACGTAACTTTGTGTAGTGCAGACTACAAAGTTGGGGTAGGTTTCCTCTAATTGCTTAGTTGGTATGAAATATGTTTCCAGAACTTAATATGCCAGAAATAGCTTTCTTAAACATTATAGTTAAAACTAGTTGAGAAATAATTAAACTGGTTGAGTTATTTCTATGTGTAATGTTACAATTTTCAAGGAGGCTACACCATGTCATCTCTTACTAAACCCCCATAAGGCACATTTGGCTATGGTAGTTGGTATTCCCTAGAATTTCTTGTACGTTTCTAATAGTGTTCTAGATTGACCAATGTGATAAAATTATGCCTGATAATATTTTAGTGAATGATTTTAGATAGTTGTCTATCCCTTCATTATATTTGATCCTAGCCATTGGTTGTATGGCCCAAGGGCTATATAAGAGGATGCCCCTCATTAATAAACCATAATATAAAGTTGTAATCATTCTTGTGTAATAGAATTAAAGAAAATAGGATACAAAAATTTGGATCGTTAAATTTAGTGTTTTGAAACAAAAGTGTGCCATGTTTTAGAACGTTTGTATCAAAGCAGAATTTGTTATCAATGTTAATGTTTTCTAGTAACCATGTATAGAAAATTCAGTAGCAAGAACTATAAAAATGAGATATACTGTTTTTGGAAACATACATCAAGGTGTAATATGGAGTGTGATTTAGATAGTTTAGTAATCTAGGTATATATCGTAGTTATTGGGAAATTAGGCAATATTATGTATAAGAAACATTTTAAATCTCATCTGCCACCTTTGTTCGTACTCTCCTTTGATGGGGAATCTTCATTGAGTGACACTAGTTTGGAAAAAGCAACATCTCATAATATATTATGAAATTCATCTCTTATATCATCCCTGGAGTAATTATACAAAATGTAAAAACGGGGAATTGAAGTATTTTTTATACAACTGTTAAATTCATGCAAGTTTCATTTGGTATTCTGAAAATAATAATAAAAAAATTAGGGGAAAGAAAGGAGAACGACACCATCTATGACACAAAAAACAGTTCCATTTGCCAATTTTTTTGTTTCATGAAAAGATTTATCTTTTATTGTTAGTAGTATAAAATGACATGGTGTCTTCAAGTTTGTACATAATTTCATTATATGCTATCACTATTAAACTAACGTAGTACAGTAAAATCTCTATTTAGGAATAGACTTGGGACCAAACTATTTGTATTCTAATTGAGAGGTTATTACTAAATAGAGGTATTGGTACAAAATATTTTTCGAACACTCAAAAATATCCACTTTAACAAAATATCAATAAAAACTCCCTAATAATTATTATTCCAAAAATATTTATGTAAAGTAGTCTTTTATAGGAAAATGTGGTCTTTTATAGAAAATGTAGTTTTTTATAGGAAAATGTAGTCTTTTATAGAAAAATGTAGTTTTTTATAGAAAATGTAGTCTTTTATAAAAAATATAGTCTTTTAAAATTAATATTGTCTCTCTCTCTCTCATATATATATATATATATATATATATATATATATATCTGGTTTGTCTCTAAAGCGAACATTAAAGAAGCGAACAAAAGGCATTTAACCGTCGTCTTTGGTGTTAATCATGGCGACGGTTCGATCCTTCGCCATAGCCATGTAGTCTTTGGCGGCGACGGTTGAACCGTCGTCATAGACACCAAAGACGACATTTAAATCTTTGGTTCGCTTTTAAGGTTCGCTTTAGAGCCTCTCAGATATATATATATATATATATATATATATATATATATATATATATATATATATATATGACATTATTACTATATAGAAGTATAGTTTCTTAATATGGGACTTAAAAAGTATATAACATATTACAATTTATAGGTTATTCCAATTTATAATCGGCCCAAATTGGGACCAATTTTTTTTATAATATTGTAGAGGTTATTCTTATATAGAGTATTCCTAAATAGAGGTTTTACTGGATTATTTTGGGGTAAATATGGGTAAGTATACATCCTCAATATTTTTATTTTGCGATGAGACTATTTATTGTAGAATGCAGGGAGTATATAGTTAAAATGTAGGACCTTTCTCTATCACTCCATCACACTAAGTTCTATATAATTTTACTTGTGTTCATTGAAGTAAATTTGAATTTGAATTTAAAATCTATTTTATTCTCCCTTTATATACTCACATTATCCAAGTTTGAAACAGAGGGTTAGAGTAATGGGATACATAGCATTTCTTTGCGGAGAGACTTGTGATTTTAATCCTTAGCTAGTTGTTTCTAACAGTAGAGGAGACTAAAAATACTATTTAGTTACATCATTAAAGTATTGGAATGTCCAAAATAATGGCCAGATTGTTTATACATATCAAGAAAACAGTAAATATGGTTACTGTGTTCATATACATATTGAAGGCTGGAGGGAATGCCAGGACAAAAGGGCTTTACGATAATGAAGAAAATTAGAAGGGTTTGGTATTTAGGAGATGTTCAGATGTTTTGATACTTGACAGACTGGAATAATTCGTATAAAAGTCGTTACCTTTTCTTGAGGCTGTAAGTTTGGATACCACCTCCTGAGGAGGTAATTTTTCGATCTTTCTATGGCATGCATGCTAAAAAATTTCGTAATATTCCACCACCTTTGTGAACTTTTTAAGAGAAGCATCTTTTGTAGCATGGAAGAAAAGCATTGATGCCTCGCTAGCAATTTGTAGACTCTCTACCTGTGCTGATGCATGAGTAGAGAGCTAACATGGTCTGCTTAGGATGGTGGACGCTTATATGTGCTGGATTGCTACTTATTAACCTTGTATACCATCTTTACTTTTTCTTGTCCATCAAAAGTTGTGGAATCTTTACTTTATAAATAGTTCAAAGTTTTGATCTTTTGCATGGGTGGGGCTAGCACTTATAAACATTATTTTTTAATCTTTGTCCATGGGATAGAGCTTATATAATGTTTACTGATACTCAATTTTTCTATCCGATTGTCATTTATCTTCTTTGCACATGTTAAAGCGTGTTCTAGTTTAGATTTTCAACTTGAGTGCTTTATCCTTCCAGCCATATCTTCATGAATCTCGACACCAGCATGCTATGAGAAGGGCAAGGGGTTGTGGAGGTCGTTTTCTTAATACAAAGAAACTCGACAGTAATGCTACAGATCCCAGATCAGAGGAGTCCAATTTTGGCAGATCTGTCAACTCATCAGGTTCTGAGCAGTTGTCTACCGTGTGTGATGGAAATTCAGATCAGAAAGACAAAAATAGGTCAATGTTTGGAGAAGCTTTCTTGAATGGAAATAGTAATGGTCATGGCCTGTCGTCAATGTACAATTTCCGGTCCACTGACAGTGAAGGACCGGACAACTTTAATCATCAGAGGGGGAGTATGCTGGTGAACCAGGCCCCATATGGGGCCAAACCCATCAAGTGAGAAGGTATCTCGCTCACGAGGTGGATGGGGTCATTCCAGTGCTATCTCATGTTCGTAACTTACTTTTCTGCATCCGGTTAAGGTGTTTCATGAAGGGTGCTTTTGACCGTTCTGCTTTCGGACCGTGTGGATGCTCTCAGGCAATTCATTCTTGGCTGTTACTTGTGTTCTGTTGGGTTGAAGGTAAGGAAGGGAGATTATATGGCGGGCCTCTTGCTGACTTCAGTCATACGTTCCAATTCCTTACCCTTCTGTAAATTAGGAGAAGTTATCAAATCACCATTTTGGAAACTTGTGTTTATGAATTTGGAAACTCAAATGTTCAGAACCGTGAAAAGATTTCTGTTGTGTGAAGACATAATTGTTTGAGAACATGATTTTCCTTTTCCAACTCAATGTTGTTTCTTGGCTGCAGTGTTTTGATCTTCTGTTTGAGTTGTCTTCTCCCAATTTGGTCTGATGTTTTTGTTGTTTGGAAAATGGTGTGCATTTAATGGTTTGCTTGTGTATGCTGTTTTTTTTTAACTTCGCTTTTTTCTTTTTTACCATATCTATATGTATGATTGAGCATTCCACAGACATAATTCCTTCGAAACGATTTAAAGCCCATTACTAGCAACACACTTAAAAAAAACATACATACTGTATTTGTGATCTCTGTTTTTAAAAATATTAAGCATATAGCATATATGAAATGAGATATACAATGAGACAAAGCAATGAAGGGAGATGTATTTTTGGCATGACATAAAATTTAAATAACTCAAGATAAAAAGGTCAACTATCACAAGACAAAGCTATTTTAACCACAACACTCATTAATTTTCAATTTTATAATTTTGGGCAGGGTGGTTTTTATGGGTTTTTCAATTGATAATTTAGGAGTAAACACATAAACTCGATAATATTATTAATGTCTGATTCTCAATAGTGTTCCTAAGAATTTATTTGAAAAGGTTAAATATAAATAAATTAATATTTAAATTGGGAATAATATGATAAACTTGAGTAATTAATTTTTCAATCTACAAACTAAAAAAACAAAGAAAAAAATATTTTTAAATAAGACAAATAAAAAGAAATGAAGGGGGTAAAATATGGAAATAAATCTACGAGTACTATAAAACCAAACCCCAAACCAAAAACCAAAAACCAAAAACCAAAAACCAAAACCCTAGAACCTAACCAGAAACCACCATCTCCAAAATCGATCTGTATTTCGATAGCAAATCCCCGCCAAATGGTTGAGCAGAAATGCAGTCCGTACTTTCTCTCTCCTCTATGTCACCACACACGCATAGTCTGCATTTTACATCTTTCTTTTAATACACACTCACATTTGCTGAAAAAACTTTTGATATTTCGAATCAATGTATTTTTTGTTGTGCATTGTAAGGGCTTTTCTTTGTAATAAGAAGTTATCTCTGGGTTTTTTGATTTAGTATTATTAGTTATTGTTTTGGAAGGAAAGAGGAGTATCTTCTCAATGAAAGCTTCACTTTGATCCAAAGTCTACGAGCCATTGTTATTTGGGAGTACAGAATAAAACCCATAATTTTTACTTTTCTCCATTTTGAAGGTTTTATATGCTAAAAATATGACCCAGAATTTATAATGTTTGGTCTAGACTCTAGTCTAGAGAGCTGTGATTTTTGATACCGAGTGTTCTAGTTTCTGATGATATCTCTCGGCAATTTTGGTCATTTTTTGTGGATTAAATACTCCGAAGTGATTTTTTATTATGAAAAAGTATTCTTTCCCTACTTATCAACAAAAAAGAAAATGGACGGATTCTTTCCGTTTAGAATTTATTTGATGTTCTAAATTACCTTGAAGTTTTAATCTCCCACTGATGAATTATTTAGTAATCTGAATTTTTGTATGAAATTTGTGAGATTGGTGCTCCTTCTGCTAGTTATTGCAGCGGTAGAGGAACCATGATAAATTTCATGCCAGGTGGATACTAGGCATTTCTGACTTCTGAGGGATGAAGTGCTCATGGATTTTTTTACTTTCAGATGTTTACCCTTTCGTTCTCGTTACTAAGTGCTATTTTCTTGTTTAATTTTGTTATGATGTAGATACTTGGATTTTTCATAAGAGGGGCTAAAATCTTGTAGTAGCATGGATTCCTGTTTTTAACATAATGTAGATACAATTTCTTGAGTTTGAAGAAGGGGGATTAGATGGTTATGGTGTGATGAACACTCTTTTGTTTTGAGGCAGTGTGTTAATTGCTGCAAAAAGTGTGAAGCTGGCAAGGGAAAGGGTAAATTTGACACCAAGTATGGATGGGCATACGCCTTTGCCTGTAAAAAAACCAAGAAAAATCAGAATGTCTGAGAAAAAAAATTGTGAGAAATTTTTTTGATAAAATTCTGAATGCTACTGATAGGGCACGATCACTGGTTCTGGATAGGACACAATCACTGGTTCTGGAAACACACGGCGGTGGAGGCCAAATGATCGCTTCTGAGGAAAATCTGGTGGCTCCTGTGTTAGATCATGCGGAAGGGCAGAACCCTCCTTGAGGAGATTGCGCAAGGACCATGCACCAATAACTGAGCAAATATTTGCCAAGTACGGTGATATTTCATCAGATTGTAAATTCAACATGCCTGGCATTAAGACGGTACTCATGGAGTCTGTCATTCATATAATCGAACTATTTCAGCATCATACAGGACAGTCACTTGGTGCACAAGCTCATTCATTCATTCAAAACAGCCTTAAAGACTTGGAATTATCAAAATTTAATGTTGCATGGTTGAAGGAAAGGCATAATCTGGCAATCTCTTTTGGTGAGCATGCCAAAGACATCACCACACACATGGGAATTTAAGCAAGCAGATTAAGGCACACTACACTTAGAAGGGGTTGAATAAGTGTGGGTACAAATTATGACTAATTTTTTAAACTTTAAACCAAACTATCGAATACAGCCTATTATATTGATCAATGCAACTTGCTGAATGAATATGACCTGCCGAATTGACTATTTGATTTTATGAAAATATTTTGCTGAAATTATAACTTAGTAAAAATATTTGGTGTTAATGAATTATCACAAGACAATGCAAATATTTAAATTCTAACTATTTAGATAATTAACTAGTTTTTGTGAGTAATTAAAGTAAAGCATGTAATAAAATCAACACTAAGATTTTTTACGTTCAACTATTACCCTCTATAATAATAGCCTAGTCCACGTCCAATATTAACTAGTATTGGAGACTCACTTTTATTCTTTAAATTGACTCTTGTTACAAAACAGATTCTATCAAATTTGAATTATAATTATTCAGTAGAGCACACTTGCTCCTTGTGCACCAATGCACCCCTTAAGCACCAACCCTTAATCCAACTGGATTAAATTCCTTTAGACAACACTTAGTCTAAAAATATATGATTACAAATATAGAGGTCTAATGATCAAAGCAAATAAGCAATTTAACAATGCAAGGCCCAACTAATGAATGTAATGATCAAGTAGTAAAAGAGAGAGATATCACCAATATTAAGCTCACGAAAATTAACTGAGAGTAATTTGAATATGAATTGCACATCAGCTCAAAATTTGCACCAAGAATAGTGGAATAGATTTTCAAGTATATGAGTGCAAAAATTAATTCAAATGTTGTGTGTTTCACTGATATCTCAGTTCTCTTTTTATAGCCCAATTTATTACCGTTGCTTATAGAGTTCCGATGCATAAAAATATTTACGTTGAAAACAAATATTTCCGTTAGAACTATACTGATAAACAATCCAAGATATCTTCAATTGTAACAGATATTTGTTGGACTCTTTAAAAAATGATCCAGTAAGAAACAAATTTATATAGGTTATGTTCTCTGCATAGACTTTTCAACTTCCTATATTAATTATGACTGTTAACGTCTGCTGCCTCTTATCTCAATGCACATCCAATATATATATCACTTCTGAAGTACAAGCAACATGAAAGATATCACATTAAATATAGGAGTGGTAGTTATGTAAATTATGCAAAGTTTATCTTGAGCCAATAAATAAAATATGAGAATACCGATGTTTTAAACAATCATGACTCTTGATAATAATCATTACTCTTGACAGCCACAACTTTTAAGTTTCCAACAACACTAGTGCACATGTATATAGAATTATCAGGACTCTCATTTAACACATGGCAATCATAAATCAATTAATTCAGACAATAAGATAAGTATTATTTTATCATAACTTAAAGCATGCATGAATAGATAATCATGTTAAATGCACAAAAAAATATATCCTAGAGCATTGTATTGAAAAATCGAATATTTGCAATGACCTTACATAAAATTTTTAGAACTCAAATCTTTAAAGTCTTTTGACAATAATCCTTTCATCAACTTCCTGAAATTTTATAATAAACAAATTAGTACAAAATATCAAGTCATCATCAAAACAATAAGGTTAGAATATTAAGTTAACATTCTCTCCCTTTTTGATGATGACAACACCAAAAATTATAACTCCCCCTAAATTCATGCATATTCAAAAATTTCAGGATAAAATAAACAATATCCAAACAGATTATCGTCATGCCTCTTGTTTAGGCATTATTAATCCTGCAAATTTGTTAGCTTTAACAAATATTAGATAAACAAAAACTTTTTGCAACATACTATCAAATTATCTAATACTGGTTATGTTAACCAATCGTCCAAAAATAGAAACTTAACAAACTCAACATTCTTCATACTTCTTCACAGCAACTCGTCTAGTGTCTCTGTGATGCCCCCAAAATAGGTCCACACGACCCATTCTGAGTCGCCAGATATCATACTATAAAAATCAAATACAAACTTCATTTATACAACTGTTGAACTATCGTGCAGAATATGACCACAGTTAAACTGTGAGTTTTAATACAAATGTATGTAACTCTCATGGTGCCTCGACCACAACCTTACAATGGTACTTTACATAAAAGTACAATCAAAAATTGTTTTAGAGATTAAAATCTTTGAGAAGTGCTCAAGGAAACCTTCGTACATGGGAGGCCATGCGTCTAGGTTATGATAGATATCATATGTCCACAGAATTATCCTTGGTTGACCCAATAGACCCCAAAGAAAGATGAGAAGATTACTATCATGTTCTTTCCAATGGTGAGTCTTTTCTTGACATATAACTATCTCCACTGTCTGCAATTGAAAATTTTATTTCAACCAAACTCCAAGATTATATAGGTAGTGCTCGTAGATATACTCAGCAAGTGGATGTGCACAACCCTGTCTTATGATAACACGAGGTTGTATGTCATTAGACATCTTGTATGATAGTGGCAAAACACCCTTCCAAAGTTGGGTTCATGTAGCGTCCCCGAAATCCGGGTCCCGAATCACCGCGGATCCGGTTTGCTATTTCTACAACTGTTGCGGAAGATATAAACATAAATTGTTTATACATTAAACTTTACACACTATTCCCAAAATCGAGTAACCTTAACTAATACACAATCGTGATCATGTATAACACATGACAATACTATTCTTCAACATACTTTACAACAACTTCACATCTTATCCCAAAATTTGAACTTGGCATTATCCTTTTCTGTGTCTGGTAGTATTCGCCTTATTTGCAATGTTTTATCATGATATAGCAAGGGTGAGCATGAAAGTTGCCCAACAAGTTTAAAAAAACAAGGTAAAGATATATCATGATTGAAAGAGTTTGAATAATAAAGTGGCTATCCTTCACTGATGTAGTTGTGAATTAGCATGAACAAAATTTCAAAAGTTGAATGAACATTGAAAATGAACATAACAATTATATCTGGTATTTGGTAATGAAGGTGATCGACCTTTCATACACGATGAATACATGCAATATGTCTGAGTACAATTCATAAGCATATCTCATGCGAAACCACTCTTAAAAGAGTTTAAGTAAAAAGAACTTGAAAAACTTGCACAGGCAGTTGATTCTTAGTAATGATATAATACGCTTCTCACGAAGACCTAATATTAATAATATAGATCTCAATATTAGAATAATATCATCATTGTTATAAAATAACTTAAACACATTTTCACATACTCTATCGATCTATCTGACATATAAAACCTATAATAGATCTTTTGGTTAGTCATAACATATAGTTAAGTATTAGACATTAGTTTTAAGTCTTAATATTATTATTATACTTTGATATTCTTTTAATCACATCATAACTTGTACTTATAAGTTATTCATTTTATATGTTATCCTAGTAAATTAGATAACATCTTAGTAAACCAAAATACCATTTTCGGTGAAAGGCGGATTTTATTTCAGTATCCCGAAATCACTATTCTTTTTCACGAAAAATACCAAATCAACTTATTATTTTTTTATCCTTTGGTCAAACATATATACATGTATTTCATACATAAAAAATATTTTTCCGTAATTTTTCAATTTCTTTTACTATTTTTCAAAAATCATAATTAGTGCGTGACTTAAGAAAATTAGCTACCTCGTGCTTAACTCCAGAGATGCCCATCTTTTGACATAACCTTATATATGTTAACGTGATGCTCCATTTTAAATTTCGTGGCAATCGGAGTTGTAGAACTCCGGTTATAGCGATTTCCGTCGGAAAATCACAAAAATTGAAATGGTCATAACTTGGTCGTTTTAAGCCGGAATTAGCTCATTTTTGGACACAAGCTACATATTACCATATATTTTCATTTCCCAAAAGCCTGTAATTTTTCTCATTAACTAAATGTCCAAAACAGCCCTCGGAAAATTTTGGCCAGAAACTTTTTGCACTTTGGCAGTTTTGGAGTCCTTCACCAAAACTTAAATAAAACGAAATCTGTAACTCCGATTAATGATCCGTCAATTTTGTTGGATTCGTATCTTTCCAAAATATAGTTTTCATATATCACAATCCATATTTGGATATGTTTAGCTCTCGGCATTTAGCCCGGAAGTGACTGTTCCAAAACTGTCCTTTTCACAGTTTTCTTAACTTTGTGTAGTTTGGGAGAAATCCCATAACTCCCTCCTCCGATGTCGGATTTAGTCCGTTTTGGAGTCTATGGAAAGCTTATTGAGTGTACTATAACATATCACAAGTCCAGAATTTTTAGAGCACTCTAACAAATCCGAAATTTTCTGTTTTAGGGCAGAAGTCCACTAACTCATTTAAAAAAAACTATTTTGGTTATTCTTCTTTGTTCAAGCTTATCAACCCTAAAAATGGCAAGATCTAACCATAAAATATCATATATCATGTAGATCTTCCTTCATATGGTTCAAAATCATAAGTTCAACACTTGATCTAAAACACCATATCAAAACACTTTTTAAAAGTTTAACTTTTCCAGGAAAATTCTATTTTCTATTCCTTTGATTCAACCAAAATCAACACCCAATATTGTTAGATCTAAACATGATACACTCATATATACATGTATATACATGGTTTTGAGTTTAGAAATATAGATTCAAGGTTTGATTTACAATAATCAAAAATTACATAACAAAATGTATATACCTTTGATTTTCATGCTCTCCTTCTTTTTTTTCTTCTTCCATGGATGAACCTTCACCTCCTCTTCTCTCTCTCTAGTTGGTTCTTATGTTAGCTAATTGGAAGGGATGAAAGAGAAAGAAACAAGATAACTTGTTATTAGATATAGATATATAATTAATATCCTCAATCATGCTCCTTTTCTCTTCCACAAATAAAACCACCCATGTGGCTTCTTATTTCTCCTCAAAAATCATCCGGCCTTGTGGCCTTGCTCCCACTCATTCTCTCTCTTTCTTATTTGCCAAGAGTTTGCTTGCAAGACATCATAGGATTCTCTAGCAATAATTCACCAAAATGGGACAAAAGGGTAAAATGGACATTTCCATATCAATAATTGATTTCTCTTTTTTTTTCTTATTTAGCATACCAAATGTCAATATGTCCCTCCTTAATTGGGCTTAAATTTGGGCCACCATTTCCATCTTTTGGGCTATCAATAAATAATATATTGGACTTAAAAATTTAATTCTTTGGGCCATGTAAATTAACATAGTCCAACACTCTTAATTCTTATCAACCCAAATCATTTAATTAGGGTTTTCATTTTCCTCAATTATAACTTAAATCCTTACTCATGCACATTTATTTCCTTAACCCAATTAGACTTGCTAAAATTAGGTTATAAAATTAATTAATTGAGATGTATAAAATAAATCTCTCATAATTGGTATATATTCTAAATACCATAATTTTCTCATCTCATAACCCTTAAGTTATTAAATTCTTCATTCCTAATATATAATTAGGATCACATTAGTTTCTTTTATTTGTTTATATAATAAACAATATAAACCATCACATAATCTTCATATTCCTTTACTCACCTATTTGAACAAAATAATTTAATAAATTGTGACATGTTCCACAATTTTCTTAAATTAGGTCACTAATATAAAAATAAAATATTAGGACCACTAAATAACGATAACCATTTAGGTTATTTAATTATCACACCTAATATATATATTAGGTTACATAATTTAATTCTTACTTCACTTTTATATACAAAATAAATGTATTCACATTATATAATGTATATTTATTTAATCATACACATAATTCATATTCATTACACACATAACTTTTAATCCCTTAGGATTTTATACAAAACATTAGGATTTCTAATTTAACAATTAGGGTTATCCTAATATATAATCACAAATACTTAAGCCATTATATTTAGCCTTTGATTTCCCAAATTAGGGTTTCAAATCTTTGAATTAGGATTTGGATTCCGTCTTTGAAATTAGGGTTTCCGAGCCGATTTCTAGGGTTTCTTATAAATCGTAATAATTTTATAAGCTGAGCGTTGGCGTTTAATAATATTAGGGTTTGACACGGATATAATTTATCTGGTCGACACTTGACCCATAACCACATTACGTATACATAATATCGTAATCACGAATATATATACACATACCTTTAATCCTTAATAATTCACTAAAAGAAATTTTAAATCCTCAAAATTCCTTTACGAAAACATCAAACACATACACTTATTCTCTGTCTAGGTCTATTATTTGACCTTAAACCAATCATTTAAGATTTTAATAATTTTCTAATTTCTCGGGTTGTCACAGTTCACCTCACCCTATTCGGTTCACCAAAATTAAATATCAAATGACGTATACAATACGACACACTTATCTAAAGTTCTCAATAAAATTATTTTCATTCTATTTAGGGAGAACCTCAATAGCTATAGACCACCGTTCTATTCTCCTGTTATCTCCGCTCGACCCAGCTACACTCTTATTACCTGAAAGAAATTGTGAAGCAAAAAGGGTGAGCACAACTAACCTAATAAAGGATATCATGACTAAAGATAATTTACATCATCAATAGCCTTTATCAGTAATAAATCAGAGATTTAGAACATATGGTAGATGATAAAACTTTTCAACCATAGTTGCAACGGAACGAGCAATCCATTAGAAGAGTCAAATAGACCATCAGGTCTATTATCTTCTCCATGTTAAAAGTCTACCAATAATGTTTTATCCACAGTAACATCAATCAACAATTCACGGCCCACAATTATATGAATAACTCATAATCATAATTGTGATTCTAAATTCCTCTTCGCACCCAGTACGAAGATAATTTTCATCACCTATCTTCACCTGAAACATCAAAAATCATGGTTATACCAAATCACAATTCCTGCTCATAATCATTCTAATAAATTCATCTTTGCACCACGACCAAAGATATTCATTAACAATTCATCTTTGCACTATATGCCAAAGACATACAACTATATTTTTGAAGAGTCAAGTAGAGCATGATATCTACTATCTTTTACGAATTAAAAGTGTATAATCAATAGTTTATCGCTGAGACTCAGCTTAATAAATAATCAACATCATCGAATCATCCCTGCACTACGACCAATGATATTCATGTAATCATCAATGGTCATGATTATACCGAATAATCCCTGGTTATAATCATACCAATAATTGTCCATCAATGCACTACGGGCCAATGAGGACTTTTACCACATCATCTATAACATTACGGGTCATGATTATACTGAATGATCCCTGGTCATAATCATACCAATAAATAGTTCATCTCTGCACATAAGCCAAAGATACTCATCAATCAATAGTTCATCTTTGCACGTAAGCCAAAGATATACAACTGTAAAACCAATAATCAACAGTCCACGCAAGCCAAAGATATACAACTGTAAAACCAATAATCAACAGTCCATCTTTGCACGTAAGCCAAAATTATACAACTGTAAAACTAATAATCAACAGTGCATCTATGCACGTAAGTCAAAGATGACTTTCATCATAATATAAGCATGAGGATGATGACAATGATATAAACATTAATCAAATGAAATCAATGATAAATATTAAAGACTTTAAATTTATCCAGAGTTTAAAAATATCCAAATTGTCAACATGATACTTCTTTGTGGAGTAAAATTCAAGAATAATATTCATGTACCAAAAATAATTTGGACATAAAAGAAATATATTTTTCGGGTAAATAGTACCCCGCAATAGTACCCTATGAATAGTACTTTGGGAATAGTACCCCGGCATAAAAAGTACCCCAAATACCCGAGTGAATAATATTCGGGTGAATAGTAATTTGGGTGAATAGTAACTTGTGAATAGTACTTCAACCACGAAAAGTGCCACGAATACCGAGTGAATAATACTAGAGTGAATAATAAGCAAGGGTGAATAGTAACAAGTGAATAGTAACTCGTAAAAAAATACCAAAGAAAATGATATTCCATGGATTTAGTACAAAAGAAATGATATCTCATACAGTATAATAGAATATCTAAAGCGCAAATGGATTTTCACACGCCATGCAGTAATCTACGAGATGAGATCATTTCCATAATTTAATAAAGAATGAATACGAAGGGTCATTCACCATGCATGCGATAATCCACATAGACAGGTTATTCCAACAGAATAATAAAGAATGGAATAACAATAACTCTCTTCATGAATACGAAAGAAATAATACCCCTTACCTTAGAAGAAAATTGAATACTGGAATAGTGAGGTAGCAGACTTCTCTTCTTCTTTCTCTCTATAATTTCTCTCTATAATAATTGCTCTATAGCTTTAGTGAATTGGTGAAAAATAATGAAGGAATGAGCTTAATTCATTAGCAATACAAAATAAACAAGAAAAATATTTGAAATCAAAAAGGATCTATTTAACCCCCCCTTCTAGATCTATTGTGTGCCTACTGGGAACTAACAAACCTGATATAGCATTTGCAGTTAACTTACTAACAAGGTATAATTTTTCACCAACTTGAAGACATTGGAATGAAATTAAACAAATTTTATGTTATCTTTGTGGGACTACTGATTTGAGATTATTTTATCAAAATAGATTATTTTTTCCAAATAGATCAAAACCACAGTTAGTTGGATCTGCTGATGCAAGTTACTTTTCTGATCCACATAAAGGTCGATCACAAACAAGATATTTATTATGGAAATACTACTATTTTATAGAGATCAGTTAAGTAAACAATTTCTGCTACTTCCTCAAATAATTCAGAATTATCGCAATTCATGAAGCAAGTCGTGAATTTGTTTGGTTGAGTTAGGTAATTCAACATATTCGTGAGAACTGTGGATTATCATCGATCATAAATAGTCCAACGATAATATACGAAGATAATGTCGCTTGTATCACTCAAGTTAGGGGAGACTGTATCAAGAGTGATAGAACCCAACATATTGCACCAAATTTCTTTTATACACATGAGCTCCATAAGAATGACGATATTAATGTCAAGTAGATACGATCATGTAATAATTTGTTTGATGTGTTTACTAAGCCATTACCAACTGCAATTTTTAAGAAGATGGTGCACAATATCGGCATGAGTTGACTTAAGGATATTTTTACCATGAACAATGAAAATTCTATATACTCATGATGGGTAGTAAAAAGGATATGTGTTGATAATAGAATTATATAAATAAATTAAATAAATTTTGTCTAAAAATTATATACAGGACCCGGACCCGGACCTAGACCCTCGTGCCTCGTGCCATGACCTAGAGCGAGCAGTAAGTAGGTCGAGCGAATCTGACGATGCATGCAAGGCGTGTGGGTTTGAACCTAACCTTGTTTAGGTCTTCTCCCTTCCACAAAAGTGGGGTGCCCCTTGGGACCCAACTCAAGAGCACTTTCCTTGTATATAAACATATAAAATATTTAATTCCTAACCTATGTGAGACTTGGTTTTTCCCACATGTATTTATTATCTTTTATCATGATCTTTGGGAGTTAATATCTCATTCATTACTCAATGGATTTGAGCTTCCAAATACTTAATTTAATCTACTCATGGAGTAGAACACATTAATATATAGAATCATTAAAAATAATTAATGACACCCATATTAATTTAGGCTCAAATTCCAACATTAACAATATCATACCTGGTACAACCTTCACCCTACAAATGAAGCCAAAAGTAACAAAAGGTAGCTCTACTAAAATAATAGTAATATGTTTCTTATATGTACTTAATTAGTCCAACCAAGAACTAACCTCCTATATAGATCGAGTTGTCCACTGTCTCCTGTACAAGGAAGAAACAACTAACTTCATGACAATCACAATAAATTCATTCCTAAAGTCTTGCCAAGATCCAATTCACCATCCCTTGGAACTAAAACTCTCCGTCTCTCATATATCCGTTCGGACACAAGATCACTCATATATCCGTTCGGACACAAGATCATGATCATCTTTTAACTTTTTCAATAATGCTTCCATATCGGTAATTGTTGACTTAATATTCTAACTTTATTGTTTTAATGATGACTTGATAATTTGTACTAATTGGTTATTATGAAATTTCAGGAAGTTGATGAAATGATTATTGTCAAAAGACATTAAAGATTTGAGTCCTAAGAATTTTATGCAAGGATATTGCAAATATTCGATTTTTCAATACAAGGCTCTAGGACATTTTTTTGTGTGCATTTAACATGATTATCTATTCATGCATGCTTTAAGTTATGGTAAAATAATACTTATCTTATTGCCCGAATTAATTGATTTATGACTGCCATGTGTTAAATGAGAGTCCTGATAATTCTATATACATGTGCACTAGTGTTTTTGGAAACTTAAAGTTGTGGCTGTTAAGAGTAATGATTATTATCAAGAGTCATGACTGCTTAAACATCGGTATTCTCATATATTATTTGTTGGCTTAAGATAAACTTTGCATAATTTACGTAACTAACACTCCTATATTTAATGTGATATCTTTCATACTTCAGAAGTGATATATATATTGGATGTGCATTGAGATAAGAGGCAGCAGACGTTAACAGTTATAATTAATATAGGAAGTTGAAAAGTCTATGAATAGAACATGACGTATATAAATATGTTTCTTACTGGATCATTTTTTTTTGAAAGAGTCCAACAAATATTTGTTACAATTGAAGATATTTTGGATTGTTTATCAGTATAGTTCTAACGGGAATATTTGTTTTCAACGTAAATATTTTTATGCATCGGAACTCTATAAGCAACAGTAATAAATTGGTCTATAAAAAAAGAACTGAGATATCAGTGAAACACACAACACTTGAATTAATTTTTGCACTCATATACTTGAAAAGCTATTCCATTATTCTTGGTGCAAATTTTAAGCTGCTACGCAATTCATATTCAGATTACTCTCAGCTAATTTTTGTTAGCTTAATATTGGTGATATCTCTTTCTTTTACTACTTGATCATTGCTGTGACGCCCCCAAAATAGGTATACATCACCCATTTTGAGTCGCCAAATACATGGTACATAATTCAAATACAACTTAATTATACAACTGTCGTATAAAGTACGACAAAACATAAGCTGTGAGTTTCAACACGAATATTGTCTTCTAGACAATATCCGAACTCAAATTCAATATTATTACAATTATTATCACACTATTTTACAGAATAGTGAGGACTACTAATGCACCATCTCGGACCATCACTCCGTTCCCCGACTAGTCCTGGATAAGTTCTCATTTCCTGAAGAGAACAATGAAAGCAAAGGGTGAGCTCAACTAGCCCATTAAGAAATATTATGACTCAGATAATGCAGAAAAAATTATCGTTAGCCTTCAACAGTGTTAAACTGATAAAATACAATAGACATCAAGTTTAACTGCAACGGAACAAGTAATCCATTAGAAGATTCAAGTAGAGCATGATATCTACTATCATCAATTTTATCACTGAGACTCAGGTTAATAAATAATCCACATCACTGAATTATCCATGCACTACGAGCCAAGGATATTCATTAGTATCACGACCACGAATTATCCATGTACTTACGGGCCAAGGATATTCATGTTTTCACCAATGGTCATGATCATGCCAACAACTGTCCATCAATGCACTACCGACCAATGAGGACTTTTACTACATCATTTGTAACATTACGGTCATGATTATACCGAATAATCCCTGGTCATAATCATACCAATCAACAGTCCATCTATGCACGTAAGCCAAAGATGACTTTCATCACAATATAAGTATGAGGATGATGACAATGATATAAGAATTCAATTAAAAGAAAACAAAGGATAAATTTTTAAATTTATAATTTAATTTATCCAGAATTCAATAATGTCCAAATTGTCAACATGATACTGCTTTGTGGAGTAAAATTCAAGAATAATATTGTATCAAAAATGATTTGGACCGAAAAGAAATCAATTTTTGTCATGAATAGTACCCCGGGTGAATAGTCACTGAGTGAATAGTACCCCATGAATAGTACTCCGACATGAAAAAGTTAAAACTTATCAAGAATGCTCAGAATAATATTTTCATAAAAAGATACTGGATGAAGCGTAAATATCAAGGATATTCTACTAATTGCATGGAGTATAGAAGCCAAAACTGAACAAAATGAGTGTAGAATTCAAAATCTGAAACGAAATAAAATTACTTACATACTACAGAGTATGGAAGAAAATATTATTTCTTACGAATTTTGAACAAAAAATAACACCCCTTACCTTAAAAAGAAGAGTATTCCAACAGGTATAGCGGGTATATTCTTGAAGAAAAATTTCACTATTTTCTACAGTCAAAGCTTCCTAAAACTCGAAATAAATACGCTCAATATTATAGAAGAAGAATTCTCTGATTCTGGTGTGATTTTCAATTCTAAACTAAGCATCCTATTTATAGGAGAATGAAAGGATACTATTTGAAAATTAAAATCACGGAAGCACAATGGGAAATTTTCACAGGCGTACGAATCGACTAAATTTTTTTTTAAGATTTACTATGCAAACACTATGCGGACATTATGCAAACACTATGCATAATAAAATATAATATATTCTATTTTTCATAAAAAAACAAAACTTATTATATATATAAAAAAAACATCACTATCACCGTGAATCCTCCCCCCATATTTCTTTTTCTTTATGTGGACCCCACCTCAAGTCATTATCCCATGTGGGCTCCACCCCTTATAATGAATAACTTTTTACCGATTATTTTGAAAAATGGGTAAATGGGGGTCCATAATAATAATCAAAATTTATAACAAATACTTCATAAAAATCCTCCCAATATTTTTAACAATATTTATTCATCATTATTATAACTCGCAATATTAACAACCAGATCGTTCCCAGGAAAGAGGGGGCTTTCCGATAAGGATTTTTTTTATTGGCGCTCAATTAGGTGACTAAACCCCTTTCTTCGACAGAACTTTCTAGACATTGTTAATTATTTAGATAATAATATGAATAACTTGTCATCTCAATTATTGATTTAATAATATAAAATATTGTGACATTAATTGAATTAATAACGTGAGATATGATGCAACAATTACTGTAACAATAATTGAACAAAACTAAGTGACTTCTCACGTAAGCATCAATAATCAATACCGTGTGCTACTATGTAACCACGCGTATTACTATACTTTTACCACCGGGTATTTCAATAGTTAACGGTAAAACTTCCGCCGTTATTTTTATTAAAAGATATTTATGTCGTTTTCTAACTCCGACAATAATTCCGTTATGGGGTCCACCAATGATTGTGCCGTCGTACAAATATCCCCTGTTAAAATGAATATTCCCCGACCAATCGAATATTTTATAACAACCTGCATACTTTGCAAAATTTTTAAATATTACCCATAACTATAACATTATATCAAATTCACTCCATAATATTCAAAAATATATTTCGAGAAAAAAAATTCATCTTTATTCATAAAAGTTGGGGTCTTACAACCTCCCCTTCTTATGAAATTTCACCCTTAAAATTGGTGTACGTACCTGGTATGACGAAGAGGTGAGGATATCTTGATTTCATTTCAGATTCTAACTCTCAAGTCATTTCCTCAACATCGTGGTTTCTCCATAAAACTTTGACTTGAGGTATAAACTTGGAGCATAGAATATGTTACTTCTTATCCAAGATTTTAACAGGTACCTCTTCATACGTTAAATCTTCCGCTATCTCGTCTGGTTCTAACTCAATAATGTGGTTTAGGTCTTCCACATATTTACGTAACATAGATATTTGAAAAATGTTATGAACACGAGACATACTTGGCAGTAAAGCGAGTCTATAGGCCACAATTCCTACTCGATCGAGGATTTTAAATGGGCCAATGAATTGAGGATTGAGCTTTCCTCTCTTTCCAAATCTTGTATATCATTTCCATGGAGCAACACGTAACAACACATGTTCTCCAACATTGAATTCCACGTCCTTCCGATGAAGATCAGCATAACTCTTTTGTCGATCTTGTGAGATTTTTATACATTGATGGATCATTTAAATCTTTTTCATTGTCATGCGTACTAATTCTGGTCCCAACAACGTTGCTTCACCCACCTCATCCCAGTATACTGGAGAATGATACTTGCGTCCATACAACACCTCAAATGGAGCCATGCCGATACTTGTTTGATAACTTTTGTTGTAGGAAAATTCCACCAATGGTAAGAACTTGTCCCAACTTCCTTTGAAGTCAAGGACACAGAGTCTTAATAGATCTTCAAGATTTTGGATAGTCCTCTCTGACTGCCCGTCCGTTTGAGGATGATATGCCAAACTAAAACGTAAATCCGTGCCCATAGCTTTTTGCAAACTAACCCAAAATCGTGAAGTGAATCTTGGGTCTCGATCAAAAACTATGGCTACTGGCATACCATGCAGTCTTACAATCTCGTTTATGTACATACGAACAGGACGTTTAAGTGAATAAGTTTCTCATATAGGTAAGAAATGAGCAGACTTGGTCAATCTATCAACAATGACCCAAATTGCATCTATGCCTTGAGAAACCTTGGAAAAACAAGTAATGAAATCCATGGTAATGTGCTCCCACTTCCATTCTGGAATTTCAAATGGTTGCAATGGATATTTTGGCACTTGATGCCCCGCCTTGACTCGTTGACACGTTAAACACCTTGAAATAATCTCCGCGATCTCTCTTTTCATATTGCTCCACCAAAATGTATGTCGAAGATCACGATACATTTTGGTACTCCCAAGATGGATTGCAAACGATGTGTTGTGTGCTTCCATCATGATATTATACTTTAAATCAGGGTCGTTAGGAACACAAAGTCTGGAGTTGACTCAAAGTATCCCTTCTTCATCGATTCTTGCTTCTGAAATAGCACCTTCTTGCACTTTCTTCTTCATACACATCAGCTCCAGGTTTTTAGCTTGGGCAGCTTTAACTTTATCGATTAAAGTTGGTTCTACTCGTATATTTGACATCATCACGTGGGTCCTTGGAGTCTTTATCTCTATCTCCATCCTTTGTAAATCATACCAAATGGGCCTTTATGTTGACAATTTCGCACTCGCACCCGCATATGATCTTCTACTCAATGCGTCAGCTACCACGTTCACTTTTCCAGGATGGTATTGAATGGTATGATCATAATCTTTCAATAGTTCGAGTCATCTTCGTTGTCGCATGTTGAGTTCCTTTTAGGTGAAGAAATATTTGAGACTTTTATGATCCGTATAGATCTCCACTTTCTCCCCATACAGGTAATGCCTCTAGATTTGAAGTACGAAAACGACAGCTGCCAACTCTAGATCATGAGTAGGATAATTCCTCTCATATTCTTTGAGTTGTCATGAGGCATAGGCAATGACTTTCCCATGTTGCATGAGAACACATCTTAAACCTTTGCCTGAAGCATCACTGTAGATGACAAATCCCTCCGAACAAGATGGTATTATCAGAACAGGTGCTGAAATGAGTCTCCTCTTGAGTTCTTGAAAACTCTTCTCACATTCCTCGCTCCAACAAAATTTTGTATCTTTTTGAGTCAATTGAGTTAATGGATTAGCAATTCGAGAAAACCCTTCTACGAATCTCCGATAATAATCAGCTAAGTTGGGAAAGCTACATACTTCGGTCACTGACTTAGGTTACTCCCTTCTTTGTATTATTTCAATCTTTGATGGGTTAACGGATATTTCATGATTTGATATCACGTGCCCAAAAAATGCTACTTTCTCAAGCCAGAACTCATATTTCTTTAACTTGGCATAAAGCTTATTTTCACGAAGCTTTTGGAGTGTCAGCCTCAAATGTTGTTCACGATCTTCACAATTTTTGGAGTAAATGAGGATGTCATCAATAAAGACAATGACAGAATGATCCAAATATTCCTTGAATACTCAGTTCATCATATCCATGAAGGCAGCAGGAGCATTAACCAATCCAAAAGACATGACTAGGAATTCGTAATGTCCATACCGAGTTCTGAAAGCAGTCTTTGGAATGTCATCAGTTTTAATCTTTAACTAATGATATCCGGAACAAAGATCGATCTTTGAAAAAAAATTAGCACCTTGCAACTGGTCAAACAGGTCATTGATAACGGGTACCTATTTTTGATGGTGACATGATTCAACTCCTGATAATCAATATAAAATCGCATACTCCCATCTTTCTTCTTCACGAATAGAATAGGAGCACCCCAAGGAGACGTACTAGGATGAATGAAACCGATGTCTAACAACTCCTTCAAATGGGTTTTTAACTCTTGAAGTGCAATAGGAGCCATTCGATATGGGGCTTTGGAAATGAGGTTTTATACCGGGTTCAAGGTTAATACCAAACTCGATTTCATGCTTTGGGGGTAGGCCAGGAAGTTCTTCGGGTAATACGTCAGGAAATTTATTAACAATAGAAATATCATTCAAATCTGACGTATTTTTGTTTAAATCCGTGACATGGGCTAAGAAAGATTGACATCCATTTTTCAATAAACGAATAGCTTTATGGCTTGATATGACAGTGATTGAGTTTAGTGGTTTGGTTGCTTGAATTCACATAATAGGTTGGTTAGGAATATGAAAACTAATAACTTTACGAAAATAATCAATTCCTAGAATCACATCGAATGCAAGTATGTCAGGAATAAGCATATGAATGATATTCCTATTTACATGTGATTTGATTATGATATATATGATTGAATATGCAAGTATGCTTGCATTAAGAAAAGCTGTAAAGTCTTTTGATAGATAATAGAAATACATGTAAAAAGACTTAGAATGAATTGATCAAATATGTTAGGTTGATCCTACATAAGCAAAATAGCCTTGTAAAGTCCTTAAAAAGAAATGATGTAGAAGGACAATAAATATAGAAAGATCAAACATGTTATGTTGATCTTATAATGTAATAGATAGGCTTGTCTAATCGTCGAGCACTACACCGTAAATCGTGAGTCCGCGGGAGAGTCGAGGAAAACTCGGAAGTATTTATTGAGGCAAAATCGTAGTCTGCAAGATAGTAGATCTCGGAGTTCGTAGACTGCCAGGAGAGACGAGGAAGGATCGTAGTGTGTCGAGTAGCACTTCCTCTGAGCTGTAGTCTACTGAGAAAGTCATGTTCAGAATCATAGAGATAGCCTACCTATGAGCCGACTAAGCATCTGCCGAAGCCAAGTCAAGAATCGTAGACCACACTCTGAGTCGTAGAGTCTACTGATGTCGAAGCCAAGTCAAGAATCGTAGACTACACTCAGAGTCGTAGAGTCTACTGATCGTATCAAAGGCAGAGATCGTAGTTGAGCAAGATCAGATTAAGACAACAAGCACAGCGACATAAATCGTAGAGTGTCAAGATCTGATCTCAGAGTCATAGTGTCTGCACAGCCGAAGCTGAATTATAGTGTGTAGAACTGAGACTTCAACAGATGTACTCACAATGCCCAAGGAAGAATCGTAGAACAAATATGATTCTCAACAAATGAGCACTCCCAGAATATCCAAAGAAATGAAGCCTCTGGTTGGTACTGCAAAGATGCATCCCACCTGAAGGAAACCAGAGAGCACTAAAAGAACGGCATGCAAGATCTAAGCATTAACTCAATCAGCATCCAGATTGAGTTGTGAAGCCATTCGAGATGAAGTCTTCTATAAGTTGATCATAAGAAGACTTCAGTAACTAACTAAGGAAAGTCAGCTAGTGCAGTTGCTGTCAAGTAAATAGAAGACATCGATCTTGGAAGCAACCTGGATCGTAGTGTTTTCCAAACGAAGAAGGAACTGATGGAGTGCACACAAAGATACTGGTCAGCCTTTGAAGAATAAGGCTAAAGTGATTAAGCATTGGGTCAGTCCATTGATGATAAGTGAATGGGAGATCACAAGGAGAAAGCGAGCAGGACACGCCATAAATCTGAAGTGTCTTGCTATTCGAGGAAAGAGGCAAGCATAAAAGTCAAGCCATCGAAGATCTCGAGAGTAGTTGAAGCAAACAGAAGTGTTGAAGCACTGTACAAGAGAAGGAAGAAGTGTTCTACATTGCAGATCCAATGAACACTCTTCATGATCGTAGTGTTGTCTCTACCATCAACTAGACACTACGATCAGGTCCAAGAAATGTATGCATCAGAATTGTAGAGTTCGATCATCCGAAGATTGAAGCATTGGCAACGGTTCAATCTGAAGGTTGGTATTCGGACAAGAGCTTATTGAGAGCATCAATGCAAAAGGACAACCTCCGATCTAGAAATCAAAAGGGGGAAATAAAGTCGTCGACCTGCTCGAGACATCAAAGTGACATCTCTAACAGGCAGGGTGAAACAAAGAGGCTGCGCAAAGGTCGAAAGTCATGTCATGTCACATCTGCGATCTACACCAAATAACTCGAGATTTGTGAAGCAATTTGAATAGCTTTCAACGGCTACTTTCCAACGGGAAGATTGGCAAGGAGTATAAATCAGAATGAGCTTTAAAGATCAAAAGTGCTGATGATTGCAATGTTACAGAATTGTTGAGTTGTTAAATGCTATAGTTGACTCTACGAGTTCCACCAGAGATTAAGAGAACAAGTCTCAGTGACAGTGAGACTATATAGGTGGAAGTGAAGCAGATTTGAAGAAGGACTTAAACAGATCAGAGCTTCACTCAATAAAGATGAGAATGCCACTAATGATGGCAGCTAAGCTGAGAGCCGAGAAGGCCAAGGAGATAGCTTTCAGAAAAGTGGCAGAGTATAAAAAAGATCAAGAGAGCCACTCTACAGATCACTATGAACCAAAAGCTGAAAAAGAACAGATACAGAATCATGTCTGTAAAACATTCAAGAAGGGTTCAAGGATTGCTAAGTGCCTGACTAAGTCTACTAAAAGCTCAGAGACTTAGCCAATCCAGATGGTGATGGTGCACAGCTGATATCATATGAAGATGAGCAGAAAAAAGTGAAGATCAGCTGCACCAGAAAAGATGTGGTCCAGACTCGAAGCAGAACACAACGAGGACTACACCAAGCTGCTAAGTACAAATGATGTTCAAGCTTAATGACATCTTAGCAGCTCAACACCAACAACAATGACAACTACAACAACAAGAAGCCAGGGCCTAAGGGGTCCATGTCCAGAGGGACTAAACAAAGTTCCAAGCCTGCTGGGCTTGAAGAGTTCCTAGGGAACTAGAGAAGTTCCAAGGCTGTTGGCCTTGAAGGAATCTTAGTGATTCAGGGTACTGCCCTTCCTTAGTGGAAATCCTGCTAGTTGAAAGCAGAAGAGTGGATTAGGAGCTTGAGTCTCTAAACCAATTAAAACCCCTTGTGTCCTTTACTTTATGTCATTTATATTATGTACATTAACTGCTATAACTGCTATGTATGTTTTAACTGCTTACTACTGAATTAACTCTACGAACAATGTATGTCTGATTATGGATGTATCAATGAAGGGGATCTTTTACTTATTCCGATGTGCTTGAAAAGATTCTTATTTTTGTCATATGCTAATACAATTTCAAATAAACGAGAAAAGTATTTAAAATTAAAAGGGTCTATTCAACCCCCCCTTCTAGATCTATATTGTGCCTACTGGGAACTAACAAAGTATTTTCAAAGAGATAAGATCGACAGGTAATGTGCGGTTGCCAATTTGAATCAAACAAGACTTATAAATAGTGGATGTAATGAAGGTTTCTCCCAACGGAGTTTCAACAGATAAGTCAAAGTCTAATTTCTCCGGAGTCAAATTTAAACGTTGAGCGCAACTAGGAGAAATAAAAGAATGGATAGAACCGGTATCAAATAAGTTATAGACTTCGTAAGAGTTTATGATTAGCATACATGTGATAACTTCGTTCTGGTTTCTCGCTTTTTTGGAGGTCACGACAAACGCTCTCCCTTGAACTACTGGTTTTGACTTGTCTGGGACGACATTTGGTGTCACCATCCCAACTGGACTTGGCTTCACTGCAAGACAAAATCGAGCTAGGTGACATTCTTTTCCATAATTGTAACACGTTTTGGACTGCTGCATGCAATTTGGACTGATGTGTCCCTCCCCTCCGTATTTGAAGCATATGATAGGTGGTCGTTCTCCTTCTTTAACAACGGGTGTTGGTGCTGACGTCTTTCCATCATTATTGAATCTCCACTTCTTGAAATTTCCACTTCTATTATCTTGACCATGATTACCACCGAAGTGGTTACCATTTCAGGCTTGTTAATTTCCTACACATTTGTTATCACCGCTTCGATGACTGCTACTACTGGTATTATCATTTTGTCGGTTGCTCTCTCTTGGTTGGGTTGACTCATTATCGCGCTCCAATAACTGAGCCCTATTTACAACATCTGAATACAAACACAATTTGTGAGAAATGAGGTATTGACGTATTTTGGGTTTCAAAACTCGCAGAAACATTCGCATCATTCTCTCCTCATTATCAATCAAATGGGATGCAAACCGGGCCAACTCGGCAAACTTAGCCTCGTACTGCAACACATTCATATTGTTTTGCTCTAGCTTAATGAACTCCACCTCCTTCAGGTGACGAATACTTTTGGGAAAGTACTCGTCTTTGAACAGTTCTTGAAACTTCTCCCAATATATTTTGAGTGCGGCAGGCTGAGTACGTTTTACTGATTCCTACCAGTAATCTGCCTTTCGTCTAAACATAAAGGTGGAAAAGGGATCCTTTTGCTCCTTGAAGCATCCCAAGACATCAAATATCTTGGTGATCTGCTTTATCCACGTCTGCGCCTTAAGTGGTTCTGGCTTTCCCCAAAACTCTGGTAGTCCTAGCTCCTTGAACTGCTTAGCGGTGACCATCCGAGAGTTGTCAGTTTTTCCACCTGCATTTTGCACATGAGTCTATCTCGCCTGATGTTGCATGAATTACAGAAAGCCTCTGAACATCCCATTGTTCATCATTTGGTCGGTGTTGTTGTTCACCTGAGGATTGTTGCCTTCCTGCATATTATCCTGGTTATTGATATGTGGTGACTTAACGATCTCTTGTGCTCCATTGCTTATCTCAACATTTTCAGATGCCATTTTCAAATACTGCCACAAAACAAGGGTTAATTGACATATCACATTATACCCGTATCTTCTGACCGACCAATTAAATAACAAATAAACTTAGGTAGGTCATACTAGCGAATGATTTACCCATCTCTCCCCCCTAGTTCTAGTCTCACATCTTAGCCAGAGATCATATCCCTAAGTTTTGATATCAACTGTGACGCCCCCAAAATAGGTATACATCACCCATTCCGAGTCTCCAAATACATGGTACAGAATTCAAATACAACTTAATTATACAACTGTCGTGTAAAGTACGACAAAACATAAGCTATGAGTTTCAACACGAATATTGTCTTCTAGACAATATCCAAACTCAAATTCAATATTATTATAATTATTATCACACTATTTCACACAATAGTGAGGACTACTAATGCAACATCTCGGACCATTTTCATTTTCTTTATGTGGGCCGTAAAACCACCCGTGAATCACTATCACCGTAAAACCACCCGTGAATCCTCCCCCCATATTTCATTTTCTTTATGTGGGCCCCACTTCAAGTCATTATTACATGTGGGCTTCACCTCTTATAATGAATAACTTTCTACCGATTATTTTGAAAATTGGGTAAATGGGGGTCCATAATAATAAGCAAAATTTATAATAAATACTTCATAAAAATCCCCTCAATATTTTAAACAATATTTATTCATCATTATTATAACTCACAATATTAACAACCAGATCGTTCCCAGGAAAGAGGGGGCTTTTCGATAAGGATTTTTCCCTATTGGCGCGCAATTAGGTGACCAAACTCCTTTCCTCGACAGAACTTTCTAGACATTGTTAATTATGCAGATAATAATATGAATAACTTGTCATCTCAATTATTGATTTAATAATATAAAATATTGTGACAATAATAGAATTAATAACGTGAGATACTATGCAACAATTACTGTAGCAATAATTGAACAAAACTGAGTGACTTCTCACGTAAGCATCAATAATCAATCTTAGTAGCTACTTATGCAACCACAGCAGTACATTGTACTTTACCACCGGGTATTTCAACAGTTAACGGTAAAACTTTCTCCGTTATTTTCATAAAAAGATATTTCTGTCATTTTCTAACTCCAACAATAATTTCATTGTGGAGTCCACCAATGATTGTGCTGTCGTAAGAATATTCCCTGTTAAAATGAATATTCCTCGACCAATCGGATATTTTATAACAACTTGCACACTTTGTAAAATTTGTAAATATTACCCACAACTATAACATTATATCAAATTCATTCCATAATATTCAAAAATAAATTTTGAGAAAAAATTCATCTTTATTCATAAAAGTTGGGGTCTTACAATTGCATTCATTAGTTGAGCCTTGCATTGTTAAATTGCTTATTTGCTTTTGATCATTAGACCTCTATTTTTGTATTCTTATATTTTTAGACTAAGTGTTGTCTAAAGAAATTTAATCCAGGTGGATTAAGGGTTGTTTACAAATAGGTTCAAGGAAGCATAGGTGCTTAAGGGGTGCATTGGTTCACAAGGAGCAAGTGTGCTCTAGTGAATTATTGTAATTCAAATTTGATAGAATCTGTTTTGTAACAAGAGTCAATTTAAACAAATAAAAGTGAGTCTCCAATACTAGTTGGTATTGGACGTGGACTAAGCTATTATTATAGAGGGTAATAGCTGAACCGTGTAAAAAAATCTTGATATTGATTTTATTACTTGTTTTACTTTAATTACTCACAAAAGCTAGTTAATTATCTAAATAATTAAAATTTAAATATTTGCATTGTCTTGTGATAATTCATTAACACCAAATATTTTTACTAAGTTATAATTTCAGTAAAATATTTTCATAAAATCAAATAGTCAATTCGGCAGGTCATATTCATTCAGCAAGCTGCATTCATCAATATAGTAGGTTGTATTTGATAGTTTGGTTTAAAGTTTAAAAAATTGGTCATAGTTTGTTCCCACACTTATTCAACCCCCCTTCTAAGTGTGCCTTATCTGAATTTCATTTGGTATCAAAGCTTGGCTCTACTAACTTGGTCTTAAAGGTGACTTGTAGGGAAAGATTCTAACATGGCACAGTTAGGGAACAACAATCATGAAGGTCAATCAACCAATAGAACTCCTCAGCTTTTGGAACAGAAAACACTTCTGGAAATTCCGAATGAGGATCTACCTTAAAAGAGATCCTTGGGAATGGTGGGTTGTGGAGAACGGATCGATTATTCCAAGGAAAGATGACGATACTCCAAAGACATTGCTAGAGATGGACTCAACTGAGACTTTCATGGTGTCCTATGATTCAAGGGCTATGAACACACTACTTAGTGGCATGATACAATCCGAGATTGACAAAGTTTCCTCATGCAACACAGCTAAGGAAATTAGGGACACTCTAGTGGTGAGCCATAAAGGAACATCTAAGGTTCGAGAAGTCAAACTAAGCATGCTCATGCACGATTATGAAATGTTCAAACTTGAGAAAGATGAAACTATAAAGATGGCTCAAGCAAGGTTCCTTGTTCTTCTGAACTCTTTAAAGCTACTTGACAAATCCATTCCACAAAGTGAGATTAACCGTAAGTTACTTCGAGTTATGCCCAAGAGGTTTGCTTCTAAAATTACTACTCTTCAAGATTTCTCTACTATTTCTACTATGGATACACTAACTTTTTTGGTGAACTTGAGGAATATGAACATCAGTTAAAGAGATATGATGAGGAGGAGGAAACTCCTCGAAGAAAGGTTTTAGCTCTTAATGCAGGAAATGAAGAAGAGCTTGATGATAATTCGGATGAAGAATAAATGGAAAAATACCTTCAGCTCAAATAAAGCCAAAGGAAAGCAAACTGAGGAGACATGTTTTGAATGCGGACATCCAGGGCACTTCAAGAAGGACTACTTTCAACTAAAGAACAAAGGAAAATCAGGCTTCAAGGATAATAAAAGAAACAAGGCACTTGTCACTTGGAGTGATGAAGAGGAGTCTGAAGTTGAGGTCGATGCCATGAATGAAATAGCTCAAGTATGCTTCATGGGAATAGAATGTGAATCAAATGAGGTATCTAGTTTTTAGTTTAATTCTTTGAAACAAGAAAATGATAAATTAAAAGAAAAGAATGCATATTTGAAAGACTTGGTAAATACATTAATGAGTGAGGTTGAATTCTTTAATGGATGAAAAGAAGGATATTGAAAAGGAATCTACATGCAAAGAAGAAAAGGTTTTGATTGCTAAAATTGATTATTTAGATATAATTATAACAAGATACTTTTTAATATGGTTAATTATTTGAATAATGAAGTACAAAATTAAACTAATGAATTAAAAATGAGAGATGTGTGTATTGATGAATTTAGTGATAAATCACTTGATAAAACTCTTCCTAATAATGAACTTCAAAAAGAAATAGATTCACTAAAAATATCTCTTGCTAAATTTGTTCAAGGTGAAGAAAATTTAAATGTCATATTGGGTAAACAAAGACCTAGATTTGACAGATAAGGAATTTGTTAGTTCCCAGTAGGCACCATATAGATCTAGAATGGGGGTTGAATAGATCCTTAGAATTTCAAATACTTTTTCTTGATTAAGTTGTATTGCTCATTAAGTAGCAAATGACAAACATAAGAATCTTTTTAAGCACAATGGAATAAGTAAAAGATCCCCTTCATTGATATATTCATAATCACACATACATTGCTCGTAGAGTTACTTTAGTAGTAAGCAGTTAAAACATACATAGCAGTTATAGCAGTTAATGTACATAATGTAAATGACATAAAATAAAAGACACAAAGGGTTTTAAGTGGTTCAGAGACTCAAGCTCCTAATCCACTATTCTGCTTTCAACTAGCAGGATTTCCACTAAGGAAGGGTAGCACCCTGAATCACTAAGATTCCTTCAAGGCCAGCAGCCTTGGGACTTCAGTTCACTAAGAACTCTTCAAGGCCAGTAGCCTTGGAACTTCTCTAGTTCCCTAGGAACTCTTTATGTGACAACCCGAGAATTTGGACAATTTAGTAAAATCTTAAATGATTGATTTAAGGTCAAATAATAGACCTAGACAGAAAATAAGTGTATGCGTTTGATGTTATTAGGATGGAATTTTGAGGATTTCAAAATTTCGTGAAGGCTTATAGGTGAATTATTCAGGATTAAGGATTTTTGTGATTAAGTTCGTGAATATGGTTATGTTCGTATGCGTAGAATGTGGTTAATGGTCGAGGTTGACCGGATAAATTATATCCGTAACAAAACCCTAAGAATATATTAAGAACAACAACGTTCGGTTAGAAAATCCTAACGTCGATAAGAAACCCTAGAAATCGATTCGAAACCCTAGTTTTGATTAAGGAATCCAAACCTTAATTGGGTGCATGAAACCTAAATCGGGAACTTAATGGCATAAGTGTAAATAATTATAGGATTAATTAGGCTTAATCTTAACAAATTGATTACAAAACCCTAATTCCAAATTTGAAGCTCTAATGATGGATTTGAAACCCTAATTTGTAAATGGGGAAAAATGAAAGTGTTAATTGAATATTTTAATGTTAATTAGGATATATTAATTCTAATTTAATGTTAAGTAATTAGAAAACCCTAATCTAATTACGAGATTTAATTTCTAAATTAGAAAATTTATTTTCTATTAGAAACCCTAATTAGTGGGTTATAAACCCTAAGGGTTAAAAAGTTGTGTAAGGAATATGAACATTATGTGATGGTTTATATTTATTTATTATATAAACAAACAAAAGAAATTAGTGTAAACCTAATTATATATTAGGAATGAAGGATTTAATAACTTAAGGGTTATGGAAAAAGAAAATTGTGGTATTTAGAATACTTACTAATTCTAGGAGATTTATTTTATATATCTCAAATGATTAATTTTATAACCTAATTATAGCAAGTCTAATTGGGTTAAGGAAATAAGTGTGCATAAGCAAGGATTTGTGTTATAATTGAGGAAATGAAAAACCCTAATTAAATGAATTGGGGTGGATAAGAATTTAGGTATTGGATTATGTATATTTTATAGCCCAAGTATTGGACTATGTCAATTTCTTATGGCATAAGAACTTAATTTAATTAAAGCTCAAAAAACTTGATCAAGTATGGAGGACTTTTTGGTCATTGGTTTAGTAAAATAAAAAGCCAAACTTGGTGCATTCTAAGGCTACTTGACGGCCATGCAAGAAGGAAAAGAGGGAGATGAATGTATTAAATGTGATACTTTAGTTGGTTACCAAATCACCTAAATAGCCTAGCTTTTTATAGCTTAGTACATAATTATTAACCAAGGCTAGCAAGCTTAGATATTGGGAGACTAATATAAATTAAAATGTGGGGGAAAGAGAGGCCACATGGCCGGGTAATGAAGAGGAGAGAAAGGAGAGTGAGTGTGGTCAATAAAAAAAAAAAAAACTACACCTAATAAAAGTCTAGCTTTATATATATATATATTTCTTTCTTTCATCTCTTTTATCCATCCAAGTTGCTAAGAGGAAAAGAGAGAGAGGGAGAGAGAGAGAGGAGTTCGGCCACTTCATGGTGAAGAGGGAGGGGGGATTTTGGCTCTCATGAAACCAAGATCCATCCATGGAAGGAAGAAAGAAGGAGGAGAAAGGAAATCAAGCTAAGGTATAACAAAAAAAAAAAAAAAATTCTACTTGTGTAAGCTAATTTCCTAGGTAGTTTGATTTGATTTTTTTGTCATCTTGAAGTTGTGATCTTGAGGTTTAAAACCTTAGATCTATGTATATATAAGTGTTTCATGTTTAGATCTAACAATATTGGGTGTTGATTTTGGTTGGAATCAAAGGTATAATATTTCCTAAACTCAAAACTCTAGTTAGTTTATGTGTTTTGGGATGGTTGTTTTTCACCAAGTGTTGAACTTATGATCAATATGAGGGAAGATCTACATGATATATGATATTTTATGGTTAGATCTTGCCATTTTTAGGGTTGATAAGCTTGAACAAAGAAGATGAACCAAAACAGTTTTTTTTGTTTTAAATGAATTAGTGAACTGCTGCTCTAAACAGAAAATTTCGGATTTGTTAGGGTGCTCTAAAAATTCTGGACTTGTGATATGTTATAGTACACTCAATAAGCTTTCCATAGACTCCGAAACGGACTAAATCCGACATCGGAGGAGCAAGTTATGGGATTTCTACCAAACTACACAAAGTTAAGAAAACTGTTAAAAGGACAGATTTTAACAGTCACTTCCGGGATAAATTCCGGGAGCTTAACATGTCCAAATATGGATTGTGATATATGAAAACTATAGTTCGGAAAGATACGAATCCAACAAAATTGACGGATCATTAATCGGAGTTACAGATTTCGTTTTATTTAAGTTTTGGTGAAGGACTCCAAAACTGCCAAAGTGCAAAAAGTTTCTGGCCAAAATTTTCCAAGGGCTGTTTTGGACATTTAGTTAATGAGAAAAATTACAGGCTTTTGAGAAATGAAAATATATGGTATTAAGTAGCTCGTGTCCAAAAATGAGCTAATTCCGAGTTAAAACGACCAAGTTATGACCATTACAATTTTTGTGATTTTTAATTTGAAATCGCTATAAACGGAGTTCTACAACTCCGATTGCCAACTTAAATTTAAAATGGAGTATCACGTCAATATATATAAGGTTATGCCAAGAGATGGGCATTCTTTGGAGTTAAGCACGAGGTAGCTAATTTCTTAAGCTACGCACTAAAGTTAATTAAGAAAAAATAGAATTAATGTTTTTAAAATCATATAAAAATGATTTTAAGTATTAGAAAATTATTTGAAGTTATAAAATATAACTTTTGATATTTTGGCATGAAAATATTAATATTTTAATATTAATATTAATTATCGGATAATGGATTTAAGTGTTTAAAAATCAAATAATTATGATTTTAAGGTATTAAAATATTTTGAAACATTATAATTACATTATAATATTATGTAAGGATTTTCATTAATATTTTATATTAAATGAATATTAATGATTAATGAATATTGTGGTATTTACTTCATTTAAATACGATATTAATGATTGGAAAATCATGATAAATGGTAATAATTATCCGAAAATTATTACGAGCCTAGGAAAAATGTTTTGACTGCTAAGAAAATTATCTGTGATAAGTGTTAAGTGTTTAGGCAGAGTTTAATTGAACTTAAACTCGAGTATTGTCCGACTAGACCGTCGGGATGATAGAATGGTGTCAGTTTTAAGTCAGACTGAAATAGTTTGACCTGATGCTAAGTCTTATGTGCTGTATAGACTTATAGGGTTATGTGTTATGTGTTTAGGTTATTATTTGTATTTAAATATAATAATATTATACTGTGATGATATTATTCTAATATTTGGAGATCTATATTATTAATATTAGGTCTGGGTAAAAGCGTTATAAATTCGTTCAATACAGAATCAAATCAGATTCGAGCAAGTTTGTTCTTACTTAACTCTAATAAGAGTGTTTTATTCAAGCTTATGGTTAATCATTACTGATTGCCATGAAAATTGTACTCTGTACATCTTGCATGTATAAGTCAGGTATGAAAGGCTGATCACCTTCATTACCAGTTGGTTCAGAAATGTTTGTTCATGTTTAAAACATATTCAGTCAAAAGTTTGTTCCTGCTAGTTCTCAATTATATTGATGAATTATAGCCAGCTTATTATTCATACTCTTCAATCATGATATATCCTTATATTGTTGTATTTAAACTTGCTGGGCAACTTTCATGCTCACCCTTGCTATATCATGATAAAACATTGCAGATAAAGCAAATGCGTTCGGATATAGGAAAAGATAATGCCAAGTTCAACTTGGGATAAATTGTGCGGCTATTTTGTAATAGTATAGTTTGATAAATGTGAGAAATGTTAGATCATTTATGATTGATGTATAAGTTAAGGTTACTCGATTTTGGGGGAAAAGTGTGTAAATTTAATGTATAAACAATTTATGTTTATATCTTCCACAAACAGTTATAGAAATAGCGAACCGAATCTGCGGCGATTTGGAGCCCGGGTTCGGGGATGCTACACTTCAAGCCCAACAGGCTTGGAATCTTCATTTAGTCCTTTTAGACAAGGACCCCTCAGGCCCTGGCTTCTTGTTGTTGTAGTTGTTGATGTTGTTGGTGTTGAGCTGCTAAGATGTCATTAAGCTCTGATCATCTTCTGTACTTAGCAGCTTGGTGTGGTCCTCTTTGCATTACGCTTGAGTCCGGACCAAATATTCTTTAGTGCAAAATTGATCTTTACTCTTTTCTGCTCATTTTCATCTGATGTCAGCTGTGCACCATCACCATCTGAATTTGCTAAGTCTCTGAGCTTTTGGTAGACTTAAGCTGCACTTAGCAAACATTTGAACCCTTCTTGAATGTTTTGCGAGACATGGTTCATGCATTTGTTTCGGGCCACTTTTAGGTTCATAGTGATTCGTAGAGAGTGGCTCTCCGATCTTCTTTCAGGCTCGCCACTTTCTCGAATGTTATTTCTTTGGCCTTCTCGGCTCTCAGCTTGGCTGCCATCTTCAATGGCATTCTCATCTTTGTTGAGTGAAGCTCAAATCCGTTTAAGTCCTTCTTCAAAGCTGCTTCACTTCCACCTATGTAGTCTCACTGTCACTAAGACTTGTTCTGTTGTTCTTTGGTGGAACTCGTAGAGTCAATAATAGCATTCAACAACTCAACGATTCTGTAACATGGCAATCATCAGCTCTTCTTGATCTTTGAGGCTCTGTTGATTTATACTGCTTCCCAATCTTCCCGTTGGAAAGTAGCCGTTGAAATCTATTCAAATTTCCTCGCAGATCTCGAGTTTTTTGGTGCAGACTGCAGATGTGACATGATATCTTTTTCTAACTTTTTGACACTGCAGTTTACTATTTCACCTACCCCATCAGAGATGTCACTTTCATGTCTCGGGCAGGTAGTCAACTTTATTTCTTCCTTCTGATTTCTAAATCAGAGGTTGTCCTTTTGCATCGATGCTCTCGATAAGCTCTATTCGAATATCAATCTCCAGATTGAGACGTTGCCACTGCCTCAACCTTCAGTTGTTCGAACTCTATGATTCAGATGCATATCTTATTGGACTTGATCGTAGTGTCTTGTTGACTATTGCTTCTTGACTTGTAGAGTTAACACTACGATCTTGAAGACTGCTCATTAGATCACTAATGTGGAACACCTCTTCCTTTTCTAGTGCAGTGCTTCAGTACTTTTGTTTGCCTCGACTGTTCTCAGATAATGATGGCTTGACTTCTTGCTCTGGCCCCTTCTGAATAACAAGACACTTCAGATTTGTGGTGTGTCCAGCTCGCTTTCTCCTTGTGATCTCCCGTTCACTTATCATCAATGGACTGACCCAATGCTTAATCACTTTAGCCTTGTTATTCAGAGGCTAACCAGTATCTTTGTGTATACTCCATCAGTTTCTTCTTTGTATGGAAAACACTACGATCCTGGTTACTTCAAAGATAATTATCATCTTTCCACTTGATGACCATCGTCGATATCTTCGACCTTCCTTAGTCGACTCATGAAGTTTTCTTATGATCATCCTGTGGAAGACTTCATCTTAAATGGCTTCACAACTCAATCTGGATGCTGATTGGGTTGATGTTTAGATCTTGCATGCCATTCATTGAATGCACTCGGCTTCCTTTAGGTTAGATGCATCTTTGTAGTACCAACCGTAAGCTTCATTCCTATAGATATTCGGGAGTGCTCAATTGTTGAGAATCATTTTTTCTCAACGATTCTCCCTAGGCTTTGTGGAGCACATCTGTTGAGATCTTAGCTCTATATTCTACGATTTAGCTTTGGATCATGCGGACACTACGACTCGAGATCGGATCTTGACACTACGATGATTTCGTTCGTTGTGCTTGTTATCTTCATCCGATCTTGCTCGACTCACGATCTCTCCGCCTTTGATGCGATTAGTATAATCTACGACTCGAAAGTGTAGTCTACGATTCTTGACTTGGCTTTGGTGATGCTCGGTCGACTTCGAAAGTGCACTGTCTCTACGATTCGAACATGACTTCCTCGGCAGACTACGATTTCGAGGAAGTGCTCCCTGACACACTATGATCCTTCCTCGTTTCTCCTAGCAGTCAACGAACTCCGAGATCTACTATCTTGTAGACTATGATTCTACATTAATAGCTCTCGAGTTATCCTTGACTTTCCTGGAAGACTACAATTTCTGGTGCAGTGATCGACGATCAAACAAGCCTATCTATTCATTATAAGATCAACCTAACATGCTTGATCTTTCTATATTTGTAGTCCTTGTACATCATTTCTTTTTAAGGACTTTACAAAGTTGTTTTGCTTATGTAGGATCAACCTAACATATTTGATCAATTCATTCTAAGTCCTTGTACATATGTTTCTATAATCTATCAGAGGACTTTACAGCTTTTTTTAATACAAGCATACTTGCATATTCATTCACATGTATATCATAATCAAATCATATATATAAATAGGAATATCATTTATATGTTTATTCCTGACAATCCCCCATATTTGATTATGACAAAAACAATAAGTCCATATGCATGTTATGAATGAATCTTATATACAGTGAGCTGCTGTATTTCTAAAACAGATAATCATGAATGCCATTTATAATAATATGGAATTTTAATATACTGACATTTTACATCCTGGATCCAGAACATACCTAATTAGTTAGAGATGTACCTTTTTGGCTCCATATATGTTTCCAGGATGTCTGTTGATTAGTTACTCGTCTGTTTGTCTTGTTTGCTTCTCCTTCTCCTCTTCTTCTGGCTCCCCTTCAACTTTAGGCTCATCATCCTTTGACTCCCCCTCGGATGATGAACCATCTTCTTTTTCTGCTTTCTTCTTCTTTGTCTTCCTGTCTTGTTTGCTTCTGCTTTTCTTGCCTTTTCTTGAAAGCCTCTTACTCTACCTTTTCTATGCCTCTTTTTCTCCCCCTTTTTGTCATTAATCACTTGAGAGAGTTGTTCCATGTTGGACATGAGCTGCTCCATTAAATAAGAGTTACTGACTTCAATCTTGAGTTCTTGTTGGCTTAACTAAAGTTGCATAGAGAGAGACTGATTCATGTTGTCAATCTTATCAGAGAGGACTTGGATTTGCTCTTTTTTATCCTTTTGTGCTCGTAGAGCTTCTTCCTTCTGTTCATTCATGGTCCTCAGATAGATTTGATCTCTCTCTGTGATTTTGAGAGATATGTCAAACACAACGGCGTGGAGTCTGTCTTGAACCGCATTATCTCTTGTTTCTGTCAACATCTTTACTTCTTCAGTGATTATAGACATCTTCTTGACCAACTCATCAGAATTCTTTAGTAGCTCCTGCTCTGTGGGAATTTGGTCATCTGGTTGGGCAGTCTCTTGTTGAGCACTAGATTGGACTCTACGATTTTCATCCTTGGACAGATTTTCGAAGGTGTTGAGAATCTAAAAATTCGTTGAGTACCAATAGCTATTGGAAGATGAAGAAATGTCAGGCAATTGAGTTTGAGCAAATGGAGACTTCTCATTTTGGATTTGCATATCATCAGTGATAGAATGAATTGACTCTATGATTATTTCCTTTGTCATAATCCTTCTGCCTTCAGAGTCCACTCTACGATCATAAGGAATATAGTGGTTGCCAGTATGTCTGTAGACTTTGTAGCGGGGCTTGTCTTTGATCATTATTATTACATCACTTTTCAACTTTGAGAAGTTCTGAGCCACCAGTTCTAGTCTCGGAGTTTCTGGAAGTACTTCTGGTGGTTCATTTGAGGCTTCCACTTCTATTCTTCTGTTACTCCTAGCTGGAGAGATGACAGGAGGATCTTCTGGTTCTTCTGATTCCTGATGTGCAGAATCAGAATCTTTCTCTATTTCTTCTCTTTTTGAGCCTGAATCTTGTTGGATCCTTTCCTTAGATTCATCCATGAATTCTTCTTGCTGAATTTCATTTTCAGAACCTTCTTCAGAAAGATCTTCCTTGGATTCATCTTCTTCATTGCTAGTCCCATCTTCAGCATCCTCTTCTTGTGATTCAGATTCATCATCACTTAATTCAATGACAGTATTAAAGTGATCACTTCTCCTTTTGGAGGTAAATTGAGCTATCAATCTGTGGCTCCTCCTTCTTCTTGGAGGTTCAGCTATAGGAGAGTCAGACTCTTCTTCCTCTTCAGACTCTGAGGCCTTTGAGTCATCAGGCAGGCTTTCTTGATTTTCATCATTGACAGAGGCAGGTGTTTCTTTTTCAAATTCATCATCTTTTGAGTCATCATGAGGGCTTGCTGGAGCATTTGCATTTGGAGACTCAGATGGGTCATCTTGTAGCTTCTTTTCATCTTCAGAGTGAGTAATTTGAGAGTTGGTCACAGGACTTGCATATTCCTTTTCTTCATCATCAACCTTGATTCTTTCTTCCATAGATTCAACTTCTTTTTCATTGTTGAACTTGCTCCTTGAGGGTTCAATCTTTGAACTTTCAGTTCCCTTCCCATCTTCAGACTCTTCATGTTCTTCTTTGTTGAATGAACTTTCCTGGGGAACTGGGGCTGGTTTGTTTACAACCTTAGCTTTCTTTCTTGAAGGCTCCTGAAGCAATCTGTTGCTTCTTCTCCTTTTTGGGTTTACAGCAGTTGAAGTTGGTTCTTCTTCTGTTCCTTATTTCTTCTCATCAGCGGAGACATAGCTTGACGAAGCCTTTGTATTCTTCACATTCTTAGACTTCTTCTTTGTTGGTGTGACAGTAACTGATACAGAGTCATCGGGCTCAGAGCTTTCCACCTCCTTTGCTTTTCTCTTCTTTGCAGAGACTTTTCTGTTGCTTCCAGTTTGTGTTAGCCTCCTATTTTCCTTTGGGTTTTTCTTCCAATTCACAAACAGTTGTGGAGACATTATTTTGTGCACATTCAGAGGTTCTCCCTCATTGTCCTTGATCTTGCTTCCTAGCTTTTTCTAAATCGCTATGCTTAGCAGTCTTCCATGAAACACTTTTGTAAGCAGTTTGTCTGTGGATTTCTTTAACTCAGTTTTTTTTATCCATTTGGAGATTTGATCGAACAGGATAACTCCAAAGTTGATTTGCTTCTTCAGAACTATGGCAGACATAATCTTCAACTGTTGATCAAGCACAGTGTCATGTGCAGTATCCTTGTATAGTATACATTTGCCCACTATTTCAGCGAGGAACTCGAATTCTTCTGGAAACTCCTTTTTCTTCATGTTCTTCAGACTAGGGTTTCTTTGGTACCCCATAATCTCCTTTGTTTTCTCAGTGTCGATTTCATCGAGGTTTTTCAGTCCTAGGTCAGGAAAACCTAAGCATTGGTTGATATCGGATGATTTCAGTTTTAGAGACTGACCTTTAACCTTGGTTGAGAGGGTTCCGGCATTTGAGGATGCATTTGTGTAGAATTCCTTAACCAGTTCAGTGTACACTTGAGTGCTTGCCTCAAGACATTCTGAGAATCTAGCTTTCTTTACGAGTTCAAGAATGTCTCTGAACTTCTTTTCGGATTTCTCAAATGACTTGGTTCCAAGTTGAATACCAGTGATTACTCGCCAGTCTGCCATTTGAGGATTCAAGGAGTATGGATATTGATTCGGAGAGATTTATGAGAGACAGCTGATTGTTATTTAGGTTCTGGAGGTTTAATTAATTTAGGCTTCGAAGAGGATTCTAGGGTTTGAAAATGGGAGGGAGAGAGGTTCGATAGTTTCTAATAGCTGTTTGCAAATTTTGAATTTGTCTTTAAGGTAGTTCCTTCTTACACTGCATATGTTATAACGTGTCAACTAGCCATTGGTTGCACGATGCCCAGTAACGAGTTGTAACTCCCCATTAACTTTTCAGTTAGATATCTCTTTTAGAAGAGTAGACGTTTGATTGACGTGGATTGACCGTTGACCTCTCTGGTTAGTAGAGTAGCATGGTAAGGAAGCTATGAACTCTACGTTTTCCTTTGTTGACTCAACGATCAAATTTTGAGAGAGGCTGTAGTGGATGGTTTTGACATTAGTCCTTATCTTGTAACTGCATAGCTTGATCATTGATGTACCCCAAGCCAGTTTGGGCACTTAAGTTCTGATGTGCGTTTGCACGATGTCTTTCCAGACTGTACCTCATACTTCAAAATGGTAGAGCAGTTGTCTCGTTCTTTCAAACTCCTCATAAGCTAGAGTATCTTCTGGTGAGACTGCGATCGTCGAGTCTGCTTCTACGATCGTTGATTTTGCACTTCGATCGTTGAGATTTCATCACAATCGTTGAGTTCTCTTTATACTACGATCATTGACTTACTTGGTCCTTGAGATGAACTTTACTAAGTATTCCTTTTGGGTCAAGGTAGCTCAGGAAGGGCCAACCTCTTAGAGTGAACTAAGGGTCAGGTTTGTCCCTGAGGTGCTTTCCAGATGAAATACTTTGAGAAGTGATTTGCACTGATATCTTATTTGACCTTTTCTGTTGGGGAGTCCCTCTTCCAACTTTAGACATTTGTACTGGCTATAATTGTGGTGTCCTCATGCTTTAGCACTGTGATCAGATGTTTGATCGTAGGCACTCCACGATTTCGAGTTGGGTGGCTGAAAGGTTATCAGTAGCACATTTTAAGACGTTCCTATTTACTATGGATCTTCATTTGGTTCATCAGCCACAAAATTATGGGACTCTATAACTGGTACATTGCTTCATAGTATATCTTCTGATGATTTAGAGCTTCTATACTATTAGCAGATTACTGCCCCCCCCATAGTTGATACTGTCTTCTCAGAGAAACATAAGTTTTTCTTCTTCATGTGTAGCAGAAGGTAGCCATGCATATCTCATTTTGGCTGAAGTCATTGAATCTTCTTGTATCGTTGAAATGGGCATTATCAGGGTTGATCATTCTACGATCCTTTGATAGTACTACGAACGTAGTCTTTCTTGTCAGTTTGTGTTTGCTGGGTTTTGCTCCCATAATGAGTTCCTCATGTTTGATGCTCGATGACTCTGTAGTCAGCTTCCTTAAGGATTCTTCTCTTATGACATGCTTTGCATGATTGAGCATATACGACCCTTTTCTTCTTTTGTTGAATGGCCTGCTTTCATATAAAGATCAGCAACCATGTGAGCTTCGTTCAGCTTAGCTCAGCAGGTCTTCAAGGACAGGCTTTGACATATAGGAGTTTTATCAGAATCATTTATGAACAGTCTTAAGCCTTCTGCTGGTTGAATCTTCTTGACTGAAGTCTTTTGCTTCAATATTCCTTAGAGTGGCCAGATAAACCAAGTACCTTCAGGTTATGAATTTCTATTTCTGGTACTCATGGTTAGATGAGTCCTGCTAGGTTAGTTTTCTAAACCCCAGTTCCTTATATAATTGGATAATCATCATATTGATCATCACCATTCATATTCATGCATGTAACTAATTTAGATAATACATTTTGAGATGCATGATGGTGAGTGTGTGTGAGATTTGCTATTTTAATAAAACTCTCTTTTTCTTTGAAGGTTTCATCATTTGCTAGGTTATGTTCACAGGGTTTAAATATTCACAGAGTGAGAATCAACCCTACGATTTATTAGTATCTGGTTGGTTGATTCATGAAGGTGATCAGTTTCTATGAATCTTCAAGATACTCTTGTAGAACTGATCATACTCTGCGTGTTATTAAACACTTAGACCATAGGAGGTACATACATACTAACCCATCAGCAAGGATTACTTCACATAGAATTAATTTAACATATGATGCTCCTATGACCCATTTCAGATTACTTTCAAGATGTCATATTCAACCTAAAACTTGGATGGAGAGAAAGTTTATAGTCATTTGAGTTTCCATCCTCAGTGTACTTTCTCTCTTCACCTTTTTAGGTAGATTATGGTTCCTTTAAAGAATACTGTTATGGTTCATAAGGAGATGCAATCATGATGTACATACTTATATAGGTGAGGAACCATACCTTTTTACTGTCAGTTTCCTAACAGTCATTTATCTTAGATATACTGAGTTTAGGCATTGATGTGCATAGTTTCTCATTTGCTCCTGAAAGCTATTTGCTCCAGTTGACCTTCAATCAATCAGTCGTGGTCTTGAATATAAGCATCTTTAGTCTTTTGACATCCTTGAGTTCACAAGGTTTCCATCCAGCTGCTGGTTGGCCTGATACTTATTTGAGAAGTTCTTCTTTCTTCTCTGAATAATCGTTTCTTAGCATGTATGGACTTTTCATCTTTTATGGCTGGTGGATGTTTGACTCTTGAGCTTTCTAGCCTGGTCTTCAGACTATAAGATTGACCGCGAGCAAGGATTGGTCTTGTTGATGTGGAAATTAAGAACATGGACCAGTCTGAGCAGCTTCAAGTGTATATACACATTTGCGTGTACACAATATTTCCAACGTGTAAGCTCATCTGCATATAACAAGTGACTTACTACTAAACTATGTTTAGACCAATATTTGTGCCTAGGATCAGACTCAAAGCGATAAGCTTTTGAATATAGCATGAGAACCTGCTCTGATACCAATTGTTAGTTCCAAGTAGGCACAATATAGATCTAGAAGGGGGGTTGAATAGATCCTTAGAATTTCAAATACTTTTTCTTGATTAAGTTTTATTGCTCATTAAGTAGCAAATGAAAAACATAAGAATCTTTTCAAGCACAGCGGAATAAGTAAAAGATCCCCTTCATTGATATATTTATAATCACACATACATTGCTCGTAGAGTTACTTTAGTAGTAAGCAGCTAAAACATACATAGCAGTTATAGCAGTTAATGTACATAATGTAAATGACATAAAATAAAAGACACAAAGGGTTTTAAGTGGTTTAGAGACTCAAGCTCCTAATCCACTCTTCTGCTTTCAACTAGCGAGATTTCCACTAAGGAAGGCAAAGACCGAATCACTAAGATTCCTTGAGGCCCGCCACCTTGGGACTTCAGTTCACTAAGAACTCTTCAAGGCCAGTAGCCTTGGAACTTCTCTAGTTCCCTAGGAACTCTTCAAGCCCAACAGGCTTGGAATCTTCATTTAGTCCTTTTAGACAAGGACCCCTCAGGCCCTGGCTTCTTGTTGTTGTAGTTGTTGATGTTGTTGGTGTTGAGCTGCTAAGATGTCATTAAGCTCTGATCATCTTCTGTACTTAGCAGCTTGGTGTGGTCCTCTTTGCATTCTACTTTGAGTCTGGACCAAATCTTCTTTGGCGCAGCTGATCTTTACTCTTTTCTGCTCATTTTCATCTGATGTCAGCTGTGCACCATTACCATCTGGATTTGCTAAGTCTCTGAGCTTTTGGTAGACTTCGCCTGGCAATTAGCAAACCCTGAACCCTTCTTGAATGTTTTGCAGACATGGTTCAGACTTGTTCGATTTCAAACTTTAGGTTCACGTTGATTAAGTAGAGTGGCTCTCCTGATCTTCTTTGTGCTCTGCCACTTTTCTGAATGTTATTTCTTTGGCCTTCTCGGCTCTCAGCTTGGCTGCCATCTTCAATGGCATTCTCATCTTTGTTGAGTGAAGCTCAAATCCGTTTAAGTCCTTCTTCAAAGCTGCTTCACTTCCACCTATGTAGTCTCACTGTCACTAAGACTTGTTCTGTTGTTCTTTGGTGGAACTCGTAGAGTCAATAATAGCATTCAACAACTCAACGATTCTGTAACATGGCAATCATTAGCTCTTCTTGATCTTTGAGGCTCTGTTGATTTATACTTCTTCCCAATCTTCCCGTTGGAAAGTAGCCGTTGAAATCTATTCAAATTTCCTCGTAGATCTCGAGTTTTTTGGTGCAGACTGCAGATGTGACATGATATCTTTTTCTAACTTTTTGACACTGCAGTTTACTATTTCACCTACCCCATCGGAGATGTCACTTTCATGTCTCTCAGGCGGTGTAGTCAACTTTATTTCTTCCTTCCGATTTCTAAATCAGAGGTTGTCCTTTTGCATCGATGCTCTCGATAAGCTCTATTCGAATATCAATCTCCAGATTGAGCCGTTGCCACTGCCTCAACCTTCAGTTGTTCGAACTCTATGATTCAGATGCATATCTTCTTGGACTTGATCGTAGTGTCTTGTTGACTGTTGTTTCTTGACTTGTAGAGTTAACACTACGATCTTGAAGAGTGCTCATTAGATCTCTAATGTGGAACACCTCTTCCTTTTCTAGCAAAGTGCTTTTTAGTACTTACGTTTTGCCTCATTTCGTTCCCAGATCATCGATGGCTTGACTTCTTGCTCTGGCCCCTTCTGAATAACAAGACACTTCAGATTTGTGGCGTGTCCAAATTTCGCTTTCTCCTTGTGATCTCCGTTCACTTATCATCAATGGGTGACCCAATGCTTAATCACTTTAGCCTTGTTATTCAGAGGCTAACCAGTATCTTTGTGTATACTCCATCAGTTTCTTCTTTGTATGGAAAACACTACGATCCTGGTTACTTCAAAGATAATTATCATCTTTCCACTTGACAGCTACTGCATATGCTGACCTTCCTTAGTCAGCTACTGAAGTTTTCTTATGATCATCTTGTGGAAGACTTCATCTTAAATGGCTTCACAACTCAATCTGGATGCTGATTGGGTTGATGTTTAGATCTTGCATGCCATTCATTGAATGCACTCTGGCTTCCTTTAGGTTAGATGCATCTTTGTAGTACCAACCAGAAGCTTCATTCCTATAGATATTCTGGGAGTGCTCAATTGTTGAGAATCATTTTTTCTCAACGATTCTCCCTAGGCTTTGTGAGCACATCTGTTGAGATCTTAGCTCTATATTCTACGATTTAGCTTTGACTGTGCAGACACTACGACTCCGAGATCAGATCTTGACACTATGATTTCTGTCGTTGTGCTTGTTGTCTTCATCTGATCTTGCTCGACTACGATCTCTGCCTTTGATGCGATTAGTATAATCTACGACTCCGAGTGTAGTCTACGATTCTTGACTTGGCTTCGACAGATGCTCGGTCGACTCGTAGGCAGACTGTCTCTACGATTCTGAACATGACTTCCTCAGCAGACTACAGCTCCGAGGAAGTGCTCCTCGACACACTACGATCCTTCCTCGTTTCTCCTGGCAGTCAACGAACTCCGAGATCTACTATCTTGTAGACTATGATTCTACATTGATAGCTCTCGAGTTATCCTTGACTTTCCTGGAAGACTACAATTTCTGGTGCAGTGATCGACGATCAAACAAGCCTATCTATTCATTATAAGATCAACCTAACATGCTTGATCTTTCTATATTTGTAGTCCTTGTACATCATTTCTTTTTAAGGGCTTTACAAAGTTGTTTTGCTTATGTAGGATCAACCTAACATATTTGATCAATTCATTCTAAGTCCATGTACATATGTTTCTATATTCTATCAGAGTACTTTACAACTTTTTTTAATGCAAGCATACTTGCATATTCATTCACATGTATATTATAATCAAATAATATATATAAATAGGAATATCATTCACATGTTTATTCCTGACAGAATTGGTTATAATCCTATGCATAAAAAGGGTGATATGAAAATGTTAAAATCAAAATCATGTTTTAGATTAAATTATTGCTCACCGTTTACAACATGTAGAAATTGTGGTATTAAAGGTTACTTGGACATAAACTGTTTTAAGAAAAATAAGATTAAAAAGGTATGGGTTAAAAAGAATGATTTACGTGCAACTAACATTAAAGGACCCAAAAAGATGTGAGTACCAAAAGGATGAATTATCTTTTCTTAACAGGTATGTCTAAAGGAAATGGTTCCATCTCAAAAATAGATTCTTGATAGTGGATACTCTCGTCACATGACTGGTGAAAAATCAAAGTTCATGGAGCTAAAAATTAAGAAGAAAAATGGGACAGTTACATTTGGAGATAATCGAACCTGCGAAATAATCGGAAAAGGTAAAATAGGAAATCAATATTGATAATGTACATCTTGTCAATGGACTTGAATTTAATCTTATTAGTATCAGTAAATTGATGGATAATGGTCATCAAGTTAGTTTTGAAAAAGAAAAATGCACTATTTCTTATGGTACTAACAATGTTACTCTAGTTGCACAAAGAGAAGGAAATATATATACTATTGATTTTGAGCAACATGATGAAGAACTATGTCTTGCATCTGTACAAGATGAGGCTAATTTATGGCATAAGAGAATGGGACATGTTCACATGGATTTAATCAAGAAATTATCCTCAAAGAATTTTGTTAAAGGGTTGTTTAAGATAAAGTATGAAAAGAAAGGAATTTGTGTTCCTTGTCAACTTGGGAAACAAGTAAGAACTTCGTTTACAGCAAAGAACATGGTATCAACTTCCTCTCCTTTACAATTACTTCATCTTGATCTATTTGGACCAGAAAGATATGTTAGTATAAATGGTAAGTTTTATGCATTTGTAATAGTAGATGATTTCTCTAGATATATATGGTACTATTTTTGAGAACTAAAGATGAAGCATTTAAAGAATTTGAGAAATTGATAAGAAATTTGGAAACAAAGTATAGTCTCAAACTTGTAAAGATAAGAAGTGATCATGGTACTGAATTCCAAAAAGACTTTATAATATTTTGTGATAAAAAAGGAATTAGTCATGAATTTTCAGCCCCTAGAACCCCTCAACAAAATGGTGTTGTATAAAGAAAGAATGGGACATTACAATAAACAGCTAGAACTTTATTACAAGAAAGTAAACTTCCTAAAAAGTTTTGGGCCGAAGATGTAAACACCTCTTGCTATGTTTTGAATAGAGTACGTATTCGTCCAATCATTTTGAAGACTCCTTATGAACTTTTAAATAATAAGATTCCTAATATAGGTTATTTCAAAGTTTTTGGATCTAAATGTTTTATACTAAATACTAGTGATAACTTGGGAAAATTTGATGCAAAATCTTATGAAGACATTTTCATTGGTTATTCACAAAATAGTAAAGCTTATCGTGTATTTAATATTAACAAGTTTTGTGTTGAAGATGTTCACATTACATTTAATGAAACTCACAATGATCTTCCAAAAGAAAGAGATGAGGATGCAGGAAATTTGGAGATTTCAATGAATCCAGCAAACCAAAAAAATCTATTCAGCAAACCGAATGAACAAATCCAGCGAGCTAATTTGGAAAACTCGCAAGGAGTAGAATAAGGAACAACACAAGAGCTTGAAGCAGATTTCCCTTAACAAGAAGAGGTAATACATGATGTACAAATGCCAAAGACATCTAGATATCTCAAGAATCATCCACCAGAAAACATCATTGGAGATATAAACAAAGGAATCATCATAAGGAGAGGATTGCAAAATCAATGTGCATTCTCTGCATTTCTATCACAAGTGGAGCCAAAGAATGCTAAAGAAGTTATCCTAGCTAAAAGTTGGCTAATGGAAATGGAAGAATAACTTCAACAATTTGAATGATGCCAAGTCTGGGAACTTATGCCCCTCCTGAAGATGTTTCTATCATTGGAAAGAAGTGGGTATTCAAGAATAAGCTTGATGAGTATAGCACAATCACGCGTAACAAAGCAAGGCTAGTAGCTCAAGGATACAATCAATAAGAAGGGATCGACTACGAAGAAACTTACGGCCCAGTTGCTAGACTAGAGTCCATTCGAATCCTGTTAGCATTTGTTTGTTACAAGAAGTTCACACTTTATCAAATTGACGTAAAGAGCGCCTTCCTCAACGGATACATCAATGAAGAGGTATATGTAAAACAGCCTCCTGGATTTGAACATGAGAGGTATCCAAACCATGTCTATAAGTTAAAGAAAGCTCTCTATGGGCTAAAGCAAGCTCCAATGGCCTTGTACGAAAGGTTGAGTAAGTATTTAATTTCAAATGCTTTTATTAGAGGAAAAATTGATTCTACATTATTTATTAGGCATAAAAATAAAAATATTATTATTTACAAATATATGTAGATGATATAATTTTTGGTTCTACTAATGATTTCCTTTGTGAGTGGTTTTCTAAGTGTATGCACAAGGAGTTCGATATGAGTCTAATGGGAGAACTTAACTACTTTTTGGGACTTCAAATGAAGCAAACAAAGGAATAAATCTATATACATCAAACCAAATATACAAAAGAGCTACTCAAAAGGTTTGGTTTTGAAGGACCCAATTCAAAGGCTACACCAATGAGCACTTCAATAAAGCTTTCAATTGACGAAAAAGGTATAGATATGGAAGTAACTAAATATCGAGGTATGATTGGATGTTTATTATATTTAACTGCATCTAGACCAGATATTATGTATAGTGTATGTCTGTGTACTCGTTTTCAAGCAAAACCTAAAGAATCCCACTTACAAGCTGTTAAAAGAATTTTTAAATATTTAAGTGGTACTATCAATTTGGGGTTATTTTATCCAATCTACAATCATTTTGAACTAATAGGCTACTTAGATGTTGACTATGCAGGATGTCAAATTGATAGAAAAAGCACAAGTGGTGCTTGCACATTTTTAGGTCACAGTCTTGTGATGTGGCATAGTAAAAAGCAAACTTCAGTTGCATTATCAACCACTGAGGGTGAATATCTAGCTGCAGGGAGTTGCTGCTCTCAAATTTTATGGTTAAAACAAACTCTATGTGACTTTGATGTTTTATGTGATAATGTGCCTATTTACTGTGATAATTCTAGCACTATTGACATATCAAAAAATCTTGTTTTGCATTCACGCACAAAACATATAGAAGTTAGATATCATTTTCTAAGGGATAATGTTTCAAAAAGCTTAATTAAATTAATTTTTATTCCAATAGAAAAATAATTGGCAGATATTTTTACCAAACCCCTAAGTGAAGAAAGATTTTGCATGCTAAGGAGAGAACTTGGAATGTGCATGGTATAAATATTAATTACGTACTAAAATATTTCATGCATAAAATATTTCAAATCTATAGTATGTGACAACCCCAAAATAGGTCCATTCCATCCAACCCATTCTGAGTCGCTAAATATATGGTACAGAAAACAACTACAACTTTATTACAACAATTGTCGTGCAAAATACAACAACACATATGCTGTGAGTTTGGATACAAATATATACCAACTGTGACTCATGTCTCAATCGTGGACAGCACCTCACAATGACACCTTACATAAAGGTATCAAAAACTATTTTAGAAATTAGAATATTTGGGAAGTGCTCAAGGAAACCTTCGTACATGGGAGGCCATGTGTCTAGGTTATGATAGATATCATATGGCCGCGTAATTATCCTTGGTTGATTTAATAGACCCCAAAGAAAAACAAGAAGATTACTATCATATTCTTCCCAATGGTAAATCTTCTCTTGACATATCATTATCTCCACTGTCTCTAATTGAGAATTATACTTCAAACAAACACCAAGATTATATAGGTAGTGCTCGTAGATATACTCAGCAAATGGATGTGCACAACCCTGTCTTATGATGACACGAGGTTGTATATCATTAGACATCTTGTATGATAGTGACAAAACACCCTTCAAACGTTGGGTTCGCCTCACCCTATTTGATTCACCAAATATAACTACTAAATGATGACCACCATTCTATTCCCTTGTTACCCTTGCTCGACCCAGCTACACTCTTATTACCTGAAAGGAATTGTGAAACAGAAGGGTGAGCACAACTAGCCCAGTAAAGAATATCATGACTAAAGATAATTAAATTATCAATATCCTTCATCAGAATAAATCAGAGATTTAGAACATATGGTAGATGACAAAACTTTTCAACCATAGTTGCAGCGAAACGAGCAATCCATTAGAAGAGTCAAATAGACCATAAAATCTATTATCTTCTCCATGTTAAAAGTCCCCCAACAATGTTTTATCCCTGTAACATCAATCAACAATTCCTGTCCACAATCACTTGTATAACTCATAATCGTAATTGTAGTTCTAAATTCTTTTTCTCATCTAGGATAAAGATAATTTTCATCACCTGAAACATCAAAGATCATGGTTATACCAAATCACAAAGTTCATGTTCATAATCATACTAATAAATTTATCTTTTGCACTACTACCAAAGATATTCATCAACAAGTCATCTTTGCACCATGTGCCAAAGATATTCAACAAAACAGTCATCTTTGCATTACGAGCCAAAGATATTCATCAACAACTCATCTTTGCACTACAAAGCAAAGATATTCATTATCATTTCATCTTTGCACTACTGATAGCAAAAAGATATTCAATAACAGTCATCTTTTGCACTACATGCCAAAGATATTCAACAACAGGTCATCTTTGCACTACGGTCCAAAGATATTCATCAACAATTCATATTTGCACTACAGGCCAAATATATTCATATCTCAAAGAAATATATAATCATTTCAGAATTTATATAAACAATAATTATAACCATGTTAATCAATTCATCTTTACACTTAAGCTAAAGATATTCAATTATAAATTCAATGGTCATGATAATACCAGTTAACAATTCATCTTTGCACTACAGGCCAAAGATATTCCTCAGTCACGATCATACCAATAATTTACCCATCTTTACACTCAAATGAAAGAGAAATTCAACATCAGGGTTATAAAAATGTTATATATGATAATAAAAATAATATGATCAACAACTGCATTTATTTTCAAGAGCAACAATCATAAATCAACGATAATTTGGTCAGAAAAAGAAACCAATTTTTGTCATGAATAGTAACTCGTAAATAGTAACTCGTGAATAGTAACTCATGAATAGTAACTCATGAATAGTAATTCGTGAATAGTAACTCGTATTCGTACATAGTACCATATACGTAAATAATGTCATATACGTAAATAGTGTCATATACATGAATAGTGTCGTATACGTGAATAGTGCTGTATACGTGAATAGTAACCCCGGCTCAAAAAGGTAGAAATTCTACAATAAAATTCATACCAATATTTCAGTATAATGATATTGAAAGAATAACATCATTATGAAGAATATAACATCCCTTAATATCCTTTACTATCCCTTACCTCAAAAGAACAGTACTTCTGACTGGATATCGGATATGACGCTGAAGGAAACTTGCACTGATGAATAGCAACTCACCAAGTATCTAAATACTCACAAAATACACTCGATAATCTAGAGAGAAAACTTATGAATTCTGATGTGATTTTTAATTCTAACTTAGCCTTCTATTTATAGGAAAATGTTAGCACGCCGAAGCAGACTTGCCCTGTAACCTGATGGCTTTATCTGCTACTATTCTACCCACCAAAAATCAGCCACCATCCCCAACAACCAAAAGTGGGGCCCACCCATTTCTAGAATTTTCCACCAAAATCATTTATAAACCTAATTTCCGAATCAGTTAGCTCTTAAAATTCATAACAAATTATACGTTCATTTTTAACGGTTCAAAATTTGTGGACATATACTCAACTCATATATGTATAACATATCCAAAAATCATAATGATCTAACGGCAGGATCAAAATTATAACTCACGCAATAAAGCTGTAAGAACACCGATTTGATCTTTTAATACCTCCAATCCGACAAAATACTAATAAAACACCTTAACATTAACTCTTTCATTTAAAACCACATAAATAAATCAATCATTTATATCCACATCAAATAAATATTTCCTTATCATATAAATCAATAATTAATTATTCACAAATAATATTACAGAATCACAATAATGACAACCAGGCAGTTCCCAGGAAAGAGGGGGCTTTCCGATAAGGATTTCTCCTTACTGTCGCGCAATTAGGTGACCAAACCTCTCCTTGATAGAACTTTCTAGACATTGCCAATAATGCTATCAAATAATATTATTCCAAATAATATGAATTATTGATCTGATAATGGAGATGTTGTGCAGTGACAATTATTGAGCAACAATAATATAAAATATTAACGCAGCAATTATTGAATCAATAATTGAGTAGTGCCTTCTTACGTAAGAATCAATAATTCAAAAATAATGTGCAATACCGTGTGCTACTGTGCAACAACGCGTATTACTTTACTTTACCCACTAGGTATTCCAACAGTGTTAACGGTAACAACTACACCGTTATTTGTAAAAACTTAAATTTGTTATTTTCTTTATCCGACAGTTATTTTGTTATGGGGCCCACAAATGGTTGCGCCGTCGTACGAATATTCCCCGATAGAAATAATATTCCACGACCAAACGAATATTTCCCGACAAAAATAAGTATTTTATAGCCACTTGCTTATTTTGAAAAATTTCAAATATCACCCTTAACTTTAACTTTTATCAATTTAACTATTTACTAAATAGAAAAATTGAATACTTTTATTTCATAAAATTCAGGGTCTTACATAGTATATCTGCATGTTATGATTTTAAATGCGTCCTGTTGATATACATTATCTATTCATAAACGAAGGCTAAGAGAGACGTATCTGTTTGGCACAATTCACGGTAGATATAATTATGGGTTTTGAAATTTGAAAAGACAAGAGCTGAGGGTTATTTATCTTTTTAAGGAGTCTGTTCGGCGTCCAACACTTCTTATTAAACATAGAACTCCTCTTCTTCTCACGCATACTCAGAAATTTTCTATTGTTCTTGAGCACTTTAATTTCTGCAACGATTATGAAGACTCGCACCAAAAACAATCACCTGGAATTACCATTAAAGAAGGAAAAAAGTCTCGATCTTCTTACACAGTAAGATCGCTGAAGAAGTCCAAAAGACAAACTCGCTAGACATCTGTGCATGTCTCGTCCGATGACTTTGATGGGTCTTATTCTAGTTTTTCCTTCCTGAAGTTTTCTGCTTCTAGTTAGAAAGAGAAGCCCCCACAATCTCCTGGTTCGGAGCCTCCTTCGTCTCAACCAAAGTCGTCATCTAATCTGGTAAACCCTTTCTCTGCTACTTCCGATTTACCAGATAATTTCTTTCGGGGTCAAAGTTTTGAAGCCCGCTTCAAAACTTCTATTGATACCAAAAAGTTTGTTTATGAAAAAATTATGGATTTATTCTATTTCAAAAATTCTTCTTTAGAAAAACTTTTCACTTCTTATGGTATTTCTGCTATGCTCTTTCCCCCCACTAGGGCTTATCCTCGGTTGATACAACAGTTTTATACTAATCTAGAATGTAATGGGGATTGTTACACGTCTTTTATGAAGGGAAAATCTCTGTTTTTCACAGTTGTTGATTTTGGAAGTATTTTTGATATTCCTTCTTCGGGTCCTTGTCCTTTTACCCTCAAGGGTGCTGCTAATATACCCTTTCCTCCTCTTGAGCAACTTCGCATTGTGATGAATGATTCATCCTTGACTACTCTGTTCACTCCCAAAACCGTTGATGTCTGTCCAACCGCATGCATCTTACATAAATTGATTCGTTATAATCTATTTCCACGAGTAGGTGGTGGAGCAGATTTTACTTATCAAGATCTTGTGGTTGTTGCTATGATTTTAAAAGGAGTTAGTTTTAATATTTCTCCCATGATGTTGTCCCACATGCTCAGTTTCATTTGACAAGTCAAAAAATGTCTTCCTTATGATTTATTTCTGACAAAAATGTTTCAGCATTTTAAAAATTTTCTTGATGATGAAATTGTGGTTTCACACAATGAATTCATTGACTCTGCAAATTTAAAACAATCTCATATCATGTTTTTTGATGGTCTGTTTGTTCAGATTGCTCCTGATCCTATCCCTATTCCACCAAGTTCTGTATCATCTGACTTACCATCTGATACTCCTACTTCCTCTACTCCTCCCAGTTCATCAGTCTCATCTCCAGAATTAGTCCATTTATTGACTCAAATTCTTAAGAATCAAGAGTTCATGTGTACTGATATTCTTGATATTAAACACAGACTTTTGGTTTTGGAAAAAGGGAAATTTCCCATTCAAACTAATGATTTGAAACAATGTTTTCCCAAATAGAAGATGAGTTTGTTGATTTACAAGCTGGTTTTGAGTTACAAACAGTTGCTATGGTTGAAGCCCTTCAAAGGAAGATCAACATGAATTCTTGTCAATTAAGACAAGAACTTAAGTTTGTTAGCTATCAAATTGGAGAATTTGTTGATTTTATATTTGTTCGTATGAATGACGTTGGTAGGAAGCTGCATTTTGACAGGATATACTCTCCATTTCCGGAATGGCCTCAATGCAATTGGATGGCCGAGTACGTTGGAGATTTTCTAGACTTGCCTCTACCAAATGAGACTTTTATTCCTCGTGCACCTAGGTTTTCTTATGAATTTTCTATGGAAGAAAGGCTTCATCATCTTCTGCATCGTCACTATTTCACTTCTCGTCCTCTACCCGTGGTACATGTTGACGACATTGACATATGATGCTCTTTTTGTTGATGACAAAGGGGGAGACTGTGAGATCCCAAATTTTATGAAATGAAAGTATTCAATTTTTTTATAATTATTATTTTATTTAGTAAATGGTTAAATTGAGAAAGGGTTAAAGTTAAGGGTGATATTTGAAAATTTTACAAAGTAAGCAAGTTGTTATTCGTGTGTTCGGGAATATTTGATTGGTTCAGAATATTCGTTTTCACGCTGAGAGAATATTCGCTCGACTCAACATAATCATTGGTGGACCCCCGCTTAACGGAAGTATTGTCGTATTTAGAAAATGACAGATTTATCTTTTATTAAAAATAACGGCGAAAGTGTTACCGTTAGAACTGTTGAACTACCCGGTAGTAAAAGTACAGTAATACGCATGGTTGCATAGTAGCACACGGTATTGATTATTGATGCTTACGTAAGAAGTCACTCAGTTATACTCAATTATTGCTACAGTAATTGCTGCATCATATCTCTCATATTATTGATTCAATTATTGTCACAGTATCATCTGTATAATATGTTATATTATTAAATCAATAATTGAGACGACAAAGTTATTCATATTATTATTTGCAATATTGACAATGTCTAGAAGTTCTGTCAAGGAGAGGTTTGGTCACCTAATTGCGCGTTAATAAGGAGAAATCCTTATTGGAAAGCCCCCTCTTTCCTGGGAACGACCTGGTTGTTAAATATTGAGAGTTATAATATTAATTATGAATAAGTTCGTGTTGATTAAAGATGAAATTGATAGTTCCATTGTGTTGGGATTATTAGTGTTAGTGGAAATCAACATTTATTTCGATAATAATTGATGTCTGGAAGTTATATTGACCAATCGGGTAATTAATCGGATAAATGAGCAATTAATTGCTATTAATTCATATGATTATAACTATTTATTCACATGTGTATACTATTGAATCACATTCATTTACTATTAGGGGAGTTGGTGCAAGTTTGATAATACTTGCATGAGTAAGTTAAAAATGGAGGTATAAATGAAGGTACTATACTATAACTATTTTTTTCACATGTTTAGAACTATTGAGTCACATGATTTACTATTGATTCACATGATTTACTATTAGGGGAGGTGGTGCAAGTTTGATAATACTTGCATGACTAAATTAAAAATGAAGGAAAAGATGAAGGCATTATACTGTAATATTTTGAGCCCCAATATATGCAATTATGGAAACTATATTTTTCTATAAATAGAAGCTCATTCCTTCATTATTTTTCACCAATTCACTAAAGCTATAGAGCAATTATTATAGAGAGAAATTATAGAGAGAAGAAGAAGAAAAGTCCCGCTACCTCACTATTCCAAAGATCCGCTTTTCTAAGGTAAGGGGTATTATTTCTTTCGTATTTATGAAGAGAGCTATTGTTATTCCATTCCTTATTATTATGTTGGAATAACCTGTCTATGCGAAGTACCGCATACATGGTGAAATTTCTTCCATTATTCCATTCTTTATTATTATGTTAGAATAACTGCCTACATCAAGTACCGCATACATCGTGGTGAAATTCTTCCCGTTATTCCATTCTTTATTATTCGGTTGGAATAACTCATGCATGCGGATTACGCATGACCTGGTTCCATTCTTAATTATTCTATTGGAATATCCGTCTCGTATGTAATTACTCAGCTTGACTGGTTCCATTCGTTATTATTATTCATTGGGAATAACCCCGTATGCAATTCATCGCATGCATGGTGAATTCTTTTGTTATTCTATTCTTTATTATTCATTGAAATAACCTATCTATGTGGATTACAAGATGCATGGTGAATGATCCTTCGTATTCATTCTTTATTAAATTGAGGAAATGATCCGCTCACGTGGATTATCGCATATATGGTGAAAATCCATTTGCGATTTCAGTATATTCTATTATACTCGTATGAGATATCATTTCTTTTGTACTCGTCATGGAATATCATTTTCTTTGGTATTTTTTTATGAGTTACTATTCACCCGATTACTATTCACTCTAGTATTATTCACTCGGGTATTCGGGGCACTTTTCGTGTCGGAGTACTATTCATGAGTTACTATTCACGGGTTAGTATTAACCCAAATTACTATTCACCCAAATATTATTCACTCGGGTAATTGGGGTACTTTTCATGTCGGGATACTATTCACGAGGTACTATTCTCGAAGTACTATTCATAGGGTACTATTGTGGGGTACTATTTACCCGAAAAATATATTTCTTTTCTGTCCAAATTATTTTTGGTACATGAATATTATTCTTGAATTTTACTCCCAAAGCAAAGATCATGTTGACAATTTGGATATTTTTAAATTCGGATAAATTTAAAGTCTTTAATATTTATCCTTGATTTCATTTTATTAATGCTTATATCATTGTCATCATCCTCATGTTTATATTATGATGAAAGTCATCTTTTCGCTTACGTGCATAGATGGACCTGATTATTATCTGAAGTTTTATTGTATAGATATCTTCGCTTACGTGCAAAGATGGATCGTTGATTATTGGTTTTATGATTGTATATCTTTGGCTTACGTGCAAAGATGAATTATTGATTGATGAGTATCTTTAGCTTATGTGCATAGATGAGCTGTCTATTGGTATGATTATGACCAGGGGTCATTCGGTATAATCATGACCCGTAATGTTATAGATGATGTGGTAAAGTCCTCATTGGCCCATAAAGTGTATTGATGGATGATTATTGGTATGATTATAACCGAGGATTATTCGGTATAATCACGACCATTGATGATTACATGAATATCCTTGGCCGTAGTGTAGGGATGATTCGATGATGTGGATTATTTATTAAGCTGAGTCTCAGTGATAAAATATTGATTATACACTTTTAATTCGTAAAAGATGGTAGATATCATGCTCTACTTGACTCTTCTAAAATACAGTTGTATGTCTTTGGCATGTAGTGCAAAGATGAATTGTTAATGAATATCTTTAGCTGTAGTGCAAAGATGAATTTATTAGAATGATTATGAAGCAGGAATTGTGATTTGGTATAACCATGATTTTTGATGTTTTGGTGAAGATAGGTGATGAAAATTATCTTCGCCCTGGTGCGAAGAGGAATTTAGAATCACAATTATAATTATGAGTTATTCATATAATTGTGGACAGAAATTGTTGATTGATGTTACAGGGATAAAACATTATTGGTGGGCTTTTAACATGGAGAAGATAATAGACCTGATGGTCTATTTGACTCTTCTAATGGATTGCTCGTTCCGCTGCAACTATGGTTGAAAAGTTTTATCATCTACCATATGTTCTAAATCTCTGATTTATTACTGATAAAGGGTATTGATGATGTAAATTATCTTTAGTCATGATATCATTTATTGGGCTAGTTGTGCTCACCCTTTTTGCTTCATAATTCCTTTCTGGTAATAAGAGTGTAGCTGGGTCGAGCGGGGGTAACAAGAGAATAGAACGGTGGTCTATAGCTATTGAGGTTCTCCCTAAATAGTATGGAAATAATTTTATTGAGAACTTTAGATAAGTGTGCGGTATTGTATACGTCATTTGATATTTAATTTTAGTGAACCGAATAGGGTGAGGTGAACCCAACTTTGGAAGGGTGTTTTGCCACTATCATACAAGATGTCTAATGAAATACAACCTCGTGTTATCATAAGACAGGGTTGTGCACATCCACTTGCTGAGTATATCTACGAGCACTACCTATATGATCTTGGAGTTTGGTTGAAATAAAATTTTCAATTGCAGACAATGGAGATAGTTATATGTCAAGAGAAGACTCACCATTGGAAAGAACATGATAGTAATCTTCTCATTTTTCTTTGGGGTCTATTGGGTCAACCAAGGATAATTCTGTGGACATATGATATCTATCATAACCTAGACGCATGGCCTCCCATGTACGAAGGTTTCCTTGAGCACTTCCCAAAGATTTTAATCTCTAAAACAGTTTTTGATTGTACTTTTATGTAAAGTACCATTGTAAGGTTGTGGTCGAGGCACCATGAGAGTTACATACATTTGTATTAAAACTCACAGTTTAACTGTGGGTCGTATTCGCATTTACGTTCAACAGTTGTATAAATGAAGTTTGTATTTGATTTTTATAGTATGATATCTGGCGACTCAGAGTGGGTTGTGTGGACCTATTTTGGGGGCGTCACAAATGGTATCAGAGCTTAGGGATATTGTCGCTGGCAGAGATATGAGTCTAGAACTAGGAGGGGAGAGACAAGTAATATACTTCGCTAGTGTGTGACTTACCTAAGCTGAAATTATTTACTTGATAAGTTGACAATTTGTGATATGTCAATTAACCTTTGTTTTGAAGATATATTCTAGAATGATATCTGAAATACAGGAGATGAGTAATGGGAAAATCATGATACAGAGGAAATAACCGGGAAGGTACAATCCGAAAAGGAAGCAAGGTATTCTCATCTCTTCAAACTACCAGGTACGTAAATTTCGAGGGCGAAATTTCATAAGGAGTGGAGATTGTGAGATCCCAAATTTTATGAAATAAAGTATTCAGTTTTTTTATAATTATTATTTTATTTAGTAAATGGTTAAATTGAGAAAGGGTTAAAGTTAAGGGTGATATTTGAAAATTTTACAAAGTAAGCAAGTTGTTATTCGTTGTGTCGGGAAATATTCGTTTTCACAGAGAATATTCGTTCGACGGCATAATCATTGGTGGACCCCCCAACGGAAGTATTATCGTATTTAGAAAATGACAGATTTATCTTTTATTAAAATAATTACGAAAGTGTTACTCATTAGAACTGTTGAACTACGGTAGTAAAAGTACATTAATGGCATTGGTTGCATAGTAGTTACTACGGTATTGATTATTGATACTTACGTGAGAAGTCACTCGCTTATACTCAATTATTGCTATAGTAATTGGCCGCATCATATCTCTCATATTATTGAATCAATTATTGTCACAAAGATCATCGTGAATAACCCGATATTTTCTATATAAATAAATAAGAAATTTTTGCGTATAATTTTTATTATTATTATTTTAAGGATGAGGATTTGTACAAGATAATGTGTATATGTATTTATGTGGTAAATAAAAATATATTTATTACATAAATGTTTATAAATAATTTTATTTTAGAATTATTAATTTTTATAAAGTATATTCTTATAATAATTAATTTATAGTAGAAATATATTTATTAATTATTTTCCATGAAAATATAATCATATATTATTTAAATAATATATGAAAAGATTTTTAGAATAAATTATAATAATTATTTTTCTATATGAATTTTAGTACAAATTATTAAGTTAATTATTTTACCTTAATTATTAAGGTTAAATATGGAAGAATAAATCAGATATGGAATCCAAACCCTAATTTTGGATTATTATCAAGGAATGAGAATAATAATATAATATTAATTATATTTTGATTTTTCAGTGCTATAATTATGTACTGTATGTACGTAGTAATGATGGTTGGTCAATTATGGTGTTAAATTTCAAAACCCTTATATTAATTGGTTAAACCCTAGTTTTACTGGGGGGGAAACCCTAATTTGAAAATTAATTGTGAGTTTAAGACTGTTATATAACTATGTTATATGTGTTATGTTGTGTATTATATAATGCTTTGATTAATTAGATAAACCCTAATTAAATCTAGAAACCCTAAATAATTTTTAGAAAATCCTAATTATAATTTGATAACCCTAATTACCAAAAGAATAAACCCTAATTGCTATTTTAGCAATGTTAATTATAATTAGTGATATTAAGCCCTAATGTTCATGTATAGTGTAATTAGAAAATTAAACATAATTAGAAAACCCTAATTTCAAAATTTTAGAAACTAAAATTTATTTAATATTAATTTTGAGCAAACCCTAAATTGGAAATCCTATATTTGATTTGTGCTAAACCTTAGGGTTAAACCCTAAGGCTCAAACCCTAAGAGTTTGTAAGGATGACAAGAATACCTTAAAATTTCAAGCCAAAAGACCTTTTTACCGTTAGTTGTATTATTGAAGCTAGTATAGGTTTTGACATTAGGGGAGGTTGGTGACCAAATCTAACAACCCCATGTGATGAAAAATCGATGTAAATCGACCACTAGGAGATTACCATTACATTACACCTTGCTCTATATATAGATTAAAGAGAGAGAAAAATTCATTTGTTACCCCCATTTGGCACAAGTGCTCAACCTAGACTCTCTCTCTCTCTCTTAAACCAACGAAATCATAATACAAATCAGTCCCATATTCAAGCCCCATGAACACCATAACCAAATCAGAAGCCAGAAATCAAGATTCGTTCATAAGAGGTATAAAACCCTAGCATGATTTCTGTCCAAAAATTTGATGTTTGATGTTGTTTTTTTTTTGTGTTAAACATGTTAGATATAGTGTCTAAGGATGATCTGGGTTGCTAGATGTTAGATCCATAACATCTAGAGACTCGGATTTGAAGATTTACAAACTCTGGAAAATGTTCAAACTATGGTCTGACAACCAATGTCAGTGGCCACAGATCCTTGTTCATGTATGATTTTTGTTGTTTAAAGGTTTAAATATGTAGTCTGACATGTAGTCTTTTATCTGGAACAAGAATCAGACTTAGATCGGGTCTATATTGCACGATATTGTTAGTCAAAAGTCGTTGACCGACCATGACTAGACAAAATCTGGGTAACCCAGATCTTGCCCAGAAATGGTCTGATAAGACTTTAGACGCCTCTGATCTCGTAACGTATTATTGCTTTGTGTTTGTTATTGTGATATGGTTATTGTATGGTAGTTATACTACATGTTGATGCTCTTAGATCGTTTTTATCACAAACATACTGGAATTGGGGGATGGTTAAACCAGAAGAAAGTCCATTGGATGAGCTTTCAGGTAACTAGAAAAAAGTTCATGAAATGATTTCGACATGGTTGGACGGACTTAACTTTGCTTGGCATTTATTTGTTGTTAGGATGATTGGATGTAATGGATCTCTGCTATTGTATGTTGGCTACAACACGCAATCTTTAAATCACTAAAACATTGCAAGGATTACAAGTTGTGGAAGCCCGAACATGAGTGAAGCCGAATTGTTCTTCATTTCTGGGTAACCCAGAAAATGAAGAATGGCTCTGACAACATATTTAGGCCCTCAGATCTCGTTGGTTATGCAAGTTATGATGATGTTTATTGTTGGATCGTGTAGTCTTGTATTTGTACTACATAATCTGACAAACAACAGACCCAGAAACACAACACACACTAAATTAAGCTTGGTCAAACAAGGAACCTCGAAACTGTCTATGGAGTTCTGGGTTTGGCCAAGAACAACTCAATAACACCTATAGCGACAGTTTCGTCGCTATAGGGCCCTTTAGCGAGAGATATTTTTGGAAATTAATTATTTTAATTAAATAATTACGAAGAATCATTTTTTAATTATTAAAAATACAAAATAAATTATTTTAAATTCTGAAAATTAGTTTTTAATTATTTTAAATATATTTCATAAATATTTAATATTTTTGGATTTTTAAAGGTATTTAATTTATTTAATTCTAATATTAAATAAATTATTTAAAAATAATTTTAATACTTGAAAAATCATTTAAAATTATATTTTGATATAAGAAAATATTTTAAGTTATTTTTAATGACTTTTAATATTTTGTGATGAAATTCATTAATAAATTAATATTAATGATAATTAAGTTATTTACTAAATGAATTAAATAAATTAATTAAAAATCATTTTATTATATTAAAATCATTTTAAATAATAATAAGGTATTTAAAAATATTTTAAGTTATAAAATATAACTTTTAATATTTAAAGATAAATTTCATTAATTAATTATTATTAATGATATTAAAGTTATTTAATAATTATATTTAATTTAGTTTAAAAATGATTTTAATATTATAATAATCATTTTAAATGAAAATAAAGTGTTTAAAGATATTTTAAGTTATAAAATATAACTTTTAATATTTAAAGGATAATTTCATTAATAATTTAATATTAATAATTATTAATTTATTATTAATGATATTAAATTTATTTAATAATTATATTAAATAAATAGTTTAAAAATGGTTTTATTAATTTAAAAATCATTTAAAAGGATATAAATGAATTAAAAATATTTTAAGTTATAATTAATGACTTTTAATATTTTGATAAATAAAACATTAATACTTTAATATTAATGATAATTATTTAAAAATGATTTTAAATGTTTTAAAAATCATTTTAAGGGTAATATTAATACTTTAAAAGTATTTTAAGTTATTATAAATAACTTTAATATTTTGGAAATGATTTCATTAATAGTTTAATATTAATTAAATATTAATGATAATAGGATTATTTAATATTTAAATCATTTAATAATGATTAGATGTTTGAAAATTCATGATAAATTATAATAAATGTTTTAAAATTATATTAAGTTATTTAAAAATAATATATGATACTTACAGGATATTAAGTTACTGAGAATGAGAGTCTTAGACTCGATAATTACGATAAAAGTTGTTAAATTTTGCAAGCGTATTTTAAAAAATTGATCTGGACTTAGATAATTTAATTAGATATGTGATTATTTGTGATTGATGGTTTGTTAAACATAGGTAATAATGTGATTAGGTTATGTCTTTGATTGCGAAATGCGATTACTATGTGTTTATAGTATATTGTTCTAATCGAACGAATGATCGAATAATGATAGGTCGTGATATAAAAAGATAAAACTAAGTTGTGAGCTGTAAAGGGTAGATCGTCAAATGATATCTTACCTTTGCATTTTCTTTATCTGATGGACATGAGTAAGAATATTTATGAATTATATTATTATTTATATCTGATTATTAACCTTATATTATATCGCTCATTGATTATCAACATGTTAGTATATAGTAAATTAGGATATATATTATGTTCGTTAATTTCTATAAATGGTTATCTGAGTGTCCCCACTTGGATAATCATTATATTTAATCACATGTTGATACACCTTTGTAATTACCCATATATATATATATATATATATATATATATATATATATATATATATATATATATATATATATATATATATATATATATGTTTATAGATTATTGTTGAACAAGATAAAACCTTTGATTTGGAACCCGGACAAGTATGAACATCCTTACAGGAAAAACTTTTTATGCACCCAAGGTGGAATGAGTGAGCGATACCCTCATTCTTGCATGTAGTATTGATCAATCGAGGGCATACTTGGTGATGATCACCCCGTGCCGTAAGTTATGACGGTTTGCGGATGAATTTCTATTTAACCTTTTGAAAATGAAAACAATGTTCATAGTATGTCGTACCTAAACCTATTTATAGTCGAGTCGTAGTTTCAAAAATTTGGTATAGAATTGATATATTATTATCATTAGTACAGATTACTTCACAACTATTGAATCGTTGTAGAAGGGTAGTATAAAGAAAACATTTAAATCTTTTCGACTATATATATATAATTGCTATTACTTGTTGGGCACTCAAATGCTCATCCTTGCTTAATTTAAATGTTTTTCGACTAAAGTGTGAGCGACGAGAGAGCTCTTCTAAGAACAAGGAAAGGGAAAGGTTCTTTGAATGAATGAATGTTATATTTATGTAATAGTTAACTTTATTAAGACAAGTATGATATATATTATCTATCATGTATTGTAATGAATGTTTAAAGGTTACGTACTTGGGATTAGACTACGATGATATATAAATTAAGTTGATCTTTATATTATTGTTATTATTATTAGTATTATTCGCTCATAGAAATGGTATCGTGAAAGCGAGTTTGGGTTTCAAGTACGGATTTGGGGGCTTCTGAGTTGGTATCGAGCTTAGGGTTAAAAACCTTAGGTGGGATAGACCTTAGGCTATAACCTTAGAAACGAGAGGAAGCGTTGAAAATATAAATAACTAATATAGAGTTTAAAAGAGATGAATTGAATAAATTCATCGTCAAACAAAATAAAAGATAACTTATATAAAACTCTTATTTGTTTGTGTATATACTATATGCTAATCGGGATAAATTATATGTAGAGATGTCGGTGGAAAAGGCATTATATGCATATAGCATGAAGAAGGGTCAAACCCATTACACAGGTGATATCGAAAGCCGATAAGCTGAAATAGAGGCTCACTGATAAAACAACTTTCAGACGATGTGGTTATTGTAGAAAAGCGTAGTACGAGATCAGGAGATGGTGGAGGTGACGAGATAGTGATTCGGACACTAAAGTTGAAGGCGATCAAGCATCAGCGGAGGTGTGAGAGATCGAGGAACAAGGTTTCTTCTCTGGAAACGCTGTGGGAAATAGAAAAGTTGTTGAATAGTCAGTTGCGTCAGGCATTAATAGAAACAAAGGAAGAACAAGATAAACTTAAAATCCAAATTGATCATATGGGAGCCACAAGAAACACATCGTGTGTAGCTCCGAGCAAGAAGGGGAAAAGAAAGATAGGAGACCATGACTTAGGAAAATCCGACAAGAAGAAAGGGAAAAGAATATGTTATCTTTGCGGTTATGAAGGACATACTACTCTGTATTGTCCGACTACAAACCGGGGAGCATGTTTTATACGTGGGATAGAAGGTCATCGGTGAAAAGTTGTCCAAGGAAAAGGTGTAATAAATAGGTAGTATAGGTTACGTGATGTAGGTGTGTTTAATGTAATATATAGGATAAGTATATACATGTAATGTAATGTTCTCAACTTTTGTATTGATCAAGATTGTAAATCCCGACTTTTGTAGTCACTGAAAGGATGAATGATGTTTAAAGCATTATGTGTTATCTTTATGTAAAATATTCATTAAATGAATATAAATCTATGTTTGAGTAATGAAACAAGTTTAATATATTAAACTTATGTGATAAAGTTTAGAATGTAAGTTAAATTTATGATTTTATTTAATCGAGATAATCTTGCCAAGGCGTCGAACTCGAAATCAAAAGGCGGAAGAATCATCAACAACGTTGAGGGACAACAACAAGCGACCCGATGCGACACTTTGCAAACATGGTAGCACAAGCTATGTGAGGAATACCGATCTTTGGAAATCGATAGGATAACCAACAGCGAATTTCAAAGACTTCAAAGGTTGTAGGACCATTAGAATTCAAAAGTCTGGTTGACCTGTTGAAGCCCAAACTTGGGTTAAGGAGATTGAAAAGGCATTCGTAATAGCTAGAAGTGGTAGATGAGGGAAAAGACCGCTTTTGCCACCTACATGATGAAGGGTGAGGCAAATTTTTTGGTGGGAAGCGAATCGAGGTGAAGGCGGAGAGAAGGTGTAGTTACATGGGATAGGTTCAAAACACTATTTTGAAAACTATTTTTCACCTAGTATGCGAGGCTAGGATGGAGGTAAAATTTTTAGAGTTGAAGCGAGGAGAATATGGCGGTGTCGAGAATCGCCGCCAAATTTAATGAGTTAGCTAGGTTTTGCCTCGCATCAAGTTGATCTGGGAGGCTAGGAAAGCGAGAAGGTTTGGTGGGATTAAAAACACGGCTCTACAACAAGGTGGGTGTGTTAAGATTCTACACATTTGCGACACTCATGGAGAAAGCGATTATATTATTTGAGGGAGGAGTGAGGCCATGAGCCTCTACTCTGTGAGAGAGGAAGAATAAGGGTAAGATGAAGAAGGAACTGGGAAGGTGGAAATTAATAGTGGGAAGGAGTGGTGATAATAGCGAGAGGAAAGGAGCAATTTGGAAGTATTCAGGGTGAAGCAAGAAGGTTAAGAAAGCAGATGGTGCCATGTAAGACTTGTGGAAAGAACCACTCAGGGGAGTGTTTGAAAGGAAAATTCGTTTCTTTATAAGTGTGAGGCGGGAGGGCCATATCTCTCCATTTGCCCCAATCCTAGGATGAATAGTGGGTGTTTTCTATGCGGATCGGTGAGCACAAGGTGAAAGATTGTCCAGAAGGAGGCGGAGGCGGGAAGTGTGAATCACGGCACTTGGCGGCGGGACTTTAGCAATCACAGGACCTGACGATCATCAAACAAACCCAACAAAATCTACTATGAGGGTCTACAACATGTGGTCGAGGATATCACGATGGCATTTGGAAATGGAACTCGGTATTATTCATATAACTTTTATTTTCTTATATACATGATTTTCCTATATATAGTAAATTATTTTATAAAAAAATTTGGAAGGAGGAATTTGAGTTCTTTTAAGAAATCAAATTTCTATTTAATCAGAAAGACAAGCTTTATATGATTAGTTAAAGATCAATTCGATCAAAATATGATCAAGATCTACTTGCAATGATTGTGTATGCTATGTACTAGTGTATGTATAGGTTTTAAAACGGTGATTAGGGGATGAATCTTTATAAGGAGAGGTGAATGTAACAACCAGATTTTTTTATATAAATAAATAAGAAATTTTGCGTATAATTTTTTATTTTTTATTTTAAGGATGAGGATTTGTACAAGATAATGTGTATATGTATTTATGTGATAAATAAAAATATATTTATTACATAAATGTTTACAAATAATTTTATTTTAGAATTATTGATTTTATAAAGTATATTCTTATAATAATTAATTTATAGTAGAAATGTTTTATTAATTATTTTCCATGAAAATATAATCATATATTATTTAAATAATATATGAAATGATTTTAGAATAAATTATAATCATTATTTTATTATATGAATTTTAGTACAAATTATTAAGTTAATTATTTTACCTTAATTATTAAGGTTAAATATGGAAGAATAAATCGGATATGGAATCAAACCCTAATTTTGGATTATTATCAATGAATGAGAATAATAATATAATATTAATTATATTTTGATTTTTCGATCTTTATAATATATGTATTTGTATACGTAGTAATGATGGTTGGTCGATTATGGTGTTAAATTTTCAAAACCCTTATATTAATTGGTTAAACCCTAGTTTTACTTTTGGGAAACCCTAATTTGAAAATTAATTGTGAGTTTAAGATTTGTTATATAAGCGTGTTATATGTTTTATGTTGTGTATTATATAATGATTAATTAGGTAAACCCTAATTAAAATCTAGAAACCCTAAAAATTTTAGAAACCCTAAATTAGAAAACCCTAATTATAATTTGATAAACCCTAATTACTAAAGTTAGTAAAAGAATAAATAGTAAACCCTAATTGCTATTTTAGTAATGTTAATTATAATTAGTGATATTAAACCCTAATGTTCATGTATAGTGTAATTAGAAAATTAAACATAATTAGGAAACCCTAATTTCAAAATTTTAGAAACTAAAATTTATTTAATATTAATTTTGAGCACACCCTAAATTGGAAATCCTATATTTGATTTAGGGTTAAACCCTAAGGGTTAAACCCTGAGGGTTAAACCCTAAGGGAGGAAGTTACAAGAATGCCCTTAAAATTTCAAGCAAAAGACCTTTTACCCTTAGTTATATTATTGAAGCTAAGTAGTAGGTTTTGACATTAGGAGGGTTGGTGACCAAATCCAACAACCCCATGTGATGAAATGATGTGAAATCGACCACTCAGGATCACCATATTACATTACACTTATATATATATATAGATTAAAGAGAGAGAGAAAATCATTTGTTACCCCCATTTGGCACAAGTGCTCAACCTAGACTCTCTCTCTCTTAAACCAACGAAATCATAATACAAATCAGTCCCATATTCAAGACCAACGAACACCATTACCAAATCAGAAGCCAGAAATCAAGATTCGTTTATAAGAGGTATAAAACCCTAGCATGATTTCTGTCCAAAAATCTGATGTTTGATGTTGTTTTTTTGTGTTAAACATGTTAGATATAGTGTCTAAAGATAATCTGGGTTGCTAGATGTTAGATCCATAATATCTAGAGGCTCGGATTTGAAGATTTACAAAATTTGGAAAATGTTCAAAAGCGTGGTGCGACAACCAATGTCGGTGACCTGTAGATCTTTGTTCATTATGATTTTTATTGTTTAAAAGTTTAAATATGTAGCTCCGATATGTAGTCTTTTATACGGAACAAGAATCGGACTTAGATGTTTATATTGCAAGATATTGTTAGTCAAAAAGTCGTTGGCCGGCATGATCGGACAAAATCTGGGTAACCTGAATCTTGCCTGAAATGGTCCGACAAGATTTTGACGCCTCTAAGATCTCGTAACGTGTTGTTAAGTTTTGTTGTTTGTTGTGATATGGTTTGTAGTATGGTAGTTATACTACATGTTGATGCTCTTAGATCATTTTATCACAAATATCTTTGGAATTGGGGATGGTCAAACGAGCAGAAAGTCTTGTTACGAGATTTCGGGTAACCTAGAAAGTTCATGATTCGTGGATTCGACATGGTTTGACAGGACGCTTTGCTTATTTATTGTTGTTATGCATGATTGGATGTAATAGATCTCGTTTCATGTGTATGTTGGCTACACACTTTGCGGAATCTTTAAATCACTAAAACATTGCAAGGATTACAAGTTGTGGAAGCCCGATTATAATGATCGAATCTGTTTCTTCATTTACAGGTAACTTGAAATGAAAAACAACCACAACGACTTATTTAGGCCCTCGGATCTCGTTGGTTATGCAAGTTATGATAATGTTTATTGTTGGATCGTGTAGTCTTGTATTTGTACTACATATCTGACAAACAAGTTGACCGAAACATAACACACATTAAATTAAGCTTGGTCGAAACAAGGAACCTCAAAGCTATCTATGGAGTTCTAGGTTTGGGCATTTCAAGAACACTATAGTGACAATTTACGTGCAGCTATAGGGCCCTTTAGCGATAGATATATTTTGAAAATTAATTATTTTTATTAAATAATTATGAAAAAATCATTTTTAATTATTAAAAATACAAAATAAATTATTAAAAATTATTTTAAATTACGAAAATTAGATTTTAATTATTTTAAATATATTTCATAAATATTTAATATTTTGGAATATTAAAGGTATTTAATTTATTTAATTCTAATATTAAATAAATTATTTAAAAATGATTTTAATACTTGAAAAATCATTTAAAATTATATTTTAATATAAGAAAATATTTTAAGTTATTTTTAATGACTTTTAATATTTTGTGATGAAATTCATTAATAAATTAATATTAATGATAATTAATTTATTTACTAAATGAATTAAATAAATTAATTAAAAAATAATTTTATTATATTAAAAATCATTTTAAATAATAATAAGGTATTTAAAAATATTTTAAGTTATAAAATATAACTTTTAATATTTAAAGATAAATTTTGTTAATTAATTATTATTAATGATATTAAAGTTATTTAATAATTATTTTAATTTAGTTTAAAAATAATTTTAATATTATAATAATTATTTTAAATGAAAATAAAGTGTTTAAAGATATTTTAAGTTATAAAATATAACTTTTAATATTTAAAGGATAATTTCATTAATAATTTAATATTAATTAATTATTATTAATGATTAAATTTATTAATAATATTAAATTTATTTAATAATTATATTAAATAAATAGTTTAAAAATGGTTTTATTAATTTAAAAATCATTTAAAAAGGATATAAATGAATTAAAAATATTTTAAGTTATAATTAATGACTTTTAATATTTTGATAAATAAAACATTAATACTTTAATATTAATGATAATTATTTAAAAATAATTTTAAAAGTTTTAAAAATCATTTAAGGGTAATATTAATACTTTAAAAGTATTTTAATTTATTATAAATAACTTTAATATTTTGAAAATGATTTCATTAATAGTTTAATATTAATTAAATATTAATGATAATAGAATTATTTAATACTTAAATCATTTAAGAATGATTAGATATTTGAAAATTCATGATAAATTATAATAAATGTTTTAAAATTATATTAAGTCATTTAAAAATAATATAGTACCGATATATTGAGTTACTGAGAATGAGTCTTAGACTCGATAATTATCCGATAAAGTTTCGAATTTACAATCGCATATTTTAGAAATTGATGCGGACTTAGATAATTTAATTAGATATGTGATTATTTGTGATTGATGGTTATTAAACATGGGTAATAATGTGATTAGGTTATGTGTTGATCATGAAAATGGTCTTATTATGTGTTATAGTATATTGTTCTAATCGAGCGAATGATCGATTAATGATAGTCGTGATATAAAAGATAAAACTAAGTTGTGAACTATAAGCAACGCATCGAGCAAGTATCTTACATTTGCATTTTCTTTATGCGATGGACATGAGTAAGAATATTTATGAATTATATTATTCTGTATTTATTAACCTTATATTATTAACCTTATATTATATACATATTAGTATATGATTATCATATATATATATATATATATATATATATATATATATATATATATATATATATATATATATATATATATTTATGTTTGTTAATTTCTATAAATGGTTATACAAGTGTCCCCACTTGGATAATCATTATATTTAATCACATGTTGATATACCTTTGTCGATTACATATATATATATATATATATATATATATATATATATATATATATTATATATATATATATATAAAACCTTTGATTATAGATTATTGTTGAACAAGATAAACCTTTGATTTGGAATGAACATCCCTTACGGGAAAACTTTTATGCACCCAAGGTGGACGAGTGAGCGATACCCTCGTTCTTGCGTGTAGTATTGATCAATGCGAGGCATAATGAGTTGATCACTTTAGTGCGTAGTAAGTTATGACGGTTTGTAGATGAATTTACATTTAACCTTTTGAAAATAAAAATAATGTTCATAGTATGTCATATAAACCTTATTTATAGTTAGTACGTAATTTCAAAAATTTGGTATAGAATTGATATATTATTATCATTGGTACAGATTACTTCATAACTATTGAAATCGTTGTAGAAGGGTAGTATAAAGAAAACATTTAAATTCTTTCAGCTTATATATATAATTTTTATTACTTGCTGGGCACTCAAATGCTCATCATTGCTTAATTTAAATGTTTTCAGCTAAGTGTGAACGACCCGAGAGCTCTGCTAAGAACAAGGGAAATGGAAAGGTTCTTTGAATGAATGAATGTTAGATCCCAAATTTTATGAAATGAAAGTATTCAATTTTCTTATAATTATTATTTTATTTAGTAAATGGTTAAATTGAGAAAGGGTTAAAGTTAAGGGTGATATTTGAAAATTTTACAAAGTAAGCAAGTTGTATATTTCGGGGAATATTCGATTGGGGAATATTCTTTTTTCACATAGAATATTCGATTCGATGACATAATCATTGGTGGACCCCCCAAGCGGAAGTATTTTCGTATTTAGAAAATGATGATTATCTTTTATAAAAATAACGGTGAAAGTGTTCTGAATTAAAAGCTGTTGAACTACCGGTAGTAAAAGTACGATGTCTGGCGTGGTTGCGTAGTAGCTACGGTATTGATTATTGATCTTACGTGAGAAGTCACTCGGTTATACTCAATTATTGCTACGATAATTGTTTTGCATCATATCTCTCGTATTATTGATTGATTATTGTCACGATATCATCTGCATAATATGTTATATTATTAAATCAATAATTGAGGCGACAAAGTTATTCATATTATTATTTGCAATATTGACAATGTCTAGAAGTTACATCGAGGAGAGGTTTGGTCACCTAATTGCGCTTGATAAGGAGAAATCCTTATCGGAAAGCCCCCTCTTTCACAGGAGCGACTTTGGTTGTTAAATATTGTGAGTTATAATATTAATGATGAATAAGTTCGTGTTGATTAAAGATGAAATTGATAGTTCCATTGTGTTGGAATTATTAGTGTTAGTGGAAATCGACATTTATTTGATAATAATTGATGTCTGGGAGGTTATATTGACCGATCGGGTAATTAATCGGATAAATGAGCAATTAATTGCTATTAATTCACATGATTATAACTATTTGTTCACATGTGTGTACTATTGATTCACATTCATTTACTATTAGGGGAGTTGGTGCAAGATTGATAATACTTGCATGACTAAGTTAAAAATGGAGGTATAGATGAAAGTCTTATCTTTATAATTATTTTTTCACATGTTTAGAACTATTGAGTCACATGATTTACTATTGATTCACATGATTTACTATTAGGGGGAGGTGGTGCAAGTTTGATAATACTTGCATGACTAAATTAAAAATGAAGGAAAAGATGAAGGTATTATCTTTGTAATATTTTGAGCCCCAAAATGTGCAATTATGGAAACTATATTTTTCTATAAATAGAAGCTCATTCCTTCATTCATTTTTTCACCAATTCACTAAAGCTATAAATTATTAATTATTATAGAGAGAAATATATAGAGAAAGAAGAAAGAAATCTGCTACCTCCTTTATTCGATTATCGATTTCTTATCGAGAGGTAGGGATATTATTATTATAGTAAGAGGTATTATTATTTTTCGTATTCATGAAGAGTTATTTTCTTTCAATACTCGTAAGGGTTGTTATTCCATTCTTTATTATTATGTTGGAATAACACATCATACATAAATCTGCATATATGGTGAAATTCTTACATTATTCCATTCTTTATTATTACATTGGAATAATAATACATGTTTAATACATCGCGTGCACAGTGACTATTGTTATTCCATTCTTTATTATTACATTTGGAATATCATTGTTATTCCATTCTTTATTATTACATTTGGAATATCACATGCATGCGGATTATGGCATGACACAGTTCCATTCTTTATTATTACATTTGGAATATCACATGCGTCATGGATTCGCGTGACTGGTTCCATTCTTTATTATTACATTTGGGAATAACATATGCATGCGGATATATCGCATGCATGGTGAATGAATTTACATTATTCCATTCTTTATTATTACATTGGAATAACACATATCTATATGGATTCTGCATGCATGGTGAATGATCCTTTGTATTCATTCTTTATTAAATTGTGGAAATGATGCATCTCGTGGATTCTCGCATGGCGGGTGAAAATCCATTTGCGAGTTTCGTATATTCTATTATACTCGTATGAGATATCATTTCTTTTGTACTAAATCATGGAATATCATTTTCTTTGGTATTTTTTTTACGAGTTCTTATTCATGGAGTTCTTATTCACGATTACTATTCACTCTAGTATTATTCACTTTCGGGTATTAGGGGGCTTTTTAGGTGTGAGTACTATTCATGAGTTCTTATTCGAGTTCTTATTCACCCAAATTACTATTCACACGAATATTATTCACTTTCGGGTATTTGGGGTACTTTTCATGTTAGGTACTATTCACGAGTCTTATTTCGAAGTCTTATTCATAGAATCTTATTGCGGAGTCTTATTTACCCGAAAAATATATTTCTTTTACATCCAAATTATTTTTGGTACATGAATATTATTCTTGAATTTTACTCCACAAAGCGATATCATGTTGACAATTTGGATATTTTTAAACTCTGGATAAATTTAAAGTCTTTAATATTTATCCTTGATTTCATTTGATTAATGCTTATATCATTGTCATCATCCTCATTGCTTATATTATGATGAAAGTCATCTTTGGCTTACGATGTGTTGAAAGATGGATTTATTGATTATTAGTTTCTGATTGTATATCTTTGTATATCTTTACGTGCAAAGATGAATTTATTGATTATTAGTTTTTACTGAGTTGTATATCTTTGGCTTACGTGCAAAGATGAACTATTGATTGATGAGTATCTTTGGCTTATGTGCATAGATGAAGCTATTTATTGGTATGATTATGACCGAGGATCATTCGGTATAATCATGACCCGTAATATTATAGATGATGTGGTAAAAGTCCTCATTGGCCCGTAGTGCATTGATGGGCGATTATTGGTATGATTATAACGAGGGGATTATTTCGGTATAATCATGACCATTGATGATTACATGAATATCCTTGGGTAGTAGTGCGAGGGGATGATTCGATGATGTGGATTATTTATTAAAATTTGAGTCTCGGTGATAAAATATTGATTATACACTTTTAATTAAGTAAAGATAGTAGATATCATGCTCTACTTGACTCTTCTAAAATCTGGTTGTATGTCTTTTGGCTTTTGTAGTGCAAAGATGAATTGTTAATGAATATCTTTGGTAGTAGTGCAAAGATGAATTTATTAGTATGATTATGAGCGAGGAATTGTGATTTGGTATAACCATGATTTTTGATGTTTTGGTGAAGATAGGTGATGAAAATTATCTTAAATCACAGGTGCGAAGAAGAATTTAGAATCACAATTATGATTATGAGTTATTCATATGATTGTGGGCGAGGAATTGTTGATTGATGTTACTGAGGATAAAACATTATTGGTGGACTTTTAACATGGAAGATAATAGACACGATGGTCTATTTGACTCTTCTAATGGATTGCTCGTTCAGCTATGACTATGGTTGAAAAGTTTTATCATCTACCATATGTTCTAAATCTACGATTTATTCTTGATGATGAAGGCTATTGATGATGTAAATTATCTTTAGTCATGATATTCTTTCTTGGGCTAGTTGTGCTCACCCTTTTTGCTTCACAATTCCTTTCGGGTAATAAGAGTGTGTATTTTAGATTGAAGGGGATATGAGGAGAATAGAGCGGTGGTCTATATTTATTGAGGTTCTCCCTAAATAGTATGGAAATAATTTTATTGAGAACTTTAGATAAGTGTATAGCCGTATTGTATCGTCATTTGATATTTAATTTTGGTGAAGCCGAATAGGGTGAGGTGAACTGACTTTGGAAGGTGTTTTGCCACTATCATACAAGATGTCTAATGACATCTGACCTCGTGTTATCATAAGGCGGGGTTGTGCACATCCACTTCTTTGAGTATATCTCTGAGCACTACTATATGATCTTGGAGTTTGGTTGAAATATAATTTTCAATTGCGAGAGCAGTGGAGATAGTTATATGTCGAGAAGACTCACCATTGGAAAGAACATGATAGTAATCTTCTCATTTTTCTTTTGGGGTCTATTAGATTGACCAAGGATAATTACGTGGACATATGATATCTATCATAACTTGAGCCAGCATGGCCTCCCATATACGAAGGTTTCTTGAGCACTTCCCAAAGATTTTAATTTCTAAAGCAGTTTTTTGATTGTACTTTTATGTAAAAAGTACCATTGTAAGGTTGTGGTGAGGCACCATGAGAGTTACATACATTTGTATTAAAACTCACGGTTTAAGCGTGATGAAGTAAATATATAGTGTGCACGACAGTTCAGCAGTTGTATAAATGAAGTTTGTATTTGATTTTTATAGTATGATATCTGGCGACTCGAGAATGGGTCGTGTGGACCTATTTTGGGATAAGGAGTGGGATTGTGAGATCCCAAATTTTATGAAATAAAAGTATTCAGTTTTCTTATAATTATTATTTTATTTAGTAAATGGTTAAATTGAGAAAGGGTTAAAGTTAAGGGTGATATTTGAAAATTTTACAAAGTAAGCAAGTTGTTATTCGTTGTGTCGGGAAATATTCATTTTCACAGAGAATATTCGTTCGACGGCATAATCATTGGTGGACCCCCCCAACGGAAGTATTATCGTATTTAGAAAATGACAGATTAAACACAGACTTTTGGTTTTGGAAAAAGGGAAATTTCCCATTCAAGCTAATGATTTGAAATAATGTTTTCCCAAATAGAAGATGAGTTTGTTGATTTACAAGCTGATTTTGAGTTACAAACAGTTGTTATGGTTGAAGCCCTTCAAAGGAAGATCAACAGGAATTCTTGTCAATTAAGACAAGAACTTAAGTTTGTTAGCTATCAAATTGGAGAATTTGTTGATTTTATATTTGTTCGTATGAATGACGTTGGTAGGAAGCTGCATTTTGACAGGATATACTCTCCATTTCCGGAATGGCCTCAATGCAATTGGATGGCCGAGTACGTTGGAGATTTTCTAGACTTGCCTCTACCAAATGAGACTTTTATTCCTCGTCCACCTAGGTTTTCTTATGAATTTTCTATGGAAGAAAGGCTTCATTGTCTTCTGCATCGTCACTATTTCACTTCTCGTCGTCTACCCGTGGTACATGTTGACGACATTGACATATGATGCTCTTTTTGTTGATGACAAAGGGGGAGACTGTGAGATCCCAAATTTTATGAAATGAAAGTATTCAATTTTCTTATAATTATTATTTTATTTAGTAAATGGTTAAATTGAGAAAGGGTTAAAGTTAAGGGTGATATTTGAAAATTTTACAAAGTAAGCAAGTTGTTATTCGTTGTGTCGGGGAATATTCGATTGGTCGGGGAATATTCGTTTTCACAGAGAATATTCGTTCGATGGCATAATCATTGGTGGACCCCCCAATCGGAAGTATTCACGTATTTAGAAATTTACAGATTTATCTTTATTAAAAATAACTACAAAGTGTTACCAATTAGAATCTGTTGAACTACCCGGTAGTAAAAGTACATTAATACGCATGGTTGCATAGTAGCATACCGGTATTGATTATTGATGCTTACGTAAGAAGTCACTCGGTTATACTCAATTATTGCTACGAAGAATTCTCGCATCATATCTCTCATATTATTGATTCAATTATTGTCACAATATCATCTGTATAATATGTTATATTATTAAATCAATAATTGAGACGACAAAGTTATTCATATTATTATTTACAATATTGATAATGTCTAGAAGTTCACAAGGAGAGGTTTGGTCACCTAATCTTGGCGTCAATAAGGAGAAATCCTTATCGAAAGCCCTCTTTCTGGGAACGACCTGGTTGTTAAATATTGAGAGTTATAATATTAATGATGAATAAGTTCGTGTTGATTAAAGATGAAATTGATAGTTCCATTGTGTTGGGATTATTAGTGTTATTGGAAATCGACATTTATTTCGATAATAATTGATGTCTGGAAGTTATATTGACCAATCGGGTAATTAATCGGATAAATGAGCAATTAATTGCTATTAATTCATATGATTATAACTATTTGTTCACATGTGTGTACTATTGAATCACATTCATTTATTATTAGGGGAGTTGGTGCAAGTTTGATAATACTTGCATGACTAAGTTAAAAATGGAGGTATAGATAAAGGTACTATACTATAATTATTTTTTTCACATGTTTAGAACTATTGAGTCACATGATTTACTATTGATTCACATGATTTACTATTAGGGGAGGTGGTTCAAGTTTGATAATACTTGCATGACTAAATTAAAAATGAAGGAAAAAAGGAAGGTATTATACTATAATATTTTGAGCCCCAATATGTGCAATTATAAAAACTATATTTTCCTATAAATAGTAGCATATGACAAACACAAGAATCTTTTCAAGCACAGTGGAATAAGTAAAAGATCCTCTTCATTGATATATTCATACACATTCATACATTGTTCGTGGAGTTAGTTAAGTTATAAGTAGTTTAAACATACATAACATTTATAGCAATTAGGTACATAATGTAAATTACTGAATATAAAAGACGCAAGGAATTTTAAGTGGTTCAGAGACTCAAGCTCCTAATCCACTCTTTTGCTTCAACAAGCAGGAATTCCACTAAGGAAGGACAGAACCCCGAATCACTAAGATTCCTTCAAGGCCAGCAATCTTGGAACTTTAGTTCACTAAGAACTCTTTAAGTTTAGCAGACTTGGAACTCTAGTTCTCTACGAACTCTTCAAGCCTAGTAGTCTTGGAACTTCATTTAGTCCCTCCGGACTAGGACCCCTCAGGCCCTGGCTACTTGTTGTTGTTGTAGGTGTTGTTGGTGCTTTGCTGCTAAGATGTCTTAAAGCTTGACCATCTTTTGTACTTAGCAGCTTGATGTGGTCCTCTTTGCATTCTGCATAGAGTCTAGACACCCTCTTCTTTGGTGTAGCAGATCTTCATAATGTTCATCTCATCTTCATCCGATGTCAGCTGTGCACCATCACCATTTAGGTTTGCTAAGTCTTTGAGCTTTTGGTATACTTCGTCTGGCACTTAGCATTCCCTGAACCCTTCTTGAATGGTATGCAGACATGATTCTGCATCTGTTCTGTTTCAGCTTTTGGTTCATGGTGATTTGTAGAGTGGCTCTCTGGATCTTCTTTGTGCTCTGCCACATTTTTGAATGCTATCTTCTTGGCCTTCTCGGCTCTCAGTTTAGCTACAATCTTCAGTGGCATTCTCATCCTTGTTGAGTGAAGCTTTAGTTTGTTCAAGTCCTTTTTCAAATCTACTTCACTTCCACCTTTGTAGTCTCACTGCCACTGAGACTTATTTTGTTCAGCTCTGGTGGAACTCGTAGATTCAATAATATAGCATTCCAATAACTCAACGATTCTTCAACTCAGTAACTCTTGATTTTTTGAAGCTCTAGCTGATATATACTCCTTCATAATCTTCCCGTTGGAATATAGTCGTTGTGAGCTATTTGAATTATTTCGCAGATCTCAAGTTATTTAGTGCAGACTGCTTGATGTGACGTGATAACTCCTTTATGACTTTACTGACACAGTAGTCTGCTACCTTACCTACCGCCTCAGAGATGTCACCTTTTCGTGTCAGGCTAGTAGTCACCTTTATATCTTCTTTCTGACTTCTCGATCAGAACATAAGAAATCGTCCTTCTGCATCAATGCTCTCAATTAGCAACGTTCGAATATCAGTCTTCAGATTAAATCATTGCCAATGCTTCAATCTTCAGATGACCGAACTCTACGATTCTGAGGCAAATGTTCTTGGACCTAATCGTAGTGTGTCTTGTTGAATGTTGCTCATTGTCTGGTTGAGACAACACTACGATTCTGAAGAGTGTTCATTGGATCTTCAATGTAGAACACCTTTTCCTTCAATTGTGCAATGCTTCAATACTTTTGTTTGCCTTCGATCGATCTCGTGAATTGACTTTTACTTACTTTTCTTCAGATCTTCTGAATAACAAGACATATAAAATTTGTGACATGCCCAGCTCTCTTTCTTCTTGTGATCTCTCGTTCACTTATCATCAATGGTCTGACCCATGCTTAATCATTTTTGCCTTGTTCTTCATAAGCTGACCAGTATCTCTGTGTAAACTGCATCAGTTTCTACTTTATTTGGCAAACACCACGATCCTGGTTAATCCCAAGATCGTTGTCTTCTGTTCTCTTGACAACTACTGCACTTGCTGACTTTCTTTAGTCAGTCACTTTTAATGAAGTCTTCTTCTGATCGACTTGTGGAGACTTCATCTTGAATAACTTCACAACTCAATCTGGATGTTGATTAGGTTTGTGACGACCCCAAAATAGGTCCATTCCATCCAACCCATTCTGAGTCGCCAAATACATGGTACAGAAAACAACTACAACTTTATTACAACAATTGTCGTGCAAAATACAACAACACATATGCTGTGAGTTTTGATACAAATATATACCAACTGTGACTCTCATCCCAACCTTGGATAGTACGTCACAATGGCACCTTACATAAAGGTATAGTCAAAAATTGTTTTAGAAATTAGAATCTTTGGGAAGTGCTCAAGGAAACCTTCGTACATGGGAGGCCATGCTTCTAGGTTATGATAGATATCATATGGCCACGTAATTATCCTTGGTTAACCTAATAGACCCTGTGAGAAAAAACAAGAAGATTACTATTATATTCTTCCCAATGGTAAGTCTTCTCTTGATATATCATTATCTCCATTTGCCTCTAATTGAGAATTATACTTCAAACAAACATCAATATTATATAGGTAGTGCTCGTAGATATACTCAGCAAGTGGATGTGCACAACCTTGTCTTATGATGACACGAGGTTGTATGTCATTAGACATCTTGTATGATAATGACAAAACACCCTTCCAACATTGGGTTCGCCTCACCCTATTTGATTCACCAAATATAACTACTAAATGATGACCACCATTCTATTCCCTTGTTACCCCCGCTCGACCCAGATACACTCTTATTACCTGAAAGGAATTGTGAAACAGAAGGGTGAGCACAACTAGCCCAGTAAAGAATATCATGACTAGAGATAATTAAATTATCAATAGCCTTCATCAGAATAAATCAGAGATTTAGAACATATGGTAGATGATAAAACTTTTCAACCATAGTTGCAGCGGAATGAGCAATCCATTAGAAGAGTCAAATAGACCATAAAATCTATTATCTTCTCCATGTTAAAAGTCCCCCAACAATGTTTTATCCCTGTAACATCAATCAACAATTCCTATCCACAATCACGTGTATAACTCATAATCGTAATTGTAGTTCTAAATTCTTTTTCTCATCTAGGATAAAGATAATTTTCATCACCTGAAATATCAAAGATCATGGTTATACCAAATCACAGTTCATATTCATAATCATACTAATAAATTCATCTTTGCACTATGGCCCAAAGATATTCATCAACAAGTCATCTTTGCACTACAGGCCAAAAATATTCAACAACAGGTCATCTTTGCATTACGAGCCAAAGATATTCATCAACAACTCATCTTTGCACTACAGGCTAAAGATATTCATTATCATTTCATCTTTGCACTACAGGCAAAAGATATTCAACAACAGGTCATCTTTGCACTACGGGCCAAAGATATTCATCAACAATTCATATTTGCACTACAGGCCAAATATATTCATATCTCAAAGAAATATATAATCATTTCAGAATTTATATAAACAATAATTATAACCATGTTAATCTATTCATCTTTACACTTAAGCTAAAGATATTCAATTATAAATTCAATGGTCATGATCATACCAGTTAACAATTCATCTTTGCACTACAGGCCAAAGATATTCCTTAGTCACGATCATACCAATAATTTACCCATCTTTACACTCAAGTGAAAGAGAAATTCAACATCAGGGTTATAAAAATGTTATATATGATAATAGAAACAATATGATCAACAACTGCATTTATTTTCAAGAGCAACAATCATAAATCAATGATAATTTGGTCAGAAAAAGAAACCAATTTTTGTCATGAATAGTAACTCATGAATAGTAACTCATGAATACTAACTCGTATTCGTACATAGTACCGTATACGTAAATAATTTCATATACATAAATAGTGTCATATACATGAATAGTGTCGTATACGTGAATAATGTCGTATACGTGAATAGTAACCCCAACTCAAAAATGTAAAAATTCAACAATAAAATCCATACCAATATTTTAGTATAATGATATTAAAAGAATAACATCATTATGAAGAATATAACATCCCTTAATATCCCTTACTATCCCTTACATCAAAAGAGCAGTACTTCTGACTGGATATCGGATATGACGCTGAAGGAAACTTGCACTGATGAATAGCAACTCACCAAGTATCTAAATACTCACAAAATACACTCGATAATCTAGAGAGAAAAAGAGAGAAAACTTATGAATTCTGGTGTGATTTTCAATTCTAACTTAGCCCTCTATTTATAGGAAAATGTTAGAACGCCAAAGCAGACTTGACCTGCAACCTGATGGCTTTACCTGCTACTATTCCACCCACCAAAAATCAGCCATCTTCCCCAACAACCAAAAGTGGGGACCACCCATTTCTAGAATTTTCCACCAAAATCATTTATAAACTTAATTTCCGAATCAGTCACCTCTTAAAATTCATAACAAATTATACGTTCATTTTTAACGGTTCAAAATTTGTGAACATATACTCAACTTATATATGTATAACATATCCAAAAATAACAACGATCCAACTGTCAGATTAAAAATTATAACTCACACAATAAAGCTGTAAGAACACTGATTTGATCTTATAATACCTCCAATCCGACAAAATACTGATAAAATACCTCAACATTAATTCCTTCATTTATAACCACATAAATAAATCTATCATTTATATCCACAATAAATAAATATTTCCTTATCATATAAATCAATAATTAATTATTCACAAATAATATTACGTAATCACATTTATGACAACCAGTAGGTTCGTGAAAGAGGGGCTTTTCGATAAGGATTTCTCCTTCTTGCCAAGCGCAATTAAGTGACCAAACCTCTCCTTGATGTAACTTTCTAGACATTGCCAATAATGTTATCTAATAATATTATTCAAATAATATGAATTATTGATCCGATAATGGGAAATCATGTGCGATGACAATTATGAAACAAAGAATAATATAAAATATCAACGTAACAATTATTGAATCAATAAAATAAAATATTGAATAAATTAATTCTGTAACAATTATTGAGTGGTGTCTTCTTCACGTAATAATCAATAATTCAAAAATATTGCGTAATACCGAGGTGCTCTTGTGCTTGAAACCACGCAGTATTATCAGTATTTTAACCACGGGTATTCTAACAGTGTTAATTGGTAATAACTACACCGTTATTTATAAAACTCAATTTTGTCGTTATCTTCATCCGATGCTTATTCTATTATGGGGCCCTAAATAGTTTTGCTGTAAATCGCATTTAATATTCCCAAACGGAAAGAATATTCCACGACCAAACGAATATTCCCCGACAAAAATAAGTATTTTATAGCCACTTGCTTATTTTGAAAAATTTCACATATCACCCTTAACTTTAACTTTTATTAATTTAACTATTTACTAAATAGAAAAATCGAATACTTTTATTTCATAAAATTCGGGGTCTTACAGGGTTGGTGCTTAGATCTTTTGTTAGCTTGCATGTCATTCGTTGAGTGCTCTATGGTTTCCTTTAGGTGGAATGTATCTTTGCAACTCAGACCAGAGGCTTCATACTTTTGATATTCTAGGAGTGCTCATTTATTGAGAATTATGTTGACTCCACGATTCTGCCTTGGCTTTGTGAGCACCTCTGTTGAAGCCTTAGTTCTGCAGACTGCGATTTAGCTTTGGTTCTGTAGACACTACAACTCTGAGATCAGATCTTGACAGACTATGATTTTTGTCTTTATGCTTGCTGTCCTCTTCTGATCTGGCTCGACTACGTTCTCTGCCTCTGATATGATCAGTAGAATCCACTACTTCAAGTGTGGCCTACGATTCTTGAGTTGGCTCTGGCAGATGCTCGGTCGGCTCATAGATAGGCTGTCTCTATGATTCTGAACATAACTTCCTCAGCAGACTACGGCTCTGAGAAAGTTTTTCTCAACACACTACGATCCTTCCTTGTTTCTCCTGGTAGACTACGAACTCCGAAATCTACTATCTTGCAGACTTCGATTCCGCCTTGATAGTTCTCGAGTTTTCCTTGACTCTCCTACCAGACTACGATGTTGGTGCAGTGTTCGACGATCAGACATGCCTATCTATTACATTATAAGATTAACCTAACAAGCTTGATCTTTCTATATTTATAGTCCATGTACATCATTTCTTTTTAAGGACTTTATAAAGTTGTTTTGCTTATGTAGGATCAACCTAACATATTTGATCAATTCATTCTAAGTCCTTGTACATATATTCCTATTATCTATCAAAGGACTTTACAACTTTCCTTAATGCAAGCATACTTTCATATTCATTCATTTATATCATAATCAAATAATATATAAATAGGAATAACATTCTCATGTATATTCCTAATAATCTCCCCCTTTTTGATTATGACAAAAACAATTAGTGCATATGCATGAGATGAATGAATCTTATATACAGTGAGCAGCTGTATTTTTAAAATATATAAGCATGAATATCATTAATGATAATATGAAATTACATAAACTATGACACTCTACATCCCGGATCCAGAACATACCTAACTAAATAGAGATGTACCTTTTTGGCTTCATGTGTGTCTCCAAGATGTCTATTGATCAGCTACTCAGCTTTCTTTTCTTCTTTTCTTCTTTTCTCTGCTCCCCTTTAGATTCATGCTCCATTATTTCATCTTGCTCTAGGTTTAGTTCTGGTTCATGCTCTTCTTTTTTTCTTCTTTTCTCAATTCATGCTCCATTATTTCATCTTGCTATAGGTTTTGTTCTGGTGCATGCTCTTCTTTTTAGTCTAGCACCCCCTCAGACTATGTGTTCATGGGATCATCATCCTTTGCCTCATTTGCCTTTCTGCTCTTGGCCTTCTTTTTTTCCTTCATTCTTTTCTCCTTACTCCTCATTGAGTGCCTCTTTTATGTCTCTTTTCTCCCCCTATTTGTCATTAATCACTTGTGAGAGCTTCTCCATGTTTGACATAAGCTACTCCATCAGGTGAGATGAGTTACCAATCTAAATCTTGAGGTCTTGTTGACTTAGCTCAAGTTGTAGGGAAAAAGACTGATTCAGATTGTCAATCTTGTCAAAGAGATATAATTTTCTCTTCATTAGCCTTTTGAGCTCGTAGAGCTTCTTTCTTCTGATCATTCATAAACTTCAGAAAAACTAGATCCCTTAGTTGAAGCATGAGGGATATGTCTGAGAGTCTGGCTTGAAGCCTTTTGGATAGCTCATTGTCTTCTCATGTTGACATGTCCTTGACTTCTGCACCAATGAGAGAGATATCCTCAATCAATTCTTTAGAGTTCTTTAGCAACTCTTTCTCTTGAGAAGATCTGGCATCAGGTTGTTCATTCTCCATTTCGATCAAGTTGTTTGGTCAACTCTCTTTGAACATCTGGTTGGACTCTACGATTCTCACTCTTGAACAGACTCTCAAAGGTGGTGAGAATATGATAAATCGTTAAGTACCAATCGTTGTTGAAGAATGAAAAAATGTCATTCAACACTGTCGGATTATCATAGAATTTCTTAAACTCAGCATGGTCATCTTCATTGGTAGAGTGAGAGGACTCTACAATAATGGACTTGGGTATAATCAGTCTGCCATCTGATCCTACTCGACAATCGTAGGGAATGTAATGATTTCTAGTATGTCGATAGATTTTGAAGTGAACTGTTCCTTGATCATCTGATTTGCAAACTTCTTTACTCTTGGGAAGTTTTGCCACCAGCTCTAAGTTGGGAAGGTGTGAGTAAGACCCATGAGAGATATCTTCTTTTCTTTAGTGAGGATGCCTTTACCCATGGCATCCATGAGGAAAACCACCATATTGCATGATTCTTAACTTCAGGGCTCATATATCACAAAGATTGAAGTGTCCATCTAAATCCATGTTTTACGATTATTGAGCAAATTTTACGAGTCATCATCACCAATTTAGCCTTTAATCTCCATGATTAACCCATCCATACATCTGGTGGTTCTTCATCAACTTCCACCACTATTCTTCACAAACGATGAACAAGGTAGGGAATGTGAAATCTTCTTGCGGATAACTCAAGTCTTATCCACCTTCACGATCCGCACTAGAGTTAGAGTCTGTAGACTTCCTTCAATGGAATCATCAGTTTGTTCCTTTATTTGATCATCATTATTCTTATCAGGGCTAGTCTTTGCAGACTTGAATAGCCTCTTCTATTCTCATCAGATCTTGAGCCTTTTACTACTAGCCATCCTTGATATTTTCTTCCTTTGGATTTATCACTTCCTCCCTTAGATTCATTTATCATCATAGATTTCAATTGTCTTTGGAAACAATTCTCCCCTTTTTGAAACTATTTGAGCAATCAGTCTGTTTCTCTTCCTTCTTCTTGGGGGTTCAGCTTCAGGAGTTTCAGACTCCTCCTTCTTCAAAATTTGAAGCCTCTAAATCATCAGATGAACTTCTTTGATGTTCAGCAACAGTAGGAGCAGATCCTTTTTCTTTAGACTCAACGTCTTTTGAACCATTAGATGAACTTGTTGGGGCTTTAGTAGTAGGAGATCCAATTATTTCAGCTTTCGAACTTTCTTCATCAGCAGAGTGGCTACTCTGAGTGTTAGCCATAGGACTTTTACATTCTTCTTCATCACCAGATTTAGCTATTCTTTTTATAGGCTCAACTTTCTCCTTCTTGGATTCAACTTCTTCTTCATTAGTGGACTTGCTCCTTGAGGATTCATCCTTGAAGCTCTCAGTTCCCTTCTCATCTTCTGACTCTACGTTTTCTTCTTTATTAGATAGACTTCTTTAGGGAACTGGTTTGGATTTCTTTATCACCTTAGTTTTTTTCTTCGGTGGTCTCACAGATTTGGACTCAGGGATGTCTGAATCTTTAGTGAATGAAAACTCCTCCTCTTTTATAGCACTTGCCTTCCTTTTCTTTATAGTGCTTTTGCTTGTGCTTCCATATATTGTCAGCTTTTTGTTCTCCATTGGGTTCTTCTTCCAATTTGCAAATAGTTGTGTAGTCATCATTTTATGGCTGTTAAGGGCTTCACTTTCATCATCCTTAATTTTATTCTTCAGCTTCTTCTTCAAAATGATACTCAAGAACCTTCCATGGAAAACCTTTGTGAGGGGTTTTCCTGTTAACCTTTTCTTTTCTGCCTTATAAAGCCATTTGGACATTTGGTCAAGCAGGATAACTCCAAAGTTGATACGCTTCTTCAAAACTATTGCAGACATGATCTTTAGCTGTTGATCACTCACAGTGTCATGTGCAGTGTCCTTGCATAGGATACATTTGCCCACTATCTCTGCAAGGAACTCGAATTCTTCAGGAAATTCCTTTTTCTTCATGTCCTTCAGACTAGGGTTTCTTCTACACTGCATAATCTTCTTAGCTTTTCCAGTGTTGACCTCATCAAGGCTTTTCAGAACTAGGTCAGGAAAACCTAAGCATTTATTAATGTTAGAAGATTTCAGCTTCAGAATCTGACATTTGACATTTGTAGAAAGGGTTCCAGAATTTATGGTTGCGTTGGAGTAAAATTCTTTAACCATGTCAACATATATTCGAGTGTTTAACTCAAGACATTCTGAGAATCCATCCTTCTTCACAAGTTCAAGAATATCTCTGAACTTCTTCTCAGATTTCTCAAACGTCTTGGTTCTGAGCTGCATGCCAGTGATTACTCGCCAATCTGCCATTTAAAGATTTAGTATTTTCTGGGTTTATGACTTTGTGAGGATCTTGTGAAAGGTCAGGAAGTGATTCTCGGTTTGATAATTATTTGAGAGGGTCTAGCTGTTTGGAGGTGTTTAGGTTTTGCCTAGGTATGGATTTGACAGGCTTGCAGCTTTTGAAGAACCCGCTAAAATGAAATTGCCAATTATTTGAATTTTCCTCTTGTGACTGTTCCTTCCACGTTTTTTAGTGGGACAGTTGTAAGTCGTTGATAGGTCATAATCTATAATTCCTCCATCGTGTCCGTTATCCAGATTTGACTTTTCTTCTATTGACTATTGACTTCTTCAATCCGTGGAGTGACTTATCACTTGGTTCAAGACTCTCATGATTTCCCAAACTAGTCTCCAACCTTGCATCTTCTTGATGATCAACTGTGAGTTATGCTTTAATAGACAACTTCTCCATTAGACTCTGAAAGATTGGCAATTCTCATTTCCAGCTTGTAAACTTCTGATGAGATGCTTCTTGCTTCAGCATAGAATCTTATTATGCACTCCATATTAGCCTTCCTTCTAAGATAAGGTTGCTCAAGAAGGACTAGCCTCTTAGCTCAGTGCTAAGGGTCAGGTTTGTCCCTGAGGCTCTTACCAGATGAAGAACTTTAGACATGATTAGTACTGATATCACATTTGATCTCTCTGCTGGGGAGTTCATCTACCAACTCTGGATATACATTAGTGTTGATTTTTTGTGTTGGCTGTAATCCTGGTGTCCTCCCGCTCTTACACTACGATCAGATGTTTGATTGTAGGCACTCCACGATTTTGAGTTGGATGGTCGATATGGTTATTAGTTTCACGTTTTGAGACGTTCCTATTGACTATGAATCTTCATTTGGTTCATCAGCCACAAAGTTTTGGGACTTTGTAACTGGTATATTGCTGTTTAGGGTTAGCTTATGTTCTCCATGAACTCGACAGAAGTGGTTTGGATGATCATAGTGTGGTCGAAAGACATGCACCATGATTGACTTATCTTCTGAGCTTATCTCAGATCTTCTAGCAAGAATTCCACTTCTTCAATTTTTGCTCCCTGAGCTTTATCATCTCTATATCTCTAATTGTTCTTCCATACTCTTCCCTTCCAAGCTATACTTCCTCAATATCATCACCTGATTATGTCATTTCTTTATGACAAGCCTTTTTTGTCCTTTTCTTTGGCTTGTACACAGCCTTTGTACTTTCTTGAATCGTACGATAGTTGTTCGGGGTGAGAGAGGTCATTGCTCTGACTTCTTCATCTGCAGTCATAATTTGTCTGGACTCTACAATTGGTGATAACTCTACAATCGTAGTGAGGTCTTCTTTGTTCTGTGACAACTTTTTTTCTTCTTCTGAAGTTCACAACTACCTTCAACTTCATCTTCATTTTTCACTTAAATCTTTATCATAAAAGATTGGAAGATCTGAAGGGTTTGCTTCATAGTGCACTTTCTGACACTTTTAGTGTTGCTATTCTTTAATAGATCATTTCTCCCCCATAGTTGATACTATCTTCTCATAGAGGTATGAGTTCTTCTTCTTCATATGCATCAGAAGGCAGCCTTGCATATCTCTTTTTGACTGGAATCATCACTATCATTTAAACCTCCTTGGATCATAGAAATAGATATCTTCAGGACTGATCACTCCACGATTGTTGACAGAATTACAAACGTAATCTTTTTTATCTAAAACCTGAACAGGTGTTTTCAGCAGGCTTGCAGTTCCTCCTTAGTTTCTTCAATATACACTAAGGATGAATGAAGAATCATTTGGGACCATCAAATTGTTAACATCCATCAACCTTTCTTTAATTAGTTTCCCTTCCTCCTTCATCAGAATTGCAAACTTTGATGCTGACTGAAGGGACACTATGATTAAGATCATTGAACCATAATCGTTGTGTGTTGTCTTGCACAGGCTGGACTCAGTCTTTATCATAGAGAACACTGCAATTTTCCTGAAGCTCATTGACAGACTGCACTCGTTGAGTTCTGATTCTATTATGAGTTCTTCATGATCAATGCTCGATGATCCTATGATGTGAACTTCCTCGAGGGTTCTTCTCAGATGATATGCTTTGCATGAATAAGCATATAAGACCCTTTTCATCTTAGCATGAATGGTCTGCTTCCGTATGGAGATCAACAACCATGTGAGCTTCATTCATGTTAGCTCGGCAAGTCTTCAAACGAGGCTTTGACAAAGAATAATTTTGTCAAGAACAAAAAATATCTTAAGCCTCAAGTTGAATCTTATGAAATGTCATCTCGCTCCATTCTTTAATCTTCTCGGATAGATCAAGTGCCTTTCACCGTCGGTTTCTTGACAATTTATTTATCTTGATATAATGAGGTTAGACATTGATGTACATATTTTTTACATTCATTTCGGATGACTTGTTGCTCCAGTTGTCCTCCGATTAGTTAGTCATAGTCTTAAAGATGTAAACTAGGAAAATCTTGGCATCCTTAGTTTTTTGACAACCTTGAACCTCAAGGTTCACATCCAGTTGCTGGTTAGCCAAATACATATTTGAGAAACTCTTCTTTCTCCTCTAGATAAGTATTTCTTAGCATATATGTCCTTTCATCTTTCAGACTGGTGGATGCTTTACTCTTTGCTGTTGATCCCTCTTGACCTCCCATATCTGGTCTTCAGACTACTAGATTGACTGTGGACAAGGATTGGTCTTATTGCTATGACATTTAAGAATATGGATTAATTTGAGCAGCTTCAGGTGTATATACACATTTACCTGTACACATTATTTCCAGCATGTGAGCTCATCTGCATTTACAAGTGACTTACTACTAAACTAAGTTTAGAACAATGTTTGTGCCTAGGATCAGACTCAAAGTGATTAGCTTTTGAATATAGCATGAGAACCTGCTCTGATACCAATTGTTAGTTCCCAGTAGGCACACAATAGATCTAGAAGGGAGAGTTGAATAGATCCTTTTTTATTTCAAATACTTTTCCTGTTTATTTTGTATTGCTAATGAATTAGCATATGACAAAAACAAAAATCTTTTCAAGCATAGTGGAATAAATAAAAGATCCCCTTCATTGATATATTCATAAACATTCATATATTGTTCGTGGAGTTAGTTTAGTTGTAAGTAGTTAATACATACATAGCATTTAAAGAAGTTAGGTACATAATGTAAATGACAGAAAGTAAATGACTTAATGTAAAAGTCACAAGGGATTTTAAGTGGTTCAAAGACTCAAGCTCCTAATCTACTTTTCTGTTTCAACAAGCAAGAATTCCACTAAGGAAGGTCAGCACCCCGAATCACTAAGATTCCTTCAAGGCCAGCAGCCTTGGAACTTTAGTTCACTAAGAACTCTTCAAGTTCAGCAGACTTGAAACTCTAGTTCTCTAAGAATTCTTCAAGCCCAGCAGGTTTGGAACTTCATTTAATACTTCCGGACAAGGACCCCTCAGGCCCTGGCTACTTGTTGTTGTTGTAGTTGTTGTTGGTTCTTTATTGCTAAGATGTCTTGAAGCTTGACCATCTTTTATACTTAGCAGCTTGATGTGGTCCTCTTTGCATTCTGCATAGAGTCTGGACCACCTCTTCTTTGGTGTAGCAAATCTTCATACTGTTCCTCTCATCTTCATCTTATGTTAGTTGTGCACCATCACCATTTAGGTTTGCTAAGTCTTTGAGCTTTTGGTAGACTTCATCTGGTACTTAGCATTCCCTGAACCGTTCTTGAATGGTATGTAGACATGATTATGCATCTGTTCTGTTTCAGCTTTTGGTTCATGGTGATTTGTAGAGTGGCTCTCTAGATCATCTTTGTGCTCTGCCACTTTTCAGAATGCTATCTTCTTGGCCTTCTCGGCTCTCAGCTTAGTTGCCATCTCCAGTGGCATTGTGACGCCCCCAAAATAGGTATACATCACCCATTCTGAGTTGTCAAATACATGGTACAGAAACAACTACAACTTTATTAATACAATTGTCGTGCAAAATACGACAACACTTAAACTGTGAGTTTAAATACAAATATTGTCTTCTAGACAATATCCTCACCCAAATAAGTTCTCATTACAATTATTGATACACTATTTTACAAAATAGTGAGGACTTCAAAAACAACTTTCTAGAACCTTCATTCCATACCCCGACTAGTACTCGCTACATTCTCGTCTCCTGAGAAGAAAAATAGAACAAAAAGGAAAAGGGTGAGCTCAACTAGCCCAATAAAGAATATTATGACTAAAATAATATAGAACAAATTATCGTTAGTCTTCACAACAGGAAAAATCGATAGAATACAATGAGACAACAAGTTTCGGATCAATATTCACAATGAAATAATAATTCATAGTAAGAGTTACGTAGAGAATGAAATCTACTATTATCTATGAATTTAAAAGTCCATCATCAATATTCTATCCTCAGATCATCAATCAATATACATCTTGAATCAAATATTCATCTTTGCACTACAAAGCCAAAGATATTCATCGATTAGTCATGTTCATCTCAACACTTGTTCATCTTACACCTACTGGCCAAAGATATTCATCGGAAAATCATTCATCTTTTACTACTGGGCCAAAGATAAACAGTAATATAATCATTTAGAACTGAGGATGATGAAAAATATTTTAAAGAAAAAGAATCCAGTGAAACAAAAGAAGAAATATTAAGGATTCGTACTTTAAACAATCCCAGTTCAAAAATACTTCATAAATAACTATAGTGGAGTAAAATTCAAGAATGATCAAAACATGGATACAATCAAAGCTAGTATCCATAATAGATATCTTGGACAAAAAACGAAAATTTAATTTTTCTGTGAATAGTGTTGTATTCGTGAATAGTGTCGTATACGTGAATAGTGCCGTATACATGAATAGTAACTCCGACACTAAAAGACAAGAATTTCACAAGAAAAATCTTACCAATATTTTGGCATAATGATATTGAAAGAAATAATATCATTTATAAAAATATAACATCCTTTACCTCGTAAAGAAATAATATACTTGGCCGAATACCGAGATAACGTTATTGAAGGAACTTGCATCAGTATAGCAACACTCAAAGTATTAAAATACTCACAAGAATATTTCGATAATATAGAGAGAAGATTTCATTTAAGTGTGATTTTTAATTCTAACCTAAGCACCCTATTTATAGGAAAATGCTTAGAACACCAAATCAGAAAATTTAATAAAATAATAATATATTTTATTAACTTTCCTACGCACACAAACTTGGTCCAAAATCAGTCACACACCTTACCAAAAGTCACAAAAACGTTTTTCATGCAAAAGTCACTTAAAACTCCAAAAAAAATAATAATCAATTAATCCGAAACTTCAATAATTCATAATAAATTGCCATTTTATCAGAAAAATTCAAATCTTTTGTCCGTTCCATAGGAAATTCAATTCTCTACAACTTTGTAGTTTTAAGTTTTTCCAAATTCCAAACAGAAATTGACCGAAACCCACATACGGAAGATTTTACAGGCAATAATCAAATTTTAATCAATAAATGGGGTCCACAAACATGAAAAACATGTTTTAAATATTTTTAGTAATAAAAATACTATTCCTTCTCATTTATTCATATATCACAAATTCATTGTAAAAATATCACCATTATTATATTATTATAATATAATAATATATTAAATGAATTATTTTATCAAAAAAAGATAAAATATTAATTTTTAACAATTGTCACATTAAAATTTTTATCCATCTATATCCACATAAAATGAATATTTTCTCATCATATAAATCAATAATTAATTATTCACAAATAATATTACAGAATCACAAAACTGACAACCAAGCCATTCCCAGGAAAGAGGGGGCTTTCCAATAAGGATCTCTCCTTACTGGCGCGCAATTAGGTGACCAAACCTCTCTTTAGACAAGAACTTTCTAGACATGCCAATAATGTTATCTAATAATATTATTCAAATAATTTGAATTAATGCTCCGATAATGGAAAATATTGTGTAGTGACAATTATTAAAACAAGAATAATATAAAATATCAACGTAGCAATTATTGAATCAATAAAATAAAATATTGAAGCAATAATTACCGTAACAATTATTGTGTAGTGCCTTCTTACGTAAGAATCAATAATTGGTGCAATCTGGTAATACTTCGTGTTTTAACCACGGGTATTCCAACAAGATAATCTGCAGAATAACTACGTCGTTATTTATAAATAACTTATAGTTGTCGTTTTCTTCATCCAATCGCTTTTCGTTATGGGGCCCACACAAGGCTGCGACGTCGTACGAATATTCCCTGGCAGTAAGAATATTCCACGACCAAACGAATATTCGCCGACAACAATGAATATTTTATAACCAATTGCTTATTTGAAATATTTGCGCATTTTACCCATAACTAACCACAATAATCAAATCAACCCTTACTATTTCAAAATAATAAATAGAGGAAATTCAATTTCATTTAATAATAAGTTGGGGTCTTATAACCTCCCCTCCTTATGAAATTTCGTCCTCGAAATTTGTGTACGTACCTGGTGTTTCGAAAAGGTGAGGATACCTTGCTTTCATTTCTGTTTCCAATTCCCAGGTCATTTCCTCAATAGCATGGTTCCTCCATAAAACTTTAACTTGTGGTATGACCTTTGTGCGTAGGACATGCTCCTTTCTATCCAAGATCTTGACAAGTACCTCTTCGTACGTTAAGTCTTCGGCTATCTCGTGCGGTTATAACTCAATAACGTGGCTCGGGTCTTTCACATATTTACGAAGCACAGATATGTAAAAAACATTATGAACACGAGACATACTAGGAGGTAACGCGAGTCTATAGGCCACATTTCCTACTCGGTCAAGAATCTGAAATGGACCAATAAATCGTGGATTGAGCTTTCCTCTCTTCCCAAATCTTGTAACTCCCTTCCATGGGGCAACACGCAACAATATATGATCCCTAATACTAAATTCCACATCCTTTCGATGAAGATCCGCATAACTATTTTGTCGATCCTGTGCCGTTTGTATACGTTGTCGAATATTTGGATCTTTTCCGTAGTCATATGTACCAACTCGGGTCCCAATAATGTTGCTTCACCCACCTCATTCCAACATATTGGAGAGCGGCACTTTCGTCCATACAATGCTTCGAATGAAGCCACACCTATACTTGTCTGATAACTGTTGTTGTAGGAGATTTCCACCAATGGTAAATACTTGTCCCAACTCCCTTTGAAGTCTAGGACACAGAGTCTTAATAGATCTTCAAGAGTTTGAATAGTTCTCTCTGATTGTCCATCCGTTTGAGGATGGTATGCCAATCAATCAGAATAAATAAATGCTGTGCCCATAGCTTTTTGCAAGCTAACCCAAAATCTTGAAGTGAATCTTGGGTCATGATCCGAAACTATGCATACTGGCATGCCATGCAATCTCACAATCTCATTTACATACATACGAGCAAGACGTTCAAGGGAATAAGTCTCCCGTATCGGCAAGAAATGAGCATACTTGGTTAATCTATCAATAATAACCCAAATAGCATTTATGCCTTGAGAAACCGTGGGAAGACCCGTAACAAAATCCATGGTAATGTGTTCCCACTTCCATTTCGTAATCTTAAGTGGTTGCAATGGACCCTTAGGCACTTGATGCTCCACCTTTACACGTTGACAAGTTAAACACCTCGAGATAAACTTCGCAATCTCTCTCTTCATATTATTCCACCAAAATATATGTCGAAGATCACGATACATTTTTGTACTTCCAGGATGGATTGCAAATGGTGTATTGTGTGCCTCCATCATGATCTTGTATTTCAAATCAGAGTCGTTAGGAATAAAAAGTCTGGAGTGGACTCGAAGTATTCCTTCTTCATTGATTCTTGCTTCTGGAATAGCACCTTCTTGTACTTTCTTCTTCATACGCATCAGCTCCGGGTCTGTGGCTTGAACAACTTTAACTTTATCGATTAAAGTTGATTCTATGCGTATACTTGACATCATCGCATGGGTCCCCGGAGTCTTGAATTCTATCTTCAACTTTCGTAAATCACACAAAATGGGCCTATGTGTTGACAACATTGCACTCGTTCCCGCATATGATCTTCTACTCAACGCGTCAGCTACCACATTCACTTTTCCAGGATGGTATTGAATGGTATGGTCGTAGTCTTTCAACAGCTCGAGCCAACGTCGTTGCCGCATGTTGAGTTCTTTTTGAGTGAAGAAATATTTGAGGCTTTTATGGTCCGAATATATCTCCACTTTTTCCCCATATAGATAAGACGTCCGGATCTTTTTACGAAAACAATCAACGCTAATTCTAGATCATGAGTAGGATAATTCCTCTCATATTCTTTAAGTTGTCGCAGGCATAGGCTATGACTTTCCCATGTTGCATGAGAACACATCTTAACCCTTTGCTCAAGCATCATTGTAGATAACAAATCCATCCGAACTAGACGGTATTGCCGAGCAGTGCGAAATGAGTCTCCTCTTAAGCTCTTGGAAACTCTTCTCGCATTCCTCGCTCCATACGAATTTTATATCTTTCCGAGTCAGCTGAGTTAATGGAGTAGCGATTCGAGATAATCCTTCCACTAATCTCCGATAATAACCGGCTAAGCCCGAAAGCTACGTCTTGATCACCGATTTTCGGTTGTTCCCAACTTTGTATTGCTTCAATCTTCGTGGTCCACAGATACTCCATGTTTTGACACCACGTGCCCAAGGAATGCTACTTCCTCAAGCCAGAACTCGCATTTCTTTAACTTGGCATATAGCTTGTTTTCACGAAGCCTTTGGAGTACCAGCTTCAAATGGTGCTCATGATCTTTACGGCTTTTGGAATATATGAGGATGTCATCAATAAAGACAACAACGAACTGATCTAAATAATCTTTAAATACTTTGCTCATCATATCCATGAAAGCCGCAGGAGCATTAGTCAATCCAAAAGACATGACTAGGAATTCATAATGCTCGTACCGAGTTCTGAAGGCAGTCTTTGGGATACCCTCAGTTCTAATCTTTAGCTGATGATATCCAGAACGAAGATCAATTTTTGAAAAGAATTGTGCTCCTTGCAACTGGTCAAACATGTCATCAATACAAGGTAGCAGATACCTATTCTTGATAGTGACATGATTTAATTCCCGGTAGTCAATACAAAGTCACATACTCCCGTGTTTCTTCTTTACAAATAAAATAGGAGCACCCCAATGAGATGTACTAGGACGAATGAAACCGATGTCCAACAACTCTTATAGTTGGACCTTTAACTCCTGAAGTTCAATAGGAGCCATTCGATATGGGGTTTTAGAAATGGGCTTTGTACTAGGTTCAAGATCAATAAAGAATTCAACTTCACGTTCGGGGTAGATCGGAAGTTCTTCTTGAAATCGTCGAGGAAAGTCACTAACAACAGGAATATTATTCAAATCTGACGTGTCTTTATTCAAATCCATAACATGGGCTAAGAAAGCTCGACATTCATTTTTTAATAAATGAATGTCTTTATGGCTTGATATAACAGTGATTGATTTTAATGCTTTAGTTGCTTGAATTCGAACAACAGGTTGGTTAGGAATATGAAAACTAACAACCTTACGAAAATAATCAATTTTGGCATGATGAGTAGTTAACCAATCAATCCCTAAAATCACATCAAAAGCAAGTATCTTTAAAGAGATAAGATCAACAGGTAATGTGATGGTGCCAACTTGGATCAAACAAGATTTATAAACAGTGGATGTGATGAAAGTTTCTCCTAACGGAGTCTCCACAAATAAGTCAAAATCTAATTTCTCCGGAGTCAAGTTTAAACGTTGAGCACAATCAGGAGAGATAAATGAATGGGTAGCACCGGTATCTAGTAATATATAAACTTTGCAAGAATTTATGATTAGCTTACCCATAATCACCTCGTTTGGTTTCCTTGCATTTTGACCAGTCACAACAAACGCTCTTTCAGGAACCGTTGATTCACCATCCCCGCTGGACTTGGTTTCGCTACCGTACAATCTCGAGCTATATGTCCTTCCTTTCCATAATTATAGCATACCTTGAACTGTTATGGACAATTTGGACTGATATGTCCTTCTTTTCTACATTTATAGCATACGATCGGTGGTCGTTCACCTCCCTTAGAACCAGTTGTTGCTAGTGCTGACGTCTTCGCATTGTCATTGTTGAATCTCCTTTTTTTTAAATCTCCCCCCGATTCGCTTCTTCTATTTTCATGGCCATGATTACCACCAGAGTGGTTGCCGTTCTTTTTTCGTATTTTTCTTTCTCCACTGGTTATCGTTGTTCTGATGACTGCTGCCACCGGTATTATCCTGGTTGTGTTCCCTTGGTTAAACGTACTCGTTATCTCGCTCTAATAATTGAGCCCTGTTGACAACATCTGAATAGAGAGAAAATTTATGAGAAATGAGATATTACCGTATGTTGGGTTTAAAACCTCTCAGAAACATCCGCGTCATACGTTCCTCATTCTCCACCAAATGAGGTGCAAACCTGGATAACTCTGCAAACTTCGCCTCGTATTGGGACACGATCATGTTGTTTTGTTCTAGTCTAATAAACTCCACTTCCTTCATATGACGAATACTTTCAGGAAAGTATTTATCATTGAATAGTTTCTGAAATGTCTCCCAAGACATGCTGAGTGCGGCTAGATGGGTACGCTTCACAGATTCCCACTAGTAATCTACCTCATTTCGGAACATAAAAGTGGCGAATGGAACCTTCCGTTCCTCCGTGCATCCCAAGACATCGAATATCTTGGTAATTTGCTTGACCCATGTCTCCATATTAATCGGATCCGGCTTTCCCCAGAATTCTGGTGGTCCAACCTCTTTGAACTGCTTGGCTGTGACAAACCGTGCATTGTTATCATTTCCACCTTTATTTTGTACACGAGTCTCCTTCGTCTGATTTTGCATGAACTGCAGAAAGCTTCTAAACATCCCATCGTTCATCGTCTGATCAGTGGTGTTGTTTACAGGAGGAATATTGCTGGCCTGTTGCACATTTTCCTCATTGGTGGGTAAAGGTGTCTCCACGGTCTCATGTATTCCACTGTTAACATTCTTGGTTGCCATTCTCAAATACTGTCATAAAATAAGGGTTAATTAAAGAAATTAACATATCACATAATATCCCTATATTCTGACCAACCAACAAATAAGCTTAGGTAGGACACACTAGCGAAGGATTTACTCGTCTCTCCCCTCCTAGTTCTATTCCCCGATCTCTGCCAAAGATCATATCCCTAAGCTCTGATACCAACTGTGACGCCCCCAAAATAGGTATACATCACCCATTCTGAGTTGTCAAATACATGGTACAGAAACAACTACAACTTTATTAATACAATTGTCGTACAAAATACAACAACACTTAAACTGTGAGTTTAAATACAAATATTATCTTCTAGACAATATCCTCACCCAAATAAGTCCTCATTACAATTATTGATACACTATTTTACAAAATAGTGAGGACTTCAAAAATAACTTTCTAGAACCTTCATTCCATACCGCGACTAGTACTCGCTACATTCTCGCCTCCTGAGAAGAAAAATGGAACAAAAAGGAAAAGGGTGAAAATTTAATTTTTCTGTGAATAGTATCGTATTCGTAAATAGTGCCGTATACGTGAATAGTGCCATATACGTGAATAGTATGTAAGACCCCAACTTTTATGAATAAAGAATAATTTTCTCTAATTATATTTTTTTGAATATTATGGTGTTGATTTGATATAATGTTATAGTTGTGGGTAATATTTACAAATTTTGTAAAGTAAGCAAGTTGTTATAAAATATTCTTTTGGTCGGGGAATATTCTTTTTGTCGGAGAATATTCGTACGACGACACAATCATTGGTGGACCCCACAACGTAATTATTATCGGATTGAGAAAACGACAAAGATTTTTTATGAAAATAACGGCGGAAGTTTTACCGTCAATACTGTTGAACTACTCAGTAGTAAAAGTACAGTAATACGCGTGGTTGCATAGTAGCACACGGTATTGATTATTGATGCTTACGTGAGAAGTCACTCAGTTATACTCAATTATTGCTACAGTAATTGCTGCATCATATCTCTTATATTATTGATTCAATTATTGTCACAATATCATCTGTATAATATGTTATATTATTAAATCAATAATTGAGACGACAAGTTATAATATTAATGATTAATAATTGTTGAAAGATTAAATATGTGTTGATTAAAAATAAAATGATTTGTGGTAATATTTATTCAATCCTTGATTTATATAAAGAGTCTTATGAGACGTTTGTGGTAAGTTTGGTTATTCTATGGGGGGGGTCATATGTCATCATCTAAGAGTCTCTTTCGCCAATAGTAATTACCTTTACCAGACGTCAAACCACGTGCCGTTTCATATTACAGGCGTCGAACCAATTGTCGTTTCACATTACAGGCGTCAAACCACTTGGTGTTTCACATTACATGCGTCAAACCACTTTTATTTTCACATCACCAGTCGTCAAGCCGCTTGCCTTTTCACATTGCAAGTGCTAAGCTAGAAATCTTCTATAAATAGAGGCCTAGTTCTTCATTATTTTTCACGAATTCATTCAAGCTATAGAGAGAGAAAATATAGAGAGAATAAGAGAGAAAGAAGAAAAGTATTTTGTTACTACACTACTGCAGTATTCAATCTCCTACTAAAGTAAGGGGTGTTATTTATTTTATATTCATGAAGAGAACTTCTGTTATTCCATTATTTATTATTCTATTGGAATAACCTCTATACGCGAGTTACCCTATACTTGGTGAAATTCTTTTGTTATTCAAGTCTTTATTATTACATTGGAATATCACATGCATGCGTTTTACGTCGGACTGATTCCGATCTTTATTATTACATTGGAATATCTTGTTTGTGCGTTTACGTCGGACTGGTTCAATTCTTTATTGTTCATTGGAATATCTTTGTCTCATGCATTTTACGCCTTGGGACTGGTTCCGATCTTTATTATTACATTGGAATATCCACCGTCATGCATTTTACGTCAGACTTGGTTCCATTCTTTATTGTTCTATTGGAATATTCTGTCTATGCGTTTTATGCCGGACTTGGTTCTGTTATTTATTATTCTGTTGGAATAACCTGGATGTGCGGTCTATCGCATGCATGGTGATTTCTTTTGTTATTCCATTCTTTATTATACTAAGTTGGTTAAAACTTTGACTTTATACTCCATGAAATTAGTGGAATATCCTTGATATTTACGCTTCATCCCAAGATCTTTTCATGGAAATATTCTTCTGAGCATTCTTGAATTTTACACCACAAAGGAGTATCATGTTGACAATTTGGACGTTATTGGTTCCTGGATAAATTAATTCTTGAACTTGTTTTATTGAATTTTTATATCATTGTCATCATCCTCATGTTTATGTTATATTGAAAGTCATATGTGGCTTGTAGTGCATAAATGGACTTGGTGTGATTATGACCATGGATTATTTGGTATAATCATGAGCGTAATGTTACAAATGATGTGGTAAAAGTCCTCATTGGTTGTGGTGCATTGATGGACAATTGTTGGCATGATCATGACCATTAATGAATACACGAATGTCCTTGGCCCGTAGTGCATGGATAATTTGTGGTCGTGAAATTAAAGAATATCCTTGGCCGTAGTGCAGGGGTGATTCAATGATGTGGATTATTTATTAAGCTGAGTCCCAGCGATAAAAGTGATGAAAAACCTTTTAAATCATAGAAGATAGTAGATTTTATTCTCTACTTGACTCTTCTAATGGATTGCTTGTTCCGCTGCAGTTAAACTTGATGTTTATTATATTTTATCAGTTTAATACTGTTGAAGGCTAATGATAATTTATTTTGCATTATCTTAATCATAATATTTCTTACTGGGCTAGTTGAGCTCACCCTTTTGCTTTCATTGTTCTCTTGTGAAATGAGAACGTAGCGAGGACTAGTCGGGGAGCGAGTGGCGGTCAGGATGATAGCATTAGTAGTCCTCACTATTCTATAAAATAGTGTAATAATAATTGTAATGAGGACTCCTTTAGAGTTTTTATACTCTTTAGTAGACAGTATTTGTATTAAAACTCACAGCATATGTTTAGTCATATTTTACACGACTATTGTATAATTAAGTTGTATTTGAATTCTGTATCATGTATCTGGCGACTCAAGATGGGTGATGTATACCTATTTTGGGGGCGTCACAGTTGGTATCAAAGCTTAGTGATATGATCCCTGGCTAAGATGTGAGAATAGATCTAGGAGGGGAGAGACGGGGAATTCCTTCGCTAGTATGACCTACCTAAGTTTATGTGGTATTTAATTGGTCGGTAAGAATATAGGGATAATATGTTAAATGTCAATTAACCTTTGTTTTGTGGCATTATTTAAAAATGACGTCCGAGAATGTTGAGAATAGCAATGGAGCACAGGCGACCGTTGATTTACCACATATCAATAATCAGGATAATGTGCATCAGGAAGGTGACAATCCTCATGCAAACAACAACACTGACCAAATGATGAATGGGGGAGTGTTCAGAGGCTTTATGCGATTCATGCAACAGCAGGCGAGAGCGGCTCCTGTCCAAAATGTAGGTGGAAATACTGAAAACTCTCGGACGGTCATCGCTAAACAGTTCAAGGAGCTGGGACCACTAGAGTTTATTGGAGAGCCAAACCAACTTAAGGCAAAAACATGGATAAAGCAGATCACCAAGATATTTGATGTCTTGGGATGCTCCGAGGAGCAAAAGGTTCCCTTTGCCGCCTTTATGTTGCGAGGAGAGGCGATTCTTGGTGGGAATCGGTAAAGCGTACTCAACTCTCTTTGATGAAGATGTCTTGGGAGAAGTTCCAAGAACTATTCAATGACAAGTACTTTCCCAAAGGTATTCGTCAGATGAAGGAGGTGGAGTTTATCAAGTTGGAACAGAATAATATGACCGTGTCGCAGTACGAAGCAAAGTTTGCCGAGTTGTCTCGGTTTGTGTCCCACTTGGTGGATAATGAAGAGAGAATGACGCGGAAGAGGTTTGAAGCCGGAGATACGTCAACATCTTATTTCTCATAAACTGTGTTTGTATTCAGATGTTGTAAATAGTGCTCAGTTGGTGGAGCGCGATAACGAGTCAATGCAACCAAAAAGAAAGCGGTAGACAAAATGATAATACCGGTGAGAAGCGATCGTGAGCGGTGACAACAAGCGTGGAGGAATCAACATGGGCGAAATGGTAACCACTTCGGTGGTAATCGGCCAAAACAATAAGAATGGATATTTCAAGAAGAGGAGATTCAACAATGATGGAAAGGCGTCAAAGATCAACACCGTTGTTAAGGAAGGAGAACGACCACCTATCATATGCTTCAAATGCGGAGGAGAGGGACACATCAGTTCAAACTGCACGATGCCGTCTAAAGCATGTTATAATTATGGAAGAGAAGGTCACTTAGCCCAATTTTATCGTTCACCGAAGACAAGTTCAGCTAGGATGGAGGCACCAAAGGTCATTCCCGAGAAAAGTCAAAGTCGAGAGTGCAAGGGAGGCGTTTGTTGTGACCTCCGGAAAGCAAGGAACCCGAATCAGGTCATCACGGATAAGCTTATCATAAACTCTAGCGAAGTCTATACTTTATTTGATACCAATTCTACCCATTCTTTTATTTCTCCTACTTGCGCTCAACGATTAAATTTGACTACGGAGAAATTAGACTTTGACTTATCTGTGCAAACTCCGTTGGGTGAAACCTTCATTACATCCACTATTTATAAGTCTTGTTTGGTTCAAATTGGTACCCTCACATTACCTGTCGATCTTATTTCATTGAAAATACTTTCATTTGACGTGATTCTAGGGATTGATTGGTTAACTACTCATCATGCTAAAATTGATTATTTTCGTAAGGTTGTTAGTTTTCATATTTCTAATCAACCTATTATGCGAATTCAAGCGACCAAACCATTAAAATCAATCATGGTCATTTCAAGCCATAAAGCTATTCGTTTATTGAAAAACGTATGTCAAGCTTTCTTAGCTCATGTCACAGATCTAAACAAAAATACGTCACTTTGAATGATATTTACATTGTTAATAAATTTCTGACGTATTCCCTCAAGAACTTCCCGGCCTACCCCGAGCATGAAATTGAATTTTTGTATCGACCTTGAACTCCGGTATAAAACCCATTTCCAAAGCCCCATATCGAATGGCTCTATTGAACTTCGGAGTTAAAGACCCAATGCGTAAATTGTTAGACATTGGCTTTATTCGTCCTAGTACTTCTCCTTGGGGTGCTCCTGTTCTATTCGTGAAGAAGAAAGATGGGAGTATGCGACTTTGTATTGATTATCAAGAGTTAAATCATGTCACCATCAAAAATAGGTACCCATTTTCACGTATTGATGACCTGTTTGACCAGTTGCAAGGAGCCAAATTCTTTTCAAAGATTGATCTTCGTTCTAGATATCACCAATTGAAGATTAGAACCAATGACATTCCAAAGACGGCTTTCAAAACTCGGTACGGGCATTATGAATTCCTAGTCACATCCTTTGGATTGACTAATGCTCCTGCTGCCTTCATGAATATGATGAACCGGGTATTCAAAGAATAATTGGATCACTTTGTGGTTGTCTTTATTGATGACATCCTTATTTATTCCAAAAGCCGTGAAGATCATGAGCAACACTTGAGGCTGACACTCCAAAAGCTTCGTGAATACAAGCTTTATGCCAAGTTAAAGAAATGCGAGTTCTGGCTTGAGGAAGTAGCATTCCTTGGGCACGTAGTATCAAGTCATGGAATATCTGTTGACCCGGCAAAGATTGAAGCAATTCAAAGCTGGGAGCAACCTAAATCAGTGACCGAAGTACGTAGCTTTCTCGGCTTAGCTGGTTATTATCGGAGGTTCGTGGAAGGATTTTCTCGAATCACTACTCCATTAACTCAGCTGACTCGGAAAGATACAAAGTTCGGTTTGAGCGAAGAATGTGAGAAGAGTTTTCAAGAACTCAAGAGAAGACTCATTTCAAGACTTTTGTTCGACAATACCATCGCTCAAAGGATTTGTCATCTCTGATGATGCTTGAGCAAAGGGTTGGGATGTGTTCTCATGCAACATGGGAAAGTCATAGTTTATGCCTCGCGACAACTCAAAGAATATGAGAGGAATTATCCTACTCATGATCTAGAGTTGGCAGCTGTTGTCTTTGCACTTAAAATTTGGAGGCATTACTTGTATGGGGAGAAAGTGTATGGAGAGAAAGTGGAGATCTTTACGGATCATAAAAGCCTCAAATATTTCTTCACTCAAAAGGAACTCAACATGCGACAATGACGTTGGCTTGAACTGTTAAAAGATTATGATCATACCATCCAATACCATCCTAGAAAAGTGAACGTGGTAGCTGACGCATTGAGTAGAAGATCATATACAAGTACGAGTGCGATATTGTCAACGCAAAGGCCCATTTTGTGTGACTTGCAAAGGATGGAGATAGAGTTAAAGACTCCAGGGACCCATGTGATGATGGCGAATATACGAGTAGAACCAACTTTAATCGATAAAGTTAAAGTCGCCAAGCCATGCACTGGACACGGGCGATCGTATGAAGAAGAAAGTGCAAGAAGGTGCTATCTTAGGAAGCAAGAATCAATGAAGAAGGAATACTTCGAGTCAACTCCAGAATTTATGTTCCTAACGACCCTGATTTAAAGTATAAAATCATGATGGAGGCGCACAACACACCGTTTGAAATCCATCCTGGAAGTACCAAAATGTATCATGATCTTCGTCATACATTTTGGTGGAAGCAATATGAAGAGAGAGATAAATTGTTTATCTCAAGGTGTCTAACTTGTCAACAAGTTAAAGCGGAGCATCAAGTACCAAAAGGTCCATTGCAACCACTTAAAATTCCGAATGGAAGTGGGAGCACATTACCATGGATTTCGTTACGGTCTTCCTAAGGTTTCTCAAGGCATAGATGCGATTTGGGTCATTATTGATAGATTGACCAAGTCCGCTCATTTTCTTACAAATCGAGAAACTTATACACTTGAACGTCTTGCTCGTATGTACATAAACGAGATTTTAAGACTGCATGGTATGCCGGTATCCATAGTTTCTGATCGAGACCCAAGATTCAACGTATAAAGAACCAGACGAGATAGAGGAAGATTTAACGTATAAAGAGGTTCTTGTTCAAATCTTGGATAAGAAGGAACATACTCTACGCTCCAAGGTTATACCTCAAGTCAAAGTTTTGTGGAGAAACCACGATGTTGAGAAAATGACTTGGGAGTTAGAATCTAAGATGAAGTCAAGGTATCCTCATCTCTTCGACATACCAGGTATGTACCCTAATTTCGAGGACGAAATTTCATAAGAAGGGGAGGTTGTAAGACCCCAACTTTTATGAATAAAGAATAATTTTCTCGAATTATATTTTTTTGATTATTATGGTGTTGATTTGATATAATGTTATAGTTGTGGGTAATATTTACAAATTTTACAAAGTAAGCAAGTTGTTATAAAATATTCGTTTGGTCGGGGAATATTCTTTTTGTCGGGGAAGATTCGTACGACGACACAATCATTAGTGGACCCCACAACGAAACTATTGTCGGATTGAGAAAATGACAAAGATATTTTATGAAAATAATGGCGGAAGTTTCACAGATTATCTTGTTGAACTACTCAAGAGTAAAAAAATAAAGAATGTCTGGCGTGGTTGCATAGTAGCACACGATATTGATTATTGATGCTTACGTAAGAAGTCACTCAGTTATACTCAATTATTACTACAAGAATTCTCACGATCATATCTCTTATATTATTGATTTAATTTATCACACATTATCATCATATAATATGTTATATTATTAAATCAATAATTGAGACGACAAGTTATAATATTAATGATTAATGATTGTTGAAAGATTAAATATGTGTTGATTAAAATAAAATGATTTGTGATAATATTTATTCAATCCTTGATGTATATAAAGAGTCTATTATGAGACGTTTGTGGTAAGTTTGGTTATTCTATGGGGGCCCATATGTCATCATCTAAGAGTCTCTTTTCGCTAATAGTAATTACCTTTACCAGACGACGTCAAACCACTTGCCATTTCATATTATTACAGCGCCGAACCAATTGTCGTTTTCACATTAAAAGGATCAAACCACTTGGTGTTTCACATTACTGAGCGTCAAACCACTTTTCTTTTCACATCACCAATTCGTCAAGCCGCTTGCCTTTTCACATTGCAAGTGCTAAGCTAGAAATCTTCTATAAATAGAGGCCTAGTTCTTCATTATTTTTTCACTTAATTCATTCAAGCTATATAGAGAGAGAAAATATAGAGAGAATAAGAGAGAAAGAAGAAGAGTATTCGTTACTACACTCTGCAGTATTCAATCTCCTACTAAAGTAAGGGGTGTTATTTCTTTTATATTCATGAAGAGAACTTACATTATTCCATTATTTATTATTCATTGGAATAACTCAGATACACGTGAGCTACCCTATACTTGGTGAAATTCTTACATTATTCAAGTCTTTATTATTACTGTTGGAATATCACATGCATGCGTTTCTGTAGGACTTGGTTCCGATCTTTATTATTTTGTTGGAATATCACATGCATGCGTTTCGTCGGACATGGTTCAATTCTTTATTGTTACATTTGGAATATCCTTTCCATGCGTTTTACGCGGACACTGGTTCGATCCTTATTATTACATTTGGAATATCCGCTCGCACGTTTACGTCGGACCTGGTTCCATTCTTTATTGTTCTGTTGGAATATCCTGTCTGTACGTTTTACGCCAGACTTGGTTCTGTTATTTATTATTTTGTTGGAATAAACTGCATGTGCGGTCTATCGCATGCATGGTGATTTCTTTTGTTATTCCATTCTTTATTATACTCAGTTGGTTAAAATTTTGACTTCTATACTCCATGAAATTAGTGAAATATCCTTGATATTTGCGCTTCATCCAGTATCTTTTCATGGAAATATTCTTCTGAGCATTCTTGAATTTTACACCACAAAGGAGTATCATGTTGACAATTTGGACGTTATTGGTTCCTGGATAAATTAATTCTTGAACTTGTTTTATTGAATTCTTATATCATTGTCATCATCCTCATGTTTATGTTATATTGAAAGTCATTTGTGGCCTGTAGTGCATAGATGGACTTGGTATGATTATGATCATGGATTATTCGGTATAATCATGACCGTAATGTTATAAATGATGTGGTAAAAGTCCTCATTGGCTGTAGTGCATTGATGGACAATTGTTGGCATGATCATGACCATTAATGAATACATGAATGTCCTTGGTCCATAGTGCATGGATAATTTGTGGTCGTGATACTAAAGAATATCCTTGGCCGTAGTGCAGGGGTGATTCGATGATGTGGATTATTTATTAAGCTGAGTCCCAGCGATAAAAGTGATGAAAAACCTTTTAAATCATAGAAGATAGTATATTTTATTCTCTACTTGACTCTTCCAATGGATTACTTGTTCCGCTGCAGTTAAACTTGATGTTTGTTATATTTTATCAGTTTAACACTGTTGAAGGCTAATGATAATTTATTCTGGCATTATCTTAATCATAATATTTTTTCTGGGCTAGTTGAGCTCACCCTTTTGCTTTCATTGTTCTCTTCAGGAAATGAGAACGTAGTAAGGACTAGTCGGGGAACGGAGTGACGGTCCAGATGATAGCATTATTAGTCCTCACTATTCTATGAAATAGTGTAATAATAATTGTAATGAGGACTCCTTTAGAGTTTTTATACTCTTTAGTAGACAGTATTTGTATTAAAACTCACAGCATATGTTTAGTCGTATTTTACACGACTGTTGTATAATTAAGTTGTATTTGAATTCTGTACCATGTATCTGGCGACTCAAGATGGGTGATGTATACCTATTTTGGGGGCGTCGCATAGTAACTCCGACACTAAAAGACAAGAATTTCACAAGAAAAATCTTACCAATATTTCGGCATAATGATATTGAAAGAAATAATATCATTTATAAAAAAAATAACATCCCTTACCTCAAAAAGAATAGTACTTGGTCGAATATCGATATATATTTGAAGGAACTTGCACCAGTATAGCAACACTTAAAGTATTAAAATACTCACAAGAATACGCTCGATAATATAAAGAGATAAGATTTCAGTTTCTGGTGTGATTTTCAATTCTAACCTAAGCACCCTATTTATTGGAAAATGCTTAGAACACCAAAGTAGAAAATTTAATAAAATAATAATATATTTTATTAACTTTCCTACGCACACAAACTTGGTCCAAAATCAGCCACACACCTCACCAAAAGTCACAAAAAGGTTTTTCATGCAAAAGTCACTTAAAACTCCAAAAAAAAAATAATCAATTAATCCGGAACTTCAATAATTCATAATAAATAGCCCTATTATCAGAAAAATTCAAATCTTTTGTCCATTCCATAGTAAATTCAATTCTCTACAACTTTGTAGTTTTAAGTTTTTCCAAATTCCAAATAAAAATTGATTGAAACCCACATGCAGACGATTTTACAGGCTATAATCAAATTTCAGTCAATAAATGGGGTCCACAAACATGAAAAACATGTTTTAAATATTTTTAGTAACAAAAATACTCTTCCTCCTCATTTATTCATATATCATAAATTTATTGTAAAAATATCACCATTATTATATTATTATAATATAATAATATATTAAATGAATTATTTTATCAGAAAAAGATAAAATATTAATTTTCAATAATTGTCACATTAAAAAAATTTTCCATCTATATCCACATAAAATAAATATTTTCCTCATCATATAAATTAATAATTAATTATTCACAAATAATATTACAGAATCACAATACTGACAATCAGGCCGTTCCCAGGAAAGAGGTGGCTTTCCAATAAGGATCTCTCCTTACTGGCGCGCAATTAGGTGACCAAACCTCTCCTTAGACAGAAATTTCTAGACATTGCAAATAATGTTATCTAATAATATTATTCAGATAATATGAATTATTACTCCGATAATGGAAAATATTGTGTAGTGATAATTATTGAAACAACAGTAATATAAAATATCAACGTAGCAATTATTGAGTCAATAAAATAAAATATTGAACAGTAATTACTGTAACAATTATTGAGTAGTGCCTTCTTACGTAAGAATCAATAATTGGTGCAATACTGCAGTGCTACTCGTGTGTTTTAAATTAGGGTATTCCAACAAAGATAATGCAGAATAACACGCTGGTTATTTATAAACAACTTATACTTATCGTTTTTCTTCATCCAATCGCTTTTCCGTTATGGGGTCCACACAAGGTGCGACATCGCACGAATATTCCCCACGTAAAGTAAGAATATTCCACGACCAAACTAATATTCATGAAACAACAATGAATATTTTATAACCACTTGTTTATTTGAAATATTTTAGCATTTTACCCATAACTAACCACAATAATCAAATCAAATTTTTACTATTTCAAAATAATAAATAGAGGAAATTCAATTTCATTTAATAATAAGTTGGGGTCTTACAGGCATTCTCATCCTTTTTGAGTGGAACTTTAGTTTGTTCAATTCCTTTTTCAAATCTGCTTCACTTCCACCTTCGTAGTCTCACTGCCATTGAGACTTGTTCTGTTCAGCTCTGGTGGAACTCGTAGATTCAACAATATAGCATTCCAACAACTCAACGATTCTTCAACTCAGCAACTCTTGATTTTTGAAGCTCAAGCTGATATATACTCTATGACGCCCCCAAAACAGGTTTAGATCACCCATCTTGGGTCGCCAGATACATGATACAAAATTCTAATACAACTTAATTATACAACAGTCGTGTAAAATACAACAAAACATAATCTAAGAGTTTTAATAAGAATATTGTCATCTAGACAATATCCACACTCAATGGAGTCCTCATTACATTTATTGTCACACTAGCTATTTAACAAAATAGTGAGGACTACTAATGCTATCATCTGGACCGTCACTCCGTTCCCCGACTAGTCCCGGCTATGTTCTCATTTCCTAAAGAGAACAATGAAAGCAAAAGGGTGAGCTCAACTAGACAGTAAGAAATATTATGACTAAGATAATGCAAAATAAATTATTGTTAGCCTACAACAGTGTTAAACTGATACAATATAACAAACATCAAGTTTAACTGCATCGGAACAAGCAATCCATTAGAAGAGTCAAGTAGAGAATAAAACCTACTATCTTCTATGATTTAAAAGGTTTTTCATCACTTTTATCGCTGAGACTCAGCTTAATAAATAATCCACATCATCGAATCACCCCTGCACTACGGCCAAGGATATTCTTTAGTATCACGACCACAAATTATCCATGCACTACGGGCCAAGGATATTTGTGTATTCATTAATGGTCATGATCATGCCAACAATTCTCCATCAATGCACTACAGGCCAATGAGGACTTTTACCACATCATTTATAATGTTACGGTCATGATTATACCGAATGATCTCTGGTCATAATCATACCAAGTCCATCTATACACTACAGGCCACAAATGACTTTTAATAGAATATAAACATGAGGATGATGACAATGATATAGGAATTCAATAAAACAAGTTCAAGAATAAATTTTTAAAGATTTATAATCTAATTTATCCGTAAATCAATAATGTCCAAATTGTCAACATGATACTTCTTTGTAGAGTAAAATTCAAGAATGCTCAGAAGAATATTTCCATGGAAAGATACTGGATGAAGGGCAAATATCAAGGATATTCCACTAATTTCATGGAGTATAGAAGCCAAAACTTTAACCAACTGAGTATAATAAAGAATGGAATAACAAAAGAATTCACCAGGCATGCGATAGACCGCATGCATAAAAGTTATTCCAACAAAATAATAAATAATGGAACTGTGTCATGCGTAATAATAACGCATAGATACGATATTCCAATGTAATAATAAATAATGGAACCAAGTCATGCGTAAACGCATAGATAGGATATTCTAATGTAATAATAAAGAATGGAATAATAGAAGAATTTCACCATGTATATGCAGATTCAGATATACAAATGTTATTCCAACATAATAATAAAGAATGGAATAATGAAGAATTTAACCAAGTATGCGGTATTCCGCATGAAAAGTTATTCCAACATAATAATAAAGAATGGAATAAAGAAGTTTCTCTTCATGAATACGAAAGAAATAATACCCCTTACCTCAAAAGAAGACTGGATACTGGAATAGTGAGGTAGCAAACTTTTCTTCTTCTTTCTCTGTATAATTTCTCTCTATAATAATTGCTCTACAGCTTTAGTGAATTGGTGGGAAATGAAGAAAGAATGAGCTTCTATTTATAGGAAAATATAGTTTCGATAATTGCACATTTTGGGGCTCAGAATATTACAGTATAATACCTTCCTCTTTTCCTTCATTTTTAATTTAGTCCTGCAAGTATTATCAAACTTGCACCACCTCCCCTAATAGTAAATCATGTGAATCAATAGTAAATCATGTGAATCAATAGTTCTAGACATGTGACAATACGAATTACAGTATAGTACCTCCATCTATACCTCCATTTTTAGCTTAGTTATGCAAGTATTATCAATCTTGCACCAACTCCCCTAATAGTAAATGAATGTGAATCAATAGTACACACATGTGAACAAATAGTTATAATCATGTGAATCAATAGCAATTAATTGCTCATTTATCCGGTTAATTACCCGATTGATCAATATAACCTCCAGACATCAATTATTATCGAAATAAATGTCGATTTTCACTAACACTAATAATTCTAACACAATGGAACTATCAAATTCATCTTTAATCAACACGAACTTATTCATCATTAATATTATAATTCACAATATTTAACAACCAGGTCGTTCCCAAGAAAGAGGGGGCTTTCCGATAAGGATTTCTCCTTATTGGCGCGTAATTAGGTGACAAAACATCTCCTTAACAAAACTTCTAGATATTGTCAATATTGCAAATAATAATATGAATAACTTTGTCGTCTCAATTATTGATTTAACAATATAACATATTATGCAGATAATACTGTAACAATAATTGAATCAATAATATGAGATATATGATGCAGCAATTACTGTAGAAATAATTGAGTATAACTGAGTGACTTCTTACGTAAGCATCAATAATCAATACCGTGTGCTACTATGCAACCACACGTATCACTGTACTTTTACTACCGAGTAGTTCAACAGTTGTAACGGTAACACTCTCACCGTTATTTTTATAAAATGATAATTCTGTCATTTTTTAACTACGACAATACTTCCGTTATGGGTCCACCAATGATTATGCCGTCGTACGAATATTCCCTGTTAAAACGAATATTACCCGACCAATCGAATATTATATAAAAACTTGCATACTTTGAAAAATTTATAAATACTACCCACAACTATAACACTATCTCAAATCCACACCATAATATTCAAAAAAATATTTTGAGAAAATTAAATCTTTATTCATAAAATTTGGGGTCTCACAATCTCCCCTCCTTATAAAATTTTGCCCTCGAAATTTACGTGACGTATTACTGGTATGATGAGGTGAGGATTGACTTCATTTCAGATTCTAACTCTTGAGGTATAACCTTTAAGTGTTGAATACGATCCTTCTTATCCAAGATTTTAACACGTATCTCCTCATACGTTAAATCTTCTGCTATCTCGTCTAATTCTAATTCAATAATGTGGTTCAAGTTGTCCACATATTTACGTAACATCGATACGTGAAAAAACATTATGAACACGCCGACATATACTTGGAGGTAAAATGAGTTTATAGCTACGTTCCTACTCGATCGAGGATTTCAAATGGGCCAATTAAATCGAGGGTCGATTCTTTCGCTTCTAGAATAACGCCCTCTTGAACCTTCTTCTTCACATTCATCACCAGTGTGTAGCTTGAGAGCTTTTAACTTTATCGATTAAAGTCGATTCTACTCGTATATTCGCTATCTTCCCGTGGGTCCCTAGAGTCTTTAACTCTATCTTCATCATTTGTAAGTTATACGAAATGAGTTTTTGTGTTAACAACATCGCACTCGTAAACGCATACGATCTTCTACTCAACATGTCAGCTACCACGTTCGCTTTTCCACGATGCTATTGAATGGTACGATCGTAATTTTCAACAGCTCGAGCCAACGTCTTTGACGCATGATACGTTCGTTTTAAGTAAAGAAATATTTGAGGGTTTTAGAAATGGGTTCTGTACTGGGGTCAATACAAAATTCGATTTCACGCTCTGGGTAGGCTAGGAAGTTCTTCAAAAATGCGTCAGGAAATTTATTAACGATAGAAATATCATTTAAAAATTGTGACTCTCATCCAAGACTTGGATAGCACATGAAATGAAGGTTTCTCCTAACAGAGTTTCAACCGATAAGTCAAAGTCTAACTTCTCTAGAGTTAAATTTAAACGTTAATCGCAATCAAGAGAGATAAAAGAATGGGTAGAACCAATATCTAATAAGGTATAGACTTCGCAAAAATTTATAATGAACTAACCCGTGCTAACTTCGTTCGGGTTACTTGCTTTTTGAGAAGTCACGAAAAACGCTCTTCCTGAAATCACCGACTTTGTTTTGTCCGTATCCGCCTTTGGTGCCACCATACCAGCTGGACTTGACTTTGGTGCACGACAAAATCGGGCTAGGTGACCTTCTTTTCCACAATTATAACATGCTTTGGACTGCATCACGTAGTTTGGATTGATATGTCCCTCCCCTCCGTATTTGAAGCATACAATTGTTGGTCGTTCTCCTTCCTTAACAACAGGTGCTGGTGCTGGCGTCTTTCCATCGTTGTTGAACCTTCTCTTCTTCAAATTTCCACTCCTATTATCTTGGCCATGATTACCACCGAAGTGTTTACCATTCTTGGCATGATAATTTCCCCCACGATGGTTATCATTGTTCGATGGTCGTTACTTTTGCATTATTATTATCGTGTTGTTGGTCGTTGCCTTTTAGTTGTGCTAACTCATTATCGCGCTCTAATAACTGAGCCCTATTCACAACATCTGAATATAAACAAAGTTTGTGAGAAATGAGGTATTGACGTATATCGGGTTTCAAATCTCTTAGAAACATTCGCGTCATTCGCTCCTCATTATCGACTAAATAGGATGCAAACCGGGATAACTCCGCAAATTTAGCCTCGTATTGCGACATGGTCATATTGTTTTGCTCCAACTTGATGAATTCCACCTCCTTCATGTGACGAATACTTTCAGGAAAGTACTTGTCGTTGAACAACTCTTGGAACTTCTCCCAAGACATCTTGAGTGCGTCAGGCTGGGTATGTTTTACAGATTCCCACCAGTAATATGCTTCTTCACGCATCATAAAGGTGGCAAAGGGAACCTTTTGCTCCTCGGAGCATCCCAAAAAATCAAATATCTTGGTGATCGGCTTTAACCATGTCTCCGCCTTAAGTGGTTCTGGCTTTCCCAAAAACTCCGGTGGTGCCAGCTCCTTGAACTGCTTAGCGGTGACCGACCGTGGGTTGCCATTATTTCCACCTATATTTTCAACAGGAGTCTCTCTTACCTGATGTTGCATGAATTACATAAAGCCTCTGAACATCCCATCGTTCATCATTTGATCGGTGTTGTTATTTACCTGAGGATTATTGTCTTCCTATTGCACATTATCCTGGGTATTGATCGTTGGTGACTCAATGGTCTCATGTGCTTCATTGCTGATCTCAACATATTTAGATGCCATTTTCAAACACTGTCACAAAACAAAGGTTAATTGACATATCACATATTATCCCTATACTCTGACAAACCAATTAAATACCAAATAAACTTAGGTAGGTCATACTAGTGAAGGAATTCCCCGTCTCTCCCCTCCTAGTTCTTGTCTCACATCTCAACCAGGGATCATATCCCTAAGCTTTGATACCAACTGTGATGCCCCCAAAACAGGTATACATAACCCATCTTGGGTCGTCAGATACATGGTACAAAATTCAAATACAACTTAATTATACAACAGTCATGTAAAATACGACAAAACATAATCTAAGAGTTTTAATAAGAATATTATCATTTAGACAATATCCACACTCAATGGAGTCCTCATTACATTTATTGTCACACTATTTAACAGAATAGTGAGGACTACTAATGCTATCATCCGGACCGTCACTCTGTTCCCCGACTAGTCCCAGCTATGTTCTCATTTCCTAAAGAGAACAATGAAAGCAAAAGGGTGAGCTCAACTAGCCCAGTAAGAAATATTATGACTAAGATAATGCATAATAAATTATCGTTAGCCTATAATAGTGTTAAACTGATACAATATAACAAACATCAAGTTTAACTACAGCGGAATAAGCAATCCATTAGAAGAGTCAAATAGAGAATAAAATCTACTATCTTCTATGATTTAAAAGGTTTTTCATCACTTTTATCGCTGAGACTCAGCTTAATAAATAATCCACATCATCGAATCACCCCTGCACTATGGCCAATGATATTCTTTAGTATCACGACCACAATTTATCCATGCACTACGGTCCATGGATATTTGTGTATTCATTAATGGTCATGATCATGCCAACAATTGTCCATCAATGCACTACGGGCCAATGAGGACTTTTACCACAACATTTGTAACGTTACAGTCATGATTATACCGAATGATCCCTGATCATAATCATACCAAGTCCATCTATGCACTACAGGCCACAAATGACTTTCAACAAAATATAAACATGAGGATGATGACAATGATATAAGAATTCAATAAAAACAAGTTCAAGAATAAATTTTTAAAGATTTATAATCTAATTTATCCAGAAATCAATAATGTCCAAATTGTCAACATAATACTTCTTTGTAGAGTAAAATTCAAGAATGCTCAGAAGAATATTTCCATGAAAAGATACTGGATGAAGCGAAAATATCAAGGATATTCCATTAATTTTATGGAGTATAGAAGCCAAAACTTTAACCAACTGAGTATAATAAAGAATGGAATAAGAAAAGAATTAACCAAGCATGCGATAGAGATCATTTCACAGACATGAGTTATTTCACATGTAATAATAAATAATGGAACCGTGTCACGCATGTAATATCGCATGGAATAATGGATATTCCAAATGTAATACTAAATAATGGAACTAAATGTCATGCGTAATGGAATAAATAGTACATGATATTTCAAAAAAGTAATAATAAATAATGAAAATGGTCAGTGCATGCGATAACGCATAGAGAGGATATTCCAATGTAATAATAAAGAATGGAATAATAGAAGAATTTCTCCATGTATGTGGTACAGCAGATGACAAAGTTATTCCAACATAATAATAAAGAATGGAATAAACAGAAGAATTTCACCATGTATGCAAAGTATTGAAGCATAGACAAAGTTATTCCAACATAATAATAAAGAATGGAATAATGTAAGCTCTTCATGAATACGAAAGAAATAATACCCCTTACCTCAAAAGAAGATTGGATACTGGAATAGTGAGGTAGTAGACTTCTCTTCTTCTTTCTCTCTATAATTTCTCTCTATAATAATTGCTCTATAGCTTTAGTAAATTGGTGAGAAATGAAGGAAGAATGAGCTTCTATTTATAAGAAAATATAGTTTCGATAATTGCACATTTTGGGGCTCAGAATATTACAGTATAATACCTTCCTCTTTTCCTTCATTTTTAATTTAGTCCTGTAAGTATTATCAAACTTGCACCACCTCCCCTAATAGTAAATCATGTGAATCAATAGTTCTAGATATGTGAAAATACGAATTATAGTATAGTACCTCCACCTATACCTCTATTTTTAACTTAGTCATGCAAGTATTATCAATCTTGCACTAACTCCCCTAATAGTAAATGAATGTGAATCAATAGTACACACATGTAAACAAATAGTTATAATCATGTGAATCAATAGCAATTAATTGCTTATTTATCCGGTTAATTACCCGATTGACCAATATAACCTCCAGACATCAATTATTATCGAAATAAATGTCAATTTTCACTAACACTAATAATTCCAACACAATGGAACTATCAAATTCATCTTTAATCAACACGAACTTATTCATCATTAATATTATAATTCACAATATTTAACAACCGTGTCGCTCCTGTGAAAGAGGGCTTTTCGATAAGGATTTCTCCTTATCATGCGAAATTAGGTGACCAAACCTCTCCTCGATGTAACTTCTAGACATTGTCCATATTGAAAATAATAATATGAATAACTTTATCGTCTCAATTATTGATTTAACAATATAACATATTATATGAGATAACTTTATGAACAATAATTGAATCAATAATACGAGAGATATGATGCAACAATTATCGTAGTAATAATTGAGTATAACCGAGTGACTTTTACATAAGCATCAATAATCAATATCGTGCTACTATGCAACCACGCCAGACATCGCATTTTTTACTACCAAGTTGTTCAACAGCTTTTAACGGTAACACTCTCGTAATTATTTTTATAAAATGATAATTACGCCGCTTTTTTAACTACATAATACTTATGTTGTGGGGTCCACTAATGATTATCTTCGCATTTAATATTCCCCGTTAAAACGAATATTCCCTGACCAATTGAATATTATATAACAACTTGCATACTTTGCAAAATTTATAAATACTACCCACAACTATAACACTATCTCAAATCCACACCATAATATTCAAAATAATATTTTGAGAAAATTAAATCTTTATTCATAAAATTTGGGGTCTCACATACTCCTTCACAATCTTCCCATTGGAATATAGCCGTTGCGAGCTATTTGAATTGCTTCATAGATCTCGAGTTATTTGGTGCGGACTACTTGATGTGATGTGACAGCTCCTTTATGACTTTACTGACACAGTAGTCTTCTACCTTACTGACCGCCTCAGAGATGTCACCTTTCTGTGTCAGGATGGTAGTCACCTTTATATCTTCTTTCTGACTTCTCGATCAAAACATCAGAAATTGTCCTTATGCATCGATGCTCTCAATTAGAAACGTTCGAATATCAGTCTTCAGATTAAACCATTTCTAATGCTTCAATCTTCAAATGACCGAACTCTACGATTCTGATGCAGATGTTCTTGGAACTTTTCGTAGTATGTCTTGTTGAATGTTGCTCATTGACTGGTTGAAATAACACCACGATACTGAAGAATGTTCATTGGATCTTCAATGTAGAACACCTCTTGCTTCACTTGTGCAATGCTTCAATACTTCTGTTTGCCTCGACTGATCTCAGGAACTTATAGCTTGACTTCTTGTTCTGGCCTCTTCTGAATAGCTAGACACATCAGATTTGTGACATGCCCAGCTCTCTTTCTTCTTGTGATCTCCCGTTCACTTATCATCAATGGTCTGACCCATGCTCAATCACTTTTGCCTTGTTCTTCATAAGCTGGCCAGTATCTCTGTGTAAACTGCATCAGTTCCTGCTTTGTTTGGCAAACACTACGATCCTGGTTAATCCCAAGATTCTTGTCTTCTATTCTCTTGACAACTACTGCACTTGTTGACATTCTTTAGTCAGTCACTTTTACTGAAGTCTTCTTCTGATCAACTTGTGGAAGACTTCATCTTGAATGGCTTCACAACTCAATCAAGATGTTGATTGCATTGGTGCTTAGTTCTTCTGTTAGCTTGCATGTCATTCGTTGAATGTTCTCTGGTTTCCTTCAGGTGAAATGTATCTTTGCAACTCAAACCAGAGGCTTCATACTTTGGATATTCTGGGAGTGCTCATTTGTTGAGAATCGTGTTGACTCTACGATTCTTCCTTGGCTTTGTGAGCACCTTTGTTGAAGCCTTAGTTCTGCAGACTGCGATTTAGCTTTGGTTCTGCAGAAACTACGACTCCATGATCAGATCTTAACAGACTATGATTTCTGTCTTTATGCTTGTTGTCCTCGTCTGATCTGGCTCGACTACGATCTCTGCCTTTGGTATGATCAGTAGACTCCACTACTTCAAGTGTGACCTACAATTTTTGACTTGGCTCTGGCAGATGCTCGGTCGGCTCTTAGACAGACTGTCTCTACGATTCTGAACATGACTTCCTCAGCAAACTACGGCTCTGAGAAATTTCTTCTCGAAACACTACGATCCTTCCTCGTTTCTCCTGCCAGATTACGAACTCTGAGATCTACTATCTTGCAGACTTAGATTCCGCCTTGATAGTTCTCAAGTTTTCCTTGACTCTCTTGGCAGACTACGATGCTGGTGCAGTGTTACAAAATCATACATGCCTATCTATTACATTATAAGATCAACCTAACAAACTTGATCTTTCTATATTTATAGTCTCTGTACATCATTTCTTTTTAAGGACATTACAAAGTTGTTTTGCTTATGTAGGATCAACCTAACATATTTGATCAATTCATTCTAAGTCCTTGTACATATATTCCTATTATCTATCAAAGGACTTTACAATTTTCCTTAATGCAAGCATACTTGCATATTCATTCATTTATATCATAATCAAATCATATATAAATAAGAATAACATTCTCATATATATTCCTAACAAGGTCTTGTGAAATTTACAATATACATTAAAGCATCAATTGCACTAAGATATGATACTTCGTGACCAAGAGTTTCTTCATTATTTTCTTATGGTTGAAATAGACCTTTCTTGATATCAAGTGACTGACCCATCATTAGAGTACTGAAAGGATTAACTTTATCCATGTACAAGTGCTTCAAGACCTTTTCTGTGTACATTGATTGATGAACAAGAATTCCATTTGGAAGATGTTTAATTTGTAGGCCAGGAAATTTTTTTGTCTTACCAAGATCTTTCATCTCAAATGTGTTGTTTTTGTCAACTCTTCTGAAGCAAGATCTTTCATCAATATATACAACAATATTAACAAATCCAGATTATGATATTTTAATAAAAATGTATGCACAAATTGGATTATTCTCAAATATTTCTTTCAAAAGATATTTGTGATGCCCCTAAAATAGGTATACATCACCCATTCTGAGTCGCCAAATACATGGTACAGAATTCAAATACAACTTAATTATACAACTGTCGTGTAAAGTACGACAAAACATACGCTGAGAGTTTCAACACGAATATTATCTTCTAGACAATATCCAAACTCAAATTCAATATTATTACAATTTTTATCACACTATTTCACAGAATAGTGAGGACTACTAATGCACCATCTCGCACCATCACTCCTTTCCTCGACTAGTCCCGGCTATGTTCTCATTTCCTGAAGAGAACAATGAAAGTAAAGGGTGAGCTCAACTAGCCTAGTAAGAAATATTATGACTAAGATAATACATAATAAATTATCGTTAGCCTTCAACAGTGTTAAACTGATAAAATACAATAGACATCAAGTTTAACTGCAGCGGAACAAGCAATCCATTAGAAGAGTCGAGTAGAGCATGATATCTACTATTTTCTATGATTTAAAAAGTTTATCATCAATTTTATCGCTGAGACTCGGCTTAATAAATAATCCACATCACTGAATTACCCATGCACTACGGGTCAAGGAAATTCATTAGTATCACAACCACAAATTATCCATGTACTACGAGCCAATGATATTCGTGTAATCATCAATGGTCATGATCATGCCAACCACTGTCTATCAATGCACTACGGGCCAATGAAGACTTTTACCACATCATTTGTAACATTACGGTCATGATTATACCGAATAATCTCTGGTCATAATCATACCAATCAACAGTCCATCTATGCACGTAAGTCATAGATGACTTTCATCACAATATAAGTTTGAGGATGATGACAATGATATAAGAATTCAATTAAAAGAAAGCAAAGGAAAATTTTTTAAAGATTTATAATTTAATTTATCCAGAATTCAATAATGTCCAAATTGTCAACATGATACTACTTTGTGGAGTAAAATTCAAGAATAATATTGTACCAAAAATGACTTAGACAGAAAAGAAATCAATTCTTATCATGAATAGTACCTCAATGGAATAGTACCTGAGTGAATAGTACCCCATAAATAGTACTTCGAGAATAGTATCCCGTGAATAGTACTCCACTATGAAAAAGTTAAAACTTATCAAGAATGCTCATAATAATAATTCCATGAAAAGATACTGGATGAAGTGCAAATATCAAGGATATTCTACTAATTTCATGGAATATAGAAGCCAAAACTTAACAAAATGAGTGTAGAATTCAGAATCTAAAACGAAATAATATTACTCACATACTACAAAATATGGAAGAAAATATTATTTCTTACGAGTATTGAACCAAAATAATATACCTTATGTAAGACCCCAACTTATTATAAATAAAATTGAATTTCCTCTATTTATTATCTTGAAATAATAAGGTGATAATTTGATATAATACTTTGGTTTTGGGTGAAATGTGCAAATTTTGTAAAATAAGCAAATGGTTATAAAATATTCATTGGTGTCGGGAATATTCGTTTGGTCGTGGAATATTCTTGTTGTCGGAGAATATCGCATTGACAGTACTTAACCATTTGTGGGCCCCATAACGTAATAAGCATCGGATGAAGAAACAACAAGTTTGAGTTTTTATAAGTAATAAGCGTCATTATTCTGAATTAACTTTGTTGGATTATCTCGGTGGTTAAAATACGATGTCGCTGTGGTTGCACAAAGAGTAGCACTCAGCGGTATTGCATGTATTTTTGAATTATTGATTCTTACATATGAAGGCACTTTACTCAATAATTGTTACAGTAATTCTTCGCTCAATATTTTATTTTATTGATTCAATAATTGTTGCGTTGATATTTTATATTATTGTTGTTTCAATAATTGTCACTGCACAGTATTTCCCATTATCAGATCAATAATTCATATTATTTGAATAATATTATTAGATAGCATTATTTATAATGTCTAGAAAGTTCTGTTAAGGAGAGGTTTAGTCACCTAATTACGCGCCAGTAAGGAGAAATCCTTATCGGAAAGCCCCCTCTTTTCCTGGGAATGGCCTGGTTGTCATTATTGTGATTCTGTAATATTATTTGTGAATAATTATTTATTAATCTATATGATAAGGAAATATTTATTTTTATGTTGATATAATTGAAGGAATTAATGTTGAGATGTTTTATCAGGATTTTTATCGGAATGGAGGTATTAAAAATCAAATCAGTGTTCTTAAAACTCTATTGCGTGAGTTATAATTTTAATCCGACCGTTGGATCGTTGTGATTTTTGGATATGTTATCCATATATAAGTTGAGTATATGTCTACAAATTTTGAACCATTAAAAATTAACGTATGATTTTTTTATGAATTTTATGAGGTATTGAAAATCGTCCGTTTGTGGATTTCGAATATTTTCTGTTTGGAATTTGAAAAAAACTTAAAGCTACAAAATTGTAGAGAATTCGATTTCGTATGGAATGGAAATAAAATTCGTATTTTTCTGATAAAAGGGCTATTTATTATGAATTATTGAAGTTTTAGAAAATAAATATTTTTATTAATTAAGGGTGGGACCCACTTTTGTTTTTTGTGAAAACATGTGCTGATTTTGGGTGGGCCCCACTGTGGTGGCTGAAGTTTTTTCAAAAGTGGCATGCGTAGAAGATTGAAAAAATAATAATAATATTTTATTATTTAGTTTCCTATGGCGTTCTAGCATTTTCCTATAAATAGACGCTTATGTTAGAATTGAAAATTACACCAAAAACAAGTTTTCTTTCTCTCTATATTATCGAGCGTATTTTTGTGAGTATTTAAATACTTTAAGAGTTTCTATTCAGTACAAGTTTTCTTTGGATTTACATCCGATATTCCAATCAGAAATACTGTTATTTTGAGGTAAAGGGTGTTATTTTCTTCGTAAATGATATTATTTTCTTTAATATCATTATGCCGAAATATTGATATAAATTTTATTATGGAATTTCTACTTTTTTGTGTCGGGGTTACTATTCACATATATGGCACTATTCACGTATACGGCACTATTCACGAATACGACACTATTCATCGAAAAATGAATTTTTTTCTTTTTCGTCCCAGATGTCTATTATGGTTACTATCTTTGATTGTATCCATGTTTTAATCTTCATTCTTGAATTTTACTCCATTATTGTTTATTATGGAATATTTTTGAACTTGGATAATCTAAAGTACGAATCCTTAATCTTTGTTCTTTTATATCACTGGATTCGTTCTCTAAAATGGTTTTCATCATCCTCAGTCCTTAATAGTGATACTTGATGAATATCTTTAGTCTGTAGTGCAAAGATGTATGATTACCTGATGAATATCTTTGGCCCGTAGTGCAAAGATGAATATTTGATTCAAGATGTATATTGATTGATGTTAGAGGGATAAAATATTGATGATAGACTTTTAAATTCATAGATGATAGTAGATTTCATTCTCTACTTAACTCTTCTAATAAATTGTTATTTCCGCTGCAGTTGTTGATCTAAAACTTGTTGTCTATTATATTCTATCAGATTTTTTCCTGTTGAAGACGAAGGATAATTTGTTGTATATTATCTTAGTCATAATATTCTTTACTGGGCTAGTTGAGCTCACCCTTTTCCTTTTTGTTCCATTTCTTCTTAGTAAGTGAGAACATAACAGGAACCAGTCGGGGTATAGAGTGATGGTCCTAGACAATTGTTTTAGCAGTCCTCACTATTTTATAAAATAGTGCATCAATAATTGTAATGAGGACTTTATTTGAATGTGGATATTGTCTAGAAGACAATATTTGTATTTAAATTCACATTATGAGTTGTCGTATTTTGTACGACAATTATAATAATAAAGTTGTAGTTGTTTTCTGTACTATGTATTTGGCGACTCAGAATGGGTGATGTATACCTATTTTGGGGACGTCATACCTTACAACTGTTGAACGAAAATAATATTCCTTACGAATATTGAACGGAAATAATATTTCTTGCGAATATTGAACGAAATAAAATTTCTTACGAATACGAAAAATAATATCATAAGCAAATATGAAATAAATAATACCCCTTGTCTTAAAAAGAGAACAATTTCGACTGGTATAGCGGATATATTCTTGAAGAAAACTTTCACTATTTTCTACACTCAAAACTTCCTTAAACTCAAAAGAAATACGTTCAATATTATAGAAGAAGAATTATCTGATTCTGGTGTAATTTTTATTTCTAAACTGAGCATCCTATTTATAGGAGAATGGAAGGATACTATTTGAAAATTAAAATCACGGACGCACATGTAATTCAAACGAATTTTTCACAGACGAAGAATTTTTTTTTCTGATTTTACTATCCAGTCACTATGCAAATACTATGCATAATAAAATATAATATATTCTATTTTTTATAAAAAAACAAAACTTATTATAATATATATAATAATAATTAAACTCCCTCCCTGACCAAAATCATTCCACCCATGACTTACCAAAAATTCTCCCCCCATTTCATTTTTCAACACGTGGGCTCCACCTATGGCCCCCACCTTTATTATTATATATAATTATATACTGAATAACTTTCTACCGATTATTTTGAAAAGTGAGTAAGTTGGGGTCCATATAATAAGCAAAATTTACAAAAAATACTTCATAAAAATCCCCTCAATATTTTTAACAACTTTTATTCATCATTATTATAACTCGCAATATTAACAACCAGATTGTTCCTAGGAAAGAGGGGGCTTTCCAATAAGAATTTCTCCCTACTGGCGCGTAATTAGGTGACCAAACCCCTTTCATCGACAGAACTTTCTAGACATTGTTAATTATGCAAATAATAATATGAATAACTTATCATCTCAATTATTGATTTAATAATATAAACTATTGTGACAATAATTGAATCAAATAATGTGAGATACTATGCAGCAATTATTATGACAATAATTAAAATAAACTCAGTGACTTCTCACGTAAGCATCAATAATCAATATTGTGTGCTACTATGCAACCACGCGTATTACTGTACCTTTATCACCGGGTATTTCAACAGTTAACGATAAACTTTCGTCGTTATTTTCATAAAAAGATAATTCAGTCGTTTTCTAACTTCGACAGTAATTCCGTTGTGGGGTCCACCAATGATTGTGTCGTCGTACGAATATTCCCCGACTAATCGAATATTTTATAACAACTTCCATACTTTGCAAAATTTGTAAATATTACCCACAACTATAACATTAATTATATCAAATCCACACCATAATATTCAAAAAAATATTTTGAGAAAATTAAATCTTTATTCATAAAAGTTGGGGTCTTACAATATCCACTTAGGTGATTATACCACATACGTCCGGATTACTTTAACCCATATAGGGATCTTTGTAGCTTGATAGAATACATACTTCGAAATTTATAATTATATGCTTCAAATATTTTATATCCTTTAGGGATTTTCAAGTATATATCATTATCTAATGATCCATACAGATATGTTGTAAAAATATCCATTAATCGCATATCCAAATCTTCCCTTGCTACCAAGGTAATTAAAAATCTGAATATAATTGCGTCCATTACAGGACCATAAGTTTTTTTCATAATCAATACCAGATCTCTTCGAGAAACCTTATACTACAAGTTGCGCTTTGTACCTTATAATTTCATTTTTCTCATTTCATTTACGAACAAATACTCATTTGTATCTAACAGGCATTACACTTTTAGGTGTTCAGACTACACGTCCAAAAACTTCACATTTATTTAATGAATTTAATTCTGCTTGAATCACCTCTTTCCACAATGCCCAATCATTTCTACATTGAAAATTCATCAACGGTTTGTGGTTTATATTCATAATCAGTACTTCTGGTAATATAAAAATCAACTTTATATGAAAATATGTTGTCGACAAAAATTTTATTTCTATCTAATTACTTCTCCTGTATGTACATATTATATCGAGATCTTGTTATTTTCAGGTACCTAATCCTCTTCAGGGGATAACTCTTCAAAAGTTTTATTTTCAGGAGATTTTTGTTCATAAATTTTGGATAGATCAATTATTTCTAAAGTCTGTTTCATGGGTATAACCTCTTTATAGGCTGTAACTTATTTTTCTTGTACTTTTATCTTTTAGAGAATTTTATCTTTAATACCTATCCATCTTCCACGCTTCAGGTCTAGCTTTGATTCATTTGCTGCTGTATTAATTAGTTGATTGTCCTACAAGGACTTCAATCACTGCTTGAGTATTAGTAGTTGGAATGTGAGATTTAACTATTTTCTTATTATCGGTGAATACTTCTGGCAATTGATTTGCAATATTCCTTGCTATAGAATAATCCTTTGAACTTCTAATTCATGTTTATTTGTACTAGAATCAAGATGAGATTATGTCAAAACATTCCAAGTAATCTCCCTCATCGCGCTTCAGGCAACGAACTCACGTCGTTCTTCAGGCAACGACTTTTCTCCCCCTAATTGTGGGAAGAATGTTTAATTAAAATGACATGCCTTAAAAATATCACTTGTTAAGGTTATGATGCAGCATGTAAAATAGCATGAACCCAAACATAAACTGGTAATTTTGATTTCATAAACAAAGGTTGAGTAATAATTTGAAGTCTCTTGATAATTGATTCAACTAAACCATTTTGAGTATATGTATATGCAACAAGATGTTTAACATCAATTCCAATTAAAATGCAATATTCATCAAAAGCCTGAGATGTGAATTTTACTAGCATTATCTAAATAAATTTTCCTAGTTAGATAATCAGGAAATTGTTCTCGCAACCTAATTATTTGAGTAATAAACCTAGCAAATATAACATTTCTAGTAGAAAGTAAACATATATGTGACCATCTGGTTAATGCATCAAGTAAAGTCATAAAATACTTGAATAGAACATAATGTGGGTGTATTGGTGTATATATATAACCCTGAATTCTTTCTTAGAAAGATGAGCACTCAATAAAAATCATTAAATGTGATGGTTTCGTAATTAATTTACTTTGATAACGTGCTTTACATGGATAATTAGTAGGTAAAGGAATCTTCTAGTTCTTTAAGGGATGTCTGTGGGAGTTTTCAATAATTCGACATATCATTATTGATCCTAGATGACCAAGATGATCAGTATTGCAACATTTGTTTCAATTGTTCTCATTGAAGTATAATATAACCCAGAAGAGAAAATAGACAATTTTTTCTAATATGAGCTTCTGGCCTGATACTTTTGAAGTAATATAAAAAAAATTATTCACTGCCTTCGTTATTGGTTTCAATATGATAATCATTATAACGTATATCGCTAAAGCTGAGCAAATTTCCGCTTTTCTCAAAAGAATACAAAGCATCATCAATACAACGTTTTGTGCCCTTTGAAAACATTATAATCTCTCTTCTAGAGACATAAATTAAGTTCGATGAATAATCGCACTTCCAGAGTTTTCAATTAAGTTTGATGAATAAGCACTCTTCCAGAGCCTTTAACTAAGTTTGATGAATAATCGCTGTGACACCCCCAAATCCGGGTACTTCATTCCCACAGGATTTGGTGCTCACTATCCAAAATAACTACTTGTAACTACCCATAATCAAAGATAACTTTGTAAATTAAACAGCTTAAATAATAATCCATCTCTTTATAGGGTTACATCAACGTAAATCAAATCCCAGGTAATCTAACCTTAAACTATTACATAAATCTGTGGAATACATCACAAAATAAATTAAGTCTCATAAAATAAGTTTAGTAAATAAAATTAAACAGGTCTTCATCATTTGGACATCTTGCTCTTGCCTTTGCTAGAAGACGACTCATAAATTTTCTCAACTTTAGCTGCAGTGTTAAATGCAAGAGTGAGCAAACAATTTCTCACTAATATAATGATGACAAAAGTAATAACATAGGAGTAAGCAATGAATACTGAATAATTAAGAACTTGTTCTTCGAGTCAAGATTAGTAAACAAGTTCGAGGTTTATAACTGAGGATCTTTAAGACCATGAACTATGTCACGAGGTTATTAAGTATTTTTACTTCAACCTTTAACAGTCATTAGACTATACAGACCTTAATCTTCGTACTTAGGGGGATCAACCCTTCGTACCATGTATTGTGCACAAACATCTAAACGCTAACGTGTGACACCCCCAAAACAGGTATACATCACCCATCTTGGGTCGCCAAATACATGGTACATAAATCCAAATACAACTTAATTATACAACAGTTGTGTAAAATACGACAAAACATAATCTAAGAGTTTTAATAAGAATATTGTCATCTAGACAGTATACAAACTCAATGAAGTCCTCATTACATTTATTATCACACTATTTTATAGAATAGTGAGGGCTACTAAAACAACCATTTGGACCGTCAATCCGTTCCCCGACCAGTCCCAACTATATTCTCATTTCCTGAAGAGAACAGTGAAAAAAAAGGGTGAGCTCAACTAGCTCAGTAAGAAATATTATGACTAAGATAATGCAAAATAAATTATCCTTAGCCTTCAACAGTATAACAACTGATAGAATACAATAGACAACAAGTTTTAGATCAACAACTGCAGCGGAATAAGCAATCCATTAGAAGAGTCAAGTAGAGCATAAAATCTACTTTCTTCTATGATTTAAAAAGTTTTTCAATAATTTTATCGATGAGACTCAGCTTAATAAATAAAATCGAATCATCCCTGCACCACGATCAAGGATATTCATGTAATCATCAATGGTCATGATTATACCGAATAATCCCTGGTCATAATCATACCAACAACTATCCATCAATGAACTACAGGCCAATGAGGACTTTTACCACATCATTCGTTATATTACGGTCATGATTATACCGAATAATCCCTGGTCATAATCATACCAAGTCCATCTATGCACGTAAGCCAAAGATGACTTTCATCACAATATAAGCATGAGGATGATGACAATGATATAATAATTCAATAAAACAAGTTCAAGAATAAATTTTAAGGATTTATAATTTAATTTATCCAGAAATCAATAACGTCCAAATTGTCAACATGATACTGCTTTGTGGAGTAAAATTCAAGAATGCTCAGAAGAATATTTCCATGAAAAGATACTGGATGAAGTGTAAATATCAAGGATATTCCACTAATTTTATGGAGTATAGAAGCCAAAACTTTAACCAACTGAGTATAATAGAATATATGAAACTGCAAATGGATTTTCGTCCGCCATGTGGTAATCCACGTAGACAGATCGTTTCCACAATTTAATAAGGAATGAATACGAAGGATCATTCACCATGCATGCGGTACTCCATTACGCATGTGTTATTCCAATGTAATAATAAAGAATGGAATAATAGAAGAATTCACTGTGCATGCAATTCACTCAGCAGAGACAAGTTATTCTAACAGAATAATAAAGAATGGAATAACAACCCTTACGAGTATTGAAAGAAATAACTCTCTTCATGAATACGAAAGAAAAAATATCCCTTACCTCAGAAGAAGACTGAATACTGGAGTAGTGAAGTAGCAGACTACTCTTCTTTTATCTCTCTATAGCTTCTCTCTATATAGCTTCTCTCTCTATAATTGCTCTTGTGAGTCTTAGTGAATTGGCGAGAATGAAGGAAGAATGAGCTTCTATTTATAGGAAAATATATTTTCGATAATTACAAGTTTTGGGGCTCGAAATATTACAGTATAACCTTCATCTTTTCCTTCAGTTTTAATTTAGTCCTGCAAGTATTATCAAACTTGCACCACCTCCCCTAATAGTACATCATGTGAATCAATAGTACAATCATGTAACTCAATAGTTCTATACATGTGAAAAATAATTTCAAAGATATAGACCTTCATCTATACCTCCATTTTTAATTTAGTATGAAGGTATTATCAATCTTGCACCACCTCCCCTAATAGTACATACATGTGAATCAATAGTACACACATGTGAACAAATAGTTATAAGCATGTGAATTAATAGCAATTAATTGCTCATTTATCCGATTAATTGCCCAATTAATAGCAATTTATTTATTTATCAAAATAAATGTCGATTTCCACTAACACTAATAATCCCAACACAATGAAACTATCAATTTCATCTTTAATCATCACGAACTTATTCATCATTAATATTATAACTCAAAATATTTAACAATCAGGTCGTTTCCTGGAAAGAGGGGGCTTTCCGATAAGGATTTCTCCCTATTGGCGCGCAATTAGATGACCTAACCTCTCCTTGACAGAACTTCTAGACATTGTCAATATTGCAAATAATAATATGAATAACTTTGTCGTCTCAATTATTGATTTAATAATATAACATATTATGCAGATGATACTGTGACAACAATTGAATCAATAATATGAGAGATATGCAGCAATTACTATAACAATAATTGAGTATAACTGAGTGACTTCTCACATAAGCATCAATAATCAATACCGTGTGCTACTATGCAGCCACGCGTATTACTATAATTTTACCACCGATTATTTTATGACAACTTACTTACTTTGAAAAATTTTTAAATATCACCCTTAACTTTAACCTTTTATCAATTTAATCATTTACTAAATAGAATAATAACTATAAAAATTGAATACTTTCATTTCGTAAATTTTGAGGTCTTACCACTACAAAAAAATGGGCATTTAGCAACGATTTTTCGGGCAACGACTTTATAAGTCGTTGCTAAAAGTATATATTTAGCAACAAAATTTGTCCTTCGCTGCAGATTGTCAGACTTTAACTTTTTGCAACGAAATTCATAAGTCGTTGCAAAAATTCGTTGCTAATTCATTGGCGGGAAAAAATTTCGTTAGAAATTCGTTGCAAAATTTTCGGCCACTTGATTTCCGTCATCGTGAAAGCAACGAAAGTTTTTTGTTACTAAAATTGGGCTTTTAAGAACGATTTTTCAAGCAAATGACTTTATAAATCGTTGCTTAAAAGTAGTATGTTTAGCAAACTAAACTTGTCATTCGTTGCAGATTGTATCAGGCTTTCACTTTTTGCAACGAAATTCATAAGTCGTTGCAAAATTTGGAAACAAAATTCGTTGCAAAATTTCTAACCACTTGATAGTGGGCAACGAAAGTTTTTTGTTGCTATATTTCGTTTGCCTAATATGGACCACATTCATTGGCAAGTAATTTTATTTTTATTTGCAGATATCTTATACAACTTTTTGCAACGACTATTAAAATGTTGCCTTAAATTAAGATAATCCCAATAAGCATATTTTTGTAAAACTATATTCGGTATTCGGAGAATTGTCAAAAAATATTCGTATTTAGTATTTAAAAACTATGTCCAAATGCGAAACATATTCGAACATGTGACCTATTATTTGGAACTTTGGTCATTTGATCGCTGGAGCAACACAAGTTATCTATTAATATCTTGCAAGGATTAATATTTATATCAAAACATGATATTTCCCCCATATATTCTTTTATTCTCCTTCACTACATACCATTAATATAATCTCAAGAAGTTACATACTACAATAATAACAATAACAATAACAATAACAATAACAATAACAACAACAATAATAATAATAATAATAATAATAATAATAATAATAATAATAATAATAATAATAATAATAATAATAATAATAATAATAATAATAATAATAATAATAATAATAATAATAATAATAATAAAAATAATAATAACAATAACAATAACAATAACAATAAAGTTGCACCAATGGTGTGTAAGTTTTTTTTAACTCCCATTTTTCAAATTCTCCTTTTTCTTGACTTGTAATTTTTTTTTAATAATCAAATATTAATTTCTCTTTATATCTTGAATTAGAGGGTGTTTGGCATTGACTTATAAGTTGGTTAAACTAAGTTATAAGTCATTTGTTATTATTTAGTGTTTGACAATAACTTAAATTTTAACTTTTTTTTACTTATAAGTCATTATTAAAAAAAATTTCATGCTTCATGTGCTATATTTTTTTTTATTACTATTACTATTATTATAATTATTATTATATTTACTATTATTATTATTTATTACTATTATTATTAATTTTTATTATAATTATTAGAATAATTATTACTAATCTTATAATTATTATTTTTATTATTATAATAATTATAATTATTACTATTATTATAATAATTATTATTGTTACTATTACTATTGCTATTATTGTTGTTATTATTATTACTATTATTATTATAATAATAATAATATTATTATTATTATTATTATTATAATAATAATAATAATTACTATAATAATAATAATAATAATAATTATTATTATTATAATTGTTATTATTAATTATAATTATTATTACTATTACTATTATTATAACTACTATTATTATTATTGTTATTATTAATCATTATTATAATTACTATTATTATTCCTATTACTATTATTATTATTAATTATTATTATTATTATAATTATAATAATAATTATTACAATAATTATAATAGTACTAATAATAAAAAAGTCTAGCTTCTCCTACCTACCATGAACTTTTTAAAAAATAAAATAAAATAATGCTCTCCTTGAGAATTGAATTCTAGACCTCCACTCTCCTTAAACAAATGCTTAAACCAACTAAGCTATAAGGATTTTTATATTATAAAATCAGTTACCCAGCACTAAAATACTAAAAATACTAATTACATATTTACATCAAATACTAAAAATACTAAAATACTAAAAAAATCAAATTAAAAAATACTAAAATTCAATAAAATACTAAAATTCAATAAAATACTAAAATTCAAATTATTTTGTTAATTAATCAAAAGAACAAAAATTCAAATTGCATCATTAAAATACTAAAATCATAACATATTTACATCATAACATAACATATTATCATATTTACATATTTACATCATATTTACATCATTTAATCAAAATACTAAAATTCATCATCTCCATCGTTTTCCATCATTGATCAATATAATTAATGGTTGAAATTGAAAAAAATAAAAGTCTTACCGCTAATATATAAAAGACTTTTATTTTTTTCAATCTCAGTCATTAATTATATTGATCAATGATAGAAAACGATGGAGATGATGGTAATCGATAGGGGTGTTCAAAAAATTCGATTTTTCGATTTTTTTACTGAACCGGTTGAAACCGGTACTGGTGGTACCAGTTTTTTTCGGTATCAATTTTTTCGATACCAGTTTTTCGGTTTTTTTATACTTTTCGGTACCGGTACCGGTAATGAAAATTTTGAATTCGGTAAATACCGAAAAACCGAAAAAATCGAAAAATTTCAAAAGTTAAAAAGTTCATTTCTATTTTCATTATTTCACATTTCCTGTTTCTTCTTATTTTGGATACAACATTTGATTTGGTTCCAAAAAATTGCTATTTTTATATTACTACCGAATAAAATGAAAGAGTAAAATTTTATTATTTTACTTTAACCTTATTAATTAAAAAATTAACCAAAAAAATAAACTCTCACAGATTTTGTTCCAGTTATAATACGTTATTGGCCAATACTCCAATGTGATTTTAAATAATTCTGAAAAATACATTTCTTTGTAGTTAATAAAGATGTTATTTTCACAAAATAAATGTTCTAAATTTACTAGGTTCCACTCACAGTATGGGAGCACAATTACCATTTATGTGATGAAAATTAAAAAAAATAATAATTTAATTATCTTGACTGAAAATTGAAATCTTAAGACTATTTTCATCTTAATCTCCATGAATTTAACTTTTTCTTTAAAGAAGTTGAAATAATAATAAAAAATAAACAACGAAATTGAAATCGAGGACAAAGAAGGTAAAAAAAAAATTAATAGAAAACAAAGTACTAGCTCAAACAATGAATTGAACACAGTAAAAAATTCATTATTTCTATTTTCTTAATGATCATTCATTCTAATAAGAGAAAATTCCTGGATGAATCATATTTGGTACTAGTTATAGTCGGATGTATTTAACACTAACAACTAAACACTCATTTGGGACGTGCTGAGTTGTTTGGTCAAGTAATGAACTCAGACTTTCACTCTTATTTCTCACCCCACAACTTTTCAAACTATAATTACTATTTATTACAACTAACAATTGTAATTAGTATTTGTAAAAATATAATTTACTAGTCTCATTTTTTAGTTTTAAAAATTTTGTTAATATAAAAAAAAATTATTTAATTATTGCGGTATAACCGAAAATCGAATCGAAAAAACCGATCTCGACTTTTGCATAGAACCATTACTAAAACCCGATTCTTGATTTTCCGGGTTTTTTTCGATTCAAGACTCGTTCGGTTTTTTACCGATGAGCACCCTAAAGTAATCCATTTGCATGGATTGAACTAATATATATTTAACTTCTTTAAAGAAAAGTTAAATTCACATATATATAAATTAATATATATATATATATATATATATATATATATATATATATATATATATATATATATATATATATATAGGTATTAGCTTGTTACAAATGTTTTACTTTTCAAAATTTACTTGCGATAATATGAGGCAAAGAACAATGGATAATATAATTTTATTATTAAAATGTGTTAGGTTTGAATTAATTTAGACTTTAAATTCATTATTTTTTTTTCATATTTTGTTTAAATTTGTAATTAGAACATTCATTTTAAAATTAAAATTTAAAATTTCAAAAATGATGAAAAGTTATTTGAATTGTAATTTAAATTATTGATTATTGTATTTATTAAAATAAATAAATTAATATTCATTCACTAACAGTATACTTTAAAACTCTTTTTTTTTTCTTATTCTATTGTAATTAAAGTATTTATTTTAAAATTTAATATTTCAAAAATAATAAAACTTACTTAAATTATAATTTAAAATATAATCATTATATTTATTGAAAATAAATAAATTAATATTCATTTATTAATAAATTTTATTTTAAATTTTATTATTTTTTTATTTTATAGTTACAACAACTTTTATGTTTTGCTATAAACCCGAAAAGATATGCAGATGTAGATCTAGATCTAGATCTTTTTCTTAATGTTTGCTAGAGAGCCGTAGGAGGCGGATCGTGGATTGGAGATGTAAAATGGGATCGGAGATCCCGGACCGGTGGAGGGATGATTGGAGTGTGGAGAAAAAGGAACGGAGGTGGGAGAGGGAGGATTCGGCGCAGTGGAGGGAAGAGAGTTGGGAGAAGAGGTCAGTGTGGCGGAGCCGGAGGCGAGGGTGGCGGAGGAGAAGCGGGTGGAATCAAAGTCCGGGGAGAGGAATACTGAGAAAATTTGGCCGGAGGTGAATGAGTCGAGGGGTGATGAGCGAGAGGAGGAGAAGCGTAGGGATGCGGTGGCGTTGGGAGTGTGAGCTGCCGCAGCTGTTGCGGTGGTGGGGGTGTTTTTTGTCTTTGAAAGTGGTCGTTCTCTCCTTCTCCTTCAGCCTCTTCCATTATTACCCAATTGAAGGTACAAATTTCATTCCTTTTGAATTTTTCCTAAAAATTAGGTTTTTGGTAGAAATTGACTAGTTAGGATCAAGTGTACTTGCCCACTATACCTAAAGTGCTCAAATTTACCAATTTCTGCAATAACTCTTTTTGATTCCTTTGTTAGTTCTTTGCTCCTTCCTATGTATCCTCTGCCTCAGAGCCACTTGGTTTTTAGGTATTAATAGGAATATCATATAAGACATTTGAAGTATTTCAATCTTGAGATTTATTGATTCTTACTTTTCATTCGTTTCAAGAATTTAAGTAGGTGGAAATTGTGATACTTGCAAGTGACAAGAGGAATAATATCTTTGTATCGATTCTTATTCTCCGAGTAATTTGGAGCAGTTTTGTATATATATAAAAGAGGTTGTTCAAAGCAGTTCATTTATTAAATTTGTTTGCCCATTTAACTTGTGGTTTTGATTAGCTCTTTCAAAGTAATTGATCATTCAACGACAAGTAAAGTTGGACGGAGGGTGTATATCTTCTTATTTTTTTATAAGAAATAATAATAATTACTTGCGCACACAACATCTACCAATCTATACATGGATCGGTGTCATTGCTTTCAGGTTTCCATGTCCATAAACTTTGTCCCTCTTCTTGTTCATGTCTGAATTAGCTACTTCTTTTCTAATCTGTACATTGATGGATCTCCATTGCCTTCAAGTGTTTATCTCCACTAACTTTCTCCCACTTCTCGTACATGTCTCCATGATTTAGTTTCTTCTTTTTTAAAATTGAAAGAAATATTGTTAAGTTGGTGATCAATGCTGAAATTCTTTAAGGAATTGCATAACTGTTCTTGTCTGAGTTCATATGTTGTCTTATTTTTGAAATTTTGTTTGGAAACCTTAGGTCTTTTAGTATAATGGATTAGTTGCTACCAAAATTGGAATCTAAATATTTTAGTCTAATACTTTTTGTGCAACTATTTAATGTTTTCAGGGTAAACCATTTCTGTGTCATTTATAGGTAAAGAGGTTGAAGCTGAGTGAGAAGGAAATGGGGAATGTAAGTAGTAAGCCCAAACTAGATATCTGCCTCACTAACTTAAAGCTTGTTCTTGGACCAGAATTGAGGATAGTTTATCCTCTGATGCTCAACTTTACTGTTAGTGGCGAGCTTGAGTTAAATTGCTTAGCTCATCCCAAATTGATAAAACCTAAAGGCATTCTAGCATTTGAGAATGGTGATGTGAATCTCGTTGCAACGCAGGTAACCTTTACATTCTCATGTTACTTCTGCAATTTGTGGTTTTTTCTTTCTGTTATCTCTTTCATGGGCTTGCATTAATCTTCATGAAAATAATTCTGGTAGAGAACTTTTCTAATCCAGGTGAGGCTTAAGCGTGAGCATCTTAATATAGCAAAGTTTGAACCTGATATTTATATGAATATTTATATGAATATTCGTCAAGCCGCGACTGTTAACTTCAAAAACCTAAAGTGAATCCCGGTGGGTCGCAGTATTCAGTTTGTACGTTTGGCTATTGAGTTTGTAATTTTGGCAGTATTCAGATTCTAGTATGTATTATTTTTATTCCCCAAGATCACAAATAGGGTGCTAGGTTTTTTATTTTGTAGAAATGATGGTATTCTGATTTGAGTATGTATAGCTAATTTCCCTGGCTGGATTAGGATTTCGATCATATTTACTGGATTTAGTTTCATTATTTTGTAAATGCTTTGTTATTGTTGTTGGATCTGGTTGTTGATGATATGGAGTTAAAGGCATAAATAAATTTTACCCCTCTGAATTTAAAGTCTCACATTGTAGGAAAAACAACATTTGTGAAGAGACATCTTACCGGAGAATTTGAGAAGAAATATGAACTTAAGTCTGATACAAATATTCCTCTCTTTTTATTTTTAATTTTTTTATATTTATTTTATGTTTACCAGTTAATATTCTGTGGGAGTGCGGTATTATTATAGCTGATAATGTTGTTTCTTTATTTTATATAGCAACCATTGGTGTGGAAGTTCATCCATTGGATTTCTTTACGAACTGTGGAAAAATTCGATTTTACTGCTGGGACACAGCGGGGCAAGAGAAATTCGGTGGGCTTAGGGATAGTTACTAGTAAGTGAATTTATTTTGCTAATGAATTTTTGGTTTAACTAGTAAAAATGCCTTTCATGCTCCTTTAAATTTGTTAATTCCAACACTCAGTTTGTTGTTTTGGGCTTGAATGATTATTAGCTAGATTTTAAACTATTCTTGTTTCCGTCGGTGTTTAAAAACTTGTGTTATATATTCCATGTATACGGTATACTCTATTACAAAAAGTGTAATTAAATACTCAATCAAGGAAATGCATTTACATGGGTTTGTTTTATGGGCTCTTCTAAATGTGGGAACTGTTCTCTATTACTTGGCAGTAGGCAATTGTATCAATTTGCACTCGACATGTCTCGTTGAATATGCACCCAGCAAATGTTTTATTGTATTCCTTGCTCGCATTTCATGTTAAGGGAAGTGTTAAAACATTTAGACTATCATTTAATCCTTGCATTTGGGTTTACATCGATCAAATGGTTAGAGTTACTGCCTAATCCTTAGAGTAAGTATGATTCTGGATCCTGAATTGCAGTTGCAGAAGAATTGTATTCTACTGTTAATTATATCTAAAAATTCAAGTACATTACTACTAATCTGTCTGTTCTATATATCAGTTCCATAGCAATTGTCACAAGTAGATATCTTTCTTTATTTTGTTATGATAGTAATTGTTTCTCATTTCTGCTTTAGTAATTGCTTACCCTCTGCCGATTCCTTTTGTCAAGGTACTGCTAAGCCTGTTAAATCCAGTGTGCCTTTCGGCTCTTATATAACATATCACATTTTAATTGAATGAAAGATTTATTCTTTGAGAAGGTGTCAAATTCCTAGTGGTGTTATGTATGCCAAAGTACAAATTTCTTTATCCTATTTTCCTGGAGTAGAATGTTGAGCCTGTATGCATGCCTAGAGTTACACACCTAGTTAACATACTAGTTGACGTTTCTATATAAAATATCACATCTGCTTTCTTATACGCATGTGTATATTTAAATTGGAACATTTTATCTGTGGAATATTCTCTCTTTTTTCTTATTTTGATCAAGCAACGAGATGATAAATTTACTTGCTCCGTGCAGCATTCATGGACAGTGTGCCATCATCATGTTTGATGTTACTGCTAGGCTGACCTACAAAAATGTCCCAATCTTTATGTTCTCGTGTTGAAGTTCTATTATGATGAATTTTCTGTGGGCAGATTGTAATATATGGTGGCTTGAAGCTTGGTAGTGTGGGTGTTATTTCCAGCATTGGAGTTGTGGTTGCCTCCCATATCTTGTATGCAATGCGCAAAATACTTAATCTGACCCTTGTCAATAGTCAAGTGAATAAAAGATCACCCATCTTCAAAACAGCAGCAGTCTATGGAGCCTTTCTTGGAACATCAGCCAATCTCCGGTATCAGGTAGAGAGCTAGTACTTTATGCTCAACGTAAGCTTCTATTTCCATGTAATATGGTTGCCTTGGTTTTGAACCAGATCATTCATTGATAACTCATGACAATACCTTCTCTTGTCATTCCTGTAAAGATGAAATAATACATTGTAATCATAGGATATTAACCGACATGCATCAACAACTTGTGGCACAACTTCCATATTTGTGAGGTTTATGGGCAAGGTGGTTCACTGAACCAAGATCAACTACTAGGAACATTTTTAAGGGAAATACTACAAAGATGAGCTTGATCAACTGTTGGTCAGATGTTTATATAAAGCACTACCCAGTTTATTTTTGAAATGATTAAGCACCTTGATAGCTACTTTATTGATTTGTAGTTTTGTGCATGAGCTGTGACCAAGTGTTGCTAAATGACAGCAGCTACTTCATTTAGTCTATTCCCTAAAGTGCTTGCAGTAATATAGTCAACCTTTTTCAGTCTTCTTCTTTTTGGATTCCCTTTCAAGTTCCAAGATAAACCAGAGGTTTATCTTGCCATCTGTTATACCAGATATGGAGTAAAGTGAATATTATCTGTGCACATAAGTATTGACTAATATGTTATTTGTATGCATAGTATCTATTATGTTAAATATTTACTATCATTTTAGGTCTTGGAGCAGTTTGGAACACTGCCAACGTAGAACCAGGTTCCATTGTTGCTGTTTTTGGTCTTGGCACTGTTGGTCTTGCAGTAAGTTTCATGTAAAAGAATATGTATAATGTATTTGTGTTATCCCCTCTCTCACATGTATTATGTATGTTTTTGGTATTCCAGGTGTTCAATTTCAGCACTAGGAGAATTATCAATAAAACAATCTTTGACAATGAGGTTACCTCTATGGACCATGACCACACTGACCAGCTTATTTTCTGTGGCGATGGTTAGGTGTGTGCCTGCTTATTAATTTCTCCTCTTTCATCTGATGAACTCTTAAAAAATTTCTTAGGCATTATCTACTGTTTGAATGTGCAGGGTTGTATATACACAGTCAAAATGAACTCCCACACAGGTACTTGTCTCGGTCTCACCGCAATCGAAGTGCTAGCAAACGCAAATCTCCAGTCACAACTGTGCAGTACAGAACCTTTTCTATACTGGCACGAGGTCCTGTGCTGCTTTCGCTTATTCGGGATGCACAACATTCGTGCTTCTTTTTGCCCACTGCTTTCTCTTGAAAAAGGAGAATACATAGGTTTGTACTTAGTTAACAATTATTATTTTCTCTTTACTTCACTACAGTAGAAGGTCTTGTTCTAATGGATTTTCCAGAAGTAGTTATAAATTACATAGATTACTAGTTAGGAGCCTTGCTCTTGAAAGATGGTGGTATGGAAGCACTCTTCTTTTTAGATTTGAGGGGGATGTAGAAATAGAGAGATTTACTCTTCAAATGCCAAACTAACTAAAATCTTAATTTCTGTTTCTGCTTTTCAAAGACAAATAGTGAAATGAGAAAGCAACCCAAGCTTGTGAGGCAACACTAAAAGTTTCAGAATGCCCATATTGAATATTGAACTTTCAAAGATGTTCACAATAAATTATTGAAATGATTGAGCATGGGTTTGCTCAATATTTTTAGTGGTTATAGTTTAAAACTTACCTGAGAACCAGTTCAATTTTGACTTCTAATGACTATTGATCTGGCTGACATTTTGAATCTCTTTCTATGAAGTTACTGGAAGTGAGGATGCAAATGTCTACTTCTATGTCTTAACTCGCCCAAAACATACGTAAACAAGCTACAGGTCTATTTGATTTGCATACAAGGTTCTGTTACATTACCAATGTCTTCTCTTATAACTGATTGGAAATTTTACGACCGCAGGGTCACAGTTATGCAGTTATAGGCATTGCTTGGAATCATGGAGAGAACTTGTTGGCTTCTTCGGATTTTGGTGGCACCGTTATTGTTATGGAAGAGAGCAAAAACAAATTAAATCTGTTATATTCAGAGGTAAAGTTTTAAAACATATACGTTGAAGAGCTGTGCAAGGACCTTTATTTTTCCTTGTCCTGTCCCTCCATTCCTGTCCCTCCATTCTATTCGTTGCATTTTATGGAAGTTGTGTAATCTAAAAATCATAGTATATCAGAGTATGGAGTTTCTGAGTTAGATGTATCAAAGAGGTTAGGAACTTTAGATGGTTAATTGTAAAGATAATGAATGATTATGTAGTAGATGATTTTATTAAGTTAATAATATTTTAGTTTTTTTATATTTTGTCATTATTTGCTATGACATGAACAATATAATTCATTACCAAAGCATTGAACAAGTTTTAATATAGCAACAATTTTTTATACATTTAGTAACAAATTTTTGTTGCTAATGGCATTAAAAATATGATATTTGGTAATCGAAAAATTAACCTAATGCATCGCTTAATCGACGACTTTTCATTCTATTTAATAACCAAAGAATAAATATTTTCGTTCTTTGATTCAAAGATAAATGTCGTTGCTAAATAATATAATCAAGATCTAAAAAATCGCTACAAAAAGTTTACATTTCGCATAGCGAAAGCAAGCTTAGGCAACAACAATTTTCATAATTTATCGCACGTAACGAAAACTGCAAAATGGTGTCAATTAAGTAAAAATGCATTATCGTTGTTCATTTAACTTTTTGCAGCGAAATGTCTTACGCAACAATACATTTTGTTCATTTCCACACATGTATAACACTGTTACTTTAATTTTCTTCTTACAAACTAATTTCATGAATTTGATCACTAACAATTACTTATATATGATGATTAACAGATTTTGCAAGACCATACATACATATATCAATAATCCAACACAACTTCCAATTCACAGAGAATAGATATTACAAAACTAAGAGTTAGAATTAGGAATAGATTATACCTTTAATCCTTGATTTAACAAAGATGATGACAAGGTTTTAGTAATCCCTCTTGTTTCTCTTGACCAACTCACAGCAAAACCCTCAATTTCTCTCTAACCACTTTGTGTTTTCTTCCTCTCTACACTCTCTATTCTTTAGCCTTAGGAAATAATATGCAAGGGAATAAACTGATATAGGTCTCTCTCTCCCACGTACACTTCAGTTAAAAAAACAAAGCGCCTAACAGTTATATTATGCCAAAGGCCACAAGGCCATGTTTCGCTACACTAAATTCCCCCCCCTTCCCTTTCATTTATTTTTATAACACTTATATTACATAGTTTCATTGTCACATTTTTATTTAATTAATTTTTAATAACTTACAATTACAATTATAATTTCCATTATAATTATATTTATGCTTATCAAATTATTACATATCTAATTTAATTATTAAATTAAAATAGAACATCATTTTATTTAATTTAATTATTTCCTTGATAATTCATTTAATTTAATTATTTCATTAAATTAAATCTTCAAATAATAAAATTACCATTCATTAATTTAGTTAGCATACACACTTAACTAAATTATTACACCATAATTTCATTAATTATTTATTTTCTCAATAAATAGATCAATTAAAATATTTATTTAATTTAATAAATATTTTTAAATTACATAAAAAAAATTCTCGTTTGTTACAATCGCTCTTCCAGGGCCTTTAATTAAGTTTGATGAACTTCTAGCCCATACATCTTCATATATCCAAAACATAAATTAAACTTTATTACTTGAAACATAAATAAAACATATCAAAATAAAAATACTTATTATAATGCCATAATATAATGAAATAAAAATAATTAATTGGTATGAACATGTCCATCAACATCATCAAGGAAATCAGAGACATGAGTTATATCCATTCCATTTAGAAACTCAAGATAATTCATGTGATATTCAGTATCATTATGATCAAAATTTTTTATTTCAATTCTCTTTCCCTTTTCTTTTATAGAGTGAAAGTTCAATAATAATCTTAGAAGGGGGGTTGAATAGGTTATTATCGTTTAAATTTTTTATCTTAAGCTTTTTTGAATTTTTAGTTAATTAATTTGCAATGATAAAATTAATATGCACTACAAAAAAACCAGTCATTGTCGACGGGCCTTGCCGTTGCCTATAACTCTATTGCCATCGGCATTGAGGTCATTCGCGACGGCAGACACCATCGGTACGCCCGTTGCCCCACATGTCGTCGCCCCTAGTTCCCGTTGCCAGCCGTCGACATCATTATCATTGGCGACGGGGGTCAGTAGCGACGACACAATGTCAATGCCGACGGCTAGAGCGATGGCGAGACCGTCGGCAAAAACTCCATAAAATTTTTGAGGGAAAAACTCAATCTCTGGCATGCCCGTCGGTAATGACTTTTATAGCCGTCGGCAATGACTTTAGCACATGAGTGTCTCTATATGTCACTGGCGATGGCACGGCTGTCGTCATTACCCCCGTCGGCAATGACTATATACATTTTGAATTTTTTTTTATAATTTCACAATTTCCCTGTTCATTTAAAAATATAAACGTACACCTGTTATAAACTAATAACAACCATCAAATAACAAGCAAATATCATACAATTCACCATTGAAATAGTAATCCAAATCAAGTATATAGATAAAAAATATAATGGCCGTCGGCACAACTCAAAAACTGTACAAGTACATACACAAAACTCATAATATAACAAAAACTAAACTAACTACAACCCGTCGCCTGTCTCCATGTCATCGAGTCGGCGGTCATCACCTTGTCTTTGGAGGAGGTCGTCATTATCAACTCGACGGCCATCGCCTCAGTCTTTGGAAGAGGTCGCTGTCGCGTCATTTCGGCCGGTCATCACCAAAGGCCTCCACCTCCACCTCCACCTCCACGAGTCTCGTCAACAAGACCCTACAAAATTAAAATATTAATAACAAAGTCAAAATGAATACATATTTACATTATTTTAGTTTGTGCTCTTCAAGTTAGGCGGACGGGACTCGAACTCGGGCTCCGTATATCGAAATTGAGTCCCGTCAGTTGTAACGCATGTCTATTACCTATTCGGTGCTATTGCATGTGTTTGCGTGTCGTTTGGACGACGGGGGCGGGTTTTGGTCCCTTTTTCGACTATTTTCCTAAGTTTTCTCAAGTTAGGCAGACGAGACTCGAACTCGGGCTCCGTATATCAGAATCGAGCCCCGTCAGTTGTAACGCATGTCTATTGCCTATGTGGTTCTATTGGCTGTGTTTGCATGTCATTTGGACGACCGGGATAGGTTTTGGTCTCTTTCTCGGCTATTTTCCTAAGTTTTCTCAAGTTAGGCGGACGGGACTCGAACTCGGGTTCCTTATATCGGAATCGAGTCTCGTCAATTGTAACGCATGTCTATTGCCTATGCGGTGCTATTGCCTGTGTTTATGTGTCGTTTGGACGATCGGGACAGGTTTTGGTCTCTTTTTTGGCTATTTTCTTAAGTTTTCTCAAGTTAGGCGGACGGGACTCGAACTCGGGTTCCGTATATCAGAATTGAGTCCCGTTAGTTGTAACGCGTGTCTATTGCCTATGCAGTGCTATTGCATGTATTTGAGTGTCGTTTGGATGACCGGGATGAGTTTTGGTCTCTTTTTCGGCTATTTTCCTAAGTTTTCTCAAGTTAGGCGGACGAGACTCGAACTCGGAGCTCAGATATCGAAATCGAGTCCCATCGGTTTGTAGCGTGTTTATTACCTATGCGGTGCTATTGCCTATGTTTGTGTGTCATTTGGACGATCGGGGCGGGTTTTGGTCTCTTTTTTTGGCTATTTTCCTAAGTTTTCTCAAGTTAGGCGGACGAGACTTAAACTCGGGCTCTGTATATCGAAATCGAGTCCCGTCAGTTGTAATGCGTGTCTATTGCCTATGCGGTGCTATTGCCTATATTTGCGTGTCATTTGGATGATCGGGGCGGGTTTTGATCTCTTTTTTAGCTATTTTCCTAAGTTTTCTCAAGTTAAGTAGGACGAGACTCAGATCGGCTCTCAGATATCGTAATCGAGTCCCGCCAATTTGTAACGCGTGTCTATTGCCTATGCGGTACTATTGCCTATGTTTGCGTGTCATTTTGATGACCGGGGTGGGTTTTGGTCTCTTTTTTGGCTATTTTCCTATGCTTTCTCAAGTTTTGCACGACAATTGTATAAATGAATTTTTTTTAGTGTATGTTTTTGGTGACCCAAGATGGGTGGCGTCACAATGGCACCTTACATAAAGGTACAGTTAAAAACTATTTTAGAAATTAAAATCTTTGGGAAGTGCTCAAGGAAACCTTCGTACATGGGAGGCCATACGTCTAGGTTATGATAGATATCATATGTCCACAAAATTATCCTTGGTTGACCCAATAGACCCCAAAGAAAAATGAGAAGATTACTATCAAGTTCTTTCCAATGGTGAGTCTTCTCTTGACATATAACTATCTCCACTGTCTGCAATTGAAAATTATATTTTAACCAAACTCCAAGATTATATAGGTAACACTCATAGATATACTCAGCAAGTGGATGTGCACAACTCTGTCTTATGATAACACGAGTTTGTATGGCATTAGACATCTTGTATGATAGTGGAAAAACACCCTTCCAACGTTGGGTTCGCCTCACCCTGTTGTTGTTCACCAAAATCAATTATTAAGTGACGTATAATATACGACACACACATCTTAGGTCCTCAATACAATTATATATTGTATGTCATGCCGTTTTATAATGTGTTGAGAAACTTTGATAGTCTCAGAGCATCACACCATTCCCCTGTTATCCCCGCTCGACCCAGCTACACTCTTATTACCTGAAAGGAATTGTGAAGCAAAAGGGTGAGCACAAATAGCCTAGTAAAGAATATCATAACTAAAGATTATTAAATTATCAATAGCCTTCATCAGTAATAAATCAGAGATTTAGAACATATGGTAGATGATAAAACTTTTCAACCATAGATGCAGTGGAACGAGCAATCTATTAGAAGATTCAAATAGACCATAAAGTCTATTATCTTCTCCATGTTAAAAGTCCACCAACAATGTTTTATCCTCGTAACATCAATCAACAGTTCATGTCCACAATCATGTGAAAAACTCATAATCATAGTTGTGGTTTTAAATTCCTCTGCTCATCAAGGACGAAGATAATTTTTATCACCTGTCTTTACCTGAATCATCAGAGATCATGGTTATACCAAATCACAGTTCCTATTCATAATCATACTAATAACTTTATCTTTGCCCTACGGGCCAAAGATATTCATTAACAGTTCATCTTTGCACTACAGGCCAAAGATATTCAACAACAGGTCATTTTTGCACTAAAGACCAAAGATATTCAACAACAGGTCATCTTTGCACTACATGCCAAAGATATTCAACAACAAGTCATCTTTGCACTACGGGCCAAAGATATTCATCAATAATTCATCTTTGCACTACAGGCCAAAGATATTAATATCTCAAAGAAATACATAATCATTTCAGAATTTATATAAACCATAATTATAACCATGTTGATCAATTCACATTTGCACTTAAGCTAAAAATATTCAACTGTAAATTCAATGGTCATGATCATACCAGTCAACGATTCAACTTTGCACTACTGGCCAAAGAGAACCCATAGTCACGATCATACCAATAATCTACACATCTTTACACTCAAGTCAAAGAGAAATTTCTTCACCAGGATTATAAAAATGTTATATATGATAATAAAAACAATATGATCAAAACATGGATTTAATTTCAAAAGTAAGATTCATAAATCAACGATAATTTGGTTAGAAAAAGAAACCAATTTTGTCGTGAATAGTACCCCGTGAATAGTAACTCGTATTCGTTCATAGTACCGTATACGTAAATAGTATCATATTCCTAAATAGTGTCATATACATGAATAATGTCGTATATGTGAATAATATCGTATACGTGGATAGTAACCCCGACACAAAAAGATAAAGTTTTACAATAAAATCTATATCAATATTTATAACACCTTAATCCAAATGTTATAAATCACTTAATAATCTCATAATCTAATATTATTAATATTACAACAATATTTTAATCATTTCTTAAACTTATAAACAATTTATTTTAATTGTTTACACACTATTAATTAATGCATTTAATCATCTTAAAATGCCAAACTCATAAGATTTCATCACCAATAACCAAAACCCTCATAAAAAATCTACATATACCTCATATAGGATTCTCAAGCTAGAAAATCATATTTTCCAATTTTCTTACTTCACATAACATATTTAATTCATTTACTAATAACTAGTTCATTTTCATGAAAAATACCAAATCAGTACAAGCAAATTTTATTTTCTGAGATTTAGCAGAATATAGTCCCATATTTAACATATATTTTTTTTGAAATTTTTAAAATTCATTTACTATTTTTCATATGGCCAAAACTGCTGAATATTTAGACATTTATCATAAACTGTACTTTTGTCCAAAAATTTCAAACTTTACAGAGTATACTGCTGTTATATAGATGTACTCTCAATAAAAATTTCACCAATTTTGGAGTTAACAACAAGGAGTTATAAGGGTTTACTTTTAAAATAGTTTTTTTTTCCATAAAATTCATAACTCCTAATTTATACATCCAAAAATCGCCATTTTTGGACACAATCTAGAAAACTAATCAAATTATCATTTTAAATATTTCCAGAATTTTTGAGGGTCAGAAAAATTACGAAACTGAAAAACATAATAACCTTTACAATCCCTTACCTCAAAAGAGCAGTATTTCTGACTAGAATATCGGATGTAAAGACGAAGGAAACTTGCACTGAACAAAACTCAGCCACCTCCAGTGGGGCCCACCAATTCAGCACATGCTGCTTTCTACACCAACCAAAAGTGGGTCCCACCCAATTTTAATAAAAATAATTTTATTTTCTAAAATTTCAGAAATTCATAATAAATAGTCCTTTTATCAGAAAAATATGAATTTTATGTCCATTCCACACGAAATCAAATTCTCCACAACTTTGTAGCTTTAAGTTATTCCAAATTTCAGACAGAAAATATCCGAAATCCACGAACAGACGATTTTCAACACCTCTTAAAATTCATAACAAATCATACGTTAATTTTTAACGGTTCAAAATTTGTGGACATATACTCAACTTATATATGTATAATATATGTAAAAATCACAACAATCCAACGGTCGGATTAAAATTATAACTCACGCAATAGACCTTTAAGAACACCGATTTGATTTTTTTTAATACCTCCAATCCGATAAAATACTGATAAAACACCTCAACATTAATTCTTTCATTTATAACCACATAAAATTAATATTTTCCTATCCATCATTTATGTCCACATAAAATAAATATTTCCTTATCATATAAATTAATAATTAATTATTCACAAATAATATTACGTAATCACAATAATGACAACCAGTAGCTCGAGAAGAGGGGCTTTCAGATAAAGATTTCTCCTTCGACGCGCAATTAGGTTACCAAACTCTCCTCGATGAGAACTTTCTAGACATTGCCAATAATGCTATCTAATAATATTATTCTAATAATATGAATTATTGATCTGATAATGGGAAATACCATGCAATGATAATTATTGAAACAACAATAATATAAAATATCAACGCAATAATTATTGAACCAATAAAATATTGAACAGTAATTACTATAATAATTATTGAGTAGTGCCCTATTACGTAAGAATCAATAATTCAAAAATACTGTGCAATACCATGTGCTACTGTGCAACCACGCGTATTACTATATTTTAACCACCGGGTATTACAACAATGTTAACGGTAACGATTATGCCATTATTTATAAAAACTCAAACTTGTCGTTTTCTTCATTCGACATTTATTCTTTAAAATATTTTTCATCATCCTCAGTCCTTAATGGTGATACTTGATGAATATCTTTGGCCTGTAGTGCAAAGATGAATGATTTCCTGATGAATATCTTCGGCCCGTAGTGCAAAGATGAACATGTGTTGAGATGAACATGACCAACTGGTGATACAAATGAATATCTTTGGCCCGTAGTGCAAAGATGAATATTTAATACAAGATGTATATTGATTGATGTTACAGGGATAAAATATTGATGATGGACTTTTAAATTCATAGATGATAGTAGATTTCATTCTTTACTTAACTCTTTTAATGAATTATTGTTTTCGCTGCAGTTGTTGATCTAAAACTTGTTGTCTATTATATTTTATCAGATTTTTTCCTGTTGAAGACTAAGGATAATTTGTTGTATATTATCTTAGTCATAATATTCTTTACTGGGCTAATTGAGCTCACCCTTTTCCTTTTTGTTCCATTTTTCTTCTCAGGAAGCGAGAACATAGCAGGAACCAGTCGGGGTATAGAGTGATGGTCTGAGCAGTTGTTTTTATGATCCTCACTATTTTGTTAAATAAGTGCATCAATAATTGTAATGAGGACTTTATTTGAGTGTGGATATTGTATACAGAAGACAATATTTGTATTTAAACTCATAGTATGTGTTGTCGTATTTTGTACGACAATTGTAATAATAAAGTTGTAGTTGTTTTCTGTACCATGTATTTGGCGACTCAGAATGGATGATGTATCGCAGCCATTTGTGGGCCCCATAACAGAATAACTGTCGAATGAATAAAATGACAAGTTTGAGTTTTTATAAATAACGGCGTAATCAATACTCAATTAACACTTTGTTGGAATACCTCCGGTGGTTAAAATACAAGAATACGCGTGGTTGCATGAAAGAGCACACCAGATTGCACAGTATTTTTGAATTATTGATTCTTACGTAAGAGGGCACTACTTAATAATTATTACAGTATTTACTGTTCAATATTTTATTGGTTCAATAATTGTTGCGTTGATATTTTATATTATTGTTGTTTCAATAATTATCATTGAACGATATTTCCCATTATCAGATCAATAATTCATATTATTAGAATAATATTATTAGATAGCATTATTGGCAATGTCTAGAAAGTTACATCAAGGAGAGGTTTGATAACCTAATTGCGGCTGGCCAAGAAGGGAGAAATCCTTATCTAAAGCCCCTCTTTCCGGGAACTACTGGTTGTCATTATTGTGATTCTGTAATATTATTTGTGAATAATTAATTATTAATTTATATGATAAGGAAATATTTATTTTATGTGGACATAAATGATGGATAGGAAAATATTTATTTTATGTGGTTATAAATGAAGGAATTAATGTTGAGGTGTTTTATCAGTATTTTGTCGGATTGGAGGTATTAAAAAAAAAATCAAATCGATGTTCTTAAAGCTCTATTGCGTGGGTTATAATTTTAATCCGATCGTTGGATCGTTGTGATTTTTGGATATATTATACATATATAAGTTGAGTATATGTCCACAAATTTTGAACCGTTAAAAATTAACGTATGATTTATTATGAATTTTAAGAGGTGTTGAAAATCGTCCATTTGTGAATTTCGGATATTTTCTGTCTGGAATTTAGAAAAACTTAAAGCTATAAAGTTGTAGAGAATTTGATTTCATGTGGAATGGACATAAAATTCGTATTTTTCTGATAAAGGGATATTTATTATGAATTACTGAAGTTTTGGAAACTAAAATGATTTTTATGAAAATTGGGTGGGACCCACTTTTGGTTTGTGTAGAAAGCATGTGCTGAATTGGTGGGCCCCACTAGAGGTGGCTGAGTTTTATTCAAAGCATGCATGCGTAGAAATATTATAATATTATTTTATTTTTTTAGTCTCCTTTGGCGTTCTAGCATTTTCCTATAAATAGGCGCTTAAGTTAGAATTGAAAATCACACCAGAAACATAAGTATTCTCTCTCTATATTGTCGAGCGTATTTTTGTGAGTATTTAGATATTTGAGAATTGCTATTCAGTGCAAATTTCCTTCGGGTTTACATCCGATATTTCAGTTAGAAATACTGCTCTTTTGAGGTTGAGGGATTGTAAGGGTTATTATGTTTTTCAGTTTCATAATTTTTCTGACCCTCAAAAATTCTGGAAAAATTTAAAATGATAATTTGATGAGTTTTCTAGATTGTGTCCAAAAATGGCGATTTTTGAATGTATAGATTAGGAGTTATGAATTTTATGGGAAAAGACTATTTTAAAAGTAAACCCTTATAACTCCTTGTGGTTAACTCCAAAATTGGTGAAATTTTTATTGGGAGTACATCTATATAACAGCAGTATACTCTGTAAATTTTGAAATTTTTGGACAAAAGTACAGTTTATGATAAATGTCTAAATATTCGGCAGTTTTGGCCATATGAAAAATAGTAAATGAATTTTAAAAATTCCGAGAAAAATATATGTGAAATATGGGACTATATTCTGCTAAATTCCAGAAAAGAAAATTTGTTTTGTACTGATTTGGTATTTTTCATAAAAATGGACTAGTTATAAGTAAATGAATTAAATACGTTATGTGAAGTAAGAAAATTGGAAAATATGATTTTCTGGCTTGAGAATCCTATATGAGGTATATGCAGATTTTTGATGAGGGTTTTGGTTATTGGTGATGAAATCTAATGAGTTTGGCATTTTAGGATGATTAAATGCATTAATTAATAAAGTGTAAACAATTAAAACAAATTGTTTATAAGTTTAAGAAATAATTAAAATATTGTTGTAATATTAATAATATTAGATATGAGATTATTAAGTGATTTATAACATTTTGGATTAAGGTGTTATAAATATTGATATGGATTTTATTGTGAAACTTTATCTTTTCGTGTCAGGGTTACTATTCACGTATACAGTACTATTCACATATACGACATTATTCATGTATATGACACTATTTAGGTATATGATACTATTTACGTATACGGTACTATAAACGAATATGAGTTACTACTCACAGGGTACTATTCACGATAAAATTGGTTTCTTTTTCTAACCAAATTATCGTTGATCTATAAATCTTACTTTTGAAATTAAATCCATGTTTTGATCATATTATTTTTATTATCATATATAACATTTTTATAATCCTGGTGAAGAAATTTCTCTTTGACTTGAGTGTAAAGATGGGTAGGTTATTGATATGATCGTGACTATGGGTTCTCTTTGGCCAGTAGTGCAAAGTTGAATCGTTGACTGGTATGATCATGACCATTGAATTTATAATTGAATATTTTTAGCTTAAGTGCAAAGGTGAATTGATCAACATGGTTATAATTATGGTTTATATAAATTCTGAAATGATTATGTATTTCTTTGAGATATTAATATCTTTGGCCTGTAGTTCAAAGATGAATTATTGATGAAAATCTTTGGCCCGTAGTGCAAAGATGACCTGTTGTTGAATATCTTTGGCATGTAGTGCAAAGATGACCTGTTGTTGAATATCTTTGGCTTGTAGTGTAAAGATGAACTGTTAATGAATATCTTTGGCCAGTAGTGCAAAGATGAAGTTATTAGTATGATTATGAATGGGAACTGTGATTTGGTATAACCATGATCTTTGATGATTCAGGTAAAGACAGGTGATGAAAATTATCTTCGTCCTGGATGAGAAGAGGAATTTAGAACCACAACTATGATTATGAGTTTTTCACATGATTGTAGACATGAACTGTTGATTGATGTTACGAGGATAAAACATTGTTGGTAGAATTTTCACATGGAGAAGATAATATACTTTATGGTTTATTTGACTCTTCTAATGGATTGCTCATTCCGCTGCAACTATGGTTGAAAAGTTTTATCATCTAACATATGTTCTAAATCTCTGATTTATTACTGACGAAGGCTATTGATAATTTAATTATCTTTAGTTATGATATTCTTTACTGGGCTATTTGTGCTCACCCTTTTGCTTCACAATTCCTTTCAGGTAATAAGAGTGTAGCTGGGTCGAGCGGGGATAACAGAGGAATAGTGTGATGGTCCGAGACTGTCAAAGTTTCTCAACACATTATAAAACGGCATGCATACAATATATAATTGTATTGAGGACCTAAGATGTGTGTGTCGTATATTATACGTCACTTTATAATTGATTTTGGTGAACAACAATAGGGTGAGGCGAACCCAACGTTGGAAGGGTGTTTTGCCACTATCATACAAGATGTCTAATGCCATACAAACTCGTGTTATCATAAGACAGGATTGTGCACATCCACTTGCTGAGTATATCTACGAGCGCTACCTATATAATCTTGGAGTTTGGTTGAAATATAATTTTCAATTACAGACAGTGGAGATAGTTATATGTCAAGAGAAGACTCACCATTGGAAAGAACATGATAGTAATCTTCTCATTTTTCTTTGGGGTCTATTGGGTCAACCAAGGATAATTCTGTGGACATATGATATCTATCATAACCTAGACGCATGGCCTCCCATGTACGAAGGTTTTCTTGAGCACTTCCCAAAGATTTTAATTTCTAAAATAGTTTTTGACTGTACCTTTATATAAGGTGCCATTGTGACGTGCTATCCAAGGTTGGGATGAGAGTCATAGTTGGTATAATTAGTTAGGAATATTGTCGTATTATATACGTTACAATATTTGTATTGAAACTCACAGTATATGTGTCGTCGTATTTTGCATGACAATTGTATAAATAAAGTTTTTTTTAGTGTATGTTTCTGGCGACCCAAGATGGGTGGCGTATACCTATTTTGGGGGCGTTACAAACCGTGTCTGAAAAAACACAGAAATAGGTGAAAATCAAGTATTACAGAAAAAAATACAAAAGAATTTCAAAGCCATGTAATACATACTAAATGAAATAATTAAATTACTTACCGCAATGCGCTCTGCCTCAGGTGAGATATAACCACCATCACCTTTCTTCTGGTGAGCGTGCCACCAAAACTCGAGGCGAAAAGGTCGGTGCTTTAGACTCGAGTCTCTCCCTATAGAGGTCATCTGATCGACTCCCGGGCTGGCGTGGGAGACGACTTCATTGTCGGCAAATTGTACACGTCAGGTCCGACATCTTCTTGAACGCCCTCGCCCTCCCACATATCGCACATCTCGCTTCCCACATCGCAGAAGACTAATGAAATATGGTAGGACATCTCTAAGTGTACATCCATCACCCATCTTGGTCTGGGCCTTTTTCTTCCAGTCGTAGACCCACTTGTGCCAATTTATCTCGAGATACTTCCCGAGAACAGTGCTGCCGTGGGCTTCCTGCTCGTCCTCGAAGCGATAATATCTCTACAGTACAACATATGAATATCAACATTTACTTAGTAGACAACATAAAGCAAAGCGGTAAATAAATATTCAAAAGCACAAATTAAAACTAACATATGAATGAATGACTTCTTAACCTAAACTCAAAGAATAATCATTACAAAAAAAGGTCATCCACATCCGCCCACCTCATCCACGGGCTGGAGAATTGGTTGCGGACGATCCCAAGCAACGTGTTCCTTGGCGTCGCGTCAAGGATAATAAAATTGAAATTATTAAATTTCCAAATTACAAAGAATATATAAGGACTGAATAATTAATACAAACGTAATGTTTATATTACCTAGTAGTCCTGACACGGCATATAAGCGGCGCCTGGGGGGATTCCCTAGCAATCCACGTGCTATTCCCTAGGAAACAACTATGACATTTGAATACAACTAAAAGGATACAACATGTAGATACAACTAAAAGGATACAACATGTAGATACAACATGCGTTTGTTCTTTCATTTTATTTTTATTTTATTTATTTATTATTTTTTATAGGCTTAAATATAAAAAATGGCAACAAAGTCACGATCATTTATGCCCCAAAGTCACCGTTTTTTCTCTGTTCCCGCCTATTATACAAAAATGGCGACTCTTTGTTTTCCTCTTCCACTTTCTCTCTCCTCCTCTATTCATTTTCCATCATAAAAATTCAGACTATTCAGATTCTCTCTCTTCTTCTCCATCAATTCATCAGAAACCTCAATTTTCATTATTTTAGTCAAAAAAAAATCTGCTTTTTTCTTCACCCTGCAACTTATATATATATATATATATTGATGGATTTTAAGTCTTGTATAACTAAAAGAACAAGAGCACAAGAAGATATTTACTTGGTAAAGCTTTGTGAAAAGATGAAGAGGGATAGAGAGGAGATATACATTGATGTCTTTACTCAGACTCTTATCACCCGGAATTAGTAAAGGCATGAACATGTAGGGATCTTTCATGCACATCGAATGCGGGAGGTTATACACCACAATAATCACCGACCAAGTTGAGTAGGGCTTTGTGTAAGGCCCATTAAACGGATTAAACCCATCCGTAGCAAGTCCAAGCCTAACATTGCGAACCTCTTCAGTAAACGAGGGGTGCTTGTTATCAAATTTTTCCCACTCAAGCCCATCTGCCAGGTGCGTTAGTTGACCTTCGACTATGTCCTATATTGAGTACCACCTCATATCCTCGGCGGTATGTGTTGACATGAACAACCGCTGAAGCCTCAGGACAATGGGAAAGTAACGTAAGATCTTTTTTGGCACGTCTTTTCTCTTTTTCTTGCACTGTTCACAGTATCTACTTGTACCACAAATATCACATGACCTCTTATCTTTATTGACATCACTGTAATACAACATACAGTCATTCTCACAAGCATCAATCTTCTCATACTCTAGATTGAGCCTTTTGACCATTTTCTTAACATCATAGTACGACTCTGGTAACTTATTGCCTACAGGTAAGCACTCATTCACAATGCTTAACCGTTCATTAAAACCTCTCTCGCTACAGTCATGCTCGTTCTTGAAGTATAAAAACTTAGTCACGACAGATAAGACGGTGTGCTTTTCATTCCCGTCATACAGTGGCATCGCTGCTTCATGCAATAACTTATAGAAACCCTTAGCCCCATCATTAGGCTCTTGCTCGACGCTAATGCCATCCCTGTCTGTATTCCACTGGAAGTATGAACCAGCAGCTTCAACTATCATGTTAGTATAGTCAAAGGTTTTGTCACCTCTGGATTCCAGTTCTGATTCATGTTCATCCAACCAGGTTTCCCCATGATAGATCCATGTCGTATAACCCTGCTTGAACATATACACAAATAAGTCACATATGACATCACTCCTTTCCTTCCACACTTCATTCACACACCTCTTATAAGGACATCCGATCTCATCGCCAATCGACTTGCTTTCAAACGCGAAGTTGAGAAACCTGTTTCAACCCCACTCACGATACTCGAGAGCTAAGCCCACTCCCTATCGGTGGCTACCCTACGTTCCATCCAACTTTGATCAACAAACATCTCAGACAACTATCTGCTATATATATGGAAAGTTAGACAAACACAATCAAGTCTCCAAGTAAATGTATATGCAAGCTTATGAGTTTCCTAACTTCATCTCCCACTCTAACGGGTCAGGCTTCTATCCCATTCCCGGATGTGTCGCCTCACTAATGCCAACAACTTGAACACATATTTAAATTTTTCAAAAATTTCGGCAGCACCTCCCCATGGTCTTCAAGTACACGAAATAGACTAACACATCGTAGTCTAAATATGCACCCGAAGAACATCAAGAGATATATACTGTGAGACCCCAAATTTATAAAATGAAAGTATTCAATTTTTTTATAATTGTTATTCTATTTAGTAAATGGTTAAATTGATAAAGGTTAAAGTTAAAGGTGATATTTAAAATTTTTGCAAAGTAAGTAAGTTGATATAAAATATTCATGTGTGTTTGAGAATATTCGATGCCTGGGAATATTCGTTTTAACGAGTGTAATATTCGGTATGGCAAGACAATCATTAGTGAACCCCACAACGAAAGTATTGTCGTAGTTAGAAAACGACAGAAATATCTTTTTATAAAAATAAAAGCGAAAGTTTTACCGTTAAACTGTTGAACTACCCGGTGGTAAAAGTATAATAATATGCGTGGTTTCATAGTAGCACACAGTATTGATTATTGATGCTTACGTAAGAAGCCACTCAGTTATACTCAATTATTGTTATAGTAATTATTGCATAGTATCGCACGTTATTTGATTCAATTATTGTCACAGTATCATCTGCATAATATTTTATATTATTAAATCAATAATTGAGACAATAAAGTTATTCATATTATTATTTGCAATATTGACAATGTCTAGAAGTTATGTCAAAGAGAGGTTTGGTCACCTAATTGCGCGCCAATAAGGAGATATCTTTATCAGAAAGCCCCCTCTTTCCTGGGAACGACCTGGTTGTTAAATATTGTGAGTTATAATATTAATGATGAATAATTGTTGAAGTATTAAGAATGTGTTTATTGAAGATAAGTGAATTACAAAAGTTAGAGGGGAATAATGCAAACTTGGAAAACTTTAGGGGTACTAAAGTGTAATAAGTTAAATCAATCTGGACCATTGATGGTGGTTTTAATAGTAAACCAATCTGGACCATTGATGGTGGTTTTAATAGTAAATCAATCTGGACCGTCAGTGGTGGTTTTAATAGTTTATCAATCTGGACCGTCGGTGGTGATTTTAATAGTAAATCAATCTGGACCGTCGGTGGTGGTTTTAAAAGTAATCAATTTGGACTGTCGGTGGTGGTTTTAAAAGTAATCAATCGGGACCGTCGGTGGTGGTTTTAAAAGTAAATCAATCTGGACCGTCGATTGTGGTTTTAATAGTAATCAATATGGACCGTCCGTTCTAATAGTAAATCAATCTGGACCGTTCATGAATTAGTTACTATTTAGTCCATTCTCCTATAAATAGAAGCTTAATTCTTCTTTCATTCTCACCAATTCACTAAGACTCACAAGAGAAGCTATAGAGAGAGAAACTATAGAGAGAAAGAAGAAGAGTATTCTGTTACTTCACTATTGCAGTATTCAGTCTTCTACTAAGGTAAGGGACGTTATTTCTTTTATATTCGTAAGGGATATTATTTATTATATTCGTAAGGGATATTATTTATTATATTCGTAAGGGATATTATTTATTATATTCGTAAGGGGTATTATTTCTTTCGTATTTATAAGGAATACTATTTTTCGTATTATCCTTTAATATGTCGAAATAACCTGTCTACGCAGATTACGTACTGTATGATAGGTGAAAATCCATTTGCAGTTTCGTATGTTATTTCTTTTCATATTATTAAATCTAAACATACAATGGTAAGTATTGCTTCTATAATTCCTGAAATTAGTGGAATATCCTTGAGTTTTGTGTTTTATCTAGTATCATTTCGTTGGAATATTGATTTGAACTTTCTTATTAAATATAGATATTTTCACCCGGGGTACTATTCACGAGTTACTATTCACAAATTACTATTCACCCGATTACTATTCACTTAAATATTATTCACTCGGGTATTTGGGGCACTTTTCATGCCGGAATACTGTAAGACCCCAACTTTTATGAATAAAGAATAATTTTCTCGAAATATATTTTTGAATATTATGGTGTGGATTTGATATAATGTTATAGTTGTAATTCTATGTATGTGCACACCTAGAGGGGGGGGGGGGTGAATAGGTGTTTAAGCTAAAAGTGATAAACGTTGAAAACTTTTTATAACTTTATGCTACAAGTTTAATTCGCATACTACACCGCTATGCGCTTTAGTGTCTCGTTCTTCGTTTATGATTATCGGGGCAATGTACTAGACCTCGCCTCGCTTTTAGTGTCTGGATTAGTGGCGTGAATAACAAAAAGTGCAGAACGTGAATGATAGTTAAAGAGATAAACAGAAGTAAAAATCACACCAAGATTTTTACGTGGTTCAACCCTTATCTTCTACCTAGTGGCATAATCCACGTCCAATCCCAACTAGGATTGGAGACTCTTTTTATTAAACTTAATATTCAATTAAATACAATAAAACTCCCTGTTTGAGAAAGCTTTCCATTGGACACGACCGCCTCCTTCGCACCCTCTCGCAATCCTTCTCACCATCGAGACCTCTCGACTCATCGCAGCCCTTGAAAGCTTGTCAACAAACAGATCCTATCAACTCTAGATAGACCAAGCCGATACACGGCTTTAAACTAAGAACAAGGATATTGATTATTAGATCATCAAGTTTCCAAAGATAATACAATTTAAGAACAATACAAAAGGGTTGCTGGAAAGAAACTCAGAATTGCTTTTGAATAGAACGTATGAGACTAATTGAAGCTTTTCCAAGTTCTGTCTTCTAATAGCCGAGCAAGAGAGATATCTATAGTAGAGCTTCCAACGGCTATATATGAGAGGGATGATTCCATGAAATCCTCAGTCACAAAAAATTAGCACCAAATCAATAGATATATTGTTTCCTTGATAAGCTCAACCGAAGAGATATGATATCAATCATCTGATATGAATGGATACGAAAGATATGGTTTGTTAACAATATACTATATTTAAAGCATATACCTTTTGAAGCTTCTAGAACAAATTTGAATCAACTAATCAGTTGACCAAATTTCATTCCCTGTCAATCAATTGAGATGAGATTACAGCAATCATGTAATATAGATTTGTATGGACTGTTATATGTTACCATAATGTCCACCCACAATCCATGCATATAATATTATATACTAATGTCCACCCATAATCCATGCATATAATATTATATACTGCCAATATTCATGCATATTAATCAACCATAATCCATGTAGTCACTTATTTTGTTATCATTCAAAAACATCAATTATGCAATAACTAACATTCTCCCCCTTTTTGATGATGACAAAATAAATGCAATATGCTTAAATTAGTCATCATTCAAAACATCATAAAATCAAAAACCAACATTCTCCCCCTTTTTGATGATGACAATTTATGCACCAACATGCTCCCCCTAAGTATATGGCTCCCCTAAATTTATGCATATTAAGGAGCAAAAGAAAATTACTTATCCAAATAACCATCATTGCATATTCCAACATAATATAGTATCTCAATATCAACATGAATACCAATTCAAACCAATTTAAATATACCCAAATATCTCTCCCCCTTTGTCATTATCAAAAAGAAATAAATCATCAAGTTATATCTCTCCCCCTTTGTCATCAACAAAAATAATTCATATCAATGTAGTTGAAGTTAGTTATCTCACCCCATTTGCCAAATTAAAAAAATAAGCATAAAGAATGACAATAGAGTAAGGTTATAACAAAATCACATATAGAAAGTAAACAATATAATCATACCTTTGTAATTTGTTACCTATATATCAACATTTTATCAAGATTGTCATGTATATTAAATATGGAGCATTTGACATAATAAATGATGTTATGAATCCTTGTAATACGAAATCCATAGAGTTTTTATAATAATATATAATTAAAACTCTATTTAAAAAACAACATGAGGTACTTACAGATTCCGCCAAATAATTTATTAGTAACTTACTATCTCAAAGTAAAGAATCATCCATCTCCTTTTTGATCTTGAGACAACCTACAACCAAATAGTCTCTATCTTTTTGGTACCCAAATTTTCTTGAATCCTTTTTGGTTAGTAGCATATAAATCACTTTTCTTTACCCAAATTTGTTTTATTCTAATTTTATTGCAATTAGAATCAAAATGACCTTTAAAACCACATTTTCTACAAGTAACAAACGGTGAACAGTAAAGTGGCTTAAACCTTGGTTTACTATTAATCATTCTAATATTATTATTAGTCCTATTTTCCACATTTTTAATAGGATTATACCCAATCCCTTGTTTATCAAGACTGGACCTTTGTGCCCCTAACATAACATTTAGGTTCTCTTCTCCTTGCACAAATTTAGCAAGATCATTTTTTAAAGATGCTATTTCTGCATTTATTACATTATCATCATGTTGCATATTCATAATTTTTCCATCATTAAAAGCATCTATGCATACATCTCTCATTTTCAATTTTTCTTTTAAAATTTGATTTTCATTTTTAAGATATTCATTTTCTATTCTTTCTTCAATAAGTGACTCAACTTCATTCATTAGCTCATTTACGCAGTTCTTAAAATAAGCAGTTTTCTTTTTAAGCCTTTGATTTTCATTTTTTAAAGCAATATAATCAGGCATAGATATTTCAAAAGCTTCATGAAAATTTGTTACCTCAAGTTGATCATCGTCTTCTAGTCCCATGAAACATAATTGGCCAATTTCTTCTTCTTGTTCGCTTTTGGACTTACTTCTTTGGAGTTGAGCTACCTTTTGATTCTTCCTTTGTTTCTTTCTTTGAAGTAGTCTCTCGAGTTTTCTTGAGAGCATTTCAATTTCTTCATCAAAATCTTCATCATTGCCTTCTATGTAGCTTTCAGCTTATAGAGCCAAGGTCTTCTTCTTAGGTGCCTCATCTTCTTCATCATACAATTTTATTTGGTTTTCAAACTCTTCAAGTTCTCCAAATAAGGTAAGAGTTTCCATCAGGCCGATTGTGGATCGAGTCTTGAAGTGTAGTAACCTTTGGAGCGAATCGCTTTGGCATAACTCTAAGAAGCTTTCTGTTGATTTCCTTTTGATCAATCTTTTGTCCGAGCATGCTTAGAGAATTCATTAGAGTGAGGAATCTTGCTTAGGCCTCTCTAATTGATTCATTTTTCTCTAATTTGAATAGTTCGTATTCGTGCATTAACATGCTCAGCTTGACCTCCTTCACTTTAGTAGTACCTTCGTGGCTCACGATTACTGTGTCCCAAATTTCCTTAGCCGTAGTACAAGAGGAGACCTTATCAATCTCTGACTGAACCATGCCACTTAAAAGTGTATTCATGGCCTTGGAATTATAGGATAACATATACGATTCATTTGAGTCCATTTCCGTGAGATTCTTTGGCTTTCCATCATCATGTCGCGGAATGACTGGTCCATTTTCTACTACCCACCATTCCCATGGGTTACGGTTCAGATAGATCTTCATTCTGAATTTCCAAAAATTAAAGTTTTCACTTCCTAGCAACAGCGGTGGCCTACTTGTGGACTGGCCTTCTTGAAAGTTTAGGTGTGCCATAGGATCTTCCCCTACGACCTGCAACGATCAATATTAGTAGAGCCTTGCTTTGATACCAAATGTTATTCTATGTATGTGCACACCTAGAGGGGGGTGAATAGGTGTTTAAGCTAAAAGTGATAAACGTTGAAAACTTTTTATAACTTTATGCTACAGGTTTAATTCAGACAGCTACACCTGTCTGCTTTAGTGTCTGTTCTTCGTTTATGATTATCAGACAGCTAGACCTGTCTGCTTTAGTGTCTGGATTAGTGGCGTGAATAACAAAAATAATATTTACAAATTTGCAAAAAAGTAAGCAAGTGGTTATATATATAATCGATTGGTCTGGGGAATATTCATTTTAACAGGAATATCATGACGACGGCACAATCAATCATGGTGGACCCCACAACTAAAGTATTGTCGTAGAAAAAGAAAAATGATGTAATTATCTTTTTTATAAAAAAGTTAGAAAAAATAAAATAAGTGTTACCGTTAAAACCGCTGAACTACCCTAGTAGTAAAAGTACAAAGAATACGCGTGGGTTGCATAATAAAGACACCAGATTGATTATTGATGCTTTACGTGAGAAGTCACTCGCTTATACTCAATTATTGCTACAAAGAATTGTCGTGATCATATCTCTCATATTATTGATTCAATTATTGTCACAAAGAAGATCATCTCGTGATAATATATATATTATTAAATCAATAATTGAGACGACAAAGTTATTCATATTATTAAATTTGCAATATCGACAATGTCTAGAAGTTCACAAGGAGAGGTTTGGTCATCTAATCGCGCGCCAATAAGGAGAAATCCTTATCGAAAAAGCCCCTCTTTTCCGGGAACGACCGTTGTTAAATATTGTGAATTATAATATTAATGATGAATAAGTTCGTGTTGATTAAAGATGAAATTGATAGTTCCATTGTGTTGGAATTATTAGTGTTAGTGGAAATCGACATTTATTTCGATAATAATTGATGTCCTGGAGGTTATATCGACCAATCTGTAATTAATCTGATAAATGAGCAATTAATTGCTATTAATTCACATGATTATAACTATTTGTTCACATGTGTGTACTATTGATTCACATTCTTGTACTATTAGGAGAGGTGGTGCAAGATTGATAATACTTAAATGACTAAGTTAAAATGGAGGTATATATGGAGGTACTATATCGTAATTGTGATTTTCACATGATTATAACTATCGATTCACATGATTGAACTATTGATTCACATTATTTACTATTAGGGGAGGTGGTGCAAGTTTGATAATACTTGCAGGACTAAATTAAAAAATGAAAAAAGAGGAAGGTATTATATCGTAATATTTTGAGCCCCAAAACGTGCAATTATCGAAACTATATTTTCCTATAAATAAGCTCATTCTTCCTTCATTTCTCACCAATTCACTAAAGCTATAGAGCAATTATTATAGAGAGAAATTATAGAGAGAAAAAGAAGAAGAGAAGTCTCGCTACCTCACTATTCCAAAGATCCATTTTTTTCTAAGGTAAGGGTATTATTCTTTCGTATTCATTCATGAAGAGAGTTATTTTCTTTCAATACTGTAAGGGTTGTTATTCCATTCTTTATTATTATGTTGAATAACTCGTCTATGCTAAGTACCGCATACATGGTGAAATTCTTCGTTATTCCATTCTTTATTATTCGTTGAATAACTCGTCTCAAGGCGGTCTATCGCATGCCCGGTGAATTTCGTTGTTATTCCATTCTTTATTATTCGTTGAATAATCCGTCTGTGCGGATTACGCATACACCGTGAATTCCATTCGTTATTCCATTCTTTTTATTATTCTCGTTGAATATCCTCGTCTGTCTAAGCGGATTACGCATGACTCGGTTCCATTCTTTATTATTTCGTTGAATATCCCGTCTCTGGCATGATTACGCATTATGACTTCGGTTCCATTCTTTATTATTCGTTGAATAACTCGCTCTGTGCGGATTACGCACGCCCGGTGAATTCTTCTCGTTATTCCATTCTTTATTATTTCGTTGAATAACTCGCTCTATGTGGATTACCGCATGCATGGTGAATGATCCTTCAGATTCATTCCTTATTAAATTGTGGAAATGATCGTTTCACGTGGATTACCGCACATGGCAAAAATCCATTTTCAGTTTCATATATTCTATTATACCTATTGGTTAAAGTTTTGGCTTCTATACTCCATGAAATTAGTGGAATATCCTTGATATTTGCGCTTCATCCAAAGATCTTTTCATGGAAATATTCTTTTCGAGCATTCTTTGAATTTTACTCCACAAAGAAGTATCATGTCGATAATTTGACGTTATTGATTTCGGATAAATTAAAATTATAAATCTTTAAAATTTATCCTTGAACTTGTTTTATTGAATTATTATGTCATTGTCATCATCCTCATGCTTATATTGTGATGAAAGTCATCTTTCGCTTACGCAGCATAGATGGACTTGGTATGATTATGACTGTGGATTATTCTAAGATAATCATGACCGTAATGTGACGTAATGATGTGGTAAAAGTCCTCATCGGCCTCGTAGTTCATCGATGGGATGTTGTTGGTGATTATGACTGTGGATTATTTCAGATAGTCATGACCATTGATGATTACATGAATATCCTCGCCGTGATGCAGTGTGGATGATTCGATTTTATTTATTGTCGAGTCTCAACGATAAAGTTGATGAAAACTTTTTAAATCATAGAAGATAGTAGATTTTATGCTCTACTGACTCTTCTAATGGATTGCTTGTTCACCGCAGCTTAAACTTGTTGTCTATTATATTCTATCGCTTAACATTGTTCAAGGCTAATGATAATTTATTCTCGCATTATCTTAGTCATAATATTTTTATCGGGCTAGTTGAGCTCACCTTTCTTTCATTGTTCTCTTCGTGAAATGAGAACGAAATGGACTACTCTGGAACTGGAGTGATGGTCCAGATGATAGCATTAGTAGTCCCTCACTATTCTCGTTAAATAGTGTGACAATAAATGTAATGAGGACTCCATTGAGTGTGGATATTGTCTAGATGACAATATTCTTATTAAAACTCTTAGATTATGTTTTGTCGTATTTTACACGATCGTTGTATAATTAAGTTGTATTTGAATTTTGTACCATGTATTTGGTGACTCAAGATGGGTGATGTATACCTATTTTGGGGGCGCCACAGCTTGGTATCAAAGCTTAGGATATGATCCCCGGCCGAGATGTGAGACAAGAACTAGGAGGGGAGAGACGGGAAATTCTTTTCGCTAGTATATGACCTACCTAAGTTTATTTGGTATTTAATTGGCTGGCCGTAGTAGTATAGGATAATATGTGATATGTTAATTAACCCTTTTTTTGTGGCAAGATTTGAAAATGGCATCCAAAAATGTTGAGATAAGCAATGAAGCACATGAGACCGCTGAGTCACCACAGATTAATACCCTGTGATAATGTGCAACAGAAGACAATAATCCTCGTGTAAACAACAACAACGATCAAATGATGAACGATGGGATGTTCAGAGGTTTTATGCAATTCATGCAACATCAAAGAGAGGGTGGCTCGCCCAAAATGCAGTGTGGAAACACCGACAACTCCTTGATGGCCACCGCTAAGTAGCTTCAAGGAGCCGGGACCACCGAGTTTTTTTTTGAGAGCCAAAACCACTTAAGGTGAGACGTGGATAAAGCAGATCAACAAGATATTTGATGTCTTGGGATGCTCCGAGGAGCAAAAGGTTCCCTTTGCCACCTTCATGTTCATGGAAAGAAGAGGCAGACATCGGTGGGAATCAGAAAGCGACAAACCGCCAGACTCAAAATGTCTTGGGAGAAGTTCCAAGAGTCGTTTCAACGACAAGTACTTTTTCCGAAAGTATTCATCACATGAAGGAGGTAGAGTTCATCAAGCTTGAGCAAAACAATATGACCGTGGGCGCAAGACGACGGTTAAGTTTTTGCCGAAGTTGTCTCTGCTTGGCCATATCCCACATGGTTGATAATGAGGAGAGAATGACGCGGATGTTTCTAAGAGGTTTGAAACCCGAGATACGCCAATACCTAATTTCTCACAAACCGTGTTTGTATTCAGATGTTGTGAATAGGGCTCGCTTATCGAGCGCGATAATGAGTCAACCCAACCAAGAGAGAGCAAATGACAAGTCGATAATACCAAGCAGTAGTAGCCACATCGGGCTTGACAACAAGCGTGGAGGAATCAACATGCCGTAAATGGTAATCACTTTGGTGGTAATCATGGCCATGACAATAAGAGTGGACATTTCAAGAAGAGGAGATTCAACAATGATGGAAAGACGACATCAAGACCAAAGAGACGTTGTTGTTAAGGAAGGAGAACGACCACCGATCAGATGTTAAAAATGTGGAGGGAAGGACACATCACCCAAATCGCGCGATGTACCCAAAGCGTGTTACAATTATGGAAAAGAAGGTCACCTAGCCCGATTTTGTCGCGGCACCAAAGTCAAGTCCAAATTGGGATGGAGGCATCAAAGGTGTCCTGCATAAGACAAAACCCAGTAGTTCAAGGGAGAGAGCATTTGTCGTAACCTCCCAAAAAGCGAGGAATCCAACGAGGTGATCACGGTAAGCTAATCATAAACTCTAGTGAAGTTTATACTTTATTTGATACCGGCTTCTACCCATTCTTTCATTTCTCCTACTTGCGCCAACGCTTAAATTTGACCGAGAAATTAGACTTTGACTTATCTCGTTGAAACTCCGCTTGGGAGAAACCTTCATTACATCCATCGCTTATAAGTCTTGTTTGATTCAAATCCAGAATCGCGACGTTACTCGTCGATCTTATTTCTTTGAAAATACTTGCATTTGATGTGATTTTAGGATTGATTGGTTAACTACTCATCATGCTAAAATCGATTATTTTCGTAAGGTTGTTAGCTTTCATATTCCTAACCAACCTATTATGCTAATTCAAGCAACCAAACCACTAAAATCAATCATCATCATATCAAGTCATAAAGCTATTCGCTTATTGAAAAATGGATGTCAAGCTTTTTAGCCCATGTCACGGATTTAAATAAAAATACGCCGATTTGAATGATATTTCTATTGTTAATAAATTTCCGACGATTCCCTCAAGAACTTCCCGCCTACCCTCAGAGCGTGAAATTGAATTTTGTATCGACTTTGAATCCCAGACAAAACCCATTTCCAAAGCCCCATATCGAATGGCTCCTATTGAACTTCGTGAGTTAAAACCCAACTATGTGAATTGTTAGACACATCGTTTCATTCATCCCAAGACGCCTCCTCGGGGTGCTCCTATTCTATTCGTGTGAAGAAGAAAGATGGAAGTATGCGATTTTGTATTGATTATCTGGAGTCAATCATGTCACCATCAAAAATAAGTACCCGCTGCCTCGCATTGATGACCCGTTTGACCAGCTTGCAAGGAGCCAAATTTTTTCAAAGATCGATCTTCGTTCCGGATATCATCATTGAAGATTAAAACCGATGACATTCCAAAGATCGCTTTCGTAACTCCCCAGACGGCATTATGAATTCCTAGTCATGTCTTTTGATCGACTAATGCCCCGCCGCCTTCATGGACATGATGAACCGAGTATTCAAGGAATATTTGGATCACTTTGTGGTCGCCTTTATTGATGACATCCTCATATACTCCAAAACCCGTGAAGACCATGAGCAACACTTGAGGTCGACACTCCAAAAGCTTCGTGGAAAACAAGCTTATATGCCAAGTTGAAGAAATGTGAGTTCGCGCTCGAGGAAGTTGCATTCCTTGGGCACGTGATATCAAATCATGGAATATCCGCTGACCCAACAAAGATTGAAGCAATTCAAAGTCGGGAGCAACAAAGTCAATGATCAAGTACGTAGCTTTTTTCGCTTACCGGGTTATTATCTGAGATTCGTAGAAGGTTTTTTCTAATCGCTACTCCATTAACTCAACCGACTCAAAAAGATACAAAATTTTATGGAGCGAGGAATGTGAGAAGAGTTTTCAAGAACTCAAGAGAGACTCATTTCAAAGACTGCTCGACAATACCATCTGCCTTGAGGGATTTGTCATCTACAAAGTGATGCTTCGTGCAAAGGGTTAGGATGTGTTCTCATGCAACATGGGAAAGTCATAGTTTATGCCTCACGATAACTCAAAGAATATGAGAGGAATTATCCTACTCATGATCTAGAGTTGGCAAAGCAAATTTTTTTTGCGCTTAAGATTTGGAGGCATTACTCAGATGGAGAGAAGGTGGAGATCTATACTTGATCATAAAAGCCTCAAATATTTCTTCACTCAAAAGGAACTCAACATGCAAAAGAACGACGATGGCTTGAGTTGTTGAAAGATTATGATCATACCATCCAATACCATCCTCGAAAAGTTAACGTAGTAGCCGATTTATCGAGTAAGATCATATGCGGCACGAAAAGCAATATTGTCAACGCAAAGGCCCATTTTGTATGACTTGGAAAGGATGGAGATAGAGTTAAAGACTCAGGACCCATATGATGATGATGGCGTAATATACGAGTAGAACCGACTTTAATCGATAAAGTTAAAGTCGCTTCAAGCTACATGCACTGGAGCCGATGCGTATATGAGGAAGAAAGTACAAGAAGGTGCTATTTCTAAGCAAGAATCGATGAAGAAGGAATACTTTGAGTCAACTCCTGCATTTTGTGTTCCTAACGATTCTCGACTTGAAGTATAAAATCATGATGGAGGCGCACAACACACCAATTTGTAATCCATCTCGGGAGTACCAAAATGTATCGTGATCTTCGACATACATTTTGGTGGAGCAATATGAAGAGAGAGATAGCGGGTTTATCTCAAGGTGTCTAACTTGTCAACGAGTCAAGGCAGAGCATCAAGTGCCAAAAGGTCCATTGCAACCACTTGAAATTTAGAATGGAAGTGGGAGCACATTACCATGGATTTCAAGCATCGGTCTTCCCAAGGTTTCTCAAGGCATAGATGCGATTTGGGTCATTGTTGATAGATCGACCAAGTCCGCTTCATTTTTACCGATACGAGAAACTTATACACTTGAACGCCTTGCTAGTATGTACATAAACGAGATTGTAAGATTGCATGGTATGCCAAGATCCATAGTTTTCGATCGAGACCCAAGATTCACTTCAAGATTTTGGGTTAGTTTGCAAAAAGCTATGGGCACGGATTTACGATTTAGTTCTAAGATATCATCCCTCAAATGGATGGGCAAATGAAAGGACTATTCAAACTCTTGAAGATTTATTAAGACTCGTGTGTCCTCGACTTCAAGGGAAGTTGGGACAAGTTCTTACCATCGTGGAGTTTTCCTACAATAATAGTTATCAAGCAAGTATCGCATGGCTCCATTTGAGGCGCCAGATGGAAGAAAGTGTCGCTCTCCAAAGATGTCGGGATGAGGTGGGTGAAGCAACGTTGTTGGGGACCTGATTTGGTACGTATGACTATTTAAAAGATTCAAACGATCCGACAACGATAAAAACCTCACAAGATCGATAAAAGAGTTATGCCGATCTTCATCGAAAAGGACGTGGAATTCAATATCGAGATCATGTGTTGTTACGTGTTGCTCCATGGAAAGGAGTTACTTAGATTTGGAAAGAGAGGAAAGCTCAATCCTCGATTCATTGGCCCATTTTTAATCCTCGATCGAGTAGGAATCGTGGGCCTATAGACTCGCCTTTACCGCTAAGTATGTCTCGTGTTCATAAATTTTTCACATATCTATGTTACGTAAATATGTGAAAGACCCAACCATATTATTGAATTAGAACCAGATTGAGATAGAGGAAGATTTAACGATGAAGAGTTACCGTTAAAATCTTGGATAAGAAGGATCATATTCTACGCTCCAAGGTTATACCTCAAGTCAAAGTTTTATGGAGAAACCACGATGTGGAAGAAATGACCGGGAGTTAGAATCGAGATGAAGTCAAGATATCCTCACCTCTTCGATATACTGTGTACGCATTCTAATTTCGAGGATGAAATTTCATAAGAAGGGAGGTTGTAAGACCCCAACTTTTTATGAATAAAGAATAATTTTCTAAAAATATATTTTTGAATATTATGGTGTGGATTTGATATAATGTTATAGTTTGTGGGTAATATTTACAAATTTTGCAAAAGTAAGCAAGTGGTTATATAATATTCGATTGGTCTGGGAATATTCATTTTAACAGGAATATTCAGACGACAACACAATCATTGGTGGACCCCACAACTAAGTATTGTCGTAGTTAGAAAACGATGTAATTATCTTTTATAAAAATAACTACGTAAAGTGTTACCGTTAAAACCGCTGAACTACCCTAAGTAGTAAAAGTACAAAGAATACGCGTGGTTGCATAAGAAAGACACCAGTATTGATTATTGATGCTTACGTGAGAAGTCACCGCTTATACTCAATTATTGCTACAAAGAATTGTCGCGATCATATCTCTCATATTATTGATTCAATTATTGTCACAAGATCATCTCGTGATAATATATATATTATTAAATCAATAATTGAGACGACAAAGTTATTCATATTATTAATTTGCAATATTTACAATGTCTAGAAGTTTCACAAGGAGAGGTTTGGTCATCTAATCATGCGCCAATAAGGAGAAACTTTATCTGAAAGCCCCCCTCTTTCCGGGAACGACTCGGTTGTTAAATAAATATTGTGAGTTATAATATTAATGATGAATAAGTTCGTGTTGATTAAAGATGAAATTGATAGTTCCATTGTGTTGGAATTATTAGTGTTAGTGGAAAATCACATTTATTTCGATAATAATTGATGTCTGGAGGTTATATCGACCAATCGGGTAATTAATCGGATAAATGAGCAATTAATTGCTATTAATTCACATGATTATAACTATTTGTTCACATGTGTGTACTATTGATTCACATTCTTGTACTATTAGGGGGAGGTGTGCAAGATTGATAATACTTGCATGACTAAGTAAAAAAATGGAGGTATAGATGGAGGTACTATATCGTAATTGTATTTTCACATGATTATAACTATCGATTCACATGATTGAACTATTGATTCACATTATTTATTATTAGAGGTGGTGCAAGTTTGATAATACTTGCAGGACTAAATTAAAAATGAAAAAAAGAGGAAGGTATTATATCAGTAATATTTTGAGCCCCAAAACGTGCAATTATCGAAACTATATTTTCCTAAAAATAAGCTCATTCTTCCTTCATTTCTCACCAATTCACTAAAGCTATAGAGCAATTATTATATAGAGAAATTATAGAGAGAAAGAAGAAGAGAAGTCTCACACCTCACTATTCCAAAGATCCAATTTTTTTTCTAAGGTAAGGGTATTATTCTTTCGTATTCATGAAGAGAGTTATTTTCTTTCAATACTGTAAGGGTTGTTATTCCATTCTTTATTATTATGTTGAATAACTCCGTCTATACCAAGTACCGCATACATGGTGAAATTTCTTTCGTTATTCCATTCTTTATTATTCTCGTTGAATAACCTCGTCTGCGGGTCTATCGCATGCCCCGTGAATTTCGTTGTTATTCCATTCTTTATTATTTCGTTGAATATCCCCGTCAAGCGGATTACGCATGACCCGGTTCCATTCTTTATTATTTCGTTGAATATCCCGTCTCAGGCGTGTTACGTTATGACCGGTTCCATTCTTTATTATTTCGTTGAATAACCCGTCTCGTGCGGATTACGCACGACCGGTTCCGAATCTCGTGCGGATCACGCACGACACCGGTGAATTCTTCGTTATTCCATTCTTTATTATTCGTTGAATAACTCGTCTATGTGGATTACCGCATGCATGGTGAATGATCCTTCAGATTCATTCCTTATTAAATTGTGGAAATGATCTCGTTTACGCGGATTACCGCATACGTAAGCAAAAAAAATCCATTTGCAGTTTCATATATTCTATTATACTCAATTGGTTAAAGTTTTCGCTTCTATACTCCATGAAATTAGTGGAATATCCTTGATATTTGCGCTTCATCCAAAGATCTTTTCATGGAAATATTCTTCCGAGCATTCTTGAATTTTACTCCACAAAGAAGTATCATGTCGATAATTTGACGTTATTGATTTTCGGATAAATTAAAATTATAAATCTTTAAAATTTATCCTTGAACTTGTTTTATTGAATTATTATGTCATTGTCATCATCCTCATGCTTATATTGTGATGAAAGTCATCTTTGGCTTACGTGCATAGATGGACTTGGTATGATTATGACCTGTGGATTATTTAAGATAATCATGACCGTAATGTGACGTAATGATGTGGTAAAAGTCCTCATTGGCCCGTAGTTCATCGATGGATGCTTGTTGGTGTGATTATGACTGTGGATTATTCTAAGATAGTCATGACCATTGATGATTACATGAATATCCTTGGTCGTGATGCGATGGATGATTCGATTTTATTTATTGTCGAGTCTCGCCGATAAAGTTGATGAAAAACTTTTTAAATCATGTAAGATATTCAAGGATATCAAGAATACCAAGAGTATTCAACAGTGTCGCTATGGATGAAGGATATCAACAAAATCTCGTGGATTTATTCGCTTTTGAGGTTCAACATAATTGAATACCGAAAGCAAATACTAAGGACCAAGAACTCTTACTAGAATTAATAAAGATTACATCGTAATCCAACATCCACGAGTACATCGGTGATCGACTTAAGGTACCCTATGTTATGCATAACATTTAATCATACTCATCTGCGCACGCTTGCCTCTCGACAATATATAATTTCCCTTCTATGAGGGTTGTTCATCTCAAGAGATTTACGATAATCCGCACCAAATCAATGGTTTGAATAGCTCTTTAACTCATAATAATAGTCTAGCCGAATCAAGGGCTTAGACAGTTTTTCATCATGCATTGAGGAATAATAAGTCCAATGCTTACAACAACGTCAAGGTATACAAGTGATTTTCGAATAGAAGCAGATATTTGCTTGATAAAATATGATTGATATGACAATAATTCAACGTATGAAGTGTGTGAATTAAGGAACTTGCAACACAAAGAATAATAGTGTTTGGATACTTGCTCATTGTAAATTTGAGTGAGGTTTCCCAACAATAACAATAAGTTAGGGATAGAAAACTTGCATACTTGAAATCAAGGTAGAGTAAGAAACTTGCCTTTAGCATTGATTACTACTAATAAAAAATCACCTCAACGAACTATGTCCATCTATTCACGTAAGTATAGGTATTCATTAGTCAAACACACTTGATATATATCAACAACATGTACACATAACACATTTTTCTTTCTATCTCATTGCACTCCATCAAAACTCATAATGGTACACTAACATGCTCATACTATTGACCACCGCTAGCTTATTCATAATCTTTCTTCCTCAAGTTCTAAGAGGTTCATTGCTTTAAGTAGACCATAACGTCTATTAATCCCACCGACCTTTTCTACGCATGTTTGTAAGTATTAAATTTATTTTTCCGAAGTTGGTAAAATTTTCTACTTAGAACTCATTCGTGTACTAATAGTTTACGACAAAGATAGGAGTATTTATTAATCCATCCTTATATCAAGTTACGATGCTGTCTCCGAGTTCCGGGACATCTCGCCATGTCCGGAGATATTATGACTTGCTCGAAGACAACACGCTTCGTCCGAAGACATCGCGCTTCGTTCAAGACATCACGCCTGTTTCAAAGACATTACGCTCTGTCCAAGACATCACGCTTTGTCCGAAGACATTACGCTCATTCAAGACATCACGCTTTGTCCGAAGACATTACGCTCTGTCCGAAGACATCACGCTCTGTCCGAAGACATCACGCTTTGTCCGAAGACATTACGCTCGTCCAAGACATCACGCTTTGTTCAAGACATTACGCTCGTCAAAGAAAACATCACGCTTTGTCCAAGACATCACGCTTTGTCCAAGAAGACATTACGCTCGTCATTCAAGACATCACGCTTTATCCAAGACATCACGCTCTCGTCCGAAGACATCACGCTTTGTCCGAAGTAGCTCCTTCAGAGACTTCGGTCTACACTACTTCGACAAGGTTTAAGTTCATCGGGTTAATTTAAGACTTTACTATATGCATACAACCTAAGGGAATTTCTTAATACAAGGTTCGACACGTATCAACCCATTAGCATGGTTCTAAGCATGATGCAATTGCACCCATGGATTTCGTAAGCGGTGAACATGCTCTGTTTTCTTGAGTAGCCACAACTTGATTCCGCATAATTTTAACGTATTCATGCACGACGGTGAAACTTTCTAAACACCCTTTATCCTCGCTAATTCACCATACTTGACCTAATAATTTGAGAATCAACAAGACTCAAGGTAAAACGGAGTAGAAATTATACCTTCTCGAGCTTTAACCTTGATATATCTCACACATCGATTTGGTAATGCTTAAGAACTAAGAATTCTTTACTCGATTTCTCCAACACTCTTATCACTAAAACAGACTGCCCTAGTAGCTTGTATTTAAAGAGAAAACATGGGCCAGACACTTGGTTTACCCAATATTGGGATTCATGGTGCAATAGAAATGAACAATGGTTATTTAAGGAGTTGTTCAATCACTCCATACCGGTCACTTAGCTAGCCATGCATGCCTAGGATTAGCAGCTTGAAATTTGCGTAAAGAGAGTTTACGCTACTGTTCTTTGTACTTGGACCCTAATTTGGGGACAAGAGAGTAGATCTCAGACATGGACAAGGGCTAGCCGGTCAGGCCCACTGCCCCACGCCACATTTTAATTTAACCAATACTTGTACTCTCAGTTAACTATTTTGTTGGATTCCGATTGGATTCTAAATATCCCAAGTTTATTGGGCTAACTCAAAAGTCCATCAATTAACTTATTGGGCTAGACTCCCAATTTATTATTTGGACCTTAAACATGCAATTGCTTACTCATCCTTCACTAAGTCCATCATTGTGTCACACAAGACATTTCATGAACCTATCTTATCGATCATCAACAGCTCAATTTTAATTCAATTGAGTTACTCTCCTCATGCCACGTAAGCATTTGTAAAATAAATAATTCGCCGGCTCTATTTAATAATAATATTAAATCATAAAATTTACGGGTATTACATCCTCTCCCTTATAAAAATTCCGTCCCGGAATTGATATGATGGTGGTTATACTGAAAAGATGGGGATAGTCTCTCCTCATCCTATCTTCTAATTCCCACGTGGCCTCTTCGACATCATGGTTTCGCCAAACAACCTTAAGAGAAGATATAACTTTGTTTCTTAGCATTTGCTCTTTCTTATCTATTATCTGAACAGAATTTCTTCATATGCCGATTCTTCTCTACTTGAATGGGCTCATAGGAAATTATGTGCTTATAATCGACTTGTATGTCAGAAGTAATGCGGAAATATGAAACACGTTGTGGATGTGTTCCATTCGTGGCAAAGCAACTTTGTATGCCACTTCTACCCTCGCTTCAATATCTCGAATGGCCCCTATGAACCTCGGACTCAATTTTCCTTTCTTTAGAATCGATCTTTACCTTCCACGGAGATACCTTCAAAAACACATAACTACCGACTTCAAAGTCTCTTGTTACGATGATGCAAGTCTGCACAGTACTTCTTCACAGCGATCTTGAGTTGCTACCAATTTGCCCCTTATTGTTGCCACCACGCATACGTTTGCTAGACTAATTCTGGTCCCAAAAGTCGTCGTTCTCCGACTTCATCCCAACATAATGGCGTCCTGCACTTTCTCCCGTAAAGGGCTTCATATGGCGGCATACCGATACTCGTATGATAGCTATTATTGTAAGCGAATTCTACTAATGGTAAATGGTCGTCCCAATTCCCCTTGAAGTCCATCACGCAAGCTCTCAGCATGTCCTCCAACGTTTGTATGGTTCGTTCACTCTGCCCGTTAGTTTGAGGGTGATAGGCAGTACTCAACCTCAATTGAGTTCCCATTCATTCCAGCAAACTTTTCCAGAATTTTGACGTGAAACGCGGATCTCGATCGGAGACAATCGACACCGGCACTCCATGTCGCGATACGATTTCCTTTACATACAAGTTTGCTAATTGGTTCAAATTGAATCGAATCTTGATGGGTAGAAAATGAGCTGTCTTTGTTAGTCGGTCAACAATGACCCAAATGGCATCAGAAACTCTTTCCGTGTAACTGTAAGTCCAACCACGTAAATCCATCGTAATGTGCTCCCATTTCCATTCGGTATTTCCGGTGGTTGAAGTAGTCCACTTGGCCTCTGGTGTTCGCTTTGACTCTTTGACAAGTAAGACATCCGCTAACACACGCCGCAACCTCTCTTTTCAAATTAGGCCACCAAAATGGTGTCGAAGATCCCAGACATTTTGTGCCTCCCGGATGTACGGAATACGTCGTATTGTGTACTTCGTGTAAGATTTCTCTCTCGGATTCGATTACTGCTGGCACCCATACTCGACCCTCGAATCTCAATATACCATCCTTATCTACTTTGAACCTTTCTTTCTTATCTTCTACTATTCTCTTCTTTATCTTCTCACATTCTTCATCTTTTCTCTTGTGCTTCCTTCATTCTATCCAATAACGTCGGGTGAGCTCTCATCATGAGAAATCTTCCTTCCGCTTCTCTTGGTTCCTCCACCTCTATTTCCAACCTTTACATTTCTCTTATTAAATCCTCTTGAGTGGTCAGTTTGAATAACTTCTCCTTCCTTTTCTACTCAAAGCGCTTGGCCACAACGTTTGCTTTTCGGGTGATAAAGAATTTCACAGTCGTAATCCTGAGAGGTTCCAACCATCTTCTTTGTCGCATGTTGAACTCCTTCGTGTGAAGATATATTTGAGACTCTTGTGATCCGTGATATATCTCACATTTTTTCCATACAAATAGTGCCTCCAAATCTTCAATGCAAAGACTACCGCCGTTAACTCCAAGTCATGGGTAGGGTATCATTTTTCAAAATCTTTCAACTGTCGTGAGGCATATGCAATGACCTTGCCATGTTGCATTAGCACACAACCAAGTCCTCTATGCGATGCATCACTATACACCACAAATCCTCCCGTATCATCTGGTAATGATAATACAGGCGCCTCACTCAGCCTCCTCTTCAATTCTTGGAAACTCTCCTCGCATTTCTCCGTCCATACAAACTTCTCTGTCTTCTTCGTTAGATTGGTCAGCGGGGTTGCTATCTTCGAAAAATCTTGGATAAATCTTCGATAGTACCCGGCTAAACCTAAGAAACTCCTAACTTCTGTTGGCGTCTTCGGCTGTTCCCAGTTACTCACCGCTTCCACCTTTGTAGGATCCACGGAAATTCCATTTTGATCTATCACGTGTCCTAGAAACTGGATCCTTTCCATCCAAAATTCACATTTTGAAAATTTACATACATCTTCTCCCTTCTCAATGCTTCCAATACCATCTTCAGGTGTTCGGCGTGCTCTTTTTTTGTCTTTGAATAAATCAAAATGTCATCGATAAATACTACTATGAACTTATCTAAGTATGTCTTGAAAACCCGGTTCATCAATTCCATGAACGTCATTGGGGGCGTTGAGTTAACCCAAATGACATTACTAAAATTCAGAATGTCCAAATAGCGAGTTCAAACACCGTCTTTTGTATGTCCTCCTCTCGCACTTTTAACTCGATGATAACCCGCTCGTAAATCTATTTTGAAAAACACTTCGCTCCCTTCGGTTGATCGAAAAGGTCGCTCATCCTTGGCAATGGATATTTATTCTTAATTGTCACTCGGTTCAACTCCCGATAATCGATACTGAGTCTCATCGATCCATCCTCTTTTTTTTTTACAAACAACACCGGTGCTCCCCAAGGAGACACACTTAGCCGAATGTAACCCTTATCTAGTAACTCTTGCAATTGAATCATCAATTCCTTCATTTTCATCGCGCCATACGATATGGGGCTTTCAAATTGGTGCGGTTCCGGTGCTAAGTCTATTATGAATTGATTTCTCTCGTCGCTAAGGCAGCAGCGATTCGCTTTGGAAACACGCTCTTGAAAATCTTTTACCACTAATATATCTTTCATTTCTATCCTCTTTTGATGAATGTCCACTATATAGGCTAAATAACCCACACATCCTTTCTTTAACAATTTCTTGGCTTCAGATCATCGTAAGGCAACACGATTGTTTTGAGCGATGAGCTATCGTAAAACACTACCTTAGACCGATTTGAGGTCCGAAGGTTCACACTTTTCTTCCGACAATCGATTATCGCAGTCGCGTGGGTTGGATAACCAATCCATTCCTAATATCACATCAAACTCTCCCGCTTTAATGGAATTAAGTCTCTGCGTTTCATTCGTGACCTCTAATGTTTGCACTACAGCTTGCCAGAAATAAACTCTATGGGAATTACTTCCTTATTCGCAATCTCTACGTTTAATGAGTTTTCTAAATGTTCGGGAGGTATGTTTAGTCGATTAGCAAATTCTTCGTAGACATAAAGGAATAAGTAACATCAATCAAATAATACATAGGCGTTTATATTATTGATTGGGAGAATACCGACACCACATCACTTTCATTCACTCGCGTCTCAAAGCGATCATGTTAAAGATTCGGGCAATTCGGTCATTGATCATTGATTGCGTTGGTCCGCCGATCATCACTTCTTCGCCCCTCCCTGCTGGCCGCTTCCTCCGTTGCCCCCTTTCTTTGGGCAATCCTTGATTTGATGCTCGGTTGAGCCACACGCTAAACATCCTTGCTCCTCTCTTGACGGCGCTTAGGTGAAATGTGCCCTTCGTCATGATTGTAGCAGATGTCATGCGCCCTTCCAAAGATTCCCTTGATGGTTTTTCCCACATTTTGAGCAAGCTTCACTTCTTTTCTTGAATCCTCCTTGATAATTTTTCATCGGTGGTTGATGCTTTGGTGATTGGTGTTGTTGTCATTGTTGCGGTTATCCCATTTCCTCTTTCCCAAATAACTTCCACCACCTCGCTACTCCTCCACGAGTCTCTCCTCCAAAGATTCTTGCTCTTCTTCTCCTTGTTGTATTGGCTCAATGCCTCGCTACCTCCCTCAAAGAATTATCGCCTTCTCCAATAAGGTGGCGAAAGAGTCAATTTGAAGGATCGACACCTTGTTGAACAACCAAGGTTTTAGTCCAAGTTCAAGCGCCGAGCTTTCCTTTCTTCAAAGGTTCACTTGATGTGTTCATGAATCGCATGCGAGTTCATTGAACTTGGCCGCATCATCGTACACCTTATCATCTCCCTTGTTTTAGTTCTAGAAACTTTACCTCCATCCTATTCTTCATGCTCTTTGGAAGTAATTCTCGAAGAACAAAGTCTTAAACCTTTCCCCAAAGTTATAGTCCTTTCTCCGCCTCTCGTTGGTTTGCTTCCCACAAGTAGTTTGCTTCACCCCTCATCATATATGTAGTTTAACACGGTTTTCGGTCTTCACCCACACGAGCAATGGCGAAGGCTTTCTCCATTTCCTTGATCCACGCTTTATGCTTACGATAGGAATTCCAGTAGTACCCATGAATTAGGAGGTCCCACGCCTTAAAGTCCTTGAAGTTCATAATCGAGCTACTTGGGGAACGGGTGGTACTTGTTCATTTCTTCCCTAAGAGCCTCCCCTAACAAATCTACAAGCCCTCCGAATGGGATCTACTTGTCTCTCTCATCATCAACCGACTCTTCCGAGGAAGCGATTAATCTACGTCTGGGCATTTTCCTACATCAGACACTCCCATTTTTATTATCTAATTATATTACTTAAACAATTCTCCATAAAAGGAATAAGATTTGGAATACATTTGAGTAACAAGATCATTTATATTCATACGCCAAATTGTTACATTACATGATTATCTCCAAAGATACTTCTATAAATGACACAACTTATCCCCTAATATCACAAAAGATGGGGACAACCATTAACATACTACCCTCTAACATAACTCAAAAGTTTGGGGTTTACAACATCTCACATTCTACATAAGGATTACCACAACAGATAATACATTATTACAACTAACTACAACTAACAACTTTTAGCACCTAGAATTAATCTATCATTCCGCCGGCCCACATGGGCCTGGTACTCCCTCCGAGTAATGTGCACCACCACATCTCGACTTATGGTGTGTCGGGAATCGTCTCTCGCCTCTGTCGGGTAGTGATTTACCCCACCAATCAGTCCCTCCATGGCGTGCAAGCGCAATGCATAGCTTATCCTATCCATCTTCCTCCTTTTGCACCTCACTTCATCTTCTAGATCGTTAGCCCTATCATTGTCCCTTTCCACTTTTCTTGAAATGGATCCTATCCATTACTTCCATCCTTAATCGAAGTACGGATAGCTTCCTTCTCTGTCCCTCGCTCAACTCCCTCTCGCTCCATCTCTTCCAACTTCCCCGCCAGCTTCTACATTCCTAGCCACCGCCTTGTGAAACAAAGCCCCCATCCGGATTCTCGCCTCCTTATGGTGAACAATCTCTACTTCCATCTCTCTCGACACATTAACTTTCTCTGGTGGTCTTCGCCCTTCACTTTTGGAATTTGGACTCTCTGTCTTTGGCCTCATCCTCTAACTTCTCAACTTTGCACCCTAATTCCAAAAATCGCTCCTCATACTCCCCCAACATCCTATCCTCAAAAGTAGCCTCGTCGGAGTCCCCCATGGGCTCATCCACTATACGCCCTCCTCCGGATCAGACTCTTCTGTATGGCTCTATCTCCTCTTCCTCGTCATCATCATCGATAGAACTACCGTTGATATAGGCTCTCGCTATCAATGGTGACTCATATACCACGTGTATGTCACGCATGGCTCCGCTTTCTACTACTCGGCTAGGTCCTCCCATGTCACCATCCTACAATCACCGCACACAAGACAAAACAACCAACAACTCCATTAGAATCATAAGTTCATTGTATAGAATGAAGTTATATTCAGAACACGCTAAGTCCATCTCTATGAAAACTCTATATATGAGTTTCATCCCTTTCTATCTTCTCGAGTTCTCCTCGCTTATAATCTAAGGGCTCTCGCTCCCAAGGTTTATAACTATGGCTTTGATACCAACCTTGTATGCCCCCCAAAATTTCGGACACTCATATTTCTAATTTTTGCAAGCATCACGCTACTACTACTTAATATCTTACAAAATCATTAACAACGGAAATAATAGGATAATTTACATTGATGAAATATAAATATTCACGCCCCAAGGTACAAGAACCATTACTACAACCATTACGTGATTAGCTTAACATAGCTTAATCATTCTTAAATACATCATAATAACAATAATAATAATACTTCTAGTCTTAAGGGCTAAATTATTCGTCGCTTGCCCTTTCCCTTGTCCTTTCCCTCAAGTACCGCTTGCCTCGCTTTTAATCTGTAATGTTTTAGGAAGCAAGAATGAGCAACAAGTTTGCCCAACAAGCAATATAGCTAGAAGAACAAGCGAGTTATAGCATTTGAATCTTTCAAAGGTATAATAATAATTGATAGTTCAAGGATATCAAGAATACCAAGAGTATTCAATGTATCGCTATGGACCAAAGGATATCAACAAAATCTCGTGGATTTATTCATTTCGAGGTTCAACATAATTGAATAATCGAAAAGTACTACTAAGGACCAAGAACTCTTACTAGAATTAATGAAGATTACATCTGTAATCCAACATCCACGAAGTACATCAGTGATCAAACCTAAGGTACCCTATGTTATGCATAACATTTAATCATACTTTCAAATGCGCACGCTTCGGTTTCTCGGACAATATATCATTTCCTTCTATGAGGGTTGTTCATCTCAAGAGATTTACGATAGTCCGCACTCAAATCAATCGGTTTGGATAGCTCTTTAACTCATAATAATAGTCTAAATTTAATCAAGGGCTTAGATAGTTTTTCATCATGCATTGAGGAATAATAAGTCCAATGCTTACAACAACGTCAAGGTATACAAGTGATTTTCGAATAGTAGCGGATATTTGCTTGATAAAATATGATTGATATGACAATAATTCAAATGTATGAATGAAGTGTGTGAATTAAGGAACTTGCAACACAATTAATAATAGTGTTGGGACACTTGCTCATTGTAAATTTGAGTGAGGTTTCCCAACAATAACAATAAGTTAGGGATAGAAAACTTGCATACTTGAAATCAAGGTAGAGTAAGAAACTTGCTTTTAAGCGTTGATTACTACTAATAGCTTAAAATCACCTCAACGAACTATATCATCATTCTATTCACGTAAGTATAGGTATTCATTAGTCAAACACACTTGATATATATCAACAACATGTACACATAACACATTTTTTCTTTCTATCTCATTGTACTCCATCAAAACTCATAATGGTACACTAACATGCTCATACTATTGACCACCGCTAGCTTATTCATAATCTTTCTTCCTCGAAGTTCTAAGAGGTTCATTGCTTTAAGTAGACCATAACGCCTATTAATCCCACCGACCTTTTTCTACGCATGTTTGTAAGTATTAAATTTATTTTCCGAAGTTGGTAAAATTCTCTACTTAGAACTCATTCATGTACTAATAGTTTACGACGAAGATAGGAGTATTTATTAATCCATCCTTATATCAAGTTACGATGCTGTCTCCGAGTTCCGGACATCTCGCCATGTCAGGAGATATTATGACTTGCTCGAAGACAACACGCCGTTCAAGAGACGCGCTTCGTTCAAGACATCACGCTCGTTTAAAGACATTATGCTTTCGTCAAGAAGACATCACGCTTTAATCGAAGACATTACGCTCGTCTCAAGACATCACGCTTTGTTCAAGACATTACACTACTGTCTCAAGACATCACACTTGTCGTCAAGACATCACGCTTTGTTCAAGACATTACGCTCATTCAAGACATCACGCTTTGTCGAAGACATTACGCTCATTCAAGACATCACACTCATCTCAAGACATCACGCTTTGTTCAAGACATTACGCTCGTTCAAGACATCACGCTTTGTCCAAGACATTACGCTTTGTTCAAGACATCACGCTTTGTTCAAGACATCACGCTTTTGTTCAAGACATTACGCTTTCGTTCAAGACATCACGCTTTGTCCAAGACATCACGCTCGTGCTCAAGACATCACGCTTTGTCAAGGCAGCTCCTTCGAGAGACTTCGGTCTACACTACTTCGACAAGGTTTAAGTTCATCGGGTTAATTTAAGACTTTACTATATGCATACAACCTAAGGGAATTTCTTAATACAAGGTCTGACACGACCGAACCCATCAGCATGGTTCCTAAGCATGATGCAGCTGCACCCCATGGATTTCAGAAGCGGTGAACATGCTCTGTTTTGCAGAGTAGCCACAACTTGATTCCAGACAATTTTTAACGTATTCATGCACGACGGTAAACTTTCTAAACACCCTTTATCCTGCTAATTCATCATACTTGACCTAATAATCTGAGAATCAATAAGACTCAAGTTAAGAACGGAGTAGAAATTATACCTTCTCGAGCTTTAACCTTGATATCTCACACACTGATTTGGTAATGCTTAGCAACTAAGAATTCTTTACTCAGATTTCTCCAACACTCTTATCACTAAAACAGACTGCCCTAGTAGCTTGTATTTTAAAGAAAACATGGGCGGACACTTGCTTTTACCCAATATTGGGATTCATGGTGCAATAGAAATGAACAATGGTTATTTAGGAGTTGTTCAATCACTCCATCTCTCAGGTCACTTAGCTAGCCATGCATGCCTAGGATTAGCGACTTGAAATTTCATGTAAAAGAGAGTTTGAGCTCATCGTTTTTGTACTTGGTGACCCTAATTTGGGGACAAGAGAGTAGATCTCAGACATGGACAAGGGCTGGTAGCTTGCACAAAGCCCACCGCCCACGCCCACATTTTAATTTAACCAATACTTGTACTCTCGTTAACTATTTTGTTGGATTAGATTGGATTCTAAATATCCCAAGTTTATTGGGCTAACTCAAAAGTCCATCAATTAACTTATTGGGCTAGACTCCCAATTTATTATTTGGACCTTAAACATGCAATTGCTTACTCATCCTTCACTAAGTCCATCATTGTGTCACACAAGATATTTCATGAACCTATCTTATCGATCATCAACAAATTTCAATTTTAATTCAATTGAGTTACTCTCCTCATGCCACGTAAGCATTTGTAAAATAAATAATTCGCCGGCTCTATTTAATAATAATATTAAATCATAAAATTTACGGGTATTACAATAATGTAAAAGACACAAGGGGTTTTAAGTGGTTCAGAGACTCAAGCTCCTAATCCACTCTTCTGCTTTCAACTTGTAAGGGATTTCACCTAGGAAGAAGGACAAGACGAATCTCTCACGATTCCTTCAAGGCCAAGAGCCTTGGGACTTTAGTTCACTAAGAACTCTTCAAGGCCAGCAGCCTTGGGACTCCACTACTTCCCTAGGAACTCTTCAAGCCCAGCAGGCTTTGAACTTCGTTTAGTCCCTCCGGATAAGGACCCTTTGGCCCTGCTTTATTTAGTCCCTCTGGACAAGGACCCTTTGGCCCTGCTTTGTTTAGTCCCTCTGGACAAGGACCCCTCAGGCCCTGGCTTTGTTGAGTTGTTTGTTTGTTGTTGTTGGAGTCGATGCTGAGCTGGTAAGATGTCTTCATGCTTTGAACATCTTCTATCCTTAGCAGTTTTGCTTGGTCATCCTTGAAGAGTAGTTGAGTGTTGCATGATGCTCAGCTTCTTAGGTTGCTCAACTATCCCGGATGACCCCTTGATGAACTGCCTTGAAGATCATTCTCCTTGGTACTTGATGGCTGAACATGAGAGGCTTCTAAGATGACTGTTGGCTCTTCTGTTAGGTACTTAGAAGCTTTCTCATGCTTGACACCAAGATGGCTTTTGTGATCTCCCTTCTTACTACTCGATGCCTTCTCATGATGGACTTGCTAAGATGACTGTAGGCTCTTCTCTATTGTACTTAGAGTCTTCCCATGATGGACATCCAGATGGCATGATGCTCTCCTTTCTCTCGGCAGTTCAAAACACTCTTCATGTAGTAGAACTCTCACTTCTACATAGTAGAACTCACACTTCTACTTCTTTCTTGATCTGACTTCTTAGTGTTCTTGGTGGATCGTAGAGTGAGCTTGAGGACTCACTATCGAATGGTTAGAGCAGTCCACCTTCTCTCCAAAACTGACAACTCCAGCAGCCTTGGATCTTTGAAGCTCTTCTTCTTTTATACTCCTTCCCAATCCTTCCGTTGGAAAGTAGCCGTTGAAGGCTATTCAAATATCTTCACAGATCTCAAGTTGCTTGATGTAGACTACTTGATGTGACTTGTCATACTTTTTATGACGCTGCAGTCTACTGTTTCACCTACCCTGTCAGATGTATCACTTTACTGTCTTGGGCAGGTTGAAGACTTTATTTCTTCTAATTTCTTGATCAGAGGTTGTCCTTTTGCATCGATGCTCTCAATAAGCACTTGTCTGAATATTACCCTTCAGATTGAACCGTTGCTAATTCTTCAATCTTTAGGTATTCAAACTCTACGATTCTGATGGATGTCTTCAAGGACCTGATTGTAGTGTCTTGTTGAGTGTTGCTCATTAACTAGTAAAGTTAACACTACGATCCCGAAGAGTGTTGATTGGATCTTCGATGTAGAACACCTCTTCCTTGTATTACGCTCTGATCTTACAATACTTACATTTGCTTGATAGTTCTCGAGATCGATGGGCTAATTCCTTGCTTCTGGTCCCCTTCTAAATATCAAGACACTTGATTGTGGGGTGGCGTCCAACTTGCTTTCTCCTTGTGATCTCCGACTCACTTATCATCAATGAACTGACCCTGCACTTAATCACTTTAGTCTTGCTCTTCAGAGGCTGACCAGTATCTCGGTTCACCTTCCATCAGTTCCTTCTTTCTTTGGCAAACACTACGATCTTGGTTGCTTCTAAGATCGCTGTTGTCTTCAGACACTTGTTGGCTTGATCGACATGGTCGACTTTCCTTAGTCAGCTTCTGAAGTCTTCTTTGGATCTCCTTGTGGAAGAATTCATTACGAATGGCCTTACAACTCAATCTTGATGCTGATTGGATTGGTGCTTAGATCTTCTACTAGCCTGCATGCCATTCGTTTGGTGCTCTCTGGTTTCCTTGGATGTAGCTTGCAGCTTGAACTAGAGGCTTCGTATCTTTGGATATTCTGGGAGTGCTCATTCGTTGAGAACCGTATCTGCTCTACGATTCTGACTTAGCATTGTGAGCACTTCTTTTGGAGTCATAGTTCGCACTCTACGATTCCGCCCGGTGTCGTGCGACACTTACAATCCGAGATCGATCTTGACACTCTACGATTTACGCCTTGTGCTTGTTGTCTTCATCCGATCTTGCTCGACTCACGATCTCTCGTGATTCATTCAATGGACTCTACGAACTTCGAGTGTAGTCTACGATCCTTGACTTGGCTTTGGCATCGTTAGACTCTACGACTACGAGTGTAGTCTACGCTTTGAACTTGGCTTTGGCGAGATGGTAGTTCGCTCGGCTAAATGGCGGCTCTCACGATTCGATGCATGACTTCTCAAAGACACCACGATCCCAGGAAGCTTTACTCGATACACTACGATCCTTCTTTGTTTCCCCTGGTAGTCTACGAACTCCGAGATCTACTATCTTGCATACTCCTATTCTACCTCGATAGCTCTCGAGTTAACCTTGACTCACCTGGCAGACTACGATTTCTGGTGCAGTGCTCAACGATCAGACTAGCCTATCTATTACATCATAAGATCAACCTAACATGCTTGATCTTTCAATATTTATAGTCCTTGTACATCATTTCTTTTTAAGGACTTTACAAAGATGTTTTGCTTATGTAGGATCAATCCTAACATATTTGATCAATTCATTCTAAGTCCTTGTACATATATTTCTATTATCTATCAAAGGACTATACAGCTTTTCTTAATGCAAACATACTTGCATATTATTCATTCATATACATATATATCATAATCAAATCATATATAAATAGGAATAGCATTCACATGCTTATTCCTGACATAGTAGATTTTATGCTCTACTTGACTCTTCTAATGGGTTACTTTTTCCACTGCAGTTAAACTTATTGTCTATTATATTCTATCAGTTTAACATTGTTGAAGGCTAATGATAATTTATTCTGCATTATCTTAGTCATAATATTTCTTACTGGGCTAGTTGAGCTCACCCTTTTTTTCACTATTCTCTTCAGGAAATGAGAATGTAGCCGGGACTAGTCGGGGAACGGAGTGACGGTCCAGATGATAGCATTAGTAGTCCTCACTATTCTGTTAAATAGTGTGACAATAAATGTAATGAGGACTCCATTGAGTGTGGATATTGTCTAGATGACAATATTCTTATTAAAACTCTTAGATTATGTTTTGTCGTATTTTACACGACTGTTGTATAATTAAGTTGTATTTGAATTTTGTACCATGTATTTGGCGACTCAAGATGGGTGATGTATACCTATTTTGGGGGCATCACAGATACTATTCATGAGTTACTATTCACGGGTTACTATTCACTCAATTACTATTCACTTAAATATTATTCACTCGGGTATTTGGGGCACTTTTCATGCCGGGATACTATTCACGAGTTACTATTCATGGGTTACTATTCACTCGATTACTATTCACTCTAGTATTATTCACTCGGGTATTCGGGGTACTTTTCATGCCGGAGTTACTATTCATGGGGTACTATTCCCGAAGTACTATTCACGGGATATTATTCACCCAAAAAAATTTATTTCTTTTCTGTCCAAATTATTTTGATACATGGATATTATTCTTAAATTTTACTCCACAAAGCAGTATCATGTTGACAATTTGGATATTTTTAAACACTGGATAAATTTAAAGTCTTTAATATTTATCATTGATCTCAGTTGATTGAATCTTTATATCATTATTGTGTTGAAAGTCATCTTTGGCCTGTAATGCAAAGATGGACTGTTGATTATTTGTTTTACAGTTGTATATCTTTGCCTCTTTGGCCGTAGTGCAAAGATGGACTGTTGATTATTGATTTTACAGTTGATATCTGTAGTCGTAGTATGAAGATGAATTGTTGATTGATAGCCTTGGGTCGTAGAGCAAAGATGGACAAGTGTATAACATGATCATGACCACTGATGATACTAACGAATATCCTTAGCCCGTAGTGCATGGATAATTCGATGATGTTATTGGTATGATCATGACCTATAGTTGAATGTCTTTGGTAGTAAAGTGTAATTGACATGGACAATTGATTGGTATGATCATGACCATTGGTTTTATAGTTGAATATCTTTGGCCGTAGCAAAAAGATAGACAATTGATTGGTATGATCATTGTTATTACATTTAAATATCTTTAGCCCTTGGGGTAAGGATATTGAGGAAACGTTCTATTAAGCCTTTATGACAAGGAAAAATTGTTGATTTACATGATTATAAATATGAATTGTGAACTTAATTATAATCTTTAGTGGTTCAGGTGAAGACAGGTGATGAAAGTTCTCTTTTTTTTGGATACAACAAAGAACTGTTGATTAGTATTACAGAAATGAAATATTAACGATGGACTTTTAATTTGGAGGAGATAGTAGACATTATGTTCTACTTGACTCTTCTAATGGATTGCTCGTTCCGCTGCAACTATGGTTGAAAAGTTTTATCATCTACTATATGTTCTAAATCTCGATTTACATCTTGATGAAGGCTATTGATAAATTAATTATCTTAGCCATAATATTCTTTACTGGGCTATTTGTGCTCACCCTTTTGCTTCACAATTCCTTTCAGGTAATAAGAGTGTAGCTGGGTCGAGCGGGGATAACAGGGGAATAGTGTGATGGTCCGAGACTGTCGAAGTTTCTCAATACATTATAAAACGAAATGACATGCAATATATAATTGTATTGAGGACCTAAGATGGGTGTGTCGTATATTATACGTCACTTAATAATTGATTTTGGTGAACAACAATAGGGTGATGAGAACCCGACTTTGAAAGCGTCAAAAATGCACCTCATTAAAATGAACAAGATAGTTATCTTCTCGTTTTTCTTTGGGGTCTTGAATAAATTGCTGCTGTATTTTATATGGCATTGTAAAAATTTGAGTTTAGATACTGTCTACGAGACAATATTGTATTAAAACTCATAGCTCATATGTTGTCGTACTCTGCACGACAGTTCAACAGTTGTATAAATGAAGTTTGTATTTGATTTTTATAGTGTGATATCTGGCGACTCAGAATGGGTCGTGTGGACCTATTTTGGGGGCGTCACATTTGGTATCAGAGCTTAGGGATATGGTCGCTGGCAGAGATATGAGTCTAGAACTAGGAGGGGAGAGATGAGTAATATACTTCGCTAGTGTGTGACTTACCTAAGCTGAAATTTTTACTTGATAAATTGACAAATTGTGATATGTTAATTAACCTTTGTTTTGAAGATATATTCTAGAATAATATCTGAAATACAAGAGATGAGCAATGGGAAAATTAACTTTTGTATTTGATTTTTATAGTGTGATATCTAGCGACTCGGAATGGGTCGTGTGGACCTATTTTGGGGGCGTCCCATATACTGACCAAAAATTCAAAAAATATAAAGACGTGCTCAAGTCGTTAACACCGACCTAAGTGAGATTGAAACATACAAGAACAGTCCCAAAATGGGGACTATTTGAGATCTACTCCTACTAAGTGAATCTCAAACGGGTTTCTAAGCTTCCTAAACTATATGAAAATATGCACGTATGAAATTGAATACTATCTTGAGAATTATTATGAACCACAATAAAAGAAATTGATTCATCGATTCTCATAAGTATACAAAATCAAAGACTTCATATTACATAATCCTCTAGAACATATTTAAAATAACACAATGCTACCATTTTAATTAAGCAATAAAGTGGAAACAAAGATGTGGTGCTATTTATATTGAGAAAACATTCTATTCGTTTCTAATAGATGTATCTCAACCGTTAGTACACATGTTACATTTTTAACATGAGAATCATTAAATTTCAAGTAATAACATATACTTGGGTACAAATATATTAAAGTAGCATTTGGTACAACACCCTCAGTACACACAAGAAAAAGGCATATTAATAAAACTATTTGCAGTATCACTCATACAGAAAGGAAGCAAGTTCATAAAATCAATAGCTTTTCTGTGTTACCCATTTGGTATAATTAACTAAAGTTTGCCTTTGATCTAATTCAATCATCAAATAACCAATTCAGAAAGTACTGAAAGAGAATAAAATAGATTTTAAAGGTTAACACAAGATATAATTATATATATATATATATATATATTATACTGTCATATTTGAATAAGTAAATGAGTTCAATATTAATAATCAGAGCTTTAATGAACTTAATTGAAGAAAAGACTAAATTCTTCAGCACAAGAAATGCTCAACTGAAATTGGGTATCATCACAAACGGAAAAAAAGACTCTTGAATTCCTACGCATCCCACACAATGGCCCTATATGAAATTCCCAAGTTGAGGTTTTTTTCAATTCAAATATATGAAATCATGCAATATATAAAAGGAATCCCAATAACTCATAAAATTACAAAGCTAATGCAGTACACCACTAAATTAGATGTTTGTAGTACAACATTTGGAGTAGAAATGTTAAAGAAACTAAAAACTTCCAACTCTATATTCCATTTATTATTTGGTAGATGCAAAGAAAAATTTAAACCATTATCCAGAAAAGTTTAAACAAAAGAAAAAGCAATATCATTCACAATCATAAGCAAGTGATACTGCAAAGTGAAGACTCAGAAGAAATACAATCTCATTTAAACCTAGTTTTACACTAAAAAAATCATGAGCTCAAATCTATACAAAAAAATGCTAAAACAAAACAATAAAATCAAATTAAACACCCTAAAATTAGGGGAAGAAGAGCTTTACCTTGCAATTTGGGGGAAACCAGAAGTACAAAAGAAGTTGTGGCGGTCTGAGGAAGCGGCGGAAGGGAGTGGCATGGGTCGGAGGATAAGGTGAGAAGGAGTTGCTGTTTGGCGCCTTTGCTTGTGATGGGAAGTAAGGAGAGCAGAGGTTAAGATGATGATATATGATGATGGGGCTAGCTAATCTCCACTAGGATGGTGATGGGGTGAACTGTGAAGATCAAATTTTCGAAATGGGATGATTAATTTAGGAAATGGACAAACTGGGATTGACGAATTGAGAGGGAAAAACAAATTTCAGAGAGGGAAAAAATAATAGGAGTCTTTGCCGTCGCGAACCAGGGTTTGAATTAATAGAACTAATTCCCGACAGCAAAGTCGTCGATAATGACCCCGTCGCTATTGAGTTATTCTCGACGGCGTTGCCGTCGGCTGTGATTTATGTGTCCGTCGCCAATGAATTTTCCATCCACCGCAAAATTTTTGCACCAAAATTATCCCATGGGAATGACATTATCGACGACACTCATTCTCGACGGCTTCCCAGTCGATATTATGGTCATTCTCGATGGGACATGTGTCGTCGCCAATACGCCCATCGCCAATGACCCTTTTTCTTGTAGTGATGCAAGATAATAAAAATGCAATCACATAATGCACAAAGATTTATCTGGTTCGCAACATACATCCCAGGTATATTGCTACGTCCAATCTCAAGCTTCTCTCCAAGACTTGAGGTCCTATTACTCCCTGTAATAAATACTCCTTCAACAGGCAGAGAAACCTTTACAAATTTTTATAGACAAACTTACTACTATTCTCAACTAACTATCTTGGACAACAAGCTCCCTCCTCCTTCCTCCCTCCTCAAGCTTAGTTGTACCTTCTTTTGAGTTTGGTTCTATTCTATGATCTAGTCATAACGATAGTATCTTCCTCACCTCACAAGTATACTAGAGACCCAACTCCCAGCTGACCTCACTAAAACTCTAGCCTTGGTCAAAGAATTTCTCATCTTTCTCACAGGTACATACAATAAATTAACTATACCCTTTTCTTTTTTATAAATTGTTTATCAGAATTTTGCTTCTAAAATAAGCAGATACAATTTAATATAGATATATAAAAGTTCAAATAAACTTTTATATTTAAGACTTCTCAAACAAGTAGATAGAAGTTAAAGAACAAGTATATTTATAAAAGTTAGAAACTTTTATACTTCAGTAAATAAGCTTCTTTAATAAGCAAATATTAATTTATGTTTCGATTAAATAATATATGCTTCTAAGTAAGCAAATGTGAGAATTTATGCACTGTTATAAAAGTTTAAATAACTTTTATATTTTGTGTAAAAAGTGTTTATTTGAATAAGCAAGTATATAACTTTTGTTCAGATTTCTAAATATTTAATTTTCTTTATAAATAAAGAGTGTGTTTCTATGAAAAATAGATTTAACTATAATTCTAAGTATAAAAGTTTAAACAACTTTTAGAGTTATGCTTCTTGTCAAATAGATAGATTCACCGAAGTTTGTTGTAACATTCCAGATTTTATAAATGTAAATTATAAATATTTATTGATTTATATAAATATTTATTGGATGTGTTTATTATTGAATAAATAATTGTTCAATTTGATTGAGTTGATTTAGTTAATTATCTATTTGTTAAATAATTAATGTGATTAGTTAATTATTTATTTGTTAAATAATTAATGTGTTATATGGATTGAGTTATGTCATTAAGTAATTTATTTAATAAATTTTATTAAATAAAGTGTGACAAATAATTATGTTATAAAGAATTATTAAAATAAATTAAAGTAATTTAAGTTGGTTTTATCCAAACAATGCTTAAGGTTATTAAGTGTTTAATTATAAATTAGTTAAGCCAAACAAAGCCTACGGCTTTTGGATTTTGAAATTTAAATGATTAATAAAATAATAATATAATATATATGTTAGTTTTGTAACTGATATGTTATTAAATTAGACGTATTAAGGTTAGCGGTTTTATTTTATGCATTATAGCTATCGATTGTTTTCTTTTTACACATTCTAGTTCTTTGAGAAAGAGAGAAGAAGAACTCAAGAGAGAATTTCAAAGAAAGTTTAAGAGAGAAAAGGCTGTGTTTTTCAAAATAAGTTATGAGTTTGTCAAAGCTATTCTTAGTGATTAACAAGTGTTGTCAGAACAAATTAAAGGTAGGTTGTATAAACCTTATCATATATGTTTACATTATATAGTTTTTGAGAAATTGTATGTCTCTGTTTTTCTTGAAATAACCGTTTATAAGTTTTTACCAAATTTGTCTGTAAACCTTATTCTAGGATTTGTTTTGGTATTACATGTTTTGTTGTTATAATTGTTATAACTAGCATGTATATATATATATATATATATATATGTATATATGAGTGGTATTTTAATCACGTGTTAAAGAAAAAGAAATAGTTTTACTGTGAACATAAACATGTATGAATGTATATTTTTCAGATTACCAAAATTTATACTTGTATTGTATGATAATCATGGAATTTAACTGTGATTATATGAATTGGGTAAGAATTAAATAGAATATAGTTAGAATAAATCAAATTATTTTCTAACTATGATTATAGTGCTTACTGTGTTAACAATGGAGTTTTTGGTTTTAAAATATGCTATTCTAGTATTTAATTTTTCTAGAATTATGGTTTAAGTTGTGTGAATTTAGTATTTGTATGCTTGGTGAAATTTATGTGTAATTTGCATAAGTTATACATGTTAATTGGTGTTAGAAATTAAGACATAGTAGCTTAGTTTGGTTTCTGGTTTTGGGTGTTCTGTAGTTCGGAGCACCAACGCTAAAATTCGCCAAAATAAAAAATAGGCAGTTCGCGCTACCAAATTGGAATTTTGCGCACCACATCGCTCTAGTGTCCCAGAGCTGCAAAAGTGGTCTGGGTCGGATAGTTTTGACCTCCTGTAGTAAAATAGCCATAACATTTTCATACGCACTCTGATTGAGGTAATTCAAGATGATTCGGAAAGAGGACGAATAGGCCTATAACTTTTATTCTTTAAGGTTTTCAATTTGAAATCGTTATGAAGGGTCAAAATGGACATCTTTAGGACGGTGGTGTATTTGGGGCTAATCGGAGGGCGTCGGGATGCGCGAATGCAAGTGCAACCCTTTGTGTATTAGTATAACTTAATGATAACATGTTGGACATGTAATAGAATGTTGTATCAAGTTGTTAATGTGTATGTGGTGCAATGACATGATCACTTAAATAGTTGTAATAAAGCTAAAAAGTAATGTTCATGAAAAGATGTGATGTTGTTTAAACTTACACTTAGTTAGTAGCTATACTAAGAGTAATAAAGAAACTCATAAAGGTAATGTTAGTGTAACTAATGTGTATTGTCAATACATATGGTATGTGTAGGACTTGGGGTGAACGTGAGTAGTAATTGTTTAACCTACGCATGAGGCAAGTTCTCTAACTCTACTTTTATAATTTTGCAAGTATCTAACTCTCTTTGAGCAAGTTTTCTAATCTATTATCTTGTTAATTCAATTACTGTTTTTAATTCGATTACAATATAATGATGTAAGTTATTCTGGATCAAGTTATTCTTGTATTTAACTTGTTGTTTAGCATGCACAACTATATATACTAATGTCCAACATTTCTATCGTTCAAATTGCTATGCATGCTTAGTATTCAATTCTAATTAACCTTGGCTTAGTATTGTTCAAGAAAGGTATGCTATAGTTATTCAAATTGTATGCTATTAGATTATTCCTAAAGCATGACTTTAGTTTACTATGATTGATTCAATCACGATTATTCTATAGTATGGTGTTATTGGTTTTATTCAACTACTCCTTAGTTGATGTTCGTTGAATTCCAAATTACCTTGAAAGATTATCCAAACCAAACTTCCTTTGGTGCGGACTTGTACTCTAAATACTAAGATGAACAACCCTATGGTTATGATTAGGCGTTAACTTACGCATAACATTAAAATGTTTGTGCACAATACATTGTACGAAGGGCTGATCCCCCTAAGTACGAGGTCCTTATAGTCTTACAACTGTTAAAGTTGGAGTTGAAAGATTACTTGCAACTGTGGACATAGTTAATGGTCTTACGACCCTCAGTAATGTATATTCTCCATATTTTGGGATTTCAGTTTCTGATTATTGTTGATAGAGTACTATTCACTTTTGATGATCTTATTTCGACAGTTATTATTGTTATACTCCTTTTGATTCCATGTTATATCCAGTGAGCAATTATTTTGCTCACTCTTGCATATTTAAAAACTCATTGCAGCTAAAGAAGAGAAGGTAGGTGAACCTTCGACTAGCAAAGGAAAGAGAAAAATGTACAAGTGATAAAGTCTTGTAATAGTTTTGATAGTTTTATTATCAGACTTTGATTTAAAGATTGTAATGAAGTTTATTTAATTTTCCGCATTTGAATGTTTGTAATTAAAGGTTAGATAAACAGGAGATTTTTATTTAAGTTTAATTTCAGTATTATGGTGGGTTTTATTTTATTATTCAATTTCATTATGATTGGGTAGTTAGAAATGAATGTTTGATCAAGTGAACACCAAATCTGTGGGAATGAAGTACACGGGTTTGGGGGTGTCAAGTTGGTATCAAAGCCTTAGGTTATGAACCTTAGGTTGGGGAAAAGCCTTAGGAAGTAACCTTTGAAAAGATAGTAATGATAAACTCTTATCGAGTTTTAAGGAGGAAGTAATAAAACACTTATGTGCTTATGTGTTTACAACTTATGTGCTCGTGAGAGTCGAGTAGTAATGATTAGTAATTAAAACTTAAACTTTGGTTGACAGGATGACTAATATAGGAGGATCCAATCAGGCTATGGAGGAAGGACTTCAGATGCCTAGAGAGGAGGAATCTCGTGACATTCAAGTGGTTTGGTAACAACTACTTCCATGAGAGTCAGCCCCATTGTTCACGGTGGTCGAAGATGATGATGATGATGATGTAGAAACAGATGAGGAAGATCCCGTGGAGCTACCACAGACGGATGAAGAGGACGAGGAGGAAAGGATTCCACTTAATTCGATAGCTGGTCGTATATACGATGAGGTGCATGACCGTAATGTGGAACTTCAAGATACTGTCGAGGAGTTACAAGAGATAGTAGCTGAACAACAGACCTCGATGGCACAGAAGGACGACGAGATTCAGGATCGAGAAGAACGACTGAACAATGTTGAGGAGAAGCTGGTTCACACTGAAGAAGAGAATGACCAAATGAGAGCAGAGGCTGCAGAGTTGAAGAGTAAGTTGAGAGAAAAATCTGCAAAAAGGGAAAGAGCCGAAGACGCGTACAGTGAAGTTTATCAACAAGCCGAAATAGCAAAGGGAGATGCACAAGAAAAGAGAAGGAAGATGGAAGAAATGGATAACGTGTTCAACATTGCGATCAATCGAGCTCAAGACCGGGTCATGGGTTATCCAATTCAGTTCGAGACTCTACCCTCGTTCATACTAGATTGTCGAACCATGTTCCGAGTTATGGAAGAAGAACGTCGTAAGGCTTTGTAGTATCTTAATAAGACATCGTAGGGAGTGTACTTGAATTATGTTATGATAAATAAATTGTAAATCCCAAGTGTTATGCAACCTATGGGATATGATGATGATGTCCTGAAACTTTAGTAGTTCAGGAAAATAATGTAAATAGAAGTGATGCTATTGATATGATGTTTTCAAAGAAGTTATGAATAAAAGTTATTATTTTCTTTTATCCAAAGTGTTATGTGTTATGAAGTGATTACTTTTATGGGGGGCAAGTAAAGTAGAAATTACTTGAAAAGAGTTGAGTAATAATCTAATAAATGTATTTTTAACAGAAAATGCCTCCAAGACGTCAACCACCTCGTCAGAGAAGCACCGAAGGAACCAACAACGATAATCTTTGAAGCTAACTCCGATTCAAAGAATTTGGTGACGTTATTCTTGTGAGGTGCCGCAAAATCAACCGCAGAATCGACCTCAGAACCAAGGTGCTACGTTTAAGGACTTCAAGGTGGTTGGACCACCAAAATTCCGTGGATCCATGAATCCAGTTGAAGCACAGACCTGGATCATGGAAATTGAGAAGGTGTTTGATGTTGCGGGAGTAGGGGAAGGTCAGAAGACTACTTTTGCAACATTCATGTTGAAAGCAGAGGCTAGTTATTGGTGGAAGGCCAATAAAACTCGGGAGGGACCAATAATTATGAATTGGGATAGGTTCAAGGAGATGTTCTTCGAGACCTATTTCCCAGAGAGTTCAAAAAGCCAGTTAGAAGTACAGTTTTTAGAAATGAAGTAGGGAACGATGACGGTGTTGGAGTATGCCGTAAAATTCAATGAGTTGGCGAGGTTTACGCTATATCAAGTCAGTACAGACGAACGCAAGGCAAAGAGGTTTGAGCAGGGACTGAAGCCCTGGTTGTTTAGTAGGGTTTCTTTGTTCCAGTTGAAGACGTTTGCAGCCGTGATGGAAAAGGCAATTCTCGCCGAAGGTGGAGGCGAGGCTGTAACCAAGTTCAATCAAGAACAGAAAAAGAAGAAGAATGAAGTGGAGGTGAAGAATGGAGGTGGTGGTAATGGAAATGCTAACAACAACTTGAAAAGAAAGTGGAATGGAAATGTGGGTGCTGGGAATCAGCAAGGTAACCAGCAAAATAAGAAGTTTGAAGCATGTGCTAAATGCGGGAAGTTTCACAAGGGTGTATGCTTAATGGGGAAATGAGTATACTTTAACTGTGGCCAGGAGGGTCACATCGCCCCAAATTGCAATCAGCCCAAGAAGAATGTTCGCTACACTTGCGGGTCCAAGGATCACTTTGCTCGTGAGTGCCCCAAGAAGAAAACTGGAGAAACAACGGGAAATAAGGGAGGAAGCAGTGGAGGTACTTGGGCCATTACTGGACCGACGACATCAACCAAACCCGCATCCAGAACCTTTAACATGACTGTGCAAGATGCTGTGCAATCAAAGGATGTGGTGTAAGGTATTATCCCAATCAATGATATTGATGCTTATGTATTATTTGATTCGGGTGCTACTTGCTCATTTATATCTGAAGAATTTGCTATGAGATTAGGATTGCCTAGTGAAGAATTGAATTTCCCTTTAAACATAGAAATTGCGAATAAGGAAGTAGTTCCTGTTAGGTTCGTATACAAGAACTATAGGGTGAATATTAAGGAAATATTTTGATGGTAGATTTGATTCCAATCGAAATTTAGGAGAGTTTGATGTTATTTTGGAATGGATTGGTTGTTCAATTATGGAGCGATAATTGGACCGCCAAAAGAAATGTGTAAACCTTATGACTCAACAAAGGTAGTATTCAATGGTAGCAAATCGCCTAGACAAATGAGATGTCTGACAATTATGCAGGCCAAGAAGTTGTTAAGTCAAGGCTGTGTGGGTTATTTAGCTTAAATAGTCGATACTCAGAAGAAGGGTGCGAAACTAGAAGAAATACCAATTGTTAGGGAATTTGTGGATGTGTTTCTGGAGGATTTGCCAGGACTTCCACCTGACAGAGAGATCGAGTTTCTGATCGACTTAGCGCCAGGACCCGCTCCAATATCGAAGGCCCCGTATAGAATGGCTCCGGTGGAGATGAAAGAACTGATGGTACAACTACGGGAGCTATTGGACAAGAAATACATTCAGCCGAGTGTGTCACCGTGGGGAGCACCGGTGTTATTCGTAAAGAAGAAAGATGGGTTAATGCGTCTTTGCATTGATTATAGGGAGTTAAACAAAGTCACTATTAAGAATAAATGTCCATTGCCGAGAATAGATGACTTGGTTGATCAATTGAAGGGCGCTAGATATTTCTCGAAAATAGATTTGAGAAGTGGATATCATCAACTGAAGGTAAGAAAGGAGGATGTACCGAAGACGGCATTTCGAACTCGGTATGGACATTATGAATTTTTGGTGATGTCTTTTGGTTTGACAAACGCCCCTGCAGCGTTCATGGATTTGATGAACAGGGTGTTTAAATCATTCTTGGACAAGTTTGTGGTGGTGTTCATCGATGATATTTTGGTGTACTCTAAAACTCAAGAGGAACATATGGAACACTTACGTCTAACGCTGGAGATGCTAAGAAAAGAAAAGTTGTATGCGAAATTCTCTAAATGTGAATTTTGGCTGGAACGTGTACAATTTCTTGGGCATGTAATTGACAAGGATGGAATTTTAGTGGATCCATCAAAGGTTGAAGCTGTGATAAATTGGGAACAACCAAGAACTCCATCAGAAGTAAGAAGTTTCTTAGGATTTGCAGGGTATTACAGCCGATTTACCCAGGATTTCTCCAGGATTGCCACTCCATTGACAAATTTGATGAGAAAATCTATAAAATTTGTTTGGACGGAGAAGTGTGAAGGAAGTTTTAAGGAATTGAAAAAGAATCTAAGTATGGCACCTGTGTTGTCATTACCAGATAATACAGGAAATTTTGTGGTGTACAGTGATGCCTCACACAAAGGATTAGGATGTGTGCTTATGCAGAATGGGAAAGTCATCACGTATTCATCAAGACAATTGAAAGACTACGAAAAAGGGTATCTGACTCATGATTTAGAGTTGGCGGCGGTTGTGTTTGTTCTGAAGATATGGAGACACTATCTCTACGGAGAGAAATGTGAGATTTACACGCACCATAAAAAGTCTCGAAGTATATTTTCACACGAAGGACTGAACATACGTCAAAGAAGATGGATGGGGCGATAAAAGATTATGATTGTGAGATCTTTTATCATCGAGCAAAGAAAAGCGTGGTTGCAGATTCCTTGAGTAGGAAAGGCGGGGAAAAGTTGATGTTCTTAAGCGATAAGGAGGAGCTTATTACAAAGAATGTCAAGGTTAGAGTTGGAAATCAAATTTCCAAAAGAATCGATGAGAAATTGTACCGGATGGAAGCTAGTCAAACTTTGGTGGACAAAGTGAAGAATGCTCAAGCTGCGAGGATGAGGAATGCGTGAGAAAAATAAGAGAAAGTGTGGTCGAGGGAAAAGAAATAAAGTACAAAGTTGATCTGGGGGATCTTTGAGATTTGAAGGACGAATATGGGTTCTAGCGATTACCGAGATATTAAAGAAGACATCTTGGATGAAGCTCTAATAACTCGAGATATTCGATTCATCCGAGGAAATACGAAGATGTATCAAGATTTGCGGCGACATTTTGGTGGCCAAATATGAAAAGAGACGTTACTGAGAACGCGTTGTAAAGTGCTTAACATGTCGGAGAGTCGGTAGAGCATCAAAGACCAAGAGGTTACTTCAATCGTTGGAGATACTTAGGAATGGAAATGGGAACATATCACAATGGATTTTTTGTGGTAGGTCTTCCAACAACTCGAGAAAGGATACGATGCGATTTGGGTGATAGTGATGATTGACAAAAATCGCACACTTTTTGCCAATAAAGATTAGATTCAATCTTGATCATTTGTGCAAAACTATATGTTAAAGAGATCGTTGCAAGACATGGAGTTCGGTGTCAATTGTGTTGAAAGCAGAGATCCGAGGTTCACATCAAACTTCTGGAAGAGACTACAAGAATGTATGGGAACACAGTTGCGAATGAGTACGGCATATCATCCGCAAACAGATGGCCAAAGCGAACGAACGATTCAGACATTGGAAGATATGTTGAGAGCATGCGTCATAGATTTCAAAGGAAGCTAAGATGAACAATTACCATTGGTGGAATTTTCCTACAATAACAGTTACCACGCTAGCATCGGCATGCCGCCTTACGAAATATTATACGGCAAGAAGTGCAGAACTCCACTTTGCTGGGACGAAGTCGGTGAACGTCAACTGTTAGGACCAGAACTGGTACAACAAACTGCTGAGGTTGTCCAACTCATCAGAACAAGATTGATAGCTGCTCAAGACAGACAAAAGAAATATGTTGATCAACACAAACATGATCGTGCATTTGACATAGGAAATTACGTATTCCTAAAAGTTTCTCCTTGGAAGGGGAAAATTAGATTTGGTAAAAAGGGGAAACTAAGTCCGAGGTTTATTAGACCCTTTGAAGTGATGAGGAAAGTTGGAGAGGTAGCTTACGAGGTAGCTCTACCTCCAGAATTGCAAAACATTCATAATGTTTTTCACGTGTCGGTGTTACGACCGTATAAATCTGATTACAAGAACGTAATTGAGTACGAACCATTGCAGTTTGAGAAAGACTTGTCCAATGAAGAGATTCCTATCCAGATAGTCGACAGGAAAGAACAAGTGCTCAGGAATAAAGTGATACCTTCTGTGAAGGTGATATGGAGGAACCACAATGTCGAAGAAGCTACGTGGGAACTCGAAGCTGATATGATGAAGAATTACCCTGAGTTATTTGTTTAAATTGTGTCTTCGATTCTGGGGACAAAATCTTTGTAAGAAGGGAAGAATGTAATGAATGTGTTGTTTGAGTTGTGATTCTGGGGACAGAATCCTTATAAGAGGGGAATGATGTAACATTCCAGATTTTATATATGTAAATTATAAATATTTATTGATTTATATAAATATTTATTGGATGTGTTTATTATTGAATAAATAATTGTTCAATTTGATTGAGTTGATTTAGTTAATTATCTATTTGTTAAATAATTAATGTGATTAGTTAATTATTTATTTGTTAAATAATTAATGTGTTATGTGGATTGAGTTATGTCATTAAGTAATTTATTAAATAAATTGTTATTAAATAAAGTGTGACAAATAATTATGTTATAAAGAGTTATTAAAAAAATTAAAGTAATTTAAGTTGGTTTTATCCAAACAATGCTTAAGGTTATTAAGTGTTTAATTATAAATTAGTTAAGCTAAACAAAGCCTACGGCTTTTGGATTTTGAAATTTAAATGATTAATAAAATAATAATATAATATATATACGTTAGTTTTATGGCGATATGTTATTAAATTAGGCGTATTAAGGTTTCTGAATTAATTGAGAAAATGACAAAATACTTTATAAAAATAACAATGGAAGTTTTACTGTTAAGCTTTGTTGAAACACCTAGTGTTAAAAGTACAATAATCTGGCGTAGTTGCACAAGAGAGCAATACGGTATTGATTATTGATGCTTATGTGAGAAGTCACTCAGTTTTGTTCAATTATTGCTACAGTAATTGCTGCATAATATCTCACGTTATTTGATTCAATTATTGTCAATATTTTATATATTATTAAATCAATAATTGAGACGACAAAGTTATTAATATTATTATTTACAATATTAATAATGCTTAGAAGTTCTGTCAATGAGAGGTTTGGTCACCTAATTGCGCGCCAATAGGGAGAAATCCTTATTGGAAAGTCCCCTCTTTCCTGGGAATAACCTGGTCGATTAATATTGTGAATTATAATAAAGGTGATAAATGTTGTTAAAATTATTAAGGAGATTTTTATGAAGTTTTGTTTATTTTATGGACCCCCATTTACCCATTTTTCAAAATAATCGGTAAAAAATTATTTAAAGGTGGGGCCCACATGTGGGGCCCATATGTGTTGAAAAACTCATTTTTGAAATAGGGGTGGGAGGAGTTACGTAAAGGGAGGGAATTTATATATATAGGTTTGTGATGTGTGTGGATATATATATATATATATATATATATATATATATATATATATATATATATATATATATATATATATAACAGATATTGTTGAATTATTAGCTAGTGGATTTCTTTGGCATTCTTAGGTCTTGGTGGGAAAAACATCTCACGAGAAGACATTAGAATATCCATAGTTCATGCTATTCAAAGAGATAAAGAAGGCAATCCCATCTTTGATGAAGATCTTTGGTATTGGTCTTCACGATGGTGTCAATACTTTAATATTCACTATAATTAAACATTTTGTTGGAACCCCTAGTAATATTACGAGAAAAGAATTCATGATCAATTAAGCAATCTTACTTGTCCCACTCTAAGTGATTTTAGATGGTACAAAGATGTATTTACCTCTAGAGTTATGATGAGAAATGAGCGGTAATAAACCATTTTGGAAAGAAAAATTAGTTAATGGTTTACCTTCGTTATTTTGCTCACAAAGTTAGAGAAGAATTAAGTAAAAATTTAGGATATATTGATTATGATAATTTAACCTATGGTGATATTATTAGTCATATTCAAAAATTGGATTAAAAATGTGTATTGATTTTAAATTAGCTAAATGTTTAAAAGACAAAAATAAAGCTAAATCTGAGTTAGGAACATTTTGTGAACAAATTATGGTTTACTGCAGGTTGCTCCCTACAGAAGAAAGCACAGGCATAAAGATAAACATATTGAGTCACATAAAAGTCATAAAATAAAAGTAAGAAAAGGTATAATCACAATAAAAGTAATAATAAGAGTAATAATCAAGATACCTATTATAATAAACCTAAGTCATCTAAGAAAAGATCTTACAAAAAATCAAAAACATTTGATAAAAGTAAAATTGTCTGTCACAATTGTGGGCAGAAAGGTCATTACAAAAGTGAATGTAGAGTTAAACAAAAATTAGCTCAGTTGAATATTTCAACAGAAGATACAGAACAATTATTAGAATTAATGAGAATTGATAATAACAGTAGTAGCAGTAATGAGGAAGCTTCTGATATTCCAGAATCTTCTAGTTATAACTCATCTAACAATATTTCTGATAATGAAAATGAAGTCACTATATGTACAGAAAATTGCAATAAAAATTGTTGTAAAAGAATTAATGTAATTACAAAAGAAGAAGAAGAAAGTTCTTTATTAGTAGATTTAATTAGTAAAATCACAGATCCCGAATTAAAAACTCAGTATCTGAAATAATTAAAAGATTTATTAACTAAAGATAATAAAGTCACTAATAAGGTTCTTAGAGCCAAAGAAAAACCCATTTTTAGTTTAAATAAAACTCTTGAAAGATTTAAGTCTCCAGTAAAAGAAATTACCCTCCCTGAGCTAAATCAAGAAGTTAATAAACTAAAGAAAGAAATTTCTAATTTAAAATTAGATATTTCTAATTTAAGAAAAGAGATTGACGATAAAAAATCAGATCTTCAAGTTCATGATTCCTCTTCTAGTGAAGAATATCACGAAGAACCAGAATCATCAGGTGCTAAAGATCCTGATCTCTTTATTCAAGGTCTCTCCCTTAAAAGAATTAAAGATATTACAATTCAAAAATGGTATATTTCCATTAATTTAGTCATTGATAAAACTTTCTCAGTGCAGCTCCCTGCTCTAGTTGATACTGGTGCAGATTTGAATTGTATTCAAGAAGGTATTATCCCCACTAGATATTATAAGAAAACTAGTGAAAAACTAAATTCAGCCAACGGTAGTTAAATGGAAATAAAATACAAATTACCTAATGTACATATTTGTCAAGACAACATGTGTTTTAAGACCTCATTCGTCTTAGTTCGCAATCTTACTGACAAAATTATTTTAGGATTACCATTTATATATTTACTTTACCCATTTACCACTAGTAATAAAGGTCTAAGTTGTGAACATTTAAGAAAGAAAATTACATTTAAATTTTTAATTAAACCAAAAGAAAGAGATTTAAAATTTATTCAAGAAGAATCAATTTCCAAATCACTGAATCTGTTAAATTATAAAATTACCCACTTAAATTTTCTTCAAGAAGAAGTTAGGTACCAACAAGTTGAAGAAACGACTTAAAAATAATGAGAGTTCAAGAAAAGATAAAAGAGTTAAAAGATTATCTAATAAAAAAACTTATGTTCTGATTCTCCCAATGCTTTTTGGCATAGGAAGAAGCACACAATTAGATTACCCTATGCTAAGGAATTTAAAGAACATTTAATTCCTACTAAAGCTAGGCCTATTCAAATGAGTCACGAACAGATGGAGTTATGTAAAAATGAAATTAATGATCTTCTCAATAAGGGTTTAATTAGACATAGTAAGTCACCATGGTCTTGCCCAGCTTTCTATGTTAATAATGAAGCTGAGAAAGAGCGAGGTGTCCCTCGGTTAGTCATTAATTACAAGCCATTAAACAAAGTTTTAGAATGGATTAGGTACCCTTTGCCAAACAAGGATGATCTCCTTAGTAGGTTAAGTGTCTCTACCATCTTTAGTAAATTTGACCTTAAGTCTGGATTCTGGCAAGTTGCTATTCATCCCGATGATAGGTACAAAACTGCATTCACCACTCCGTTCGGACACTACGAATGGAATGTTCAGTCATTTGGACTCAAAAATGCACCCAGTGAATTTCAGAATATTCTTAATAATATTTTGAATCCCTTCAGTCATTTTATTATTGTATACATTGATGATATCCTTGTATTCTCCAAGACTATTGAAGAACATATTAAACATTTGAATTCATTCTTCAAAACAGTTAAAACCAATGGTCTTGTCCTTTCCCCTTCTAAGTGTAGTCTGTTTATGACTAAAGTCAGATTCCTCGGATTAATCCTCTATCATGGACTCACGCGGCCAATTGACAGAGCTATTCAATTCGCCGACCGGTTCCCAGATAAGATTACCGACAAGAATCAACTACAGAGGTTTCTTGGCTCGCTCAATTATATTGGCAAGTTTTACAAGGACCTCAGGAAGATTTATAAGCCTCTCTTCCAACGCTTACAGAGTAATCCACCTCCATGGACTGACATTCATACTTCTATCGTCCAACAAGTTAAAAAATATGTTAAGGTTTTGCCCTGCCTTGGCATCTCTAATGATTCAACCTTCAAAATAGTTGAAACCGATGCCTCTAATGTTTGATTCGGTGGCATACTCAAGCAAAAGTTAACTCCCTCTTCTGATGAACAAATTGTTCATTTCCATTCTGGCGCTTGGAACCCTACACAATTAAAATACAGTACTATTAAAAAAGAGATTTTATCACTAGTTTTATGTATTAAAAAAATTCAAAGAGATTTATTGAACCAAAAATTCTTAGTTAGAATAGATTGCAAGTCAGCAAAATTTATTCTTGAAAAATATGTTGAGAATATCGCCTCTAAGCATTCATTCGCTAGATGGCAAGCTATTTTAAGCATTTTTGATTTTGATATTGAATATATTAAAGGTAGTAACAACTCAGTTCCAGATTTTCTCACTCGTGAGTTTATTAGCACAGGTACTATTGCAGCATCATGAGTGTACGAGTAGGTTCATCTTCGCGTGGTCATGGCCGCTCTGCCGGTCTAGTTAATCAATCAAAAGGAACTGTTGTTCCTCATCCGATTCTACGAGACACATAATAAATTTGGTCTTTGAGTACGGTCCCCATGCCCTACTCTTGATTCTTACTTAGTCAACCCAAACCTTTTGATATTTTATTTAGTCGATCTCAAGCTACTTCATCAAAACCTAGTCATCCGATTGTCGATTATCGTCGGGTTTTTGATCAGCACTTATTCCATATTGAGTTACCTAAGAAACCCAAGAATGACCCAATTCAATTAGCTGCCCAGTTTTTTCCTTCTGGATGGCATTTTCTCCCTCTCGCTCCTTATAAGTCACTTGTGTATTATAGGGACATTCTTATTGAAACAGAGTCAGTCTTCATTAAAACAATTTATGCCAACGATGATAATTCAAAACTCCTTTATCATTCGTTGTATATTAAACAAGTTCTCAATTTGTCCGATTAGGGTAGTCATCCATCAGATCTCAAGTCACTCTCTAATCAAAATAGCTCTTTCTGCTATTATGATTATATTGAGGCATGGCACAAAATCATGCTTCATCAAAATGAAGATCATAGTCATTCGTGGTTCTTTCAGTTTGACCACAATCTCTTTCTTTTATTTATAAACATTTAGGAAAGGGATTACAGTATATCCTAGATCTAAATGTTTGAGAGGGAAGATCGAAGTATTAAGGACTTCGTCTTCATCTTCTAACTAAGAAGATCGAAGCTGAAAGCTTCGTCTCCGGCTAACTAAGAGAGAAGGGAGAGGACCTCGAAAGAGCTTTCTAGAGAGAGAAGCTCTGAGGCTTTACATTGAATTAAGCCTAAAGAAACTCTAACACTTGAGTTTCTTTAAATATAAAACTGAAAAGTAAATTACTATTTGATTCACGCAGGAATCACTATTACATTAACTGGAGTAAAAGTAATTTACTTAAGTAAAAGTAAAACGTAAGAAACATTTTACATTTACTTTTACATGGGTAAATGTAAGAAACATTTAACTAAGTTAAAAATATTTAACTTAAGTAAAAGCAAAAGTTATTCTTTTACTTTTACTTTTACTTTTACATTTACTAAAGTAAAAGACTTTTGCTTTACAGAAAGCAAAAGCTGAGATGATGGCTGGGCCATCACCTGTCTGTGACTTGAAGATGCCTCTGGCGTCTTCTTCGTTATTCGTCCGTTTCTGTGGATCTTGGGAAGGTCTTTGTTGATCATCTTCTCGGATGAGTCACCATCCCCATACATTTCCACCTCAAAATTTTTATCCGAAATAACCCTTTCACCCCAAAAATTTGGTTTATAAAGAAGGAGGAAAAAAAATTTCTCTAGAAAATTGGTCAAAATCTTCAAAATTTCTAAGATTTTGTAAAAAAATTTTGTTTAAAAACAAATCGGTGAAATCAAAACAAAGGATCACTCGATTGGTATTGATCTATCAAATTGAAATCGATTCAAAAGCAGAAGACTAATTTGTTAATTTGTTTAAACAAAAATTCTTTTCTTGAAGGTCCACTTAGAAAGCCTTACTTGCCTTAAACACATACCAGTAGATCTAAAGATTCCTTTAGCCTTTAACTGCTCCCAATTGAGACGTATAAAGCGGCATTAGTCGGGACTTAAGGAGATCTTGGGTGTTTTCTACGTGAAGGTCGGGACTTATAAAAGCAAAGCAAGAAAAATAAAAGTTTGAAGAAACATTTAAGTAAACAAATCAAACATTTTAATCGAACCACCAGATAGCATCAAGAACCAACCTATGTGGCTCTAATACCATATAACAATGGCGATAAGTTTTTAAAAGAAAAACTTTAATGAGAAGAAAGAAAAGATTAAGAAGATGATGGGGTGAATCGGTAAAAGCAATCTCTTTCTTTTATTTATAAACATTTAGGAAAGGATTACGGTATATCCTAGATCTAAATGTTTGAGAGGAAGATCAAGTATTAAGGACTTCGTCTTCATCTTCTAACTAAGAAGATCGAAGTTTGAAAGCTTAGATCTCCCGCTAACTAAGAGAGAAGGAGAGGACCTCGGAAGAGCTTTCTAGAGAGAGAAGCTACGAGGCTTTACATTGAATTAAACCTAAAGAAACTCTAACACTTGAGTTTCTTTAAATAGAAAAGCGAAAAAGTAAATTACTATTTGATTCACGCAGAATCACTATTACATTGCTTGGAGTAAAAGTAATTTACTTAAGTAAAAGTAAAACGTAAGAAACATTTTACATTTACTTTTTACATGGGTAAATGTAAGAAACATTTAACTAAGTTAAAAACATTTAACTTAAGTAAAAGAAAAGTTATTCTTTTACTTTTACTTTTACATTTACTAAAGTAAAAGACTTTTGCTTTATGGAAAGCAAAAAATTTGAGATGATTTGGCCATCACCTGTCTGTGACTTGAAGATGCCTCTGGCGTCTTCTTCGTTGACTGGTCCGTCTCCTGTGGATGCCGGAAGGTGCTGTTGATCATCTTCTTAGATGAGTCACCATCCCCATACATTTCTACCTCAAAATTTTTATCCAGGAAATAACCCTTTCACCCCAAATATATATATATATATATATATATATATGTGTGTGTCTGATTGTGATAAGGGAGAGTGATGAGAGTGACATGTTGGTGGAGTTTAGTGTGTGAGTGTGTGTGTGTGGTAGGAAGAAAGGGGGGGTGGGGGAAGATGCCTTGAAAATAAGGGAAAGTTGGTGTGTGTGATTGATATAGAAAATTATGGGTGGGTTATTGTGGGAAGTTTTTCAAAAGAACATGTGTTATATATATATATATATATTGTATTTTTTTGTTTTATTTGATGGTGGCTTTGAATTTCAGACGCCCAAATATTGCATAGACGTCCGTGAGTTATAAAACTGTTGCATCTGTGAGAAAAGCCTTACATAGTGCCTTTCTATTCTCCTATAAATAGAAGCTCATTCCTTCTTTATTTCTTACGAATTCACTGAAATTTTAGAGAGAGAAATTATAGAGAAACTATAGAAAAGTATTCTGCTACTTCCCTACTTTTATATCTAGTTTCTTTTACGGTAAAGGGTATTATTTCTTTTGTATTCATGAAGAGAACTTACATTATTCCATTATTTATTATTACATTGGAATAACTTTGTATATGCTGAGCTACCCTATACTTAGTGACATTCTTACATTATTCCATTCTTTATTATTACATTTGGAATATCCTATCTATGCATGCGTTTTATCTTTGGACTGGTTCCATTCTTTATTATTATGTTGGAATATCACATGCAGACGCTTTTTCTGTGGGACTGTTTCCGTCTTTATTATTACATTGGAATATCACATTCATGCGTTTCTTGTGGGACTGGTTCCGTTATTTATTATTCTATTGGAATAACCTGCCTGTGCGGTCTATCGCATGCCTGATGATTTCTTTTGCTATCCCATTCTTTAATATACTCAGTTGGTTAAAACTGTGACTTCTATACTCCATGAAATTAGTGGAATATCCTTGATATTTGCGCTTCATCTAGTATCTTTTCATGAAAATATTCTTCTGAGTATTGTTGAATTTTACTCTACAAAGCAATATCATGTTGACAATTTGGACGTTATTAGTTCTTAGATAAATTAATTCTTGAACTTGTTTTATTGAATTCTTATATCATTGTCATCATCCTCATGTTTATATTATGTTGAAAGTCATCTGTGGCCTATAGTGCATAGATGGACTTGGTATGATTATGACCAGGGATTATTCGGTATAATCATGACCGTAATGTTACAAATGATGTGGTAAAAGTCCTCATTGGCCCGTAGTGCATTGATGGACAGTTGTTGGCATGATCATGACCATTGATGAATACACGAATATCCTTGGCCAGTAGTGCTTGGATAATTTGTGGTTGTGATATTAATGAATATCCTTGACCGTAGTGTAGGGAAGATGTGGATTATTTATTAAGTTGAGTCTCAGCGATAAAAGTGATGAAAAACCTTTTAAATCATAAAAGATAGTAGATTTTATTCTCTACTTGACTCTTTTAATGGATTGATTGTTCCGCTGCAGTTAAACTTGATGTTTGTTATATTTTATCAGTTTAACACTGTTGAAGGCTAACGATAATTTATTCTGCATTATCTTAGTCATAATATTTCTTACTGGGCTAGTTGAGCTCACCCATTTACTTTCATTATTCTCTTCAGGAAATGAGAACGTAGCAGGGACTAGTCGGGGAACGGAGTGACGATCCAGAGGATAGCATTAGTAGTCCTCACTATTCTATGAAATAGTGTGATAATAAATGTAATGAGGACTCCATTGAGTTGTATATTGTCTAGATGACAATATTTGTATTAAAACTGTAAGTATATGTTGAGTCGTATTCTACACGACTATTGTATAATTAAGTTTGTATTTGAATTCTGTACCATGTATTTGGCGACTCAAGATGGGTGATGTATACCTATTTTAGGGGCGTCACAGTTGGTATCAAAGCTTAGGGATATGATCCCTGGCTAAGATGTGAGACTATAACTAGGAGGGGAGAGACGGAGAATTCCTTCGCTAGTATGACCTACCTAATTTTAATTGGTATTTAATTAGTTTGTCAGAGTATAGAGATAATATGTTAATGTCAACTAACCATTGTTTTGTGGCAGTATCTGAAAATGACATCCGAGAATGTTGAGAATACTTGATGGAGCACGAGGTACCGTTGAGTCTCCACATATCAATAATCGGGATAATGTGCATCAGGAAGGCGACAATCCTCATGCAAACAACAACACTGACCAAATGATGAATGATGGATTGTTCAGAGGCTTTATGAAATTCATACAACATCAGGCGAGAGCGGCTCCTGTCCAAAATGTAGGTGGAAGCACTGGAAACTCTCGGACGGTCACCGCTAAACAGTTCAAGGAGTTGGGACCACCGAAGTTTTTTGGAGAGCCAAAACCACTTAAGGCAGAAGCATGGATAAAGCAGATCACCAAGATATTTGATGTCTTGGGATGCTCCGAGGAATAGAAGGTTCCCTTCGCCACCTTCATGTTGCGTGAAGAGGCAGATTACTGGTGGAAATCTGTAAAACATACCCAGTCTGACGCACTCAAGATGTCTTGGGAGAAGTTCCAAGAGCTATTCAACGACAAGTACTTTCCTAAAAGTATTTGTCACATGAAAGAGGTGGAGTTTATCAAGTTGGAGAAAAACAATATGACCGTGTCGCAATACGAGGCTAAATTTGCGGAGTTATCTCGGTTTGCATCCCATTTGGTCGATAATGAGGAGCGAATGACGCGGATGTTTTTAAGAGGTTTAAAACCGGAGATACGTCAATATCTTATTTCTCATAAATTGTGTTTGTACTCAGATGTTGTAAATAGGGCTCAGTTATTGGAGTGCGATAACGAGTCAATGCAACCAAGAGAAAGCAGCCGACAGCATGAAAATACCAGTGGTATCAGTCATCGAAGCGGTGACAACAAATGTGGAGGGAATCAACATGCCAGAAATGGTAACCACTTCGGTGGTAATCATGTCCAAAACAGTAAAAATGGACATTTCAAGAAAAGGAGATTCAACAATGATGGAAAGACATCAGCACCAGCACCCGTTGTTAAGGAAGGAGAATGACCACCTATCATATGCTTCAAATGCGAGAGGGAGGGACACATCGATCAAGCGCGCGATGCTTCAGCCCAAAGCATGTTATAATTATGGAAGAGAAGGTCACCTAGCCCAATTTTGTCGTTCACCAGAAGACAAGTTCAACTAGGATAGAGGCACCAGTAGTCCCGGAAAAGTCAGCCGGTGGTGCAAGAGGAGAGCATTTGTTGTGACCTCCCGGAAAGCAAGGAACCCGAACGAGGTCATCACGGGTAAGCTTATCATAAACTCTAGTGAAGTCTATATCTTATTTAATAATCTGGTTTCTACCCATTCTTTTATTTCTCCTACTTCACGCTCAGCGATTAAATTTGACTCAGGAGAAATTAGACTTTGACTTATCTGTTGAAACTCCGTTGGGAGAAACCTTCATTACATCCACTTTGTTTATAAGTCTTGTTTGGTTCAAATTGGTACCCTCACATTACTCGTCGATCTTATTTCATTGAAAATACTTGCATTTGGCGTGATTCTAGGGATTGATTGGTTAACTACTCATCATGCAAAAATTGATTGTTTTCGTAAGTTTGTTAGCTTTCATATTCCTAACCAACCTATTATGCGAATTTAAATAACTAAACCATTAAAATCAATCAATGTCATTTCAAGCCATAAAGCTATTCGTTTATTGAAAAACGGATGTCAAGCTTTCTTAGCTCATATCACGGATCTAAACAAAAATACATCGGTTTTGAATGATATTTACATTGTTAATAAATTTCCGACGTATTCCCAGAAGAACTTACGGCCTACCCTAGGCGTGAAATTAAATTTTGTATCGACCTTGAACCCGGTACAAAACCCATTTCCAAAGCCCATATCGAATGGCTCCTATTGAACTTCAGGAGTTAAAGACCCAGTTCCAGGAATTGTTAGACATTGGTTTCATTCATCCTAGTACGTCTCCTTGGGGTGCTCCTGTTCTATTCGTGAAGAAGAAAGATGGGAGTATGCAACTTTGTATTGATTACCGAGAATTGAACCATGTCACTATCAAAAATAGGTACCCGTTGCCTCGCATTGATGCCCTGTTTGACCAGTTGCAAGGAACACAATTCTTTTCATAGATCGATCTTCGTTCTGGATATCATCAGCTGAAGGTTAAAACTGAGGATATTCCAAAGACTGCCTTCAGAACTCGGTATAGACACTATGAATTTTTAGTCATGTCTTTTGGATTGACTAATGCTCTTGCTGCCTTCATGGATATGATGAACCGAGTATTCAAGGAATATTTGGATCACTTTGTGGTCGTCTTTATTGATGACATCCTCATATATTCCAAAAGCCGTGAAGATCATGAGCAACACTTGAGGCTGATACTCCAAAAGCTTCGTGAAAACAAGCTTTATACCAAGTTAAAGAAATGTGAGTTCTGGCTTGAGGAAGTAGCATTCCTTGGGCATGTAGTATCAAGTCATGGAATATCCATTGACCCAAAGAAAGATTGAAGCTATTCAAAGTCGGGAGCAACCTAAATCGATGACCAAAATCACGTAGCTTTCTCGGTTTTAGCGGGTTATTATCGGAGATTCGTGGAAGGATTTTCTTGAATTGCTACTCCATTAACTCAGGTGACTCGAAAAGATACAAAGTTCGGTTGGAGGCGAAGAATGTGAGAAGAGTTTTCAAGAACTCAAGAGGAGACTCATTTCAAAGACTGTTCGACAATACCATCGGCTCGGAGGATTTGTCATCTACTGGATGCTTGAGCAAAAAGGTTGGGATGTGTTCTCATGCAACATGGAAAAGTCATAGCCTATGCCTCAAGACAACTCAAGGAATATGAGAGGAATTATCCTACTCATGATCTAGAGTTGGCAGCTGTTGTCTTCGCACTAAATATTTGGAGGCATTACTTGTATGGGGAGAAGGTGGAGATCTTTACGGATCATAAAAGCCTCAAATATTTCTTCACTCAAAAGGAACTCAACATGTGACAATGACGTTGGCTTGAACTGTTGAAAGATTATGATCATACCATCCAATACCATCCTGGAAAAGTGAACGTGGTAGCTGACGCATTGAGTAGAAGATCATATGCAAGTACGAGTGTGATATTGTCAACACAAAGGCCCATTTTGTGTGACTTGCAAAGGATGGAGATAGAGTTAAAGACTCCTGGGACCCATGTGATGATGACAAATATATGAATAGAACCGACTTTAATTGATAAAGTTAAAGCTGCTTAAGCTACTGAGACACTGAAAGTTCGATGCGTATGAGGAAGAAAGTGCAAGAAGGTTTATCTTGGAAGCAAGAATCGATGAAGAAGGAATACTTGAGTCAACTCCGGACTTTGTGTTCCTAATGAATACGATATAAAGTATAAAATCATGATAGAGGCACACAACACACGTTTGCAATCCATCTTGGGAGTACCAAATGTATCATGATCTTGACATACATTTTGGTGGGGCAATATGAAAGAGAGAGATAGCATTTATCTCAAGGTGTCTAACGTGTCAACGAGTCAAGACGGAGCATCAAGTACAAAAAGGTCCATTGCAACCACTTGAAATTCCAGAATGGAAGTGGGAGCACATTACCATGGATTTCGTTGCCGGTCTTCCCAAGGTTTCTCAAGGCATAGATGCGATTTGGGTCATTGTTGATAGGTTGACCAAGTCTGCTCAGTTCTTACCAATACAAAAAACTTATACACTTGAACGTCTTGCTCGTATGTACATAAATGAGATTGTAAGATTGCATGGTATGCCAGTATCCATAGTTTCTGATCGAGACCCAAGATTCACTTCAAGATTTTGGGTTAGTTTACAAAAAGCTATGGGCACGGACTTACGATTTAGCTCGGCATATCATCCTTAGACGGACGGGCAGTCGGAGAGGACTATTCAAACTCTTGAAGAACTATTAAGACTCTGTGTCCTTGACTTCAAGGGAAGTTGGGACAAGTTCTTACCATTGGTTGAGTTTTCCTACAACAACAGTTATCAAGTAAGTATTGGCATGGCTCCATTTGAGGCGTTGTATGGAAGAAAGTGTCGTTCTCCAGTATGCTGAGATGAGGTGGGTGATGCAACGTTGTTGGGACTTGAGTTGGTACGTATGACTACGAAAAAGATTCAAACGATCCGATAACGTATAAAAACCTCACAAGATCCAAAAGAGTTATGCTGATCTTCATCGAAAGGACGTGGAATTCGATATAGGAGATCATGTGTTGTTACGTGTTGCTCCATGAAAAGGAGTTACAAGATTTAGAAAGAGAGGAAAGCTCAATCCTCGATTCATTGGCCCATTTTTAATCCTCGATCGAGTAGGAGCTGCGGCCTATAGACTCGCTTTACCGCCAAGTATGTCTCGTGTTCATAACATTTTTCACATATCTATGTTAAGTAAATATGTGAAAGACCCGCACCACATTATTGAGTTAGAACCAGACGTAATAGCGGAAGATTTAACGTATGAAGAGGTTCATGTTCAAATCTTGGATAAGAAGGAACATATTCTACGCTCCAAGATTATACCTCAAGTCAACGTTTTGTGGAGAAACCACGATGTTGAGGAAATGACCTGGGAGTTAGAATCTGAAATGAAATCAAGGTATCCTTACCTCTTCGACATACTAGGTATGTACCCTAATTTCGAGGGCAAAAATTCATAAGAAGTGGAGGTTGTAAGACCCCAACTTTTATAAATAAAGATGAATTTTCTATAAATATCATTTTTGAATATTAGGGAATGAATTTGATATAATGTTATAGTTGTGGGTAATATTTATAAATTTTGCAAAATCACGCAAGTTGTTATATAATATTAGATTGGTGGGGAATATTCATTTTAACAGGGAATATTAAATACAACAACACAATCATTGGTGGACCCCATAACGGAATTATTGTCGAATTGAGAAAACGACAAAAATACTATAAAAATAACGGCAGAAGTTTTACCGTTAACTGTTGAAACACCTAGTGTTAAAAGTACGATGTCTGGCGTAGTTGCACAAAGAGATACTTTACGGTATTGATTATTGATGCTTATGTGAGAAGTCACTCAGTTTTGTTCAATTATTATTATAGTAATTGCTGCATAATATCTCACGTTATTTGATTCAATTATTGTCAATATTTTATATATTATTAAATCAATAATTGAGATGACAAAGTTATTAATATTATTATTTGCAATATTAACGATGTCTAGAAGTTCTGTCAAGGGAAAGTTTGGTCACCTAATTGCGCGCCAATAGGGAGAATTCCTTATTGGAAAGCCCCCTCTTTCTTGGGAACGAGGTCGATTAATATTGTGAATTATAATAAAGGTGATAAATGTTGTTAAAATTATTAAGGTGATTTTTATGAAGTTTTGTTTATTTTATGGACCCCCATTTACCTATTTTTCAAAATAATCGGTAAAAATTATTTAAAGGTGGGGCCCACATGTGGGGGCCACATGTGGGGGCCACATGTGGGGCCCATATGTGTTGAAAAACTGATTTTTGAAATAGGGGTGGGAGGGAGTTACGTAAAGGGGAGGGAATTTATATATATAGGTTTGTGATGTGTGTGGATATATATATATATATATATATATATATATATATATATATATATATATATGTGTGTGTGTGTGTGTGTGTGTGTGTGTGTGTGTGTGTGTGTGATTATGATAGGGGAGAGTGATGAGAGTGACACTGTTGGTGGAGTTTAGTGTGTGAGTGTGAGTGTGTGTGTGGTAGGAAGAAAGGGGGGATGTGGGAAGATGCCTTGAAAATAAGGGAAAGTGGGTGTGTGTGATTGATATAGAAAATGATGGGTCGGTTATTATGGGAAGTTTTTCAAAACAACATGTGTTTTATATATATATATATATATTATATATTTTTTGTTTTATTTGATGGTGGCTTTGAATTTTAGACGCCCGAATATTGCATAGACGTCCGTGAGTTATAAAACTGTTGCATCCGTGAGAAAAATCCTTACACAGTGCCTTTTCATTCTCCTATAAATAGAAGTTCATTCCTTCTTTATTTCTTACGAATTCACTGAAACATTAGAGAGAGAAATTATAGAGAAACTATAGAAAAGTATTCTGCTACTTCCCTACTCTTATATCCAGTTTCTTTTACGGTAAGGGGTATTATTTCTTTTGTATTTATGAAGAGAACTTCTGTTATTCCATTATTTATTATTACATTGGAATAACTTTGTATCTGTGAGCTACCTATACTTGGTGAAATTCTTACATTATTCCATTCTTTATTATTACATTGGAATATCCCGTCTGCATGCGTTTTCTGTGGGACATTTTAAATCTTTATTATTCTGTTAGAATATCCTGTTGTATGCGTTTTTGGACGGACACAGTTCCGTTATTTATTATTCATTGGAATAACTTTGCTTTATGCTTGATCTATCGCATGCCTGGTGATTTCTTTTGTTATCCCATTCTTTATTATACTCGGTTGGTAAAAACTTTGACTTATACTCCATGAAATTAGTGGAATATCCTTGATATTTGCGCTTCATCCGATATCTTTTCATGGAAATATTCTTACGAGCATTCTTGAATTTTACTCTACAAAGCAGTATCATGTTGATAATTTGGACGTTATTAGTTCCTAGATAAATTAATTCTTGAACTTGTTTTATTGAATTCTTATATCATTGTCATCACCTCATGTTTATATTATGTTGAAAGTCATCGTGGCTGTAAGTGCATAGATGGACTTGGTATTATTATGACCGAGGATTATTCGGTATAATCATGGTAGTAATATTACAAATGATGTGGTAAAAGTCCTCATTGGCCCGTAGTGCATTGATGGACAGTTGTTGGCATGATCATGACCATTGATGAATACACGAATATCCTTGGCCAGTAGTGCATGGATAATTTATGGTTGTGATATTAATGAATATCCTTGACCGTAGTGCATTGATGTAGATTTTATTCTCTACTTGACTCTTTTAATGGATTGCTTGTTCCGCTGCAGTTAAACTTGATGTTTGTTATATTTTATTAGTTTAACACTGTTGAAGGCTAACGATAATTTATTCTGCATTATCTTAGTCATAATATTTCTTACTGGGTTAGTTGAGCTCACCTTTTACTTTCATTATTCTTTTCAGGAAATGAGAACGTAGCAGGGACTAGTCGGGGAACGGAGTGACGGTCCAGAGGATAGCATTAGTAGTCCTTACTATTCTATGAAATAGTGTGATAATAAATGTAATGAGGACTCCATTGAGTTGTATATTGTCTAGATGAAAATATTTGTATTAAAACTCTCAGCATATGTTTAGTCGTATTCTACACGACTGTTGTATAATTAAGTTTGTATTTGAATTCTGTACCATGTATAATGCGACTCAAGATGGGTGATGTATACCTATTTTGGGGGCGTCACATACAGGTTATTCCAACAGAATACTAAAGAATGGAATAACAGAAGTTCTCTTTATGAATACAAAAGAAATAATACCCCTTACCTTAGAAGAAACTGGATACTGGAATAGTGAGGTAGCAGACTTCTCTTCTTCCTTCTCTCTATAGATTTTCTCCCTATAGCTTTTCTCTATAATTTCTCTCTCTAGAGTTTCAGTGAATTCATAAGAAATAATGAAGGAATGAGCTTCTATTTATAGGAGAATGGACTGAATAGTAACTAATTCATGAACGGTCCAGATTGATTTACTTTTAAATGGACGGTCTGAAAAATTAGCACATCTCCTCATGGAACAATATTGTACCCAAAAATGATTTGGACCGAAAAGAAATATATTTTTTGGGTGAATAGTACCCCTTGAATAGTAACTCGTGAATAGTACTCTGACATAAAAAGTGCCCCGAATACCCGATTGAACAATATAACCTCCAGACATCAATTAATATCAAAATAAATGTCGATTTCCACTAACACAAATAATATCAACACAATGGAACTATCAAATTCATCTATAATCAACACGAACTTATTCATCATTAATATTATAACTCACAATATTTAACAACTAGGTCATTCCCAGGAAATAGGGGGCTTTCCAATAATGATTTCTCCCTATTGGGGCGCAATTAGGTGACCAAACCTCTCCTTGACAGAATTCTAGACATTGTAAATATTGCAATTTAATAATATGAACAACTTTGTCGTCTCAATTATTGATTTAATAATATATCATATTATAAAGATGATACTGTGACAATAATCGAATCAATAATATGAGAGATATGATGCAACAATTACTGTAGCAATAATTGAATATAACTGAGTGACTTCTTACGTAAGCATCAATAACCAATACCGTGTGCTACTATGCAACCACACGTATTACTGTACTTTTAATACCGGGTAGTTCAATAGTTTTAACGGTAACACTCTCGCCGTTATTTTTATAAAATGATAATTCTGTCATTTTTTAACTACGACAATACTTCTGTTGTGGGTCCACCAATGATTGTGTCGTCGTACGAATATTCCCTGTTAAAACGAATATTCCCCGACCAATCGAATATTATATAACCACTTACTTACTTTGCAAAATTTGTAAATATTACCCACAACTAAAACATTATATCAAATCCACACCATAATATTAAAAAAAATATTTCGAGAAATTTAAATCTTTATTCATAAAATATGGGGTCTCACAATCTCTCCTACTTATGAAATTTTGCCCTCGAAATTTACGTACGTACCTGGTATGCCGAAGAGGTGAGGATACCTTGACTTCATTTCAGATTCTAACTCTTGAGGTATAACCTTTGAGTGTAGAATATGATCCTTCTTATCCAAGATTTTAACACGTATCTCCTCATACGTTAAATCTTCTGCTATCTCGTCTAGTTCTAATTTAATAATGTGGTTCGGGTCGTCCACATATTTACGTAACATCAATACGTGAAAAACGTTATGAACACGCGACATACTTAGTGGTAAAACGAGTCTATAGGCCACAGTTCCTACTCGATCGAGGATTTCAATGGGCCAATTAAATCGAGGGTTAAGATTTCCTCTCTTCATCGACTCTTGCTTCTAGAATAACACCCTCTTGAACCTTCTTCTTCACATTCATCAGATTCGGGTGTGTAGCTTGAGTGGCTTTGACTTTATCGATTAAAGTCGATTCTACTCGTATATTCGTTATCTTTACGTGGGTCCCTAGAGTCTTTAACTCTATCTCCATCTTTTGTAAGTCATACAAAATGGGCCTTTGCGTTGACAATATCGCACTCGTACCCGCATATGATCTTCTACTCAATGCGTCAGTTACTACGTTCGCTTTTCCAGGATGGTATTGGATGGTATGATTGTAATCTTCAACAGCTCGAGCCAACGTCTTTGGCGCATTATACGTTCGTTTTGGTTGAAGAAATATTTGAGGGTTTTAGAAATGGGTTTTGCACTGGGGTTAATACAAAATTTGATTTCACGCTCTAGGGTAGGTCAAGAAGTCTTCAGGGAATACGTCAGGAAATTTATTAACAATAGAAATATCATTCAAAACTGTGACTCTCATCCAAGACTTGGATAGCATATGTAATGAAGGTTTCTCCTAACGGAGCTTCAACAGATAAGTCAAAGTCTAACTTTTCCGGAGTCAAGTTTAAACGTTGAACGCATGCAAGAGAGATAAAAGAATGGGTAGAACCGATATCTAATAAGGTATAGACTTCGTAAAAATTTATAATTAACTAACCCGTGCTAACTTCGTTCAGTTTACTCGCTTTTTGAGAAGTCACGAAAAACGCTCTTCCTGAAACCACCGAATTTGTTTTGTCCGTATCCGCCTTTGGTGCCACTGTCCCAGCTGGACTTGACTTTGGTGCACGACAAAATTGAGCTAAATAACCTTTTCTTCTTGAAATTTCCACTTCTATTATCTTGGCCATGATTACCACCGAAGTGGTTACCATTCTTGGCATGATAATTTCCCCCACGATGGTTATCATTGTTCCGATGGCCGTTTCCACCGGTATGATTATTATCGTGTTGTTGGTCGTTACCTTTTGCTTGAGCTGAATCAACGCTCTCATGTGCTTCATTGCTTATCTCAGCATTTTCAGATGCTATTCTCAAACACTGTCACAAAACAAGGGTTAATTAACATATCACATATTATCCATATACTCTGACCGACCAATTAAATACCAAATAAACTTAGGTAGGTCATACTAGCGAAGGAATTCCCCGTCTCTCCCCTCCTAGTTCTTGTCTCACATCTCAGCCAGAGATCATATCCCTAAGCTTTGATACCAACTGTGACACCCCCAAAAATGGGTATACATCACCCATCTTGAGTCGCCAGATACATGGTACTGAATAAAAATATAAACTAATTATACAGCTGTCGTGTAAAATACGACAAAACATAAATTGAGAGTTTTAATAAGAATATTATCATCTAGACAATATCCACACTCAATGGAGTCCTCATTACATTTATTGTCATACTATTTAACAGAAAAGTGAGGACTACTAATGTTATCATCTGGACTGTCACTACGTTTCCCGACTCATCCCAGTTATATTCTCATTTCCTGAAGAGAACAGTGAAAGAAAGGGTGAGCTCAACTAGCCCAGTAAGAAATATTATGACTAAGATAATATATAATAAATTATCATTAGTCTTCAACAATGTTTAACTGATAAAATACAATAGACATCAAGTTTAACTGCAGCGGAACAAGCAATCCATTAGAAGAGTCAAGTAGAGCATGATATCTACTAACTTCTATGATTTAAAAATATTTTCATCAATTTTATCACGAGACTCGACAATAAATAAATACATCATCGAATCATCCTTGCACTACGGGCCAAGGATATTCATTAAATCATCAATGGTCATGACTATACCGAATAATCCACGATCATAATCATACCAAAAGCGTCCATCGATGCACTGTGCCACCCGAGAGGATTTTACCACATCATTCGTCACATTACGGTCATGATTATCTAGAATAATCCACGGTCATAATCACACCAAGTCCATCTATGCGCGTAAGCCAAATATGACTTTCATCACAATATAAGCATGAGAATGATGACAATGATATATTAATCAAACGAAAACAAGGATAAATATTAAAGACTTTAAATTTATCCAAATATTATCAATCACTTAATAAACTCATAATCTAATATTATTAATATTATAACAATATTTTAATCACTTCTTAAACTTATAAATAATTTATTTCAATTGTTTACAGTTTACCAAATAATGCATTTAATCATTCAAAAATGCCATACTTATAAGATTTCATCACCAATGATCAAATCCCTTATCAAAAATCTGCATATACCCTATATAGGATTCTCAAGCCATAAAATCCTATTTTCCAATTTTGTTACTTCACATAACATATGTAAAACCCCGACTTTTATAAAATAAAAGTCTAATTTAATTTATGATTATTATTCTATAATTGTAAAATGTTAAAATTGATAAATGGTCAAACGAATATTTAATCGGATAAATGACCAAATAATGAGGAAAGGAAATAATTTTTGAGGAGTATTCATGTGGGTGGCTATAGAGGACTTATAGAATGCTGAAATTATTGCTCACCTGTTTCCAAAAATTTTCCAAATTTCTCACCAACACCTTATTTAATTGGTTGGTTAAAAATTTGTGGGTATGAGGGGGGGCCTTGATGTTTGTTAATTATGTAATTAAGAAGCATTCTCAGCATATTTCTTACACTCCCTCCCGTATCAGTAATGGAAGAAAAGAGAGAGAGAGAGAGAGAAGAGGAGAAATAAGAAGAAGAAGAAGATAAATAAGAAGAAGAAAAAACGAAGATAAAGAAACCATCATTTTTATTTTCATCACCTTTTCTCATTCTCTCATGCTCTCTCCCATAGCCATGTTCAGAAGAAGAAAGAGAGAAGAGAGAGAGGAAAGAGAAATAAAGGAAGAAAGGAAGAAAGAAGAAGATGAAACCATGGAAGCATGAAGGTAGAATATGAACTCAAAAGGTAAAACCAATACTTTTCATCTCTTTAATTTTCCTAAGAGTTTGATTTGTTGAAGGTTGGGTTATAGGGGATCATGATGGATCCAAAGTATTAATGAAGTATACGATGATTTTATGTTTATTTCATTTCATAATAAAATTGAAGATCAAAAAGTTAGGCATACGTTTGAGGATGAACAAAAGTTATGTTGGGGACTTAAATCAAACTTGTAAAAGTGTTGATGGTTGATTTATGTGTAAACTCTGAGGAGGATGATCTATAGATTAAGAAGTTATGGAAATATTCTAATTTGAACGGACTAAAAATGATTTAAATCAAAGTAGTGGTGAAAGTTTTCGTAAAACATGTTAATCGATGAAAAACTTAGTCTTAGGGGACTTTGGAGCCAAATTTTGGAATAATTAATGAATCTGAAAAAATTATAAAATCATGGGGGTTTTGTAGAGCATGTTACAAATTTTCCATAGCCTCGAAAATGGACTAATTCCGATAACAGATGAAGAAGTTATGAAAATTTGAAGTATGTGTGTCAAAAGTTGCAAAAATCAAGAAATCGGAGTTAAGTGTCAAGGGTTGGGTGCCTAGGCGCTGGACTAGGCACTTAGAATCTGTTCTTGGGCGCCTAGGTGCTTGCCCAAGGCCAAATTTGGGCGCCTAGGCGCTGGTCAAGTGTTAAGCCAAAATCTGTTTGGACGTCCTTTAGTAAATTGAGCATAACGTTTTCATACGAACTCCGATTGAGGAAATTCAAGATGATCCGAAACGAAGACGAATAGACCTACAACCTTTGTTCTTTAAGTGTTTCAATTTGAGGTCGTTAGAAGGGGTAAACATGGTTATCGTTGGGACTATTGTGTTTTCGGAGGCAATCGGAGGACGTCGGGCATGCACGTATGCAACGTGTAATGTTTTCGACAATAAAGGATGTTGTTCTAAGTTGTAAAACATGAAAATTATTAAATATAATGATATTATGCGATAAATAAAGACAACTTAAATGAATAATGAATTATTAGTTGGTTTATATGTTATTCGAGATAAATATGATTTGATGTTGATCCGTTTATAAGTAAGGTATTGATTTGATTCTCACGTAAGAAGTCACTCGGTATTTATTTCAATAATTGCCACAGTAGTTATTACACAATGACTAATATTATTTGATATGATATATATAATTAAACCAGTTGGCAGTATTGAGAGTCTATGTTAATAATTGTGAATAATGATTCAAAGATTGAAAGGTTGTTGATTAAAGATAAGTATGATATACAGATGTTTGTTCAATTATTTTCTTTTTACAAAAGTAAGTTTGGCAGGACTTGCCGACACTCTACTTTTTCTAAAGTAGTATGGACCACAACTCTATTATTGAACAAATATTGTTAAAACATGTACAAGTTGGTTTAATTTTCTCTGTGGGACCATAAATTCTACTACCAGTATTATATACCCCATTTGGTTATTTTGTCAAAGCAGGTGTGCCAGTTGTTTACCAAATTTTTAGTATAAATAGGTTGCTCGGTTGAGTAACTAAACACACACCATCACTACACTAAAAATATAGAATTCTTTTACTTCAATATTGTGAGCATATTATTGTGAGTATTTCTATTGAGTGTAATGTTACTCCAAGTGTAGATAAGGAATGCAAGCATTGTTTAAGTAAATCAATTTCACAGAAATCAGAATCAAGTCACATGCTAAGGTAATGGATATCATTATTGTGGTAAGGGGGTATCATTTTTATGGTAAAAAGAATATCATTTTCTTTCATACTCCATATTATGGTAAGATATTATTATTCGTTTATTCAGTTTATCATTAAATGGTGAAAAGTTCTGAAAGGATTAGAATATCCTTAATAGTTTGTGATTCATCTATTATTATGTTATCAATTTGGATTCTAGATAATTAAGTTGAAAATTACTAAGATCTATGTTATCTTATTTTTTTCTGATGATTTGTGTTTATTCATTATATATATCATTGTCATCATTCTCATGCTTATATTGTCATGAAAGTCATCTTTGGCACGTAGTGCATAGATGGATTTGGTATGATTGTGACCAGGGATTATTCGGTATAATCATGACCGTAATGTTACAAATGATGTGGTGAAAGTCATCTTTGGCACGTAGTGCATAGATGGACTTGGTATGATTATGACCAGAGATTATTCGGTATAATCATGACCGTAATGTTACAAATGATGTGGTGAAAGTCATCTTTGGCCCGTAGTGCATAGATGGACTTGGTATGATTATGACCAGGGAATTTCGGTTTAATCATGACCGTAATTGAAAACATGAATATCCTTGGCCCATAGTGCATGGATAATTCGTGGTCGTGATACTATTAAGTTGAGTCTCAGCATTATTGATTTTACAGTTGTATATCTTTGGCATGTAGTGCAAAGATGGACTGTTGGTTGTTGATTTTACAGTTGTATATCTTTGGCATGTAGTGCAAAGATGGGTATTGGTTATTGATTTTACTGAGTTGTATATCTTTGGCATGTAGTGCAAAGTTGAATTTGTTGATTTACTTGATTATAAATATGAATTGTGATTTAATTATAATCTGTGGTGGTTTAGGTGAAGACAGGTGATGAGAGTTCTCTTTGTCTTGGGTATAACAAAGAACTGTTGACGAGTATTACATGAAAGAAATATTAACGATGGACTTTTAATCTAGAGGAGATAGTAGACATTATGTTCTACTTGACTATTCTAATGGATTGTTGATTCCGCTGCTATTATGGTTGAAAACTTTTATCTTCTACCATATGTTTTAAATATCTGAATTCTTTTGATAATTTAATTATTTTAAGTCATGATATTCTTTACTGGGCTATTTGTGCTCACCCTTTTACTTCACCACCCCTTTCAGGTAATAAAGGTGTAGCAAGGACTAGCAGAGAGAATATGGGTATAAAGTGGTGATACGAATTAGTCACAAGCCTAATCAAATTATGAAATGGTGTGGCATAATAATTGTACTGAGAACTTAAAATGTATGTGACATGTTTTATACACCATTTGATATTTAATTTTGGTGAACAACAATAGGGTGAGGCGAATCAGAATATGGAAGCGTCAAAGGTGCATTCCATTAGAATGAGGAGAACAGAAATCTTCTCGTGTTCCTTCGGGGACTTGATATAATTGTTGATGTACTTTATATGGCATTGTAATAATTTAAATATGAATATTGTCGTATTACATACGTAACAATATTTGTATTGAAACTCACAGTATATGAGTCGTCGTATTTTGCACGATAGTTGTATAAATGGAGTTGTCAGTAGTGTATTTTCTGGCGACCCAAGATGGGTGATGTATACCTATTTTGGGGGCGTCACAACATATTTAACTCATTTACTCATAACTAGATTATTTTCATGAAAAATACCAAATCTGTCCAAAAAATATTTCTTTTCTGGGATTTAGCAGAAGATAGTCCCATATTGAACATATATTTTTCTCGGAATTTTTAAAATTTATTTACTATTTTTCAAAAATCAATTTCTAATTAATTCCTTAAGAAATTAGCTACCTCATGTTTAACTCCAGAAATTCCCAAATCTTGGAAGGATCTTACACATGTTAACGTGAGCTTCCAGTTTAAATTTTATGGTCATCGGAGTTATAGAACTCCGGTTATAGCGTTTTTCGTCGGAAAAACCTAAATATTGAAATAGTCATAACTTGCTCATTTTAAGTCTGAATGAGCTCATTTTTGGACAGGAGGTACTTTATACCATATATGTCCATGTCCCAAAAGTCCGGAATTGTTATCACAAATTAAGTGGCCGAAAATGCACTTTTAAATTTCTGGGCAGTAGCTTTTTGGTATTTTGCAGTTTTTGACTCCTTTTCTAAAATCAGTCCACACGAAAATCTACAACACCTTTTCCAGTGATTCCACTAGGATAAGTTAGAAAACTCATAGATCTAACTCTAGAACTTGACCACACTCAAAAATTCGATATATAATAGGAGATATGGTCAATTAAATTTCATGTTCCATTTTCACCAAAATCTAATTTTCAACCCTTTGTGATTTCTAAGAAGCTTTCATGTTTTCACATGATAACCAACATAACTCATTATATCACTTACTAATACTACATATACCCATGATTTTCATCAGTCCAGTGCTTTTATTATGACTTTCATCAAAATCAACAGTCCAATGCTTATATTATGACTTTCGAAATTTTTGAGGAATTAGAAAAAATTAAAGCGCAAAATGGATTTTCACCCACCATGAGGTAATCCACATAAACAGATCATTACCACAACTTAATAAGGAATGAAATACAAAGGATCATTCACCATGCATGTGATAATCCAGATAGATAGGTTATTCTAATAGAATAATAAAGAATGGAATAATGGAAGGATTCACCATGCGTGCGATAGACTGCACAGACAGGTTATTCCCAACAGAATAATAAAGAATGGAACCAAGTCATGCGTAAATGCACGAACAAGATATTCTATGTAATAATAAAGAAACGAGAATCGGTCGAGCAAAATTATCGCAAGCGGATATTCCAATGAGAATAATAAAAATGGAATAACAATGAAATCACCATACATGCGATAGATCGCATGCAGACGGGTTATTCCAATGAATAATAATTAATGGAACCGGTCGGTGTAATACGACCGGCAGGATATTCCAACGAATAATAAAGAAGCGGAACCGGTCAAAGAAATTTGCAAGCTGAATATTCCAACAAAGATAATAAAGAATGGAATAACAACGAAATCACCATACATGCGATAAACCGCAGACGAGTTATTCCAACGGTATAATAATTAATGGAACTGTGTCAAAGCGTAAACATATGCAAGCGAGGATATTCCAAATGAATGATAAAGAATGGAATAACAGAAGAATTTCACCATGTATGCGGTACTTCTCATAGACAGGTTATTCCAACATAATAATAAAGAATGGAATAACAGAAGAATTTCACCAAGTATAGGGGAGTCCGCGTATACAGGTTATTCCAACAGAATAACAAAGAATAGAATTACAGAAGTTCTCTTCATGAATACGAAAGAAATAATACCCCTTACCTTAGAAGAAACTGGATACTGGAATAGTGAGGTAACAGACTTGTCTTCTCTTTTCTCTCTATAGATTTTCTCTCTATAGCTTTTCTCTATAGTTTCTCTCTATAATTTCTCTCTCTAGAGTTTCAGTGAATTCGTAAGAAATAATGAAGGAATGAGCTTCTATTTATAGGAGAATGGACTGAATAGTAACTAATTCATGAACGGTCCAGATTGATTTACTTTTAAACGGACAGTCTAAAAAATTAGCACATCTCCTCATGGAACAATATTGTACCGAAAAATGATTTGGACCGAAAAGAAATATATTTTTCGGGTGAATAGTAACTCGTGAATAGTACCCTGACTTGAAAAGTGCCCCGAATACCCGATTGAACAATATAACCTCCAGACATCAATTATTATCGAAATAAATGTCGATTTCCACTAACACAAATAATTTCAACACAATGGAACTATCAAATTCATCTATAATCAACACGAACTTATTCATCATTAATATTATAACTCACAATATTTAACAACCATGTCATTCCTGTGAAGAGGGGCTTTCAATAAGAATTTCCCTATTATTACGCTTGAATTAGGTGACCAAACCTCTCCTTGACAAAACTTCTAGACATTGTAAATATTGTAATTTAATAATATGAACAACTTTGTCGTTTCACCTATTGATTTAATAATATATCATATTATGCAGATGATACTGTGACAATAATTGAATCAATAATATGAGAGATATGATGCAGTGATTATTGTAGCAATAATTGAGTATAACTGAGTGACTTCTTACATAAGCATCAATAACCAATACCGTGTGCTACTATACAACCACGCCAGACATTACTACTTTTTTACTCTTGGGTAGTTCAAAAGTTTTAACAGTAACACTCTCTCGTAGTTATTTTTATAAAATGATAATTTCATTATTTTCTAACTACGACAATACTTCCGTTGTGGGGTCCACCAATGATTGTGTCGTGCATTTAATATTCCGATTAAAACGAATATTCCCAGACCAATCGAATATTATATAACCACTTGCTTACTTTGCAAAATTTGTAAATATTATCCACAACTATAACATTATATCAAATCCACACCATAAAATTAAAAAAAAATATTTCGAGAAATTTAAATCTTTATTCATAAAATTTAAACCTAAGTCATGTTCTTCTATCTTTCTTTTCCCCTTTTTGCTCGGAGCTGCACACGATGTGTTGCTTGTGGCTCCCATCTGATCAATTTGGATTTTAAGCTTATCTTGTTCTTCCATTATTTTTATTAACGCCTGACGTAGTTGACTATTTAACAGCTTTTCTATTTCCCACAGCTTTTCCAGAGAAGAAACCTTGTTCCTCAGATCCTGTACCTCTGTTGATGCTTGTTCAGCTTCAACTTTAGTGTCCGAATCACTATCTGTCAGCTCCACCATCTCCGGATCTGGTGCTATGTTTTCTAAAATAACCACTTCGTCTGAGTTGTTTTCATTGTGAGCCTCTATTTCATCTATTGGCTTCGATATTAGCTCGGGGGTATGGATTTGATCCTTCTTCATGCTATAAGCATATTGTTAGTTCCCAATAGGCATAATAGATCTAGAAGAAGGGGGGGTTGAATAGATCCTTAGAATTTCAAAATTCTTTTCTCTTTTAATTTGAATTTCTCATGAATTAGCATATGACAAACATAAGAATCTTTTCAAGCACAGCGGAATAAGTAAAAGATCCCCTTCATTGATATATTCATAATCATACGTACATTGTTCATAGAGTTAGTTCAGTGGTAAGTGGTTAAGACATACATAGCAGTTATAGCAGTTAATATACATAATATAAATGATATAAAGTAAAAGACACAAGGGGTTTTAAGTGGTTCAGAGACTCAAGCTCCTAATCCACTCTTCTGCTTTCAACTAGCAGGAATTCCACTAAGGATGGGCATCACCCTGAATCACTAAGATTCCTTCAAGGCCAGCAGCCTTGGGACTTCAGTTCATTAAGAACTCTTCAAGGCCAGTAGCCTTGAAACTTCTCTAGTTCCCTAGGAACTCTTCAAGCCTAGTAGGCTTGGAACTTCATTTAGTCCCTCTAGACAAGGACCCCTCAGGCCCTGGCTTCTTATTGTTGTAGTTGTTGCTGTTGTTGGTGTTGAGCTGCTAAGATGTCATTAATCTCTGAACATCTCTTGTACTTAGCAACTTGATGTGATCCTCTTTGCAATCTGCTTTGAGTCTGGACCACATCTTCTTTGGTGTAGCTGATCTTTACTCTTTTCAGCTCATCTTCATCTGATGTCAGCTGTGCACCATCACCATCTGGATATGCTAAGTCTCTGTGCTTTTAGTAGTATTCGTCTGGCACTTAGCAATCCCTGAACCCTTCTTGAATGTTTTGCAGACATGGTTTTGCACTTGTTCAGTTTCAGCTTTAGGTTTATGGTGATTCGTAGAGTGGCTCTCCTGATCTTCTTTGTGCTCTGCCACTTTTCTGAATGCTATCTCTTTGGCCTTCCCGGCTCTCAACTTGGCTGCCATCTTTAGTGGCATTCTCATCTTTGTTGAGTGAAGCTTTGATCTGTTTGAGTTCTTCTTCAAAGCTGCTTCATTTCCACCTTGGTAGTCTCACTGTCACTGAGACTTGTTCTATTGATCTTTGGTAGAACTCGTAGAGTCAACTATAGCATTCACCAATAACTCAATGATTCTCCAACTTGGCAATCATCAGCAACTCTTGATCTTTGAAGCTCTGTTGATTTATACTGCTTCCCAATCTTCCCATTAGAATGTAGCCATTGAAAACTATTCAAATTGCTTCACAGATCTTGAGTTATTTGGTGTAGACTGCAGATGTGATATGACATCATTTTCTGACTCTCTGACACTGCAGTCTACTGTTTCACCTACCCCATCAGAGATGTCACTTTCATATCTCGGGCAGGTTGGTGACTTTATTTCCCCCTTCTTATTTGTTGATCAGAGGTTGTCCTTTTGCATCGATTCTCTCAATAAGCTCTACTCGAATATCAATCTTCAGATTGAGTCATTGCCAATGCCTCAATCTTCAGTTGTTCGAGCTCTACGATTCTGATGCATAACTCCCTGGACTAGATCGTAGTGTCTTGTTGAATGTTGCTTCTTGACTTGTAGAATCAACACTACGATCTTTGAAGAGTGTTCTTTTGATCTTCAATGTGGAAAACTTCTTCCTTCTCTTGTGCAGTGCTTCATTACTTCTGTTTGCTTTGACCGTTCTTAGATTCTGATGGCTTGACTAATTGCTCTGGCCCCTTTTGAATAACAAGACACTTCAAATTTGTGGCGTGTCCAGCTCGCTTTCTCCTTGTGATATCCCGTTCACTTATCATCAATGGACTGACCCAATGCTTAATAACTTTAGCCTTGTTATTCAGAGGCTGACCAGTATCTTTGTGTATACTCCATCAGTTTCTTCTTTGTTTGGCAAACACTACGATCTTGATCATTTTCAAGATCATTATCTTTATCTCCTGCGATTCGCCATCTTGAACTTGCTTGACTTTCCTTAGTCGCCATGAAGTCTTCTTCGATCTCCTTGTGAAAGACTTCATCTCTAATGGCGTCACAACTCAATCTTGATGCTGGTTGGGTTGGTGCTTAGATCTTCTGTTAGCTTGTATGCCATTCGTTGAGTGCCCTCGGATTTCCTTAGTGAGATGTATCTTTGCATTACCAACCAAAGGCTTCATTCTTTTGGATATTCTGGGAGTGCTCATTCATTGATAATCGTTATTGCTCTACGATTCTGCCTTGGCATTGTGAGCACATCTGCTGAGGTCTTAGTTCTGCACTCTACGATTCAACTTTGGTTGTGCAGACACTACGACTCCGAGATCAGATCTTGACACTACGATTTCTGTTGTTGTGCTTGTTGTCTTCATTTGATCTTGCTCGACTACAATCTCTGCCTTTGATGCGATTAGTAGACTCCACGACTCTGAGTGTAGTCTACGATTCTTGACTTGGCTTCGGCAGATGCTCAGTCGACTCGTAGGCAGGCTATCTCTATGATTCTGAACATGACTTCCTCAGCAGACTATGGCCTTGAGGAAGTTCTTCTCGACACACTACGATCCTTCCTCGTCTCTCCTGGAAGTCTTCGAACTACGAGATCTACTATCTTGCAGACTACAATTCTGCCTCGATAACTCTCGAGTTTTCCTTGACTCTCCTGGCAGACTACAATTTTTGGTGCAGTGCTCGACGATCAGACAAACCTATCTATTAAATTATAAGATCAACCTAACATGCTTGATCTTTCTATATTTATAGTCCTTGTACATCATTTTTTTTAAGGACTTTACAAAGCTGTTTTGCTTATGTAGGATCAACCTAACATATTTGATCAATTCATTCTAAGTCCTTGTACATATGTTTCTATAATCTATCAGAGGACTTTACAGTTTTTCTCAATGCAAGCATACTTGTATATTCATTCATGTATATATATATATATCATAATCAAATCATATGTAAATAGGAATATCATTCACATGCTTATTCCTTACAATCTCCCCCTATTTGATTATGACAAAAATAATAAGTGCATATGCATGTTGTGAATGAATCTTATATACAGTGAGCTGCTGTATTTCTAAAATAGATAATCATGAATGCCATTTAATAATAATATGGAATTTAATACACTGACATTTTACATCCTAGATTCAGAACATACCTAACTAGTTAGAGATGTACCTCATTAGCTCCATGTATGATTCCAGGATGGCTGTATTGATCAGCTACTCATCTATTTGATTTGTTTGCTCCTCCTTCTCCTCTTCTTCTAGCTCCCCCTCAGATGATGAATCATCTTCTTTTTCTGAACCATCTTCTTTTTCTGCTTTCTTCTTCTTTGTCTTCCTTTCTTGTTTGTCCCTGCTCTCCTTGCCTTTTCTTGAATGCCTCTTACTTTGCCTTTTTCTACGCCTCTTTTTCTCCCCCTTTTTGTCATTAATCACTTGGGAGAGTTGTTTCATGTTGGACATAAGCTGCTCCATTAAGTAAGAGGAGTTACCAACTTCATTCTCGAGTTCTTGTTGACTTAACTCAAGTTGCATAGAGAGAGATTGATTAATGTTGTCAATCTTGTCAGAGAGGACTTGGAGTTTCTCTTCATTTGTCTTTTGTGCTCGTAGAGCCTCAGCCTTCTGATCATGTATGGCCTTCAGATAGATGTGATCTATCTCTTTGATTTTGAGAGATACATCAGCCATGGTGGCTTGGATTCTATCTTGAATTTAGTGATCTTTTATTTCTGTCAACCTCGTTGACTCTTCAGTAATTAGAAATATTTTCTCAACCAGCTCGGCAGAATTTCTCAACTGCTCCTACTCCATGGGATTTTGGTCATCTGGTCTGGCAACTTCTTGTTGAGCACTAGCTTGGACTCTACGATTTTCATCCTTGGATAGATTTTGGAAAGTGTTGACAATCTGAGAAATCGTTGAGTGACAAATGATATTAGAAGATAAAGGGATGTTGGATATCTGAGCTTGAGCAGATGGAGACTTCTCAATTTGGATTTGAACATCATTAATGGTAGAGTAATCAGACTCTACGATTATCCCTTTTGTCATAGTCCTTCTACCTTCAGTGTCCACTCTATGGTCGTAGGGAATATAGTGATTTCCAGCTTGTCTGTAGATCTTGTAGTGAGGCTTGACATTGATCATCATGGTTGCAAACTTCTTTATTCTGGGAAAGTTTTGTGACACCAGCTCTAGATTTGGAAACTGAGAATAACACCAGCTGAAGTAACTCTCATCTCCCTCACTGTGTGCTTTCAGCCACGGCATCCATGGAAAGAACCATCTCGGCAGAGAATCTTCAAAATTGTACAAAATAGTTGTGCAGTCTAACTCCATATTTTTCCAGTTGTGAAGCACTTCATCTGTGGTCATTCTTACGACTCGAAGTTGTTCATTTCCATGGGTTGTCCATCTTGTTGTTGGTTCGGCGGGTGCTTCATCAAGGACTTCTACTACTATTCTTCTGTTGATCCTGGCCGGAGAGATGACAGGAGGATCTTCTAGTTCTTCTGATTCCTGATGTGCAGAATCAGAATCTTTCTCTACTTCTTCTCATTTTGAGCCCGAATCTTGTTGGCTCCTTTCCTCAGATTCATTCATGAATTCTTCTTGCTGAATTTCATTTTCAGAACCTTCTTCAAAGAAATCTTCTTTGGATTCATCTTCTTCATTGCTAGTCCCATCTTCAGCATCCTCTTCCTCTTCAGATTTATCATCACTTAATTCAATGACAGTATTAGAGTGATCACTTCTCGTTTTGGAGGTAAATTGAGCTATCAGTCTGTGGCTCCTCCTTCTTCTTGGAGGTTTAGCTATAGGAGAGTCAGACTCCTCTTCTTTATCAGACTCTGAAGCTTTTGCATCATCGCATGAGACTTTCTTGTCGCTCAAAGAATAGTGGGGCATTTCCTTCTTCATCGTAACCAAAGATCATTTGATCCATCGTCAGAAATTTGGTTGGAGCATTTGCATTTGGAGATGCAGTTGGGTCAACTTGTATCTTAACTTTATCATCAGAGTGAATGCTCTGGGGGCTTGTGCATTCTTTTTCATCAGCAGATGCTACATTTTCTTCCATTAATCCAGCTTCACCTTCACTGCTGGATTTGGTCTGTGGGGGCTCAGCCTTGGGATTATCAATTGCCTTCTCTTCTTCTGACTTACTTCTTTTTCTTCGTTAGACGTACTTTCTTGGTAAGTTGAGACTGGACTATTTACCATCTTAGCTTTCTTGCTAAATGGCCCTTGAAGTAATCTGTTACTTCTCCTCTTAGTGGTCTCTGCAGTTGAGACCTTTTCATCTTCAACCTTGTCTTCTGATAGACTTCTTGGAGGAGCCCCAGTTTTCCTCATACCTTTGGATTTCTGTCTAGCTAGTTTGGTTGCTGCTGGTGCAGGGTCATAGGACTCAGAGCTTTCTACCTCTTTTGCCTTCCTCTTCTTTGTAGAAGCCTTGCTACAGCTCCTAGTTGTCAGCCTTCTGTTCTCCTTTGGGTTTTTCTTCCAATTCATAAACAATTGTGGAGACATTACTTTGTGAACATTTAGAGGTTCTCCCTCATCATCCTTGATTTTGTTTCCCAATTTCTTCTTCAGCACAATGCTCAGTAGTCTTCCATGAAACACTTTTGTAAGTGGTTTTTCTGTAGACTTCTTCAATTTAGCCTTTTCTACCCATTTGGATATTTGATCAAGTAGGATGACTCCAAAGTTAATTCGTTTCTTCAAGACAATAGCAGACATGATCTTTAACTGTTGATCAAGCACCGTGTCGTGTGCAATGTCCTTGCATAGTATGCATTTGCCTACTATTTTAGCAAGGAACTCGAATTCCTCTGGAAATTCCTTCTTCTTCATATCTTTCAGACTAGGGTTTCTTTGATACCACATTAGACTCTTGCCTTCTCCAATGTCGACTTTATCCAGGTTTATCAGACCTTGATTGGGAAACCCTAAACATTGATTGATGTCTGATGCTCTTATCTTCAGACTAGATCCTTTCACCTTAGTAGTCAGAAGTCCAGAGTTCGTTGAAGCATCTGAATAGAACTGCTTCACTAGCTCTGTATAAACTGGAGTGTTGGCCTCCAGGAACTCAGTGAATCCATCTTCCTTTACGAGTTCAAGTATGTCCTTGAACTTTGTCTATGTTCTTCAAACTTTGTAAAGCCGAGTTGAATGCCCGTTACAACTTTCTATTCTGCCATTTGAGGAGTTCAAGGTATATTATATGTGGTTCGAAGATATTTAGCTGAATGTGATTTGGGTTCTGGAAGTTTGATTGGCTTGGCTTTGAAGAGGATTCTAGGGTTCGAGAACGAGAGGGAGAAAGAGGTTTAATGAGTTTTGGTAACTGTTTGCAAATTTTGAATTTGTCTTTATGGCAGTTTCTTCTTACACTGCATACGTTATGACGTGTCAACTAGCCATTGGTTGCACGATGCCAAGTAACGAGCTGTAACTCCCCATTAACTTTTCAGTTAGATGTCTCTCTTAGAAGAGTAGACGTTTGATTGACGTGGATTGACCGTTGACCTTTCTGGTTCGTAGAATAGCATGACAGAGAAGCTATGAACTCTACGATTTCCTTTGTTGACTCAACAATCAACTTTTGAGAGATGATGCAGTGGATGGTTTTGACATTAATCCTCATCTTGTAACTGCTGAGTTTGATCACCAATGTACCCCGAACCAGTTTGGACACTTAAGTTCTAATGTGCGTTTGCACGATGTCTTTCCAAACTGTATTTGAACTATTCTCCTCATACTTCAGAATGGTAGAGCAGTTGTCTCGTTCTTCTAAGCTCTTTATAAGATAGAGTATCTTCGGGTAAGTCTGCTACCATCGAGTCTGCTTCTACAATCGTTGACTGACTTGGTCCTTGAGATGAACTAGACTAAGAAATCCTTTTGGGTTAAGGTAGCTCAGGAAGGGCCAATCTCTTAGAGTGAGCTAAGGATCAGGTTTGTCCCTGAGGCACTTTCCAGATGAAGTACTTTTTAGAAGTGATTTGATGTAATTGTGGTGTTCACCTGCTCTTACACTACGATCAGATGTTTGATCGTAGCCACTTCACGATTTCGAGTTGGATGGCTGAAAGGTTATCAGTAGTACGTTTTAAGACGTTCCTACTTATTATTGATCTTTATTTGGTTCATCAGCCATAAAGTTTTGGGACTCTGTAACTGGTACACTGTTTCATAGTATATTTGTAATGGTCTAGAGCTTTTGTACTGTTGGTAGATTACTGCTCCCCCATAGTTGATACTGTCTTCTTAGAGAGACATAAGTTTTTCTTCTTCATGTGTAGCAGAAGGCAGTCATGCATATCTCATTCTGGCTGAAGTCATTAAATCTTCTTGTATCATAGAGATGGGTGTTTTCAGGGTTGATCATTCTACGATCCTTTGATAGCACTACGAACGTAGTCTTTCTTGTCAGTTTGTGTTTGCTGAGTTCTACTCCCATCATTAGTTCCTTATGTTTAATGCTCGATGATCCTCTGTAGTTATATTCCTTGAGGATTCTTCTCTCATGACATGCTTTGCATGATTGAACATATAAGACCCTTTTCTTCTTTGGTTGAATGGCCTGCTTCCACATAAAAGATCAGCAGCCTGTGTGCTTCATTTTGATTAGCTCAGCAGGTCTTCAAGGATAGGCTTTGACATATAGGAATTTTATCAGAATCATGTCTCGAAAGCGATCTTAAGCCTTCTCGCATTGATCGAATCTTTCTTCGATTTGAAGTCTTCGCTTCAAAGATTCCTTAGTGTGACCAGTAAGACCAAGTAGCTGTAGGTTATAAATTTCTATTTTTGGTACCCATGGTTAAATGGGTCCTACTTGGTTAGTCTTCTAAACCCCTGTTCCTCATCTATCTAGATAATTATCATATTGATCACCAACAGTCATATTCATGCACGTAACTCATTTAAATAATACATTTTGATATGCATGAAGGTGAGTGTGTGTAATATAAAAAAACATTTTCTTTGATGGTTTCATCATTTGCTAAATTATGTTCACAGGGCTTAAATATTCACAGAGCGAGAATCAACTCTACGATTTATTAGTATCTGGATGATTCATGGAGGTGATCAGTTTCTATGAATCTTCAAGATACTTTTGCAGAACTGATCATACTCTATGTGTTATCAAACACTTAAAACATAGGTTGTACATGAATACTAACCCATCAGCAAAGATTACTTCACCTAAGATTGATTTAACTTGTGATGCTCTCATGACCTATTTCAGATTCCCTTCATGATGTCATCTTCAACCTAAAACTTGGATGGAGAGAAAGTTTATAGGCATTTGAGTTTCCACCCTCAGTGTACTTTCTTTCTTCACCTTTTTAGGTAGATTATGATTTCTTGAAAGAATACTGTTATAGTTCATAAGGAGGTGCAACATGATGTACACAGTTATACTAGAGAGGAACCGTACCTTTCTACTGTTAGTTCCTTAACAGTCATAAAAAAAACTTTTGACATACTGAGATTAGGCATTGATGTGCATAGTTTCTCATTTACTCCTGACAACTTATTGCTCCAGTTGACCTTCAATCAATCAGTCGTGGTCTTGAGGATTCAAGCTAAGAGAATCTCAACATCTTCAGTTCTTCGACATCCTTGAGTTCACAAGGTTTACATCCAGCTGTTGGTTGGCCCGACACATATTTGAGAAGTTTTTTTTCTTCTCTAGATAAGCATTTCTTAGCATGTATGGCCTTTTCATCTTTTCAGGCTGGTGGATGTTTGACTCTTTTCTGTTGATGTCTCTTGAGCCTTCTAGCCTGGTTTTTAGATTACAAGATTGACCGGGAGAAAGAGTTGGTCTTGTTGATATGGTAATCAAGAACATGGACCAATCTGAGTAGCTTGAGGTGTATATACACATTTGCCTGTACACAATATTTCCAACGTGTGATGTGACAACCCCAAAATAGGTCCATTCCATCCAACCCATTCTGAGTCGCCAAATACATGGAACAGAAAACAACTATAACTTTATTACAATAATTGTCATGCAAAATACAACAACACATATGCTGTGAGTTTGGATACAAATATATACCAACTGTGACTCATGTCCCAACCGTGGACATCACCTCACAATGACACCTTATATAAAGGTATAGTCAAAAACTGTTTTAGAAATTAGAATATTTGGGAAGTGCTCAAGGAAACCTTCGTACATGGGAGGCCATGCGTCTAGGTTATGATAAAAATCATATGACCACAGAATTATCCTTGGTTGACCCAATAGACCTCAAAGAAAAATGAGAAGATTACTATCATATTCTTCCCAATGGTGAGTCTTTTTTGACATATCATTATCTCCACTGTCTCTAATCATGAATTATACTCCAAACAAACACCAAGATTATATAGGTAGTGCTCATAAATATACTCAGCAAGTGGATGAGCACAACCCTGTCTTATGATGACACGAGGTTGTATGTCATTAGACATCTTCTATGATAGTGGCAAAACACCCTTCCAACGTTGGGTTCGGCTCTCACCCTATTTGATTCAACAAATATAACTACTAAATGATGTATACAACACTTTTTTCTACACCGCTTAGGAGAACTCCTCCTGACTAGAGACCACTGGATTCTATTTCTCCGCTATTCCCTCTTCAACCCACCCGCCTACACTCTTATTACCTCGGAAAGGAATTGTGAAGCAAAAGGGTGAGCAACAACTAGCCCAAGAAAGAATATCATGACTAAAGATAATTAAATTATCAATAGCCTTCATCAGTAATAAATCAGAGATTTAGAACATATGCTAGATGATAAAACTTTTCAACCATAGTTGCAGCGGAACGAGCAATCCATTAGAATAGTCAAATAGACCATAAAATCTATTATCTTCTCCATGTTAAAAGTCCACCAATAATGTTTTATCCCTGTAACATCAATCAACAATTCCTGTCCACAATCACGTGTATAACTCATAATCGTAATTGTAGTTCTAAATTCCTTTTCTCATCCAGGAAAAAGATAATTTTCATCACCTGAAACATCAAAGATCATGGTTATACCAAATCACAGTTCATGTTCATAATCATACTAATAAATTCATCTTTGCACTACGGCCCAAAGATATTCATCAACAAGTCATCTTTGCACTACAGGCCAAAGATATTCAACAACAGGTCATCTTTGCATTACGAGCCAAAGATATTCATCAACAACTCATCTTTGCACTACATGCCAAAGATATTCAACAACAAGTCATCTTTGCATTACGAGCCAAAGATATTCATCAATAATTCATCTTTGCACTACGGGCCAAAGTTATTCATCAATAATTCATCTTTGCACTACAGGCTAAAGATATTCATTATCATTTCATCTTTGCACTACAGGCAAAAGATATTCAACAACAGGTCATCTTTACATTATGAGCCAAAGATATTCATCAACAACTCATCTTTGCACTACAGGCCAAAGATATTCAACAACAAGTCATCTTTGCATTACAAGCCAAAGATATTCATCAATAATTCATCTTTGCACTACGGGCCAAAGATATTCATCAATACTTCATCTTTGCACTACAGGCTAAAGATATTCATTATCATTTCATCTTTGCACTACAGGCCAAAGATATTCAACAACAAGTCATCTTTGCATTACGAGCCAAAGATATTCATCAATAATTCATCTTTGCACTACGGGCCAAAGATATTCATCAATAATTCATCTTTGTACTACAGGCTAAAGATATTCATTATCATTTCATCTTTGCACTACTGGCAAAAGATATTCAACAACAGGTAATCTTTGCACTACAGGCCAAAGATATTCAACAACAGGTCATCTTTGCATTACGAGCCAAAGATATTCATCAACAACTCATCTTTGCACTACATGCCAAAGATATTCAACAACAAGTCATCTTTGCATTACGAGCCAAAGATATTCATCAATAATTCATCTTCGCACTACGGGCCAAAGATATTCATCAATAATTCATCTTTGTACTACAGGCTAAAGATATTCATTATCATTTCATCTTTGCACCTTCTGGCAAAAGATATTCAACAACGGTAATCTTTGCACCACAGCCAAAGATATTCAACAACAGTCATCTTTTGCACTACAAAGCCAAAGATATTCAACAACAAGTCATCTTTGCACTACGGGCCAAAGATATTCATATCTCAACGAAATATATAATCATTTCAGAATTTATATAAATAATAATTATAACCATGTTGATCAATTCACCTTTGCACTTAAGCTAAAGATATTCAATTATAAATTCAATGGTCATGATCATACCAGTCACAATTCAACTTTTCACTACTGGCCAAAGAGAACCCTAGTCATGATCATACCAATAATCTATCCATCTTTACACTCAAGTGAAACAGAATTTCAACATCAGGGTTATAAAAATATTATATATGATAATAAAAATAAAATGATCAACAACTGCATTTAATTTCAAGAGCAATATTCATAAATCAACGATAATTTGGTCAGAAAAAGAAACCAATTTTTGTCATGAATAGTACCCGTGAATAGTAACTCGTGAATAGTAACTCATGAATACTAACTCATGAATAGTAACTCGTGAATAGTAACTCGTATTCGTACATAGTACCGTATACGTAAATAATGTCATATACATAAATAGTGCCATATACATGAATAGTGCCGTATATGTGAATAGTGTCGTATACGTGAATAGTACAGTATACGTGAATAGTAACCCCGACACAAAAAGTTCCAAATTTGATAAAAAGTTCATACCAACACTTCGGTATAATGATATTGAAGAAAATATCATTTTAAGAAGAATATAACACCCCTTACTATCCCTTACCTCAAAAGAGTAGTACTTCTGACTGGATATCGGATATGACGCTGAAGGAAACTTGCACTGATGAATAGCAACTCACCAAGTATCTAAATACTCACAAAATACACTCGATAATATAGAGAGAAAAAGAGAGAAAGCTTATGTTTCTGGTGTGATTTTCAATTCTAACTTAGCTCTCTATTTATAGGAAAATGTTAGAACGCCAAAGCAGACTTGACCTGCAATCTTATGGTTTTACCTGCTACTATTCCACCCACTAAAAATCAGCCATCTTCCCCAACAACAAAAAGTGGGGCCCACCCATTTCTAGAATTTTTCACCAAAATCATTTGTAAACCTAATTTCCGAATCAGTCACCTCTTAAAATTCATAACAAATCATTCGTTCAATTTTAACGGATCAAAATTTGTGAACATATACTCAACTTATATATGTATAACATATCCAAAAATAACAACGATCCAACGGTCAATTTAAAAATTATAACTCACACAATAAAGCTGTAAGAACACTGATTTGATCTTTTAATACCTCTAATCCGACAAAATACTGATAAAATACCTCAACATTAATTCCTTCATTTATAACCACATAAATAAATCCATCATTTATATCCACATCAAATAAATATTTCCTTATCATATAAATTAATAATTAATTATTCCCAAATAATATTACAGAATCACATTTATAACAACCAGGCAATTCCCAGGAAAGAGGGGGCTTTCCGATAAGGATTTCTCCTTACTGGCGCGCAATTAGGTGACCAAACCTCTCATTGACAGAACTTTCTAGACATTGCCAATAATGATATCTAATAATATTATTCAAATAATATGAATTATTGATCTGATAATGGGAAATATTGTGCAGTGATAATTATTGAAACAACAATAATATAAAATATCAACGTAGCAATTATTGAATCAATAAAATAAAATATTGAGCAAGAATTATCGTAATAATTATTGAGTAGTGTCTTCTCACGTAAGAATCAATAATTCAAAATATTGCGGCAATACCGTACCACCGCAAAACCACGCCAGTATTATTGTATTTTAACCACGGGTATTCCAACAAGATAATTCAGGTAATAACTTCTGCTATTTATAAAAACTCAATTTTGTCGTTATCTTCATCCAACAGTTATTCTATTATGGGGCCCACAAATGGATGCGCCGTTGTATAAATATTCCCCAACAGCAAGAATATTCCACGACCAAACGAATATTCCCCGACAACAATGAGTATTTTATAACCACTTGCGTATTTTAAAAAATTTCATATATTACCCTTAACTTTAATCTTTTATCAATTTAACTATTTACTAAATAGAAAAATCGAATACTTTTATTTCATAAAATTCACGGTCTTACAATCTCCCCTCCTTATGAAATTTCGTCCTCAAAATTTACGCATTCGGTATTTCAAAGAGTTGAAAATACCTTACTTTCATTTTTGATTCCATCTTCCCGTCATCATGATTTCTCCAAAGGCTCATCTCCTCGTATTTCAGATATCATTCTAGAATATGACTTCAAAACAAGGGTTAATTGAACAAATTAACATATCACATAATATCCCAATATTATGAGTGACCAACAAATAAGCTTAGGTAGGACACACTAGCGAAGGATTTACTCATCTCTCCTCCCTCCAGTTATATTCCCCGATCTCCGCAGAGATCATATCCCTAAGCTCGATACCAAATGTGACAACCCCAAAATAGGTCCATTCCATCCAACCCATTCTCGAAGTTGCCAAATATATGGTATGTAAAACAACTACAACTTTATTACAACAATTGTCGCGCAAAATACAACAACACATATATGTGTGAGTTTGGATACAAATATATACCAACTGTGACTCATGTCCCAACCGTGGACATCACCTCACAATGACACCTTACATAAAGGTATAGTCAAAAACTGTTTTAGAAATTAGAATATTTGGGAAGTGCTCAAGGAAACCTTTGTACATGGGAGACCATACGTCTAGGTTATGATAGATATCATATGGCCACAGAATTATCCTTGGTTGACCCTAATAGACCCAAAAAAAATGAGAAGATTACTATCATATTCTTCCCAATGGTGAGTCTTTTCTCGACATATCATTATCTCCACCGTCTCTAATCGTGAATTATACTCCAAACAAACACCAAGATTATATAGGTAGTGCTCGTAAATATACTCAAAGACAAAGTGGATGAGCACAACCCCGCATCTTATGATGACACGAGGTTGTATGTCATTAGACATCTTCTATGATAGTGGCAAAACACCCTTCCAACGTTGGGTTCGCTTTCACCCTATTTGATTCAACAAATATAACTACTAAATGATGTATACAACACTTTTCTACACCGCTAGGGAGAACTCTCCACTAGAGACCATCATTTCTATTTCTCCTACTTCTACCTAGCTCGACCCGCCTACACTCTTATTACGAAAAGGAATTGTGAAGCAAAAGGGTGAGCACAACTAGCCCAAGAAAGAATATCATGACTAAAGATAATTAAATTATCAATAGCCTTCATCAAGAATAAATCGTAGATTTAGAACATATGGTAGATGATAAAACTTTTCAACCATAGTTGTAATGAACTCGCAATCCATTAGAAGAGTCAAATAGACCATAAAATCTATTATCTTCTCCATGTTAAAAGTCCACCAACAATGTTTTATCCTCGTAACATCAATCAACAATTTCGCCCACAATCACGTGTATAACTCCTAATCGTAATTGTAGTTTTAAATTCCTTTTCTCATCCAGGAAAAAGATAATTTTCATCACCTGAAACATCAAAGATCATGGTTATACCAAATCACAGCTCATGTTCATAATCATACTAATAAATTCATCTTTGCACTACGCCCAAAGATATTCATCAACAAGTCATCTTTGCACCATGTGCCAAAGATATTCAACAACAGGTCATCTTTGCATTACGAGCCAAAGATATTCATCAATAACTCATCTTTGCACTACAGGCCAAAGATATTCAACAACAAGTCATCTTTGCATTACGAGCCAAAGATATTCATCAATAATTCATCTTTGCACTATGGGCCAAAGATATTCATCAATAATTCATCTTTGCACTACAGGCTAAAGATATTCATTATCATTTCATCTTTGCACTACAGGCAAAAGATATTCAACAACAGGTCATCTTTACATTACGAGCCAAAGATATTCATCAACAACTCATCTTTGCACTACATGCCAAAGATATTCAACAACAAGTCATCTTTGCATTACGAGCCAAAGATATTCATCAATAATTCATCTTTGCACTACGGGCCAAAGATATTCATCAATAATTCATCTTTGTACTACAGGCTAAAGATATTCATTATTATTTCATCTTTGCACTACTGGCAAAAGATATTCAACAACAGGTAATCTTTGTACTACAGGCTAAGTCTCTCTGCTTTTAGTTGTCTTCGTCTGGCACTTAGCAATCCTTGAACCCTTCTTGAATGTTTTGCAGACATGGTTCTGCACTTGTTCAGTTTCAGGTTTAGCTTCATGGTGATTCGTAGAGTGGATCTCCTGATCTTTTTTGTGCTCTGCCACTTTTCTAAATGCTATCTCTTTGGCCTTCTAGGCTCTCAGCTTGGCTACCATCTTCAGTGGCATTCTCATCTTTGTTGAGTGAAGCTTTGATCTGTTTGAGTTCTGTTTCAAAGATGCTTCACTTCCACCTTGGTAGTCTCACTGCCACTGAGACTTGTTCTATTGATCTTTGGTGGAACTCGTAGAGTCAACTCTAGTACTCACCAACAACTCAACGATTCTGCAACTTGGAAATTATCAAAAACTCTTGATCTTTGAAGCTCTGTTAATTTATACTGCTTCCCAATCTTCCCATTGGAATATAGCCGTTGAAAGCTATTCAAATTGCTTCGCAGATCTTGAGTTATTTGGTGTAGACTGCAGATGTGACATGACATCGTTTTCTGACTCTCTGACACTGCAGTCTACTATTTCACCTACCCCATCAGAGATGTCACTTTCATATCTCGAGCAGGTCGACGACTTTATTTCCCCCTTCTGATTTCTTGATCAGAGGTTGTCCTTTTGCATCGATGCTCTCAATAAGCTCTACTCGAATATCAATCTTCAGATTGAGTCGTTGACAATGCCTCAATCTTCAGTTGTTCGAGCTCTACGATTCTGATGCATAACTCCCTGGACTAGATCGTAGTGTCTTATTGAATGTTGCTTCTTGACTTGTAGAATCAACACTACGATCTTTGAAGAGTGTTCTTTTGATCTTCAATGTGGAAAACTTCATCCTTCTCTTGTGCAGTGCTTCATTACTTCTGTTTGCTTTGACCGTTCTTAGATTCTGATGGCTTGACTCCTTGCTCTGGCCCCTTCTGAATAACAAGACACTTCAGATTTGTGGCGTGTCCAGCTCGCTTTCTCCTTGTGATCTCCCGTTCACTTATCATCAATGGACTGACCCAATGCTTAATCACTTTAGCCTTGTTATTCAGAGGCTGACCAGTATCTTTGTGTATACTCCATCAGTTTCTTCTTTGTTTGGCAAACACTATGATCTTGATCATTTTCAAGATCGTTGTCTTCTGTCTGCTTAATAGTTACTGCACTTGTTGAATTTCCTTAGTCAGTTACAGAAGTCTTCTTTTGATCTCCTTGTGAAAGACTTCATCTCTAATGGTGTCACAACTCAATCTTGATGCTAGTTTGGTTGGTGCTTAGATCTTCTGTTAGCTTGTATGCCATTCGTTGAGTGCCCTCTGATTTCCTTGGTGAGATGTATCTTTGCATTACCAATCAGAGGCTTCATTCCTTTGGATATTCTGGGAGTGCTCATTCGTTGAGAATCGTATTTTCTCTACGATTCTTCCTTTGCATTGTGAGCACATCTGCTGAGGTCTTAGTTACGACTCTCACGATTGACTTTGCCAATGTGCAGACACTACGACTCCGAGATCAGATCTTGACACTACGATTTCTGTCGTTGTGCTTGTTGTCTTCATCTGATCTTGCTCGACTACAATCTTTGCCTTTGATGTGATTAGTAGACTCCACGACTCTGAGTGTAGTCTACGATTCTTGACTTGGCTTCGGCAGATGCTCGGTCGACTCGTAGGCAGGCTGTCTCTACGATTTTGAACATGACTTCCTCAGCAGACTATGGCCTTGAGGAAGTTCTTCTCGACATACTACGATCCTTCCTCGTCTCTCCTGGAAGTCTACGAACTCCGAGATCTACTATCTTGCAGACTACAATTCTGCCTCGATAGCTCTCGAGTTTTCCTTGACTCTCCTGACAAACTACGATTTCTGGTGCAGTGCTCGACGATCAGACAAACCTATCTATTACATTATAAGATCAACCTAACTAACATGCTTGATCTTTCTATATTTATAGTCCTTGTACATCATTTCTTTTTAAGGACTTTACAAAGTTATTTTGCTTATGTAGGATCAACCTAACATATTTGATCAATTCATTCTAAGTCCTTATACATATGTTTGTATAATCTATCAAAGGACTTTACAGTTTTTCTCAATGCAAGCATACTTTCATATTCATTCATATATATATATATATATATATATATATATATATATATATATCATAATCAAATCATATGTAAATAGGAATATCATTCATATGCTTATTCTTGACACATATAATAAGCCTTTTCCACCAGACATCTACACACATAAATTATCCTGATTAGCATATAGTATATACACACAGCAAATAATAATTTTATATAAGTTATCTTTTATTTTGTTTGACGATGAATTTAGTCAATTCATCTCTTTATAAACTCTATATGAGTTATGTATATTTTCAACGTTTCCCTCTGTTCTAAGGTTATAGCCTAAGCTTTGATACCAACCTGTAAAGCCCTCAAACTCAGGTACTTGAAACCCGAATTCAGTGCTTCACGATACCATTTCTATGAGCAGAATAATACTAATAATAATAACAATAATATAAATATTAAACTTAATTTACATAATTATCAGATTCTAGCTCCCAAGTACGTAACCTTTAATCATTCCTTACAATACATGATAATAAATATATAACGTTGTCTTAATAATATTAAACTATTACATAATATAACATTGAAATCATTCAACAACCTTTCCCTTTTTTCTAGCAGAGCCTTCAGGTTGTTCACACTTAGCTGAAAATATTTAAATTAAGCAAAGATGAGCATTTGAGTGCCCAGCAAGTAATAACAATATATATATATATATATATATATATATATATATATATATATATATATATATATATCTGTGAAAGAATTTAAAATTTTCTCTATACTACCCTTCTACAACAAATCAATAGTTGTGAAGTAATCAACCGATAATAATAATATAACAAACCTCTTTCAAATTTTTGAAACTACGATCGACTATAAATAGGGTTAAGGGGACATACTATGAATATTGTTTTCTTTTTCAAAAAGGTTAAATAAAACTTCATCATAGTAACCGTCATAACTTACGGAATGAGGGTGATCAAATTTCATTGTACCATGTATTGATCAATACTACATGCAAGAACGATGTTATCGTTCACTCATTCACCTTGGATGCATAAAAGTTTTCCGTGTAAGGGATGTTCATACTTATTTCAAGGGTTCCAAACCAAAGAAATTCGGTTGGATAATAATAAGGTTTTATCTTATTCAACAATAATATATAATTCAACATATATATACGGGTAATTAACAAAGGTGTATCAACATGTGGTTAAATGCAATGATTATCCAAGTGGGGACACTTGTATAACCATTTATAAAATTATCGAACATAATATATATATATATATGAATTACCATATACTAACATGTTGATAATCAATGAGCGTATATAATATAGGGTTAATAATCTGTACAGTAATAATATAATTCTGAAACATTCTTACTCATGTCCATTGCATAAAGAAAATGCAAAGGTAGGATACTTGTTCGATCTCATCACGCTACAAAATGCAACTTAGTTTTTTCTCTTATATCACGACCTATCATTAATCGATCATTCGTTCGATTAGAACAATATACTATAACATATATAAGATCGCATTTCACAACAAGACATAACCTAATCACATCATCACACATGTTTAATAAATATCGATCACAAACAAACATTAATATACCAAAATATCTAAGTTCAGATCAATTTTCGAAATACGTTGTCTGCAACCGACAAATTTTATTTGGTAATTATCGAGTCTAAGACTCTATTCCAACGTTCAATATCCATAAGTATCAAACATATTATTTTAAATGAGTTAATAAACATTTATTAATTTATCATGAATTTTCAAACACTGAAATCATTATTAAATGATTCAAATATCAAATAATTCTATTAACATTTAATTATTATTAAACTTTTAATGAAACCATTGCCAAAATATTAAAGTTATTTATAATAACTCAAAATATTTTTAAAACATTTATATTACCCTTTAAATAATTTTTAAAATATTTAAAATCATTTTTTAAATAATTATCATTAATATTATTACTTTAATAATATCTTACTTATGCTTTTAGTATCATTAATCAATTAATAATACATTTATTCATTTACCAATAGTATTAATATTTTATTCATTTACTAATATTATTAATCATTTAATAATATTTTATTCTTTTACTAATGTTATTACATTTTAATAACATTTTTTAATCTCGAATATTATTATTTACATAATAATATTTTAATCATCCAATAATACTTTAATTTAATATTATTAATCTTTTAATAATATTTTAATCTAAGATTAATACTTTAATCTAATATTATTAATCATTTAATAATATTTTAATGAAGCTTTAATCTTAATATTTTTATTTACTTAACAATATCATATTCTAATATTATTAATATCATAATAACATTTTAATAATTTATTTGATCAATAAACAATTTATTCTAATTGTTCATTTCTTTCCAAAACCACTTATTTAATATCCATAAAAGGTCATAATAATATTTCTTATTATAAATTACCAAAATGCCCTAAAATAGTCATAATATTATATATTATGAGTATTCAAAAATTAAAATCACATTTTTCTTATTTAAGACATCATTTAACTATTTATTTCCTTTTATTAATAACTTCATCATTTTTAGGAAAAATACCAAACTGATTCCAAATATTCTTCTTTTCTGGATTTGGACAGTACATGACCCAACAACTATTCCCAAATTTTTCTAGAATTTTAAAAAATAATTTACTAATTTTAAAGTGCCCAAAACACTTGGATCTTGCTTCATTTTTCATAAATTGAGTTGTGCTCAGAAAATTATAAAATTTTCAGGGTATTCTCTCATAACAAATATGAACATACTGTAAAAATTTCGGATTTTTTCCCATGTATACACTGTGAGATATTTGGGTGTTAATATTTAGGAGTCCTTTACGGAAAACAGCCATTACGCACAACCTATTAATCTAAATGTGTCCGTTCTTTTTCTTACATGTAGATAACTTCTCATGGTACCTCTGTGAGTTTTCACAGATTTTTAAAAGACTTGCAACTGTCCGAAACAGTCCTAAGAAAAACGGGGACAATAGCTTTTTAGGGTTTTTAAAACCTTAATACTCTATGTGGACTATTTTGGGGAAAACAGCCTCCATGGCTTCAATACTTGTTAGATTTGTGTTCTACCACTTAGGTTTACTAGATAACTCATGTATCTAGCACTCCCCCCCTTCGACGGATCACAAATCCAACCTGTAAAACTTGAGTTACACAAGATTTAGTGGTTGAAAAACAAGAGTTTCACCCCTTGGAGAACATATGCTCATTTTCTACCTCTAAATCTATAGTCTAATACACAAGATACTTAGTCCTACACATGAGACATATAGAACTAGGGTTCTTTGAGTATTAGACAATAACCCCCATACATGTTGAGGTAAAAATCGAAAATAGAAGGAGAATAAGAAAAAGAATGGAAGAGAACCTCTCCTAGTTTTCTTTGCTATCCTTCTTGTTCATCCAAAGTAGGTTATGAATTTAGGAAGCATGAACAATAACTCCTCTACCTCTCTAGAAAAACTGAACCCTCTCTCTCTCTTTGTAGTTTGCTAACTTGGGAGAAAAAAATAGAAGAAGGATAATAGGAGAAATGAAATGATCTAACAAATGAAATGGGGTGATTAACTAATATCCCCCATACTTTTATTGTCCCTTGGATAAAAGGCTTCACCTTATCTCTTCCAATTAAGCCTAATCATGTGATTAAGGGTGCTAATTAAGCTTTCCACCAATGGGAGCATGACACACTTGTCCTTGTGTGTATGGCTTCTACTTATGGAACTTGATTAGCATAATTTTGTTGCCTTAAAAGGCCTAATGGGGCCGGTCACTTTGCTCCATTATTGTTGGGTAAAATCTATATACGCACAACACGCAAGTATACGTGGTCAACAAGTAATAAAGTGATGAATATAGTATCGTTCCCACAGAGAATTTGTGACGCCCCCAAAACAGGTATACATTACCCATCTTGAGTCGCCAGATACATGGTACAGAAATAAATACAACTTCAGTAATATAATTATCGTGTAAAATACGACAACACATATACTGTGAGTTTGAATACAAATATTGTATACTAGAGAGTATACAAACTCAAAAGGAGTCATCATTACAATTATTGATACACTATTTTACAAAAATAGTGAGGACTGCTAAACAACTATCTTGAATCATCACTCCATACCCCGGCTATTTCCTGCTAAATTCTCTCCTCATGAGAAGAACAATGGAACAAAAAGGAAAATGGTGAGCTCAACTAGCCCAGTAAAGAATATTATGACTAAGATAATATACAACAATTTATCATTAGTCTTCAACAGGGAAAATCTGATAAAATATAATAGACAACAAGTTTTAGATCAACAACTGCAGCAGAAACATCAATCCATTAGAAGAGTCAAGTAGAGAAAGAATTATACTATCTTCTAAGATTTAAAAATCCATCATCAATATTTTATCCCTGTAACATCAATCAATATACATCTTGAATCAAATATTCATCTTTGCACTATAGGCCAAATATATTCATTTGTATCACCAGTTGGTCATGTTCATCTCAACACCTGTTTATCTTTGCACTACGGGCCAAAGATATTCATTAGGTAATCATTCATCTTTGCACTACAGGCCAAAGATATTCAGTGATATCATCATTTAGGACTGAGGATGATGAATTTTTTTTTAAAGAAAACGAATCCAGTGAGACAGAAGGACAAATATTAGGGATTCGTATCACAGTTTATCCAAGATCAATAATACTTCATAATAACCAATTTTGAAGCATAATTCAAAAATAAAGATCAAAACATGCATACAATCAAAGATAGTAACCATAATAGACATTTTGGACAAAAAGAAGAAAATTTCATTTTTTCGATGAATAGTGCCGTATACGTAAATAGTAACCCCAACACAAAAAGTTCCAAATTTGATAAAAAGTTCAGACCAATATTTTGGTATAATGATATTGAAGAAAATAATATCATTTACAAAGAAAACAACATCCCTTACCTCAAAATAACAGAATTTCTGATCGGAATATCGGATGTAAAGCCGAAGAAAACTTGCACTGAAAAGAACTTTCAAAGTATCTAAATACTCACAAAAATATGCTCAACAATATAGAGAGAAAGAAAACATGTTTCTGGTGTGATTTTCAATTCTAACTTAAGCGCCTATTTATAGGAAAATGCTAGAACGCTAAAGGAGACTAAAATAATAAATTAATAATATTTCTCTCTTCCTTCTACGCATCCTTTCTTTGAAAAAGCCAGCATGCCATTTCTGAAAATTTTCCAGCAGCCCACATGTTTTAAAAAAACAAAAGTGGGTCCCACCCATAATTTAATAAAAATCATTTTATTTTCTGAAACTTCAGTAATTCATAGAAAATAGCTCTTTTATCAGAAAAATTCGAATCTCATGTCCTTTTCATAGAAAATTTAATTCTCTACAACTTTGAAAATTTAAGTTTTTCCAAATTCCAAACGAAAAATGCCCGAAATCCACATACGGACGATTTTTAATTCTTCCAATCCGGCAAAATACTGATAAAACACCTTAGTATTAATTCTGTGACGACCCCAAATCCAGGTACTTGAAACCCGAACTCGGTTCTCCACGATACCATTTCTTTAAGCTGAATAATACTAAAATAATAATACATTCGAACTTAATTTACATACATCAAAGTTTACTTCCCTGTGCACGTGACCTTCAAATACATTCCTTATAATACTTGAATAGATACCAATACAACTATAACCATTAACTCATGATACACACTTATTCGATCGCCTTTCCTTTTCCTTTGTTCGCGTGCTCGAGCCTTGTGTTGCTCATACATAATCGAAAACATTTAATTTAAGCAAGGATGAGCATTTGAGTGCCCAAGTAAGTAATAGCAATTATATATATAAGTGAAAGAATATAAGTATTCTCTTTACATAACACTTCTACAACTAATCGAAAGTTGTGAAGTAATCAGATCGATAAAAAATTCACATAACAAAACTCTTCCAAATTATTTAAATTTGGCTCGCTCTACCCATGAATAGGGTTTAAGAATCATACTATGAACATTCTTTTCATTTTCGAAAAGGTTTGGCGTAAATCCATCCCAAGAAACCGCTTCTAGCTTACTTAGTACACGGAGGGTGATCGAAATTTCATTGTACCTCAGATTGATCAATACTACATAACTTGAACAAAATTCATCGCCACTCTATCCGCTTTCATGCAAAAATCTTCCCATATAGGGATGTTCATACATGTTCCGGTTCCAAACCAGAAGGTTTTAATCTTGCTCAACAATAATATGTAATTCAACATATATGTATACGGGTAATTGAGGTATATCAACATGTGAATAAATGCTATGGTTATCCAAGTGGGGACACTCAGTATAACCATTTAGAAATCAACTTAATGTAATATATATCTCGAAAGCTAACATGTTGATAATCAAAGCGCATAATAATCAGACAGAATAGAATAATTCTAAAACTTCTTACTCATGTCCATTGCATAAAGAAAATGCAAAGGTAGGATACTTTTCTGATTCAACGATTACAAATCTCAACTTAGGTTTTATCTCTTTATCACAACCTATCAATAATTAGATCATTCGTTCGATTAGAACAATATATCTTAACACATAGTACTGTCTATTACAGTCAGCACATAGTCTAATCACATAATCACAAAGTGATCATACTTTTTAGTTCCTATTCTATACTTGAAAATTTTTATACATTTTCAAATATCTCATCCATGCTCTCATGGTAGCCTTTTCTTTCTATTATAGAGTTCGACATTTGCTGCATCAAAACAACTTTATCGGGTAAATCTTGAGTCTAAGACTCTTATTTTATACCTCAACATCTGTAAATATCGGACATCTTAATTTTTAATCATTTTGAAATTTTAAATTGAAAAATTTAAAATAATTCAAATCATCACTAAAGGGCCTATAGTGATATAACCATTATTATAGGTGTTCTTCTTCAAATTTAGAACTTCATAATCGGTTCTCAAGTCACTAGTTTGGCCTAAATTATAACTTTCAATTATCGGAATCATAATTAAATGAGTTAAACATTAAACAATTCCATTATCATTAATAGTTTAATTAATACTAAACTATTAATGAAACCATTACTAAAATATAAAAGTTATTTATAATAACTCAAACTATTTTTAAAACATTTATATTACCCTTTTAAATGATTTTTAAAACAATAAAATCATTTTAAATAATTACCATTAATATTTAAATATTAATGTACTATTTATCCAAATATTAAAAGTCATTAATTATAACTTAAAATATTTTTAAATCCTTAATATCCTCTTTAAATGGTTTTAAATAAGTAAAACCATTTTTAAACTATTTATTTAATAATAATTATTAAATAAACTAAATATCATTAATATTATCTTAATATCATTAATATTTAATTATTAATGAAATTATCATTTAAATATTAAAAGTTATATTTTATAACTTAAAAATATTTTTAAATACCTTATTTTCATTTAAAATGATTTTTATAATATTAAAATCATTTTTAAACTAAATTATTTAATATAATCATTAAATAACTTTAATATCATTAATAATAATTAATTAATGAAATTCATCACAAAATATTAAAAGTCATCACAAATAACTCATTTACATAACCAATTCTAAGCCAAAATAAACATAGTAAACTAACTAGTTTATTAACAACACTAACTAAACTTCAAAAATTCAAACTTTAACTAACAATTAAAAATAATAACATTACAAAAATTAAAATAAAAACATACCCTAAATACTGAATTCCATAGACTAAATACGCACTCCACGCCCAAAATTTAACTAAGAAGATCTTTATAAAAGTTCTCCCACAACAAAGCCTTTCAAAAAAATTGGAGGCCTTATTGTTGGTGAATGAAACAAAGGCCAAGCCCTTCTATTTATAGGTTTAGAAAATGGTGAAGTTCTCAACTTAGTCGATGTGGGACTTGGTTTATACTAATTTTTCAATAGCTCACTTTTATGATTTTCTAACGCATTGCTCATAACTCTGATTAATCTGATTTTTGGATATGTTATACATGGTATGTAAGACTATTTTTAAAAATACTGAATTACCCAATTCGGGTTCATTAGGTAGCCCAAAACAGTCGTCAAAAGTGGACGCTCATATGAGTTTTCAATCTCGCTTTCAGCTTTAGCCTCTTCCGCTAAAACAGTCATAACTCTTTCATTTTAAAACATTTTTGAGCGATTCTTGAGCCCACGCGAAGCTAACTTCTGGGGCTACAACTTTTATTCTTTGACCATTTCCAAATTCCGAACACATCAGCCCAGAAATTCCGTTCAAATGGACTGCACCGCACTTGTTGGGAAGTTTTGACACTACTACTTTGAAATGTCATAACTCTCTCCTCCGATATCGGATTTAGTCTGTTTCAGAGTCTATGGAAAGCTTATTCGGTGTAATATAACATACCAAAAGCCCAGAAGGTTTTGAAAACATGAACTGATTGAAACAGTGTCCCGAATAGCACATCCCGCTGCTTACTTTCAGTTTTGACACATTTCCTTCCAATCACCGTAATTCCCTCATCCGAGGTCGGAATGAGGTCATTCCAAAGCCTATGGCTTCCTAACTCAGTGCACTACAACATATCAAAAGTCCAGACCTTTTAAAGCACAAAAGTGGACGAGAATTCCCCATTACTGATCGCCTAAAAAGCAGTTTATCATGATCGATCAACCATGTTTGCCCATCTATAACTTCTAATCTATACATGATATGGACTTGATTCTTTTTGCAGATTAAAGACCACATATCAAAGCTACACATAACAACTTTTGAAGAACAAAACTCATGATCGAGCAAAGAGTTATGGCCTCGACATTTGGTGAAAAAATAATGTAATCGTTTTTCCAACTTGCTTAAATCTTCAAATTCGTGCACTTTGATGTTATGGGTCTTTGATTTATCAACCCATATCATCAATTAATATTCTATTACACAACTTTAAACAATCAATTGTATCAAATAACATCGAATCAAAGGATTTCTAGGTTTAGTGTTCTTATACCCTTTTTGCCAAAAAATTCTCGATTCTTGCTTCTGATTTGTTATGGGTGATGGTTGGGCTTTGTTTAAGAGTGTATGGGCAATCTTGTACAAGGCAATTAAATGTAATATTTCATCACTAGATTTAATTCTTATAATTTACCAATTAACTTCTATCCTTTGGTAAATTAAAACACTTATACAATAACATCGAAATTAAACCCGGTAATTAAAATTAGGGTTTCTAATTGACCATTAGTGGTTCTTTAATTATCTGTGTATGTTACTAACACAGTCATTACGGTTTCTAATTTCAATCGGTTAGGGTTATAATAATTAGGGTTTGTCCTAATTATCGATGTACAACAAAGAATTAGGGTTTCTTCTAATTACCGATATTCTTATTCACAGTAAATTTCATATACATCACTACTACTCGAAATACCCCATAACCGAGTTTAATAATTAGGGTTTCACAAAGACGGTAATATGTTATGACCTAATTGGACCAATCATTGCTCAATATTATTATCTCATCTCAAGACATACCCAAAGACATAATTATGGTAATTGTAAAATAATATAATATTATTATTCTCATCTCTTGATCACAATCCCAATCCAGATTTGGATCTCTCATGTCCGACTTATTCTTCGTACACAACATCAATAATCAAGTTAAAATAATTAACTTAAATATTCGAACAATTCATATAATAAAATATTTATTATATAAATCTAATTATCACTTCATATATTATTTCCAATCATGTTTTCATGGAAAATAATTAATAAAAATATTTCTATTACGTAAATTTATTACCATATAATTTGTGGTAATTAATAATTCCAAAATTATTTCTAATTTTTCAAGTAATAAATGTATTCGATTTATCGCTCATTTTACTTGACACTTAGTCTCGTCATTAAAAAAAATTATATCATAAAATTTCTTATTTATTTTATATAGAAAATCTCGGGTTATTACAAATTCCTTCATTTTTATCCACATAAAATAAATATATCCATCATTTATACCCATATAAAATAAATATTTCCTTATCATATAAATCAATAATTAATTATTCATAAATAATATTACGTAATCACAATTATGACAACCAAGCGGTTTCAGAGAAAGAGGGGGCTTTTCAATAAGGATTTCTCCTTACTACAAGCAGCAATTAGGTGACCAAACCTCTCCATTGACATAACTTTCTAGACATTGCCAATAATGCTATCTAATAATAATATTCCAAATAATATGAATTATTGATCTGATAATGGAGATGATGTGCAATGACAATTATTGAGCAACAATAATATAAAATATCAACGCAGCAATTATTGAATCAATAAAATAAAATATTGAACAGTAATTACTGTAACAATTATTGAGTAGTGCCTTCTTACGTAAGAATCAATAATTCAACAACATGTGCAATACCATGTGCCATTTGTGCAACCACGATATTCTCGTATTTTAACCACCCTAAGATTCAACAAAGCAAGTTAACTGTAATAACTACACCGTTATTCAATTTTGTCATTTTCTTCATCCGACCGTTATCTGTTATGGGACCCACAAATGGTCGCTACTGGCAGCATTTAATATTTCCACGATGGAAAGAATATTCCACGACCAAATGAATATTCCCCGACAAATGAATATTTTATAACCACTTACTTATTTTGAAAATTTTGCACATTTCACCCATAACCAAAGTATTATATCAAATTAATACCTTATTATTCACAATAATAATTAGAGGAAATTTGATTTTATTCATTAATAAGTTGGGGTCTTACAGAATTATTTAACAAAAATCACCAAGTACTAACCCGTAACCAACTCAATCTTATTTAAACGAATGAATTTCAAATTATATAAATTAAACTACTATTAAATTCCACTAGTTAAATTAAGATAACAGAGATTTAAGATCACAACTTCACTTATTGCTTCATTTAAGTTAACACACTTGTAAGACCCCAACTTTTTGAATAAAGAGTTATTTTTCTCGAAATATATTTTTGAATATTATGGTGTGGATTTGATATAATGTTATAGTTGTGGGTATTATTTACAAGTTTTGCAAAGTACGCAAGTTGTTATATAATATTCAATTGGTCGGGGAATATTCATTTTAGCAGGGAATATTCGTACAACGGCACAATCATTGGTGGACCCCATAACGGAATTATTGTCGGATTGAGAAAACGACAAAAATACTTTATGAAAATAACGGCGGAAGTTTTACCGTTAACTGTTGAAACACCCGGCGTTAAAAGTATAGTAATACGCGTGGTTGTATAGTAACACACGGTATTGATTATTGATGCTTACGTGAGAAGTCACTCGGTTATACTCAATTATTGCTACGAGAATTGTTGATCATATATCTCTCATATTATTGATTCAGTTATTGTCACAGTATCATCTGCTTAATATGTTATTTTATTAAATCAATAATTGAGACGACAAAGTTATTCATATTATTGAATTGCAATATTTATAATGTCTAGAAGTTCTGTCAAGGAGAGGTTTGGTCACCTAATTGCGCGTCAATAGGGAGAAATCCTTATTAGAAAGCCCCCTCTTTCCGGGAACGGACCTGGTTGATAAATATTGTGAGTTATAATATTAATGATGAATGTTATTAAAATTGAAGTTGTGTTCGGAGTTGAATTTGGAGACGCGTGATATTTGAGTCCGAACGATGAAATTAGTAAAATAGTCTATAAACACAAATATTTTTTAATTCACTATTTGGTGAAAAGTCAACAGTTGACTTTTTCGGGAAAAGTCAAACTTCGAAATTTCAAAATTTATATTTTTGATAAAAATGGTTTCATTGTGTTGGAATTATTTGTGTTAGTGAAAATCGACATTTATTTCGATGATAATTGATGTCTGGGGGTTATATTGATAAATCGGGTAATTTATCGGATAAATGAGTACTTAATTACTACTAATTCACATGCTTATATAACTATTTGTTCACATGTGGGTACTATTGATTCACATTATTTACTATTAGGGGAGGTGGTGCAAGTTTGATAATACTTGCAAGACTAAATTAAAAATGAAAGAAAAGTTGGAGGTATTGTACTGTAATTTTTCGAGCCCCAAAACGTGCAATTATCGAAACTATATTTTCCTATAAATAGAAGCTCATTCTTCCTTCATTTCTCACCATTTCAGAAAAGCTTTAGAGAAATTATTATAGAGAGAAATTTTAGAGAGAAAGAAGAATAGAAGTCTGCCACCTTTCTACTCCAGTATCCAGTTTTAATTTTTCTAAGGTAGGGAGTATTATTTCTTTCTTATCCATGAAGAGAACTTCTGTTATTCCATTCTTTGTTATTATGTTGGAATAACCTGTCTATGTGAAGTACCCCATACTTGATGAAATTCTTCTATTATTCTAGTTTTTCTTATTTTGTTGGAAATATCTCTCTCATGCGTTCTATGCAGGACTGGTTAAAATCTTTTTATTATTCTATTGGAATATCATGTTTTGTGCGTTCTCATGGACTGGTTCTGTCTTTATTATTACATTTGGAATATCATGTATGCATGCTTTTCTGGAGGACTGATTAAAATTTTATTATTCTGTTGGAATATCCTGTCTGTGCGTTTTACGCCGGACCTAATTCCGTTATTTATTATTCTATTGGAATAACCTGCCTGTGCGATCTATCGCATGCATGGTGATTTCTTTTGTTATTCCATTCTTTATTATACTCAGTTGGTTAAAGTTTTGATTTCTATAATCCATGAAATTAGTGGAATATCCTTGATATTTGCGCTTCATTGTGATGCCCCCAAAATTAGGTATACATCACCCATTCTGAGTCGCCAGATATATAGTACAAAATTTAGATACAACTTCATTTATATTAATCGTTGAGTATGTCAGATAGAATACGACCACGATTAATCGTGAGTTTTAATACAAATGTATGTAACTCTCATGGTGCCTCGACCACAACCTTACAATGGTACTTTACATAAAAGTATAGTCAAAGACTGTTTTAGAAATTAAAATCTTTGGGAAGTGCTCAAGGAAACCTTCGTACATGGGAGGCCATGCGTCTAGGTTATAATAGATATCATATGGCCACAGAATTATCCTTGGTTGACCCAATAGACCCCAACGAAAAATGAGAAGATTACTATCATCTTTTGTTTCCAATGGTGAGTCTTCTCTCGACATATAACTATCTCCACTGTCTCCAAGTGAATATTATATTTCAAATAAACTCCAAGATCATATAGGTAGTGCCCGTAGATATACTCAGCAAGTGGATGCGCACAACCCTATCTTATGATAACACAAGGTTGTATGTCATTAGACATCTTGCGTGATAGTGGCAAAACATCCATCCAAAGTTGTGTTCGCCTCACCCTATTTGATTCACCAAATATAACTATTAAATGATGTATAGAATACAACACACTTTTCTATACTGTTTAGGGAGAACCTCCATAGCTAGATACCGTTGTTATATTCCCCTGTTATCCCCGCTCGACCCAGCAACACTCTTACGGCAACACTCTTATTGCCTTAAAGGAATTGTGAAGAAGAAAGGGTGAGCACAACTAGCCCATTAAAGAATATCATGACTAAAGATAATTAAATTATCAATAGCTTTCATCAATAATAAATCAGAGATTTAGAACATATGGTACATGATAAAACTTTTCAACCATAGTTGCAGCAGAACGAGCAATCCATTAGAAGAGTCAAATAGACCATCAGGTCTATTTATCTTCTCCATGTTAAAAGTCCACCAATAATGTTTTATCCCTGTAACATCAATCAACAATTTCTGTCCACAATCATATGAATTACTCATAATCATAATTGTGATTCTGAATTCCCTTTCGCACCCAGGACGAAGATAATTCTCAACACATATCTTCACCAGAAACATCAAAAATCATGATTATACCAAATCACAATTCATGCTCGTAATTATTAAATCATCTTTACACTACGGCCAAAGATATTCATTATTATCACATTCATGAATTAATATTTCATTGCTGAGACTCAGCTCAATAAATAATCCACGTCATCGAATCATCCCTGCACTACAGGCCAAGGATATTCTTTAGTATCACGACCACGAATTATCCATGCACTACGGGCCAAAGATAATCGTGTTTTCATCAATGGTCCTGATCATGCCATAAAATAATTCATCTTAGCACCCTTGGCCGAAGAGAATCCATAGCCATAATCATACCAAAAACTGTCCATCAATGAACTACGGGCCAATGATGACCTTTTCATTAGTATCACAACCACAAATTATCCATGCACTACGGGCCAAAGATAATCGTGTTTTTATCAACGGTCATGATCATGCTATAAAACAATTCATCTTTGCACCCTTGGCCGAAGAGAATCCATAGCCATAATCATACCAAAAATTGTCCATCAATGCACTACGGGCCAATGAGGATTTTTTCCACATCATTTGCAATATTACGGTCATGATTATACCGAATAATCCCTGGTCATAATCATACCAAGTCCATCTATGCACTACAGGCCACAGATGACTTTTAACATAATATAAATATGAGGATGATGACAATATTATAAGCATTAATCAAACTAAATCAAGGATAAATATTAAAGACTTTAAATTTATCCAGACATTATCAATCACTTAATAAAATCATAATCTAATACTGTTAATACTATAACAATATTTTAATCACTTCTTAAACTTATAAACAATTACATTTAATTGTTTACACTTTTCCAAATAATGTATTTAATCATTCAAAAATGTAATACTCATAAGATTTCATCACCAATAATCAAATTACTCATCAAAAATCTGCATATACCTTATATAGGATTTTCAAGCCATAAAATCCTATTTACCAATTCTTCAACTCCACATAACATATTTAACTCATATGTTCGTAGCTAAACTATTTCCATGAAAAATACCAAATCAGTACCAAAAATTATTCTTTTCTGGGATTTAGCATAATATAGTCCCATATTGAACATATATTTTTCTTGACATTTTTAAAATTCATTTACTATTTTTCAAAAATCAATTTCTAATTAATTCATTAAGAAATTAGCTACCTCACGGTTAACTCCAGAAATTCCCAAATCCTGGCAGGATCTTACACATGTTAACGTGAACTTCCAGTTTAAATTTTATGGTCATTGGAGTTATAGAACTCCGGTTATAGCATTTTTGTCGGAAAAACCTAAATATTGAAATGGTCATAACTTGCTCATTTTAAGTCAAAACGAGCTCATTTTTGGACAGGAGGTACTTTATACCATATACTTTCATATCCCAAAAGGCCAGAATTTTTCTCACAAATTAAGTGGCCGAAACAGCTCTTTTAAAATTGTGGCAGAAGCCTTTTTCATATTTTGCAGTTTTTGACTCCTTTGCTAAAATCAGTCCACACGAAAATCTAAAATACTTTTTTCAGTGATTCCACTTGGATAAGTTAGAAAACTCATATATCTAACTCTAGAACTTGACCTCACTCAAAAATTCGAAATATAATTGGAGATATGGTCAATTGAATTTCATGTTCCATTTTCACCAAAATATGATTTTTCAACCCTTTGTGATTTCTAAGAAACTTTCATGTTTTCACATAATAACCAACATAACTTATCATAACACTTACTAATACTTCATATACCCATGATTTTCATCAGTCCAACGCTTTTATTATGACTTTCATCATAATCCACGTAAACAGATCATTTCCACAATTTAACAAGGAATAAAATACAAAGGATCGTTCACCATGCATGTGATAATCCACATAGACAGGTTATTCCAACATAATAATAAAGAATGGAATAACAGAAGGATTCACCATGCATGCGATAGAGACCACACACACTGAAAGTTATTCCCAATGTAATAATAAAAGCGGAACCAGTCCGGCAGAAAGCGCATGATGAGGATATTCCAATGAGAATAATAAAGAATGGAACCAGTCCCACAGTAAAACGCATGCAGATATGATATTCCAACGAGAATGATAAAGAATGGAACTGTGTTGACGTGAAACGCATGTATATGATATTCCAACAGAATAATAAAGAATAAAATAACAGAAGTTATCTTCATGAATACAAAAGAAATAATACCCATTACCATCATAATAATATCCCTTACGAGTACAACAACTAATATCCCTTACCTTAGAAGAAGACTGGATATTGGAATAGTGAGGTAACAGACTTCTTTTCTTCTTCCTCTCTATAATTTCTCTCTATAATAATTGCTCTATAGCTTTAGTGAATTGGTGAGAAATGAAGGAAGAATGAGCTTCTATTTATAGAAAAATATAGTTTCGATATTTGCACGTTTTAGGGCTCTAAATATTACAGTATAATACCTTCATCTTTTTCTTCATTTTTAATTTAGTCCTACAAGTATTATCAAACTTGCACCACCTCCCCTAATAGTAAATAATGTGAATCAATAGTAAATCATGTGACTCAATAGTTCTAATCATGTGATAAAAACAATTACAGAATAGTACCTCCATCTATACCTCTATTTTTAACTTAGTCATGCAAGTATTATCAATCTTTCACCACCTCCCCTTAACTTTAAACTTTTATCAATTTAACCATTTACCAACATAGAAAAATTGAATACTTGATGATTTACCAACATAGTCGGAAAGGACTATTCAAACTCTTGATGATTTATTAAGACTCTGTGTCCTTGACTTCAAGGGAAGTTGGGATAAGTTCTTACCATTGGTGGAGTTTTCCTACAACAACAGTTATCAAGCAAGTATTGGCATGGCTCCATTTGAGGCGTTGTATGGAAGAAAGTGTCGTTCTCTAGTATTCTGGGATAAGGTGGGTGAAGCAACGTTGTTGGAACCGGAGTTGGTGCGTATGACTACGAAAAAGATTCAAACGATCCGACAATGTATAAAAACCTCACAAGATCGACAAAAGAGTTATGCTGATCTTCATCGAAAGGATGTAGAATTCAATATTGGAGATCATGTGTTGTTACGTGTTGCTCCATGGAAAGGAGTTACAAGATTTTGAAAGAGAGGAAAGCTCAATCCTCGATTCATCTACCCATTTTAATCCTCAAGCGTAGTAGGAATCGTGGCCTATAGACTCGCGCTTACCGCTGTAAGTATGTCTCGTGTTCATAACGTTTTTCACATATCCAAGTTACGTAAATATGTGAAAGACCCGAACAACATTATTGAGTTAGAACCGGACGAAATAGAGGAAGATTTAACGTATGAAGAGGTTCCTGTTAAAATCTTGGATAAGAAGGAACATATTCTATGCTCCAAGGTTATACCTCAAGTCAAAGTTTTGTGGAGAAACCACGATGTTGAGGAAATGACCTGGGAGTTAGAATCTGAAATGAAATCAAAGTATCCTCACCTCTTCGACATACCAGGTACGCACCCTAATTTCGAGGACTAAATTTCATAAGAAGGGGAGGTTGTAAGACCCTAACTTTTTGAATAAAGAGTTATTTTTCTCGAAATATATTTTTGAATATTATGGTGTAGATTTGATATAATGTTATAGTTGTGGGTATTATTTACAAGTTTTGCAAAGTACGCAAGTTGTTATATAATATTCGATTGGTCGGGGAATATTCGTTTTAGTAGGGAATATTCGTATAATGGCACAATCATTGGTGGACCCCACAACGGAATTATTGTCGGATTGAGAAAACGACAAAATACTTTATGAAAATAATGGCGGAAGTTTTACCGTTAACTATTGAAACACCCGGCGTTAAAAGTACAGTAATACGCGTGGTTGTATAGTAACACACGGTATTGATTATTGATGCTTACGTGAGAAGTCACTCAGTTATACTCAATTATTGCTACAATAATTGTTGCATCATATCTCTCATATTATTGATTCAGTTATTGTCACAGTATCATCTGCTTAATATGTTATTTTATTAAATCAATAATTGAGACGACAAAGTTATTCAAATTATTAAATTGCAATATTTATAATGTCTAGAAGTTCTATCAGGAGAGGTTTGGTCACCTAATTCAACGCTTAATAGGGAGAAATCCTTATTGGAAAGCCCCTCTTTCACAGGAGCGACTTTGGTTGATAAATATTGTGAGTTATAATATTAATGATGAATGTTATAAAAATTAAAGTTGTGTTCGGAGTTGAATTTGGAGACGCGGATGTGATATTTGAGTCTGAAACGATGAAATTAGTAAAAATAGTCTATAAACACAAAATTTTTCGGAATTCACTATTTGGTCAAAAAGTCAATAGTTGACTTTTTTGGGAAAAGTCAAACTTTGAAATTTCAAAATTTATATTTTTGATAAAAATGGTTTCATTGTGTTGGAATTATTTGTGTTAGTGAAAATTGACATTTATTTCGATGATAATTGATGTCTGGGGGTTATATTGATAAATCGGGTAATTTATCGGATAAATGAGCACTTAATTACTACTAATTCACATGCTTATATAACTATTTGTTCACATGTGGGTACTATTGATTCACATTATTTACTATTAGGGGAGGTGGTGCAAGTTTGGTAATACTTGCAGGACTAAATTAAAAATGAAAGAAAAGTTGGAGATATTGTACTATAATTTTTTGAGCCCCAAAACGTGCAATTATCGAAACTATATTTTTCTATAAATAGAAGCTCATTCTTCCTTCATTTCTCACCATTTCAGAAAAGCTTTAGAGCAATTATTATAGAGAGAAATTTTAGAGAGAAAGAAGAATAGAAGTCTGCTACCTTTCTACTCCAGTATCCAGTTTTAATTTTTCTAAGGTAGGGAATATTATTTCTTTCTTATCCATGAAGAGAACTTCTGTTATTCCATTCTTTGTTATTATGTTGGAATAACCTGTCTATGCGAAGTACCGCATACTTGGTGAAATTCTTATATTATTCCATTCTTTCTTATTACATTGGAATATCTTTATGCATGCGTTTCTACTTGGGACTGGTTAAAATCTTTATTATTACATTGGAATATCTTGTACATGCATTTTATCTTGGGACCGATTAAAATATTTATTATTACTGTTGGAATATCATGTACGCATGCGCTTTATCTTTAGGACACGATTCTCATTATTTATTATTCTGTTGGAATAACTTTTGCTTTTGTCTTGATCTATCGCATGCATGGTGATTTCTTTTGTTATTCCATTCTTTATTATACTCAATTGGTTAAAGTTTTGATTTCTATAATCCATGAAATTAGTGGAATATCCTTGATATTTGCGCTTCATCCAGTATCTTTTCATGGAAATATTCTTCTGAGCATTCTTGAATTTTACTCCACAAAGAAATATCATGTTGACAATTTGAACGTTATTGGTTCCTGGACAAATTAATTCTTGAACTTGTTTTATTGAATTCTTATATCATTGTCATCATCCTCGTGTTTATAAAATGTTGAAAGTCATCTGTGGCATGTAGTGCATAGATGGACTTGGTATGATTATGACCAGGGATTATTCGATATAATTATGACCGTAATGTTACAAATGATGTGGTAAAAGTCCTCATTGGCCCGTAGTGCATTGATGGACAGTTGTTGGCATGATCATGACCATTAATGAATACACGAATATCTTTGGTCTGTAGTGCATGGATAATTTGTGGTCGTGATACTAAAGAATATCCTTGGCCGTAGTGCAGAGGTGATTCGATGATGTGGATTATTTATTAAGATGAGTCTCAACGATAAAAGTGATGAAAACCTTTTTAAATCATAAAAGATAGTAGATTTTATTCTCTACTTGACTCTTTTAATGGATTGCTTGTAGTTAAACTTGATGGTTGTCATATTGTATCAGTTTAACACTGTTAAAGGCTAATGATAATTTATTCTGCATTATCTTAGTCATAATATTTCTTACTGGGCTAGTTGAGCTCACCCTTTCTTTCACTGTTCTCTTCAGGAAATGAGAACGTAGCCGGGACTAGTCGGGGAACGGAGTGACGGTCCAGATGATAGCATTAGTAGTCCTCACTATTCTGTTAAATAGGGTGACAATAAATGTATTGAGGACTTATTTTGAGTTTGTATAATGTCTAGAAGACAATATTTGTATTAAAACTCACAACTCATGTTGTATATTTAAGATTGTATTTGTATTCTGTACCATGTATTTGGCGACCCAAGATGGGTGATGTATACCTATTTTAGGGGCGTCACAACACTTCTCATCAATTATTCTCTATCCTGAATTGTTAATCAAGAACACTAAAGCAGATAAAACCACCTCTCGATGCAAAATACCCATATTAACGTCAATCCACAATTAAGATAGAAATCCGTTAAACACCTTAATCAACTAACCCACTATATCTCTATGTGAATTACAATTGAAGAATGTTTAAGAATAAGTTCTCTATCAGATTACATGCAGTGTCAAGCATATCTCTAGCTTAACACTCATCAAGTTTAATCTACTAACAAAATCTTGAACACATGCTACCATGATAAGATCTAAATCAATACTTCATCTCTTGAGTTTATATAGATTATCACGGTAATTGATGGCCAATCAATTAAACAATTAAGTCCAAATCATAATAGACAATCCTCACATAATAATTGATAACGAAGCATATTAAAATAAACTACACAATAAGATCCATTGTAATCTCAAACAAAGAATTAGTTCATTGAATTAAAACTAAGAATCCACACTTGAAATAACATTAAAAGATAAAAATAAGAGTAGAGTAAAGAATAAATCATGTTGTCAAGAAATCTCCATCTTCCTCAAGCTCCTCGCTCTTGATCTTCAATGGTCTTCAAGTTGCTTCAATCTCCAAATCTAATTTGAACTAGTGTTTTGATCTAATTTACTCTAATCTAATCTAATGAAATCTCTATCTAGTCTCTAATCTCCTCCTTTTATAAGTCTCTTCATATGTCTTTAAGTCCTCTTGGAAGTCCTCTTGGAAGTCCTTGTGTCAATCAGATCGAAACAATCCTTCCCGGACTTAAATTGGACCAAAATTCGCATTTTCGCGCATTTTCTGGGCATACCCCCCGCTGGCGTACGGGGTCTAGGCTTATTTTGAGTTTCCCCGTGGGCTAGAACTAATCTTGTGACTTACATACCCACCCCGGCGGCGGTTTTATGAAGGAAAAGTTTCTACTCTAACGTCCTTTTGTAAAACGGTCATAACGTTTGATCCGAGAAGAGTTAGGAGGCTTGCCACCAATCAAATCGAAGATATCGACGATATCTACAACTTTTATTCTTTGAGAATTGAGAAATAATGAACAGATGAAGGTCGAAATTGGGCTGGAAGTGACTGCTATGCAAATGACCACCCAAAATAGTGACGTTCGATGTCCGTTGGTACAAATGTCATAACTCTTGCATCCGAACTCTGATTGGGACGATTCAAGATGTTCCGAAAAGCTAAGAAGAAGCTCTACAATGTAATCTAAGTTCCAAACCAAGAACATGAAAGCCCAAATGATGTCTGGATTTTCTTTTCTTTGCGATTTCATACTAATTCTTTGCGATTTCATCTCCCAAGCATATAATCTACAAAACAAACACAAAATGCATGAAAAGTAACTAAGAAATATGAGATTAAGCAACTAATTCAAGTAACAGATACCGAATAAGTAAGTATAAAACCTACTTATCAAATACCCCCAAACTTAAACCTTTGCTTGTCCTCAAGCAAAAACACAAAACAATAATGCAATGCAACTAATCTACTTGCCTACGAATCCAGCAGTAATGACAGAAACAAGTCTATTAAACCGGCCTTAGAAAAATCAAGTAAACATGATAATACATCATATCAAAACAAATCAGTAATTTTCCAATCAATCATCAAATCTTATACTGTTATCACTAATATAGTGCGTGTGTGCTCAACAATAATGCTAACTGATATAAAATCAAATTTAACATATAACAAGTCTCTTCGAAGGCATCATACAGTGTAAACTCAAGGAATCCAAAAAATGAGCTAGATCCGACTAAAATCAAACAATTACCAATATCGAGGGTCAATATGGGATACTTATGCTTTATTTTTCATCTACGGGGGCTTTTTGCTCTTATTTCCCATTTTATTTATTTATTTATTCTATTTTTTTTCTTTTTGGATAATGAGTGCGTTTTACGCTCCATCTCACGCTTGTGTTTATGAGGAGTGCATTTCACGCTTCTTCTCGACCCATCACAGGACTCAATTTATTCAACTCGATATCTTTTTTTAAGAAGCGTATATACCCCACTTTTTCCCCCAAACTTAGGTTCTTGCCTAATTCTTCACCTTCACTGCTTATTTTTGTAATTCTCTTATTTAAACTAGCATTATCCTTTAGAATCCCATTATGTATCAATTTAAACTCAATCATTCAACAAGTTGTTTTTATTGTGCTATCCTTATTATACCAGTTTCAAACAGAAAAAGACTCAATTCATAACAAGAAATCACACAAAGCTCTAATGGTCAGTACTATACTTGTCTACCCAATTCCAATCTCATCATTGGCCAAAATAAACTGTAACTATCTAACAGCTGAAATCATGCAAGATGAACATAGTAACTAACTAATAATTTTTTTTGAATTTTTTATTTTTTTTTAGTTATAAATAAAAACTATTATGCAACTACTCTACTATGCAAACTATTATGCAATTACACTACATGAATGCAAACATAAATAAACCTAAATTATTTAACTCCCCCAAACTTAACAATTACAATGTCCTCATTGTAAAATAAAGCATGAAGTGGGCGAGGACTTCCACAGTAATCATTTAAGCTTGTGGTGATGGTGGTATTTGGCAATGATTTGATCATTTTCCTATCCATTGAACCTCCAATATCTGCAATGAAGAGAGACAACATGGATTAGAATAACACTTGGATTCCTATCAACTAAATAAACTAGGAAAGCATATAAATAAATAATAAAAAAAAATTCCTGGGTTGCCTCCCAGTTAGCGCTTGAATTATAGTCTTTCAGCCTGACTTTGTCTGGTCAACGCTATCCAATTCCTCTTCGATAATTGAGGAACCCTCCATCCATCAGAAATACTATAGCTTTTGGTAGGTTCCCATTTACGATGGCCAATGCATCAAAGGCACCTAACATGCTCTGATTTGGTATTATCTCAATCAAGAACGTCCCACAGCTAGGTGTTTTCTCCATTGTGTATGTGATCACTTTGAGGCATGGAAGCTTGTCACACACAATGGGCTCTTCGTCTATCTTCTCTTTCTCTTCCCACCATGGATTGAACATTGTACTCACTCTTATGTCAACAAGAGCTTCGCCGACGACATGACTATCAAGTGGGCATAATTTTGCAAATCTGACTAACTCTTTGATCTTTAGTGGAGACCCATTTAGATCTTCGTGGACCTCTATTTCATTATCCCCAATTATCTTCACACTTCCTATATCTTGTGGCTCATCTAGGTGTAGATTTGGCTCGGGTACTTCATCAATCTCGGAATTCTCGTCATAACACCAATTGTTTTGAGGACAATTTATTCAAAGCTTTGAGCATTTGATCTATCTGGTTCTGCAGATTGTGACGTGATATCTCTTGATTCTGAATTGACCGCTCTTGATTTATCCTCCTTTCCTCATTTAATGCTATGAACTTGGACAACAATTCCTCCAACTTTGACTTTTTATCTTTTAATCGAGGTTGATATGAGAAATCTGGCGTGTATGTTGGATCTGGAATAGAGTATTGGTCTTGATAATTGTAGCTCCATGAAGAATCTGGGTGATACCCCCATACTTGATCATAATTATCATATGCATACTGATTGAGGTAGTTACCACCATACTGTACCAGCCCAAGATTGATGGTGTATTGATTACTCGGGTGATTGCCAACACAATAGTCACAAATAACTGCAATCCTTCGACTCCTTTGTGCTGCAAAAACGTCCAACTTTCTCGAAAGTTCTTCAATCTATGCTGACATTGCGGAAAGTGTCGCAAGTCTGTCAATCTCCGCTCCCCTTGGCTGAGTCATTCTTGCCATCCTTCGACTCCGTTGGGCTGCGATAACCTCCAACGTCTTCGAAGTTGCCTCAATTTGTATTGGCTTTATAGAAGATGTATTAAGTCCATCAATCCCTATTTCCCTTGGTTGAGTCATGTTCGTGTATGGCCATTGATACACAAAGTCATCTATGGTACCTGAAAAGAGAGAAATATAGGAAGAGAATTAAAAATAAAAATAAAAATGTTTAAATTAAGACTAATTTGATTGAAATTAATATTGGCAAAGAGATATTAAACTAATTCCCCGGCAACGGCGCCAAAAACTTGTTGGGTAAAATCTATATACGCACAACACGTAAGTATACATGGTTAACAAGTAATAAAGTGATGAGTAGAGTATCGTTCCCACAGAGAATTATTTAACAAAAATCACCAAGTACTAACCCGTAGCCAACTCAATCTTATTTAAACGAATGAATTTCAAATTATATAAATTAAACTACTATTAAATTCCACTAGTTAAATTAAGATAATGGAGATTTAAGATCACAACTTCACTTATTGCTTCATTTAAGTTAACACGCTTCTCATCAATTATTCATTATCCTGAATTGTTAATCAAGAAAACTAAAGCAGATAAAACCACCTCTCGATGCAAAATACCCATATTAACGTTAATCCACAATTAAGATAGAAATCCGTTAAACACCTTAATCAACTAACCCAATATATCTCTATGTGAATTACAATTGAAGAAGGTTTAAGAATAAGTTCTCTATCAGATTACATGCGGTGTCAAGCATATCTCTACCTTAACACTCATCAAGTTTAAGCTACTAATAAAATCTTGAACACATGCTATCATGATAAGATCTAAATCAATACTTCATCTCTCGAGTTCATATAGATTATCACGGTAATTAATGGCCAATCAATTAAACAATTAAGTCCAAATCACAATGCACAATCCTCGCATAATAATTGAGAAAAAAGAATAGAAGTCTGCTACCTTTCTACTCCAGTATCCAGTTTTAATTTTTCTAAGGTAGGGAGTATTATTTCTTTCTTATCCATGAAGAGAACTTCTGTTATTCCATTCTTTGTTATTATGTTGGAATAACCTGTCTATGCGAAGTACCGCATACTTGGTGAAATTCTTCTATTATTCCAGTCTTTCTTATTACATTTGGAATATCACATGCATGCGTTTCTACATGGGACACGGATTACATCTTTATTATTACATTTGGAATATCACATTCATGCGTTCTACGACGGACTGGTTAAAATCTTTATTATTACTGTTGGAATATCACATGCACATGCGTTTTCTGTGGGACCGATTCCGTATTTATTATTCTACATTGGAATATCATGTCCGCATGCGCTTTATCTTGGGACCGATTCTATTATTTATTATTCATTGGAATAACTTTTGCTGCGCGGTCTATCGCATGCATGGTGATTTCTTTTGTTATTCCATTCTTTATTATACTCAATTGGTTAAAGTTTTGATTTCTATAATCCATAAAATTAGTGGAATATCCTTGATATTTGCGCTTCATCCAGTATCTTTTCATGGAAATATTCTTCTGAGCATTCTTGAATTTTACTCCACAAAGAAATATTATGTTGACAATTTGAACGTTATTGGTTCCTGGACAAATTAATTCTTGAACTTGTTTTATTGAATTCTTATATCATTGTCATCATCCTCATGTTTATAAAATGTTGAAAGTCATCTGTGGCATGTAGTGCATAGATGGACTTGGTATGATTATGACCAGGGATTATTCGATATAATCATGACCGTAATGTTACAAATGATGTGGTAAAAGTCCTCATTGGCTCGTAGTGCATTGATGGACAGTTGTTGGCATGATCATGACCATTAATGAATACACGAATATCTTTGGTCTGTAGTGCATGGATAATTTGTGGTCGGGATACTAAAGAATATCCTTGGCCGTAGTGCAGAGGTGATTCGACGATGTGGATTATTTATTAAGATGAGTCTCAGCGATAAAAGTGATGAAAACCTTTTTAAATCATAAAAGATAGTAGATTTTATTCTCTACTTGACTCTTTTAATGGATTGCATGTAGTTAAACTTGATGGTTGTCATATTGTATCGCTTTTAAACTTTGTTAAAGGCTAATGATAATTTATTCGCATTATCTTAGTCATAATATTTCTTCTTTGGGCTAGTTGAGCTCACCCTTTCTTTCCTTTGTTCTCTTCAGGAAATGAGAACGTGGCCAGGGACTAGTCTGGGGGAGCAGTGAAGGTCCAGGATGATAACATTAGTAGTCCTCACTATTCTGTTAAATAGGGTGACAATAAATGTATTGAGGACTTATTTTGAGTTTGTATAATGTCTAGAAGACAATATTTGTATTAAAACTCACAACTCATGTTGTATATTTAAGATTGTATTTGTATTCTGTACCATGTATTTGGCGACCCAAGATGGGTGATGTATACCTATTTTAGGGGCGTCACAACACTTCTCATCAATTATTCTCTATCCTGAATTGTTAATCAAGAACACTAAAGCAGATAAAACCACCTCTCGATGAAAAATACCCATATTAACGTCAATCCACAATTAAGATAGAAATCCGTTAAACACCTTAATCAACTAACCCACTATATCTCTATGTGAATTACAATTGAAGAATGTTTAAGAATAAGTTCTCTATCAGATTACATGCGGTGTCAAGCATATCTCTACCTTAACACTCATCAAGTATAATCTACTAACAAAATCTTGAACACATGCTACCGTGATAAGATCTAAATTAATACTTCATCTCTCGAGTTTATATAGATTATCACGGTAATTGATGGCCAATCAATTAAACAATTAAGTCCAAATCATAATAGACAATCCTCACATAATAATTGATAACGAAGCATATTAAAATAAACTACACAATAAGATCCATTGTAATCTCAAACAAAGAATTAGTTCATTGAATTAAAACTAAGAATCCACACTTGAAATAACATTAAAAGATAAAAATAAGAGTAGAGTAAAGAATAAATCATTGTCAAGAAATCTCCATCTTCCTCAAGCTCCTGCTCTTGATCTTCAATGGTCTTCAAGTTGCTTCAATCTCCAAATCTAATTAGAACTAGTGTTTTGATCTAATTTACTCTAATCTAATCTAATGAAATCTCTATCTAGTCTCTAATCTCCTCCTTTTATAAGTCTCTTTATATGTCTTTAAGTCCTCTTGGAAGTCCTTGTGTCAATCAGATCGAAACAATCCTTCCCAGACTTAAATTGGACCAAAATTCGCATTTTCGCGCATTTCTGGGCATACCCCTACCCCGGCGGTGGTCTAGGCTTGTTTTGGGCCCGCCCCGGCAGGCTAGGGGCCTATCTTGTAACTTGCTTACCCACCCCGGCGGCGGTTTTGTGAAGGAAAAGTTTCTGCTCTGACGTCCTTTGGGAAAACGGTCATAACGTTTGATCCGGGAAGAGTTAGGAGGCCTTCCACCTATCAAATCGAAGATATCGACGAGATCTACAACTTTTATTCTTTGAGAATTGAGAAATAACGAACGAATGAAGGTTGAAATTGGGCTGAAAGGGACTATTACGCAAATGACCATCCAAAACAATGACGTTCGACGTCCGTTGATACAAATGTCATAACTCTTGCATCCGAACTCCGATTGGGACGATTCAAGATGTTCCAAAAAGCTAAGAAGAAGCTCTACAATGTAATCCAAGTTCCAAACCAAGAACATGAAAGACCAAACGATGTCCGGATTTGCTTTTCTTTTTCGATTTCATACTAATTCTTTGCGATTTCATCTCTCAAGCATATAATCTACAAAACGAACACAAAATGCATGAAAAGTAACTAAGAAACATGAGATTAAGCAACTAATTCAAGTAACAGATACTGAATAAATAAGTATAAAACCTACTTATCAATTATCTCCTCCGTTTTGCTTTTATTTTAATGCACAAATTTGATTAATCAAAGGTCTAAAATACCCTTAATCAAGTTGACTAAGTTTGGGCTTGCATTTTATTTCTTTTGGGCTTCTCCTTTAATTATTTTGGGCCATGCAATGAACATAGTCTAATAATTTTAATATATGCTACCCAAATTCTTTATTTAGGGTTTTCATTCCCAATCTTATGAAATTTAATTACTTATACATGTGACTTTAGCTCATAACCTAATTAGGTTTACTAGAAATAGGTTTAAAATTATTAGTCACTTGAAATAACAAGATTATCCACTTAAGTTAGTATACATATTAAATACTAACCTTTCCTTATTACCATAACCCTTAGGTTATTTAATTGTCTCAACTAATGTATAATTAGGTTACGAAGCTTTCATTTAGGGTTTAAAATAAAATAAAATTAGTTTCTAAAATTTGTAATTAGGGTTTCCTAATTAAGTTAGGCTACCTAACCACCTAGGTCTAGCATAATAGGATTTAACATTTACTAATATTTATTAAGCGTTCAAATTTAACAATTAAGGTGCCAAATTTATCAATTAGGGTTTAAAATTAATAAGTAGGGTTTCTAATCACATTATGCATGAATATTAGGGTTTCGAGTCAATGATTAGGGTTTACCTAATTAGCGTTTATATTTATAATATCCGAATTGATCACATTATCACGATTACCTAACAATTTTGAACTCCAATTTGTATTTTAAATTAAGGTTTCATAGTAATACAAGGGTTTGTCACATAACACCATAATTGACCAACCCTTATCAGTCCATATATCTGATACATATTTATAATACGAAAAATCAAAATATAATTAATATTATATTATTATTCTCATGCCTTGATCAAAATCCAAAAATTAGGGTTTGGATTCCATATCTGATTTATTTGTCATACTTAACATTCTTAATTAAGTTAAAAATAATTAACTTAATAATCTGAACAAAATTCATATAATAAAATAATTATTATAATAATTCTAAAAATCATTTCATATATTATATAAATAATATATAATTATATTTTCGTGGAAAATAATTAATAAAAACATTTCTACTATAAAATTAATTATTATAATAATATAGTTTATAACAATCAATAATTCTAAAATAAAATTATTTAAAATCATTCATGTAATAAATATATCACATAAATACATACACACATTATCTTGGCACATATTCCCCATATTTATTTTAATAAATAAAAAAAAATTATACGCAAAATTTCTAATTTATTTGTATAGAAAATATCGGGTTGTTACATTTTCTCTTCTTCAAATGATCATAACTTTGATTAGAAGAGAATAAACTTTTTAGAGAGAGATTATGTATGTAAGACCCCAACTTTTATGAATAAAGATGATTTTTTTTCAAAATATATTTTTGAATATTATGGAGTGAATTTGATATAATGTTATAGTTGTGGGTAATATTTATCAATTTTACAAAGTAAGCAAGTTGTTATAAAATATTTGATTGGTCGGGGAATATTCGTTTTAACACGGAATATTCATACGATGGCACAATCATTGGTGGACCCCACAACGGAATTATTATCGGAGTTAGAAAATGACAGAAATAACTTTTTATATAAATAACGACAAAAGTTTTACCGTTAAACTGTTGAAATACTCGGTGGTAAAAGTACAATAATACACGTGGTTGCATAGTAGCACACGGTATTGATTATTGATGCTTACGTGAGAAGTCACTCAGTTTTATTCAATTATTGCTACAGTAATTGATGCATAGTATCTCATGTTATTTGATTCAATTATTGTTACAATATTATATATTATTAAATCATCAATTGAGATGATAAGTTATTCATATTATTATTTGCATAATTAATAATGTCTAGAAAGCTCTGTCGAGGAAAGGGGTTTGGTCACCTAATTGAGCTCCAATAGGGAGAAATCCTTATCGGAATGCCCCATCTTTCCTGGGAATGATCTGGTTGTTAATATTGCTAGTTATAATAATGATGAATAAATGTTGTTAAAAATATTGAGGAATTTTTTTTATGAAGTATTTATTGTAATTATGGACCCCCCCCCCCCCCAATTTAACCATTTTTCAAAATAATCGGTAGAAATTTATTCGGTATATATTTATATTATAAAGGTAGGGACCACATGTGGGGCCCACTGGTGGAAGAAAAAATAAAATGTCTGGGAAGTTGAAAATGGTTAGTCAGGGGTTATATATATATATATATATATATATATATATATATATATATAATAATTTTATGAAAAATAGAATAAATTATTTTTTATTATGCACGTGTTTGCGTAGTATCTGCATAGTGTTTGCATAGTAAGAAACTCAAAAATTTTGGCCGAAAGTTACAACCCATGAAAATCTACACTATGCGTCCATGATTATTTCTAAATAGTACCTCTTCCATTCTCCTATAAATAAGATGCTTAGTTTAGAATTGAAAATTACACCAGAATCAGAAAATTCTTCTTCTATAATATTGAGCGTATTTCTTTCGAGTTTTAGGAAGCTTTGAGTATAGAAAACAGTGAAAGTTTTCTTCAAGAATATCTCCGCTATACCAGTTGGAATACTCTCCTTTTTAAGGTAAGGGATATTATTTTTTTTCAATACTCATAAGAAATAGTATTTTTTTCCATACTCTGTAGTATGTAAGTAATATTATTTCGTTTCAGATTCCGAATTCTATACTCATTTTGTTAAGTTTTGGCTTCTATACTCCATGAAATTACTAGAATATGCTAGAAATTTGCGCTTCATCCAGTAGCTTTTTTATGAAAATATTATTCTGAGCATTTTTGATAAGTTTTAACTTTTTCATGCCGGAGTACTATGCACGGAGTACTATTCCCGAAGTACTATTCACTCGGTTACTATTCACCCGGGGCACTATTCATGATAAAAACTATTTTTTTTTTGTCCAAATCATTTTTGATATAATATTATTCCTGAATTTTACTCCACAAAGCAGTATCATATTGATAATTTGGACATTATTGAATTCTAGATAAATTAAATTATAAATCTTTAAAAATTTATCCTTTGCCTTCTTTTAATTGAATTCTTATATCATTGTCATCATCCTCATGCTTATATTGTGATGAAATTCATCTTTGGCTTACGTGCATAGATCGACTGTTGATTGGTATGATTATGACCAGAGATTATTCAGTATAATCAAGATCGTAATGTTACAAATGATGTGTTAAAAGTCCTCATTGACCCGTAGTGCATTGATGGACAGTTATTGGCATGACCATGACCATTGATGATTACACGAATATCCTTGGCCCGTAGTGCATGGATAATTTATGGACGTGATACTAATGAATATCCTTAGCATGTAGTGCAGGGATGGTTCAATGATATAGTTTATTTATTAGGATGAGTCTCAGCGATAAAATTGATGATAAACTTTTTAAATCATAGAAGATAGTAAATATCATGCTCTACTTGACTCTTCTAATGGATTGCTTGTTCCGCTGTAGTTAAACTTGATGTTTATTATATTTTATCAGTTTAACACTGTTGAAGGCTAACGATAATTTATTCTGCATTATCTTAGTCATAATATTTCTTACTGGGCTAGTTTTGCTCACCTTTTTGCTTTTATTGTTCTCTTCAGGAAATGAGAACATAACCGGGACTAGTCGGGGAATGGAGTGACGGTCCGAGATGGTTGTTTTAGTAGTCCTAACTATATAGTGTGATAATAAATGTAATGAAGATTGAATTTGAGTTTGGATATTGTTTAGGAGACAATATTTGTATTAAAAATCACAGCTTATGTTTTGTCGTATCCTGCACGACATTTAACAGTTTTATAAATTAAGTTTGTATTTGAATTCTATAACATGTATTTGGCAACCCAAGATGGGTGATGTATACCTATTTTGGGGGCATCACAGTTGGTATCAAAGCTTAGGGATATGATCCCTGGATGAGATGTGAGACTAGAACTAGGAGGGGAAAGACGGGTAATTCCTTCGCTAGTATGACCTACCTAAGCTTATTTGTTATTTGATTGGTCGGTTAGAATATATCGATATTATGTGGTATGTCAATTAACCCTTGTTTTATGGCAATATTTAAAAATGGCATCCGAGAATGTTGAGATAAGCAATGGAGCATAGGAGACCGTTGAGTCACCACAAATCAATAACCAGGATAATGTGCATCAGGAAGGCAATAATCCTCAAGTGAACAACAACACCGACCAAATGATGTACGATGGAATGTTAAGAGGCTTCCTGCAATTCATGCAAAATAAGGCGAGAGAGACTCTTGTCTAAAATGCTGATGGAAACACTGGCAACTCACGGATGGTCACCGCTAAGTAGTTTAAGGAGTTGGGACCACCAGAGTTTTGGGGAAAGCCAGAACCACTCAAGGCAGAGACTTGGATAAAGTAGATCACCAAGATATTTGATGTCTTGGGATGCTCCGAAGAGCAAAAGGTTCCCTTTGCCACCTTCATGTTTAGAGGAGAGGCAGATTACTGGTGGGAATCAGTAAAACGTCAGTCTACCGCACTCAAAATGTCTTGGGAGAAGTTCCAAGAACTGTTCAAAGGCAAGTACTTTCCCGAAAGTATTTGTCACCTGAAGAAGGTGGAGTTCATCAAGCTAGAGCAAAACAATATGTTCGTGTCGCAATACGAGGCTAAGTTTGCCGAGTTGGCCCAGTTTGCATCCCATTTGGTTGATAATGAGGATAGAATGACATGAATGTTTCTGTGAGGTTTGAAACCCGAAATACGTCAATACCTCATTTCTCATAAATTGTGTTTATATTTAGATGTTGTAAATAGGGCTCAGTTATTGGAGCGCGATAATGAGTCAACCCAAGTAAAGGAGAGCAGCCGGCAAAATGATAATACCAGTGGTAGCAGTCATCGAAGTGGTGACAACAAACGTGGAGGGAATCAACATGCCAGAAATAGTAAACACTTTGGTGGTAATCATGGCCAAGACAATAAGAGTGGAAATTTCAAGAAGAGGAGATTCAATAATAATGGAAAGACGTCAGCACCAACAACCATTGTTAAGGAAGGAGAGCGACCACCGATCGTATGCTACAAATGTGGAGGGAAGGGACACATCAGTCCAAACTGTACACAGCAGTCCAAAACATGTTATAATCGCGGAAGAGAAGGTCACCTAGCCCGATTTTATCGTACAGTGAAGTCAAGTACAGTTGGGACAAAGGCACCAAAGGCCGTCCCAGAGAAGTCAAAGCCGATAGTTCAAGGGAGAGCGTTTGTCGTGACCTCCCAAAAAGTGAGGAACCCGAATGAAGTCAGCACGGGTAAGCTAATTATAAACTCTAGCGAAGTCTATACCTTATTTGATACCAATTCTACCCATTCTTTTATTTCTCCTACTTGCGCTCAACGTTTAAATTTAACTCCAGAGAAATTAGACTTTGACTTATCTGTTAAAACTCTGTTGGGAGAAGCCTTCATTACATCCATTGTTTATAAGTCTTGTTTGATTCAAATCGGCAACCGTACATTACCTGTCGATCTTATCTCTTTGAAAATACTAGCATTTGATGTGATTTTAGGGATTGATCGGTTAACTAGTCATCATGTAAAAATTGATTATATTCGTAAGGTTGTTAGCTTTCATATTCCTAACCAACCTATTATGAGAATTTAAGCAACCAAACCATTAAAGTCAATCACTGTCATCTCAAGCCATAAAGCTATTCGTTTATTAAAAAACGGATGTCAAGCTTTTTTAGCTCATGTCACGAATTTAAACAAAAATACGTTAATTTTGAATGATATTTCTATTCTTAATAAATTTCCTGACGTATTCCCTGAAGAATTTCTTAGCCTACCCCTGAGCGTGAAATCGAATTTTGTATCGACCTTGAACCCAGTACAAAACCCATTTCCAAAGCCTCATATCGAATGACTCCTATTGAACTTCAGGAGTTAAAAACTCAACTGCAGGAATTGTTAGACATCGGTTTCATTCGCCCTAGAACGTCTCATTGGGGTGCTCATGTTCTCTTCATAAAGAAGAAAGATGGAAGTATGCAACTTTGTATTGATTATCGGGAGTTGAATCATGTCACCATCAAAAATAGGTACCCGTTGCCACGCATTGATGACCTGTTTGACCAGTTGTAAGGTGCCAAATTCTTTTCAAAGATCAATCTTCTTTTCGAATATCATCAGTTAAAGATCAAAACTGATGACATTACAAAGATTGCTTTCAGAACTTGGTACGGGCATTATGAATTCCTAGTCATGTCTTTTGGATCGACTAATGCTCCTGCTACCTTCATGGATATGATGAACCGAGTATTCAAGGAATATTTGGATCACTTTGTGGTCGTCTTTATTTATGACATCCTCATTTATTCCAAAAGCCGTGAAGATCATGAGCAACACTTGAGGTTGATACTGCAAAAGCTTCGTGAAAACAAGCTTTATGACAAGTTGAAGAAGTGCGAGTTCTGGCTTGAGGAAGTAGCATTCTTTGGGCACGTGATATCAAATCACGGAATATCTGTTGACCCAGCAAAGATTGAAACAATACAAAGCTGGGAGCAACCTAAGTCAGTGACCGAAGTACGTAGCTTTCTTGGCTTATCTAGTTATTATCAGAGATTCGTAGAAGGGTTTTCTCGAATCGATACTCCATTAACTCAGCTGACTCAGAAAGATACAAAATTTGGTTGGAGCGAGGAATGTTAGAAAAGTTTTCAAGAACTCACGAGGAGACTCATTTCAGTACCTGTTCTGACAATACCATCTGGTTCGGATGGATTTGTCATCTACAGCGATGCTTCAGGCAGAGGGTTAGGATGTGTTCTCATGCAACATGGGAAAGTCATAGCCTATGCCTCATGACATCTCAAAGAATATGAGAGGAATTATCCTACTCATGATCTAGAGTTGGCAGCAATCATTTTTGCGCTTAAAATTTGGAGGCATTACCTGTATGGGGAGAAAGTGGAGATCTATACGGATAATAAAATCCTCAAATATTTCTTCACCCAAAAGGAACTCAACATGCGACAATGAAGTTGGCTGGAACTGTTAAAAGATTAAGATCATACCATTCAATACCATCCTGGAAAAGCGAACGTGGTAGTTGACACGTTGAGTAGAAGATCTTATGCCGGTACGAGTGTGATATTGTCAACGTAAAGGCCCATTTTGTATGACTTGCAAAGGATGGAGATAGAGTTAAAGACTCCAGGGACCCACGTGATGATGGTAAATATACAAGTAGAACCAACTTTAATCGATAAAGTTAAAACTGCTCAAACTACAGACCTGGAGCTGATGCGTATGAGGAAGAAAGTACAAGAAGATGCTATTCCGGAAGCAAGAATCGATGAAGAAGGAATACTTCGAGTTAACTCCAGACTTTGTCTTCCTAACTACCCTAATTTAAAGTAAAAAATCATGATGGAGGCGCACAACACACCATTTGCAATCCATCCTGGGAGTACCAAAATGTATCGTGATTTTCAACATACATTTTGGTGGAGCAATATAAAAAGAGAGATCGCAGAGTTTATCTCAAGGTTTTTAAAGTGTCAACGATTCAAGGCAAAACATCAAGTGCCAAAAGGTCCATTACAACCACTTGAAATTCCAAAATGGAAGTAGGAGCACATTACCATGGATTTCATTATTGGTCTTCCCAAGGTTTCTCAAGGTATAGATGCAATTTGGGTCATTGTTGATAGATTGACCAAGTCTGCTCATTTCTTACATATACGAGAAACTTATTCACTTGAACGTCTTGCTCGTATTTACATAAATGAGATTGTAAGACTACATGGTATGCCAGTATCCATAGTTTCTGATCGAGACCCAAGATTCACTTCACAATTTTGGGTTAGTTCATAAAAAGCTATGGGCACGGATTTACTATTCAGTTCAGCATACCATCCTCAAACGGAAGGGCAATCAGAGAGGACTATTCAAACTCTTGAAGATTTATTAAGACTCTGTGTCCTTGACTTCAAAGGAAGTTGGGACAAGTTCTTGCCATTGGTGGAATTCTCCTACAACAACAGTTATGAAGCAAGTATTGGCATGGCTCCATTCGAGGAATTATATGGATGTAAGTGTCGTTCTCCAGTATGTTGGGATGAGGTGGGTGAAGAAACGTTGTTGGGACCAGAATTGGTACGTATGACTGCGGAGAAGATCCAAATGATCCGGCAACATATAAAACCCTCACAAGATCGACAAAAGAGTTATGCTAATCTTCATTGAAGGGGCATGGAATTTAATGTGGGAGATCATGTGTTGTTACGTGTTGCTCCATGGAAAGAAGTTATATGATTTGGAAAGAGAGGAAAGCTCAATCCCCGATTCATTGGCCCATTCGAAATCCTTGACCGAGTAGGAATTGTGGCCTATAGACTCCCTTTACCGCCAAGTATATCTCGTGTTCATAACATTTTTCATATATTTATGTTATGTAAATATGTGAAAGACCCAAACCATATTATTGAGTTAGAACCGGACGAAATGGCAGAAGATTTAGCGTATGAAGAGGGACTTGTTAAAATCTTGGATAAGAAGGAACATATTCTATGCTCCAAGGTTATACCTCAAGTTAAAGTTTTGTGGAGAAACCACGATGTTGAGAAAATGACCTGGGAGTTAGAATCTGAAATGAAATCAAGGTATCCTCACCTCTTCGATATACCAGGTACGTACCTCAATTTCGAGGATGAAATTTTATAAGAAGCGGAGGTTGTAAGATCCCAACTTTTATGAATAAAGATGAATTTTTCTCAAAATATATTTTTGAATATTATGGAGTGAATTTGATATAATGTTATAGCTGTGGGTAATATTTATAAATTTTGCAAAGTAAGCAAGTTGTTATAAAATATTCGATTAGTCGGAGAATATTCATTTTAACAGGGAATATTGGTACGACGACACAATCATTGGTGGACCCCACAACGAAATTATTGTCGGAATAAGAAAATGACAGAAATATCTTTTATAAAAATAACGGCGAAAGTTTTATCGTTAAACTATTAAAATACCCAGTGGTAAAAGTACAGTAATACGCGTGGTTGCATAGTAGCACACGGTATTGATTATTGATGCTTACGTGAGAAGTCACTTAGTTTTATTCAATTATTATTACAGTAATTGCTGCATAGTATCTCACATTATTTGATTCAATTATTGTCAATATTTTATATATTATTAAATCAATAATTAAGACGATACAGTTATTCATATTATTATTTGCATTATTGACGATGTCTAGAAAATTCTGTCGAGGAAAGGGGTTTGGTCACCTAATTGCGCACCAATAGATAGAAATCCTTATCGGAAAGGCCCCTCTTTCCTGGGAATGATGTGGTTGTTAAATATTGCGAATAATAATACTGATGAATAAATGTTGTTAAAAATATTGAGGGAATTTTATGAAATATTTGTTGTAAATTTTGGTGTATTATATGGACCTCCATGTACACATTTTCAAAATAATTAGTAGGAAGTTATTCAGTATATATATTATATGGTGGGATCCACCTGTGATGGTGATATGTTGGTGTAGGGGAACATGTGTGGGCCACATGTGTGGAAGAAAAATGAAATGGGAAATGGGGGGGGGGGGAGATTTCCCGGGAAAGAGGGCATTATTATTTTTATTATTATTATTATTATTATTATTATTATTATATATATTAGTGGGGCCCACGTATAGGTGGATGATATTTGGGGGAGGGAAATCTGATAACATTCACGGGAGGAGTTTTTTTTTCAAACAAACATGTGTTAATACATACATATATATATATATATATATATAATATAATAAGTTTTGTTTTTTTTTGAAAAATAGAATATATTATATTTTATTGAATATTATATTAATAAATTGAAAAAGGCTGTCGAAAAAATTTCTTTCACTTCCGTGAAGTTTCGTCAGATTTCTTCTTTCATCGGCAAATTCGTGAAAACTTTTCTAAATAGTATCCTTCCATTCTCCTATAAATAGGATGCTTAGTTAGAATTGAAAATCGCACCAGAATCAAAGAATTCTTCTTCTATAATATTGAGCGCATTTCTTTAGAGTTTTAAGAAGCTTTGAGCGTAGAAAACAGTGAAAGTTTTCTTTAAAAATATCTCTGCCCTACCAGTCGGAATACTCTTCTTTTTAAGGTAAGGGATGTTATTTTTGTTCAATATTCGTATGAAATAATATTTTCTTCCATACTCTGTAGTATGTAAGTAATATTATTTCGTTTCAGATTTCGAATTCTACACTCGTTTTGTTAAAGTTTTGGCTTCTATATGTTAGAGTTTATGCCCTAGAGGCCAATTATTTGATATAATTGCTTAACATTTTGATATTATATTTGATTGAATAAATATATGATTTTATTATGGTTTTATTTACTGCGTAATATAATTGTTAACATAATAAAATTCCTTAGAATAGTGATACAAATTATATAGTTTCAAGTATGTGACTTGAACATGAGATTATATATTACCATTAGTATCGTTGTTCTTAAATGTCCTTAGTCGAGTATCATTGTTGATGGGACAACAATGATGCATTGAGACTAGTATGTGGATCGATTGATGACCAAATCTCATTGGTCATAAATATATGAGATATTAAGTCAATGCATAGGTACATGTTAGAGAACGATGTAATTGGGATGGATTCCACCATGAGAATTTATATGGAGCATTATGCGAAGTGTCATTAGCAATTCTCATAGTGACAATGATGTAATGGTCCTCCCGACCGAAATCGCTATATTACTACACGAGAATTTATGTACTTTGATATCATCAAATGTCACCTTTAATAGGGTGGACTATAAAGGTGATTATTGGGTTCATCATTAATCGTGTGAGAAATATGAGTGATCTAGATGGAATTTAACCATCCTATATATTATGGGTGATATCCATAGGCTCTCTTGATTGAGTAGGACTATGAAATGCATGGCCATGCTCAAATAGTGATTTGTTTCATATAGTCTACTCATTGATCAAGAAAACTCGAGATTAAATTATGAAGAGTATGACACATTCCATGACTCAAGTTTAATCTAGGATATTAAGGTTAAAAGGATTAAATTACATTGAAACATTGGTCATTTAAAAGGTTGCAGATCGAATCATCGATCTTATTATTACTTGGGTAAAGTGATGCATTACTAGATGCATTTCACCGTTTATAATTTTATAATATGATTTTAAAATTATTGTCAACGTAATAATAACCTATAGGGTCACACACATGTAACGTTATTTAAAAGGAATTAATTTAAATTTTAAGGATTTAAATATATTAATATGATTAATAGTATTTAAATCACTTAATTTAAATTAAAAGGATAATTTGTATATATGTATATTAATTAAGTAAGACTTAATTAAGATATATATATATATATATAAATTCGGATTTTTTCAAATTAGGTTTTGATTTGATTAATTCCTTTTAACTACTATATATATGATATATATACCACTACTTAGGGTAAGATATCATAATTGAAAAACCCTAGCCATTTCTTGAGAGAGAGACTAGAGAGAAAACAGATTCGTAAAATCCATTCCTTTTGGTGGCTAGTACCGCAAGTCCTTCTTATTGCAGAATCGTTTCGATTTGTTCGTAAAGGCTGCTCATGTGGATACCGTAGAGGCATAATCGGTTTGTATTAAGGTTGGAGATTCAAGGCGCAATCGGTTTCAGATTCTCGTTTGTTTATATCTGGTATAATCTCTAAACCTCTGAATTAATTGATTTTTCACATGGATCCTGTTTTAGGGTTTCAGAAATTGCTTTAAAATTTTAATTTCCGCTGTGCGTTTTTGTGCCGAAGCCCAACACTATACTCCATGAAATTAGTAGAATATCCTTGATATTTGCGCTTCATCCATTATCTTTTTATAAAAATATTATTCTGAGCATTCTTGATAAGTTTTAACTTTTTCATGCCAGAGTACTATTCACGGGGTTACTATTCCTTAAGTACTATTCACAGGATACTATTCACTCGGGTACTATTCACCCGGGGTACTATTTATAACAAAAATTAATTTCTTTTCGATCCAAATAATTTTTGATACAATATTATTCTTGAATTTTACTCCACAAAGCAGTATCATGTTGATAATTTGGACATTATTGAATTCTGGATAAATTAAATTAGAAATCCTTAAAAATTTATCCTTTGTTTTCTTTTAATTGAATTCTTATATCATTGTCATCATCCTCATGTTTATACTATGATGAAAGTCATTTGTGACCCGTAGTGCATAGATGGACTTGGTATGATTATGACCAGGGATTATTCGGTATAATCATGACCGTAATGTTACAAATGATGTGGTAAAAGTCATCATTGGCCCGTAATGCATTGATAGACGATTGTTGGCATGATCATGATTATTGATTTAAAACACGAATATCCTTGGCTCGTAGAGTATGGATAATTCGTGGTCGTTATACTAATGAATATTCTTGGTCAGTAGTGCGAGGGGGTGATTCGATGATGTGGATTATTTATTAAGTTAAGTCTCAGCGATAAAATTAATGATAAACTTTTTAAATCATAGAAGATGTTAGTTCCTAGTAGGCACAAGTTATCTAGAAGGGGGGGTTGAGTAGATATTTGAAAATCTTTTCTCTTTAACCTTGTTCTTAGATAATGATTAAAACTTAGCAGAATTAGTATTTGTTTTAATCTTGTTTACCAAGCAATGGAGTTATGAGCGAGTAAGGCAGTTATTGCAGATATAGAAGTTATAGCAGATATAGCATGAATGTAAACGACACAGTTGTTTTTAAGTGGTTCAGAGCACTCAATGCTCCTAGTCCACTCTTCTAATCAACGAGTAGGATATCCACTAAGGATGTCTTTTACAATCTTCTGAATCACACAGATTCCTTCTAGACCAGCAGTCTAGGAACTTCTCTAGTTCACTCTTGAACTCTTCAAGTCCAGTAGACTTGGTTCTCTTCTTCAGTTGATTGATAGTTGTTGAGTTCTTGATGGTTGCTACTCAGTCGCTGTGTAAGCACTTGTTCTAAAGAATTGAGTAGCTGAGCAAGCTTTGCAATATCTCTGATCGTAGAGTTGAGCTTGAGAGATGTTCATGTTGTTTGATTAATGCTTGCTTGATTCTCTCTCATCTGTATGATCTGTATATATGTGATGTTGAAAACTATCCGTTGCATCCATCCGTTGTGGCATTAAATGCGTCTGAACTTTCTGTACTGTGATGGAGACATTTCTGCACATCTTCCGAATCAAAGATTTCGCCCACCGACATCGCGCAGTCGCTTTTCACCTACCACACGAAAAGGTGTTTTGTCCTCTTACCCATGGTTCTATCCTTAGATTCTTCAATACGCTTCTTTGTTGCATACTAAGGATATTTCATATATTTTGGGACTGATGAGCACTGCAGCATCTGGGATCCATTCCTCACTTGTTGAAAACATGATCATGAGGCTCGGACGCTTTTCGACGCGAGATGATGATGCTCTACGATTTGGATTGTGGTGTTCTACGATTTAGATCGTAGTGTCTTTGACTTGCACACTACGATGTTATCAGTCGAGAGCACTACGATTTCCCTTAAACCTTTGTACACTACGATCTTCTCTTGCTCGTGTGTTGACTCTATGTTCCTGAGAACGCACTACGATCGTTGACATAAAAACTTCATGTTTCCTTCAGCACACTACGATCGTGGAGTTAGCTCGGCAAACGTTAGGACCACTCTACGATTTCTGAAGAGTCCCCTTCAAGTCAGGCACGCTACGATCTTTAGGCTCTTCCTTTTCTGCCTTGGCTTCTACAATGTTGATCAGATTGATGCACTACGATTTCTTCAAGACTAATCTATTACATCTCAAGATCAACCTAACAGTTTTGATCTTTCTATCTATACCTTCTTTAATAGAATGATACACGTTGAAAGCTTAGATCAACCTAACAATTTTGATCTATCACTAAGTCCTTGTACATATCTTCTTTAAAGGACCTTACAAAAAATCATGAACACATGCATTAATATATCAAATCACAATATGCATTCTCCCAACAATCTCCCCCTATTTGATGTTGACATAACCAAGGAGATTTGTTGTCATGATTATTAGTGACTAGATGCATTTGCAGGAAATTTAAACATGACTTAGTATTTCAGTGAGCAGCTAAAATTTCTAGAGAATAAGTATGAATTTATTGATGATCAGAAGATATTACATTACAGCATTACATCAATAAGAAATTTAAGTTTCAACTTATCTCTGTTTCCTTGACCTCTTTAGTGGAGGTGGATTGGCATACTCTTCAGCCCTTCTTTTTCTTTGAGCTTCCTCATTTCTTGCTAACTCTTCCAGCTCGCTTAGACTTAGAGCTGGATTCTCCTCATGTCTGCGCATGAATGCAGGATCTTCAGTTGGCATTTATATGCGTACAGTAGACACGTCTTGTGAGCTAGGAGTTAGCTCCTGATGACTCAGAGGAATAGCTGTTACAATTGCCTGCTGACCAGATCATTGAGTCTGATGATGTGATAGTCTTTCAGGAGGGCTTCGTGATTGCTGAGTATGAAATTGACTTCTTCCCCTTTCTTAAGTTGCATGACCTCCTCTGCCTCTGCCTTGGCTTCCTTGATCTCCTTTCCCTTTCTTATTCTCCCCCTTTATGTCAGCATCAAGGGTTCGAATATCTGCAGACAACCTATTAACTCCATGGACAAGCTCGTTGAGTTGGCTTTGGGTTTGAGCAATGTCCTCTCTATTCTCCTTGATCTGTTTTTCAGATCTGGCTTCTTTATTTTGGAGGACTGTCAAAATCATATCATTATGCTTCTCTTGATTGGAGTAAGATTTCTGGAAGTCATAGACATAAACTTTCAGGTTGAGAATATTGTTCAGCATAATTTGATGTTGAAGATCTTGGTGTTTCTGCATATCAAGCACAGCCTCTCTTTGTTTGGCAGCAATCTGGAAATGTATCTCATCTCTGTCTGACATACTCTTCAGAATTTCTTTGATAATTTCCCTTAGCCTCGTAGTGAGCTTTGTATTCATAGTACTAGGGAATTTGTTTGCAGCTTTTATCATTTGGTTCAGTCGGATGTTAAGGAGATCAGAGTGAGATTCCAGACTTGCTTCGATAGACTTGATAATCTGCTCAGAAGTTTCTTTCAAGTCATCCTTGGTGGGCAGGCTTGGGAAGGTATCATTTGATTGGGGATTGTCCATTTGAGGGGTTCTTGGTTGAGATTGATCTTGCAAATTGTACAAAGTAAGATCAAGACTGAAATAGTCATGTGATGAGGAGGATGGTATATCAGCTGGAGGGGCTTGGGTTTGGACATCTGGGATAGGTGACTCTACGATTTCAATGTTGGACTCTACTATGTGGCTTGAGTCTGGAATCGTAGAGTTGGTGATTTGAGGGAGCAGGGTAAGGTTGACTTCTTTACGGTTCTTCGCCATGTAATTTTGGGATTCTCTGAATCGAAACCCGATTTATTGGGTTGAGAATCACTTCCACCATTTAGGAAATTCATAGAAATAGCTAAATGAAGATGATGGCAGGTGATTAACTCTGAATTTTGTAGGGATAGACAATACCTCAGGTTTATCTTTTGATGAGGAATGGTTGGTAAGAAGCTTCTTGGCGAAGATGACTTTCCCTGGAAATCCATGAGCCCGTACTTTGATTGCTGGATATTCCTTGAAGCTCCAAAACATGTGATCACATGAGTTCAGGATTTGAGCTTGATGGTATGCCATCATGGGTAAGTAGGAAAACATTTGGTTGTACAGATAGCTCCTATATCTATCTTTCCCTACACCAGTGATTTCATGCTCATCATCATCATTTTTTTCCTCTTTAGTTTCTTCTGAAGATTCCATTATCTCAATGGCCTCTGGAAGGTTTGGCATTGAATCAACTTTATCTTGAGCAAGGACCTCTTTTTTAGCCATTGGAACCTCATGAGGCTCCCCCTCAGCATGAACATCTTCTTCTAAGTGCAGAAAGTTCCCTTCAGCTGGAACATCTTCTTAAGCTGTAGACTTCTCCCCCTCAGCTGGTGTATACTCCATCATGAGAATTTCAGGGTTCTCCCCCTCAGCTGGAGCACACTCCTCTTCGTTTGCTTGGGGCAGTTCTACTTTTGCAACCATACTCTTGGCTTCCTTTTTCAGCACTTTTTCATTTTCAAGAATATACTTCTTGACCAGCTTTCTTTTTGCTTTGCTGGTTTTAACAACAACTTCTGGACTCTCTTGAGTCTTAGCTTTGTCATGTTTAACAACCACTATTCTTGAAGCAGCTTCCTCCATTTCTGCCACACTTGGCCTGGTTTCAGAGAACAGCAGAGTCTCTACGATCAAAGAAACAGTTGGTCTTTTGGACTTATGACCAATTTTATTCTTCTTTAGGATCTGTGAAATGGTGGCTTAATCCTCTTCAGCTTCTTCTTGTTGTTACTTCTTTCTTAGCCTTCTTAGAGTCTCTATATTAGAGGACTACAGGAATATTAGTTGTAGATCCTTGAGGCTCTTCGACTTGTCTTGCCCTTAGCTTTCTCTTGCCCTTGCTTTTTCTGGCAAGAGTAGAAGGTTCTCCCTTATCTGCTTCTCCTTCTTCTTCAACTTCTCTGACAATAGACATACCTCCTGGAAAGCCTGCTTTCTTTAGTTCCTCAGATCTCTCACTGGACTCTGTCATCATTCGAACATAATCAGCAAGGTTTCTCTCTCAATTCTTAAACATCTTCTGTGTCATTCTTCAATTTGGGTTGATGGCTTCTCCTTCATCATCCCTAATTTTATCACCCAGTACTGATTGCAGAATAATACTTATGAATCTCCCATACAGCAACTTCGAAGTGCTCTTTGATTTCTTCAAGTTGACGATCCACTTACCGATCCACTCAAGCAATACAGCCCCATAGTTGAGTTGTGTACCATAAACCATATCCATCATGAGTTTAAGCTGAGCCTCATTTACCGAGTCATGACCTGAGCTCTTGCAGCAGATGCATTTCCCAATAATGTCAGCTAGAAATTCATACCTTTGAGGGAACTCCTTCTTTTTGTAGCCTTTCACAGAGGGGTTCTTCTTGTGATGCAATTTCTTCAATCCCTCTTGAAATCTTATGTTGTCTAGAAATAGGTGCCCTACATTCTTGAAACCTAGGGCCAGATTGACGTCTTCTTCCCTTAGTTTCATTTCAACTCCTCTAACTCATGTAGTGATGGTGTTGTGTTCGTACACACCATTCTTGTAGAACTCCTTCACTAGCTTGGGATAGATGAGAGTGTCTGTGCTCAACGCCTCTTCGAGACCTGCCTTCTTCAATAGTGCCAAGGTCTTGTGAAATTTTGGTGGAGCATCCTTGAACTCGTCGAAACAGAGTCTGTAGTCTGAAACCACATTAGAAGCAGCCATTGATTCTATAGTTGAGAAGTGAGATACGACTGAGCTTTCCACTGATTTAGGGTTTTGCTTTAAGAGAGAGAGAGAATGAGACAGATAATCTTTTGAACTTCAGATTTCAAAAACACGATTTCAATTTGTACTTGTAACTTCCCTCTCTCTTTTTGACTTAGTGGGACAGGTGTCGCCCTTTGCTTGGCTCTTCAATTTTGACTGTGTAGGAATGTACTGATGTGCCCTTTGAGTCGTCAGAGCTGAGGTGTCCTTAGGATGACTACGATCATAGAGGTAGTCTTGTGTTCGTTGAGTCTGTCCTGCGATCGTCGAGTCTGTTCGGCAGTCGTTGAGTCTGATCAGCATTCGTAGAGTCTATCCTACGATCGTCGAGTCTGTCTGGATCCTTATGATGAGTTTTTGACTAAGCATTCTTTTTAAGGTAACTCAGGAAGGGCCAACCTCTTAGTGTGATTCAAGGGTTAGGTTTGTCCCTGAGACACCTCTTAGAGAGATTGCTTTGTTATGAAGCTTGTCATCACAGGATTCACTTTTCTTGTTGAAAGGGCTTTTGTTCATCATCGAGTCTGCATTCTGATAGTTGAGTCTTTTCTACGATCGTTGAGGTAGTTGTCTGTTCAGCTCTACGATCGTGAACTTTCCTTGATCATGTCTACGATTTTGAGTACAACCTTTATATCTGTCATGGTTAGCACAATCTAGAGCATACATTTCATGGTTGAAGATTAAGCATGCCTAGCTCACTTATTAACTTATTAAATCTGGATTCATCTAGTGGTTTTGTAAAAACAACAGCAAGTTGATATTCAGTAGGGATATATTGTAAAGATATAGTTCCATTTTGCACATGATCCTTAATGAAGTGATACATTATTTCTATATGCTTGGTCCTAGATTGCATGACAGGATTATGAGTTATTGCTATGGCACTAGTGTTATCACAGTGTATGGGAATAGATTTGAAATCGAACCCATAGTCACTAGTCGATTTCTCATCCATAGGATCCGAGTACGTTGAAATGCCAAGAGTAATATATTCGATTTTCGCATGAAGTGAGACACTAAGTTTTGCTTTTGCTAAACCGTAACACAAGTCCATTTCCAAGAAGTTGACAGTGCCATTTGGTATTTTTTCTATCTCTTTGCATCCCGCAAAATCAAAGATCTGTGTATCCTATTAGTTCAAAAGAGGATTCCTTGGGATACCATGACCCCAAGTAGGTGTACCCTTGAGATATCTCAAGATCCTCTTCACATGCGAGTAAAAATGTGACTCTTTAGGGTTAGCCTAAAATCTAGCACGTATATGCAAGTTGCAAACATTATATCTCGGTCTCATCGCGCTAGGTATAAAAGAGAACCTATCATACCTCTCGTATTGAGTTATGTCAATACATTTACCATTCTCATCCTTGTCAAGCTTGGTTGCGAGGAGCAATTGGTGTTTTTCATGGGAGAAATGATTTCATGCCATACTTCTTTAATAAGTCTTTGATGTATTTGGCTTGGTTGATGAATATTCCTTCATCATCGCTTCACTTCATAGATCCAAGGAAGAAATTCACTCACCCATCATGCTCATTTCAAACTTGCTCGCATTAGCTTAGAGAATCTCTTACATAACTTTTCGTTAGTAGAACCAAAAATGATATCATCAACATATATTTGAACTAGTAAGACTTTGTCTTTATGCTTTCTAAGAAACAGTGTGGTATCTACTCTACCTCTAGTGAACCCATTTTTTATTAAAAAGTTAGTCAGTGTTTCATACCATGCTCTAGGTGCATGTTTAAGACCATATAAAGCTTTATCTAATCTATAGATATAATTGGAAAGAGATGGATTCATGAAACTTGGAGGTTGTTCTACGTAGACTTCTTCTTGAAGCTCTCCATTTAGGAATGCACTCTTGACATCCATCTGAAAGACTTTGAACTTCATGTGGGCAGCAAAGGCAAGAAAGATTCTGATGGCTTGTAGTCTGGCAACAGGTGAAAATGTCTCATCGTAGTCGATACCTTCTTCTTGAGAATAACCCTTTGCCACTAATCTTGCCTTGTTTCTGGTGATAACCCCATCTTCATCCATTTTGTTCCTGAAGACCAACTTGGTTCCTATGACAGGATGACTCTTTGGTCTGGGTACCAATCTCCAAACTTTACTTCATTCAAATTGGTTGAGTTCTTCCTGCATGGCTTCTATCCAACTGGAGTCTTCCATAGCATCCTCTATCTTCTTTGGCTCTATCTGTGACAGGAATCTTAGATAGAAGCATTCATTCTGAGTAGCAGCTCTTGTTTTGACTCTTGCACTTGGATCTCCAATGATTAGATCCTGAGTGTGATCTCTTGCCCATCTGTTCCCAGTTGGGACATCTGTCCTAATACCTTCATGTCTTAGGTCTTCAAGGTCTATCTCTTCTTCTTGGAGTGGAGGCTCGCTGTCTTGGATGGACCTCTCTACGACTTCATTATCATGCTCTACGATTTCACTATCTGGGACTACGATCGTAGTGTTGAGCTCGACGACTTCATTCGTAGTGTCTGCACTATCGTTCGTAGTGTCTTGAGGCACTATTTTGTCTAAGTCAGTTTCATCAAAGATGATGTGTATTGAGACTTCAACATTCAGTGACTTCTTATTGAACACTCTGTAAGCCTTGCTGTCTGTGGCATATCCAAGAAAGATCCCTTCGTCTAACTTGGGCTGGAATTTTGTCAGGTACTGCTTTCCATTGTTGAGAACATAGCATGCATAGCCAAAGACATAGAAATAGCTGACACTTGGCTTTCTTCCTTTCCACAGTTCGTAGGGTGTCTTCTTGATCGTAGAGTGAATTAATGATATGTTCTGTGTAGCATGCAAGGTCGATGTTTCTTCTACCCGTATATTCAGCAGATTTAGTCATTGCTAGTAGAGTCCTTCCAGCCTCTATCAGGGTTCTGTTCTTTCTTTCAGCAACTCCATTTTGTTGAGGAGTTCGTGGAGCTAAGAAGTTATGACTGATGCCATTGTCTGAGTAGAACTTGTCTATCTCTGAGAAATTGAATTCTCTTCCATGATCACTCCTTATTGCCTTGATTTTCTCTCCTTTCTCGTTCATCACCAGTCTGAACATCTTGATTAATTCGGAGCTTATCTCATCCTTTGAGGTTAGGAAGAATACCCATATGAATCTGATGTAGTCGTCGACTACAACTAGAGAGTATCTTTTTCCTCCAAGACTGGTTGTTGGGATTGGCCCAAAGAGATCCATGTGGATCAACTGCAGGGGCTTGTCAATGGAGTTGGCAGTCTTGCTCTAGAATGAGCTTCTGGTTTGTTTTCCAAGCTGGCAGGCATTGCATGGCCTTTCCTTCACAAAGTTGAACTTGGGTAGACCAGCTACGAGATCTTTTGATGCCAGTTTGGACATGCTTTTGAAGTTTAAGTGAGACAGCCTTCTATGCCATAGCCAGCTCATTTCCTCGGATGCTTTTTCCAGAAAACATATTGTTTCATCAGAGCTTAGTTTACCAAGATCTATAGTGTAGACATTTCCTTCTCTTGTTCCGGTCAGCTTTATGGCAGATGTCTTCAAATCTCTGACTTGACATTGATTGTTGAGAAATGTTACTAGGTGACCCTTGTCGTAGAGTTGGCTGATGCTTAGAAGGTTGTGTTGGAGTCCTTCCACATAAGCTACTTTGCTGAAAGATACTACACCATTGCCAGCATAGCCATATCCTCTTGTCTTGCCCGAGCCGTTATCTCCAAAGATGACTGAGGGACCCTCCTTTTCTACATAGTTAGATAGTAGAGCTTTGTTCCCTGTCATATGCCTTGAGCATCCACTGTCTAGATACCATGTTTAGGTCGTGGAGCTCTTTTCCTGTCAAAACATTTTAACCTTCATTTTGGTACCCATATTTGCATGGGTCCTTCATTGTTAGTGCCTTTGGGAACCCAAACTTGTCTAGTCTTGGGTCTCACATGCATGGATTTATAATAATACTTTGTAGCCCTATGACCATATTTATTGCATATGAAACATCTATTATGATGCATGCCTCTGTGTGTGTGGTGATTCATCTTCCACTTGGACTTGTGTGGTTCCTTAGTTAGCCTTCCATAAACCGATTTCTTTCTTTCACGTGTCCTTAGGTTTCATAAATAGTGATGAGTGTGCCTTACCTCTACCTGCACCTTCCCAGCTTGATTCAGAGAGTTGGTTTTGCTTGACTCTACGATTCTTCGAGGTTGGTAAGTAGAGGTTGGGTTACTCTTCTCCTTTATGAAACCCAGACCAACGTGTGATCCTTTACTTCTCTGTGTATAACTAGAATCAGTAGAACAAGGTTGAACTTGTTCTTCCGACTGTGAGGATTTAACAAAAGCAATGCCTCTACCAAAACCTGAGACATTACTAGAGCTAGTTTCCATTGTCTTTTCCACACTTAGCTCTGAGATGGATTCCCCAAAGCCTAAGCATGTTCTGTCGAATGTGCTTCTCTGACTAGAGAGCAGGCAGTCCATGGATGATGAGGATTTGTTCCATGCAGAGATAGTCTTCTCTAGATCCTCAATTTTAGAGGTTAGCTTAGACTCTCTTTGTGCATGATGTGTGTTTGTCTGTTTTAAAGTTTCATTCTCAGTTTCAAGCTTGGAGAGAAGATTAGTACTTAGAAGGGCTGTTTCAAGCTCTTCTTGAACTTTCTTCTTCTCCTCTTGAAGAAGTGAATGATCCTTAGACAACACTCTGAACCACTTCATGTATTGATGTAGATCAGTGGTTATACCATGCAGTGCAGTTCTTAAGTCATTCATGTCTACATCAGGTGAGTTGAAATCGAATACCTCATCGAGACTTACATTATGAATGTTAAGGCTTTGTTTGTCCTTTGCATGTTTGGCCATTAAGCACAGATTTACCACTTGTGGTTCTTCTTCATCTCCAGAGTCAGCATTTGAGTCTCTTTTCTGAGGCCTCTTGTTTCCTTTATATTCCTTCTTTGCATGTTGTTTCTTCTTTAGTTCTTCTCTTAGAGGTTTATTGTAGTTGGTAATGAAGTGGCCAGGCTTCTTGCAGTTATTTGCTCCTGGCTGGTGTAGTTGCTGACCTTCTTTTGCTTGTTAGCTTTGCCTTGACGCATGAACCTTCTTAGTCTTCTTACCAACATGGCATGGTCGTCATCATCGTCTTCATCATCGTCAGATTCAATCTCAGTGATGACTTTTGATACACTTTCAGTTGCTTTGAGAGCAACACCCTTTTCCTTCCTTATTCCTTCTGATAAGGTTTCAGCACGTTGGGTCAGCTCCAGCTCGTATGTCAGGAGATTTCCATATAGTTTTTGAACTGTCATCTCGTTAAGATTCTTTGACTCTCTTATTGCAGTGGTCTTGGCATCCCACTTGCTCGGTAGGGCTCTCATGAACTTTACGGTTAGATCTTTGTTAGGATAGATCTTTCCATATGTTCGTAGAGAGTTGAGCAGAATGTTGAATCTTTCATAGGTGGCAGTTACATTTTCTCCTTGCACATGAGCGAACATTTTATACTGCTGTGTCAGGAGAGACTGCTTGTTCTCTCTGACTTCTTCAATTCCTTCGTGCATAATCAGCAGTGCTTCCCAAACTTCCTTAGCTGTTTTCCTGTTTACAACATTGTTAAACAGATCGTCCTCTAAGGATTGGAACAGGATGTTCTTAGCCTTTTTGTCAAGTTGGACAGCTTTCTTCTCTATGTCTGTCCATTCTTCTTTAACTTTGATTTGAACTTTGTTTGGCTCGTCAATGGTTGGTGCAAGCTTTGTTGGTATATAGGGCCCATTAAGAACAGTCTTAAATAGATCTTCAACTATTGAGTCCATGTAAGCTTGCATTCTAACTTTCCAATTAGCAAATTTATCCTTGTTGCACATTGGTGGCTTGCTGCCTCCCCCGGTCCTGGATTCACTTAGTACGACTGCCATCTGGATCTACTAAAGCGTGTAAGCTGTAAAATAGAACCTGCTCTGATACCAATTGTTAGTTCCTAGTAGGAAAAAGTTATCTAGAAGGGGGGGTTGAATAGATATTTGAAAATCTTTTCTCTTTAACCTTGTTTTTAGATAATGATTAAAACTTAGCGGAATTAGTATTTGTTTTAATCTTCTTTACCAAGAAATGGAGTTATAAGTTTAGTAAAGGCGCTTATTGCGAGATATACTTGATTATAGCAGATATAGCATGAATGTAAATGACACGATTGTTTTTAAGTGGTTGAGCACTCAATGCTCCTAGTCCACTCTTCTACTCAACTAGTAGGATATCCACTAAGGATGTCTTTTACAATCTTCCGAATCACATGATTCCTTCTAGACCGGTGATAGCCAGGAACTTCTCTAGTTCACTCTTGAACTCTTCAAGTCCAAAGATACTGGCTTTCTTACGATTCACTACTGAACTCTTCAAGTCCGTAAGACTTGGTACTCTTCTTGAGTTGATTGATAGTTGTTGAGTTCTTGATGGTTGCTACTCAGTTGCTGTGTAAGCACTTGTTCTAAAGAACTGAGTAGCTGAGCAAGCTTTGCAATATCTCTGATCATAGAGTTGAGCTTGAGAGATGTTCACGTTGTTTGATTAATGCTTGCTTGATTCTCTCTCATCTGTATGATCTGTATATATGTGATGTTGAAAACTATCCGTTGCATCCATCCGTTGTGGCATTAAATGCGTCTGACCTTTCTATACTGTGATGGAGACATTTCTGCACATCTTCTGAATTCAGCATTCTGGCCCACTGACACTGCAGGCTTCTTTCTCACCTACCACCTGAAAAGGTGTTTTGTCCCTCTTATCCATGGTACTATCCTTAGCTTCTTCAATACGCTTCTTTGTTGTATACTAAGGATATTTCATATATTTTGGGACTGATGAGCACTGCAGCATCTGGGATCCATTCCTCACTTGTTGAAAACACAGATCATGAGGTTCGACGTTTTCTGACATGAGACAGATGATGCTCTACGATTTGGATCGTGGTGTTCTATGATTTAGATCGTAGTGTCTTTGACTTGCACACTATGATGTTATCAGTCGAGAGCACTACAATTTCCCTTAAACCTTCGTACACTAAGATCTTCTCTTGCTCGTGTTGTTGACTCTACGTTCCCGAGAGCGCACTACGATCGTTGACATAAAAACTTCATGTTTCCTTCAGCACACTACGATCGTGGAGTTAGCTCGGCAAACATTGGGACCACTCTACGATTTCTGAAGAGTCCCCTTCAAGTCAGGCACGCTACGATCTTTAGGCTCTTCCTTTTCTGCCTTGGCTTCTACAATGTTGATCAGATTGATGCACTACGATTTCTTCAAGACTAATCTATTACATCTCAAGATCAACCTAACAGTTTTGATCTTTCTATTTATACATTCTTTAACAGAATGATACACGTTGAAAGCTTAGATCAGCCTAACAATTTTGATCTATCACTAAGTCCTTGTAAATATCTTCTTTAAAGGACCTTACAAATAATCATGAACACATGCATTAAAACATCAAATCATAATATGCATTCTCCCAACAGAAGATAGTAGATTTTATGCTCTACTTGACTCTTCTAATGGATTGCTTGTTCCGCTACAGTTAAACTTGATATTTATTATATTTTATCAGCTTAACACTGTTGAAGGCTAACGATAATTTATTATGCATTGTCTTAGTCATAATATTTCTTATTGGGCTAGTTGAGCTCACCCTTTTCTTTCATTGTTCTCTTCAGAAAATGAGAATATAGCTGGGACTAGTCGGGGAACGGAGTGACGGTCCAGATGTTTGCATTAGTAGTCCTCACTATTCTGTGAAATAGTGTGATAATATTTATAATAATTTTGAATTTGAGTTTGGATATTGTCTAGAAGACAATATTCGTGTTGAAACTCCCAACTTATGTGTTGTCGTATTTTGCATGACAGTTGTATAATTAAGTTGTATTTGAATTTTGTACCATGTATTTGGTGACTCGAGATGGGTGATGTATACCTATTTTGGGGGCGTCACAGTTGGTATCAAAGCTTAGGGATATGATCCCAGGCTAGGATGTGAGACTAGAACTAGGGGGAGAGATGGGGAAACCCTTCACTAGTATGACCTACCTAAGCTTATTTGTTATTTAATTGGTCGATTAGAATATAGGGATAATTTATGGCATGTTAATTAACCCTTGTTTTATGACAGTATTTGAAAATGACATTTAAAAATCAAGAGATGAACTCATATAGAGTTTTAAGCGATGAATCGAGGAGATTCATTTATAGTATGCCGCATCTGCCCCACCTCTACAGGATAACCAGCTACCTGCTGCTGGAAATCTGTGTGAGAACTCCTATGGATATAGGACATTCTCCCTATCTTCTGCAGTTTGGTCTTTAGCTCCTCCTTGAGCTCAAAGACCTCATGCTTTAACTCGTAGACTTTGTCCTTAGCCAAAATCCTCTCATTATGTTCCTGCTCCCACATGGACTCGACATCAATCTTTTTCTCTATAACAGTTTGGAGCTCTGCCTTCAGCTCCTAGACCTCCTTACAATAATAGATATTTCTATCCAATACTGACATGAATAAAGACATCATCGAACCCCTAGGAGCTATCTCAGCTGCAATAGCTACTGGATTAAAGGACACTGTCTCATTTCCTCCTCTATCATCCCGTCGAATACTGACATGTAGTCAGCTTCATCCGAGTCTCTAGACTCAATAATCACCACATCTGGATCTGCTGCTATGGGGTTCGGTATAACCTCTATTTGGTTTACCGACTCTTCACTAATGGCCTGACCATCTACATACATTCTATTTACTCCTGACATCTACACAAAACAATTAAGTTGATTAGTACACGTCAGTAGAATAATAAAACACATAACATAATCATAATGCATTTTTATAAGGTTATTTTCTTCTTTTACTTCTTTAACTTCTTTTAAGGTTATGACTTAAGGTTTTTAATTCCCCCCTTAAGTTTTATAACCTATTGCTCTGATACCAACCTGTGACGCCCCCAAATCCGGGTCTCTTTTAACCTGACAGATGGTGTTACACGGTACTACCATTCAAACATTCATTCCATTAAACAGTCTCAAAAGGACTAGTATAACTTCTATATATTCGAAATAATATTACATTTCCCAGGTTCTTTATAACCCATTCACTTGTTCTTGTCATAATATCAAATATATTACAAACATTCATCCTATACTATTACATAAGTATTCTACGGGCTCGTCTCTTTCGCCCCTTATCCTGCAAGAGCCTTGGTCCAGATTCGATCTTAGCTGTGTTCATATGGTTCAAGCAAGAGTGAGCATGACTAGTTCATCAAGTACTACAATTCTAATAAACAACATGCTTGAAACATAGAACTCATATATCTTCAATAACTAAAAAATAGTTACGAAGTACTATTGATAATTCAAAATAGCACTTCTTTTCATTCAAAAAGTTTTACAACAACAATATTCAGTAAAACATCAATTCCGGTCCAAGACCTTGAGCATATCATAAGTTTTTTTGAAAAGGACAACCCGGCACTAAGTCCGTAAGTCCGACATTACTTATGAGCACTTCTGGGTGATTAGCCCATAGTACTCTATGTTGATCAACACTACATTCATTAAACGTGTATACGTTTAAGTTGTGGCAACCTCACGTGCCTGTCGTTAAACGACAAAAACATTTTTAGCATACTCGGTCTTCGATTGAAAACCACACCAATATAGTTCGATAAACATTAATCATGCTTGACAGATTCATAATACAAGTCTAGCCGAAAGAATTGGCTTTGACTTCATCCTTCAAGACTTCATGCGAAAGAATACATGAATTACAAAGCTTGTCCGGACTGAACTGGAACAAGGGTTTGAATACTTGCCTTCAGCGTCTGCTTACTGATTATCACATGTACACTTTAACTCTCTATAATACATGATCATATAACGTACCACATTATGTCTTATATAATCAAGTAGGTATATTTTTACATCTTACCCTTCATCTCAATCTAAATTTTAACTTAGATCTGTTATTATGGTTTCTGGCTTTTCATTACGTCATTCACATTACGTTCACATTCAATTGATTATTAACATTTAATCATCATACATTAAGTGTCTAACAATTTCTTAACAATGTTATGATTATACCTTAGTTCATTACTAATGAATTATCTTTCATTCTATACTTGTAAACATTCTTGTTTGTCAAAACTCTGGGACTGGCACCATAGCGCCACACTTAACTCTACATCGCCCACCGCGGCGTGAGTTAACAGTATGCCCTGACACTGTTACGGCGCTGCGGCGCCACCATTTGGCCTTGGGTTGGTGCCGCGGCGCCAACTCTGTGCCTTAGAAAAATTTTATAGATTTTTAATTTTGTGAATTTCCCGGACGCATAACTTCTTCGTTATAAGTCCGAATTGACTCGTTCAAAAGCCTACGGTTCACAAATTACATATCTATGCGTTCATGCAAGAATTTTATCTATTTGACTTCGTTTGCTAAAATTTCACCTATTAGTTCATTTTAACGAAAACGATAAACGTTCGTGAACGTCCAACGCTCGTTTCTTCGTTCTAAGTCGGAATTCAGTCATTTTTGAGTCTGCAACTCTATAATACCAAATATGACTTGTCTCCATCGAAAAACCAATGTTTCCAATTTCAAAGACAAAATACGACTTCCATTCTGAGAATTTCACGAATTCGACGATAATCGTCCAATCGTGTGAATTCCGGCAAAGATTCATTACTAAACGTTCTAAATGGATATTAACCAACACATGAACATTTCAAGTTACTTATTACACCAACTTATTATCAAAGTAGGTTTTGACTTATTCTCATAAATCAATGACTTATTTAACTTATGAACTACACATCCTCATACTTATGACTTACTATGAACTTAAGTCCATTAATCAATGTTCTCATACTATATTGAACATACTAACATCATATGACAAACATATGACATGTTCTTCACAAGATTACCAACTTATTTAGGTTCAAGTTGCTTATTCAACTTACTCGGCTTAAGTTCATTCATCCATGACTTATTATAGGTTCTTTAGCATACATGTTCATTAGTTACACTTCTCTTATCATCCTATTATGATAGAGATGGAATAATATTGGACACAAGATCATTACCTTTGATGTCTAACTTCTTCTTCTTGGAAAATCTAACAAAGGAAGCTTTGACTTAAAAGTGATTATTCTCTCTAACACTTAAGTTACTTTGTAAGAGAAAGTTAAAAGGAATTTGATCAAGAAACAAATGAATTATGGGCTCTCTATTTATAGGCTTGACAAAGTGAGGGTAGAATAGTCATTTAGGCCCTCCACCTCCTTATTAACCTCCTTACTATTCATTACTTTGGCTCTAAGTAAACTTGCTAGCCACTTTCCTTTCTTGTTCATCACAACACTTGATCACCACACAAAGTGTTTGCCCATCAAGTCTACCCATTTCTCACTTGGTTTTCCCCATGGATCATAGCTTAATCACATTCGGCTTGCTAATTAATTTAGCTAATTCTTTGTTGGGCTTATACCACAATAGTTTGGACTCATGATTAACAAACACTTAGGCTTGCATATCACTTACAAATTGGACTCCTACCATTATGTTAATAATCCTACAAGTCCATTACCTTTAATTAAATAACTTAACATAAATACCTCACGTATAATTCTCGTACGCTAGTTCGTATACTAATTCGTAATATATGTTATTCCATTCTTCATACATATTCGTATAATACGTCGTATTATACTTACGTTCATTACCTCATATAATGCATACGCATCATTCGATTACAACTTTCTTTCCTTAACGCTTAATAAACCTAACGTTCCCAAATTAAGTTCGCATGCGAAATATTACGTTTTTCATACTTAGATTATTATTACATAATCAATATCACCTCGATATTATAACGTTACATATTTCTCGGAAATTCAAAAATAATTCCCGAGCAAAAATTGATGAATAGTGTTCTTCAGAAAATTTCTCGAAAAACTTTTATTTTCGTCTTAGAAATTCAAACACTTTAATTCTCCCATGTAGTTAAAATACTACGGCCTTCCGACGTTTCTATGTTATAGAACGACATTCATCTTATCAATACGTAATAATAATAAATAATATTATTTTATTCATTATTAAAAGTATTTACACAGGTTCAATTTTTCCGGGGCGTTACAATTATTCTATTTAGTAAATGGTTAAATTGATAAAAGGTTAAAGTTAAGGGTTATATGTGAAAAAAATTCCAAGTAAGCAAGTTGTTATAAAATATTCGATTGGTCGGGGAATATTCGTTTTAACAGGGAATATTCGTACGACGGCACAATCATTGGTGGACCCCACAACAGAAGTATTGTCGTAGTAAGAAACGACATAATTATCATTTTATAAAAATAACGGTGAAAGTGTTACCGTTGAAACTGTTGAACTACCCGGTCGTAAAAGTACAGTAATATGCGTGGTTGCATAGTAGTACACGGTATTGATTATTGATGATTACGTAAGAAGTCACTCAGTTATACTCAATTATTGCTACAGTAATTGTTGCATCCTATCTCTCATATTATTTATTCAATTATTGTCACAGTATCATCTGTATAATATGTTATATTATTAAATCAATAATTGAGACGACAAAGTTATTCATATTATTATTTGCAATATTGACAATGTCTAGAAATTCTGTCAAGGAGAGGTTAGATAATCTAATTGCGCGCCAATAGGGAGAAATCCTTATCGGAAAGCCCCTTTTTCCTGGAAATGACCTGGTTGTTAAATATTGTGACTTATAATATTAATGATGAATAAGTTTGTGTTGATTAAAGATGAAATTGATAGTTCCATTGTGTTGGAATTATTAGTGTTAGTGGAAATCAACATCTATTCCGATAATAATTGATGTCTGGAGGTTATATTGACCAATCGAGTAATTAATCGGATAAATGAGTAATTAAATGCTATTAATTCACATGCTTATAACTATTTGTTCACATGTGTGTACTATTGAATCACATTCATGTACTATTAGGGGAGTTGGTGCAAGATTGATAATACTTGCATGACTAAATTAAAAATGGAGGTATAGATGAAGGTATTATACTGTAATTATTTTTTTCACATGTATAGAACTATTGAGTCACATGATTTACTATTGATTCATATGATTTACTATTAGGGGAGGTGGTGCAAGTTTGATAATACTTGCAGGACTAAATTAAAAAATGAAGAAAAAGAGAAAGGTATTATACTATAATATTTCGAGCCCCAAAATGTGCAATTATTAAAACTATATTTTACTATAAATAGAAGCTCATTCTTCCTTCATTTCTCACCAATTCACTAAGTTTAACAAGAGCAATTATTATAGAGAGAGAAGCGATAGAGAGAAAGAAGAAGAGTAGTCTGCTACTTCATTACTCTAGTATCCAGTCTTCTTCTGAGGTAAGGGGTATTATTTATTTCATATTCTGAAGAGATATTATTTTTCGTATTCGTATGAATATTATTTTCATTCAATATTCGTAAGGAATATCATCTTCGTTCAATATTCGTAGGAATATTATTTTCGTTCAACAGTCGTAAGGGGTATTATTTCTTTTGTATTCATGAAGAGAGTTATTTTCTTTCAATACTAGTAAGGGTTGTTACTCCATTCTTTATTATTCTGTTGGAATAACCTGTCTACGTGGACTACCGCATGCATGGTGAAATTCTTCTGTTATTCTATTATTTATTATTCTGTTGGAATAACCTGTCTACGCGGACTACCGCATGCATGGTGAAATTCTTCTGTTATTTCATTCTTTATTATTCTGTTGGAATAACTCATGCTATCGCGGACTCACCGCATGCATGGTGATTGACCCTTCGTATTCATTCTTTATTAAATTGTGGAAATGATCTGTCTACGTGGATTACCGCATTGCGGATGAAAATCCATTTGCAGTTTCATATATTCTATTATACTCGTTTGGTTAAAATTTTGGCTTCTATACTCCATGAAATTAGTAGAATATCCTTGATATTTGCGCTTCATCCAGTATCTTTTCATGGAAATATTCTTCTGGGCATTCTTGAATTTTACTCTACAAAGTAGTATCATGTTGACCATTTGAACGTTATTGAATTCTGGATAAATTTAATTATAAATCTTTAAAATTTATCCTTGAACTTGTTTTATTGAATTATTATGTCATGGTTAACATCCTCATGCTTATATTGTGATGAAAGTCATCTTTGGCTTACGTGCACAGATGGACTTGGTATGATTATGACCAGGGATTATTCGGTACAATCATGACCGTAATGTAACGAATGATGTGGTAAAAGTCCTCATTGGTCTGTAGTTCATTGATGGACAGTTGTTGGTATGATTATGACCAGGGATTATTCGGTATAATCATGACCATTGATGATTACATATATCCTTGGCTGTGGTGCAGGGATGATTCGATGATGTGGTTTATTTATTAAGCTTAGTCTCAGCGATAAAGTTGATGAAAATCTTTTTAAATCATAGAAGATAGTAGATTTTATGCTCTACTTGACTCTTCTAATGGATTGCTTATTCCGCTGCAGTTGTCGATCTAAAACTTGTTGTCTATTGTATTCTATCAGTTGTTATATTGTTGAAGGCTAAGGATAATTTATTCTGCATTATCTTAGTCATAATATTTCTTACTGGACTAGTTGAGCTCACCCTTTTGCTTTCATTGTTCTCTTCAAGAAATGAGAATGTAGCCGGGACTAGTCGGGGAATGGAGTGATGGTCCGAGATGGTATCATAGTAGTCCTCACTATTCTATAAAATAGTGTGACAATAAATGTAATGGGGACTCCATTGAATGTGGATATTGTCTAGATGACAATATTCTTATTAAAACTCTTAGATTATGTTTTGTCGTATTTTACACGACTGTTGTATAATTAAGTTGTATTTAAATTTTATACCATGTATTTGGCGACTCAAGATGGGTGATGTATACCTATTTTGGGGGCGTCACACTTTTATTTCACCAAGTTTTGTTCAACGTTTGAACTTGACTCTTGAGAAATTAGACTTGGACTTATCTGTTGAAACTCCGTTAGGAGAAACCGTCATTACATCCACTGTTTATAAATCCTATTTGATTCAAATCGACACTTTCACGTTACCTGTCGATCTTATCTCTTTGAAAATAATTGCCTTTGATGTCATTTTAGGAATCGACTGGTTAACTATTCATCATGCTAAAATTGATTATTTTCGTAAGGTTGTTATTTTTCATATTCCTAACCAACCTGTTATGCGAATTCAAGAAACAAAATCACTAAAGTCAATCACTGTCATATCAAGCCATAAGTAAAGAGCCCCGAGCCTTTCGCTGGTGACTTCCAAGTCTTGGAATGCATCAAAGCCAAACTTTTTGTAGGGGACGCCGTGAATAACGGTGGCAAGTTGATAGTTATCAATGTGACGTGCTATCCAAGTCTTGGATGAGAGTCACAGTTGTGAATGATATTTCTATCGTTAATAAATTTCCTAACGTATACCCCGAAGAACTTCCTAGCCTACGCCCATAGCGTGAAATTGAAATTTGTATCGACCTTGAACCCGGTACAAAACCCTCAAATATTTCTTCACCTAAAACTAATGTAACATGCACCGAAGACGTTGGCTCGAGCTGTTGAAGTTACAACCATACCATTAAATATCATCGTGGAAGGGCGAACGTGATAGCTGACGAGTTGAGTAGAAGATAGTATGTGGTTACGAGTGTGACGTTATTAACACAAAGACCCATTTCGTACAACTTACAAAAGATGGAGATAGAGTTAAAGACTCCAAGAACCTACGTGAAGATAACGAATATACGATTAAAACTGACTTTAATCAATAAAGTTAAAGACGCTCAAGCTACAGACTCAGAGCTGATGAATGTGAAGAAGAAGGTTCAAGAGGGCATTATTCTAGAATCAAGAATCGATGAAGAGAGAAAATCTCAACCCTCGACTTTATTGGTCTATTTGAAATCATCGATCGAGTAAGAACTGTGGCCTATAGACTCACCTTACTGCCAAGTATGTCACGTGTTCATAACGTGTTTCACGTATCAATGTTACGTGGACGACCCGAACCACATTATTGAATTAAAACCGGACGAGATAGAGGATGATTTAATGTATGAAGAGGTACCTGTTAAAATCTTGGATAAGAAGGATCATATTCAATGCTCAAAGGTTATACCTCAAGAGTTAGAATCTGAAATGAAAACGAGATATCCTCACCTCTTCGACATACTATGTACGTAAAATTTGAGGGCGAAATTTCATAAGGAGGGGAGATTGTAAGACCCCAACTTTTGATGAATAAAGATTTAATTTTCTCAAAATATTTTTTTTAATATTATGTTATAATGTTATAGTTATGGGTAGTGTTTATAAATTTTGAAAAGTATGCAAGTTATAAAATATTCGATTGGTCGGAAATATTCGTTTTATCAGGGAATATTCGTACAACGGCACAATCATTGGGGGACCCCATAACAGAATTATTGTCAAAATGAGAAAACGACAAAAATATCTTTTTATAAAAATAACGGCGAAAGTTTTACCGTTAAACTGTTGAAATACCTGGTGGTAAAAGTACAATAATACACGTGGTTGCATAGTAGCACACGGTATTGATTATTGATACTTACGTGAGAAGTCACTCAATTTTATTCAATTATTGCTACAGTAATTGTTGCATAGTATCTCACGTTATTTGATTCAATTATTGTCAATATTTTATATATTATTAAATCAATAATTGAGACGATACAGTTATTCATATTATTATTTACATTATTGACAATGTCTAGAAAGTTCTGTCGAGGAAAGGGGTTTGGTCACCTAATTGTGCACCAATAGGGAGAAATCCTTATCAGAAGGCCCCCTCTTTCCTAGGAATGATCTGATTGTTAAATATTACAAATAATAATAGTGATGAATAAATGTTATTAAAAATATTGAGGGAATTTTATAAAATATTTATTATAAATTTTGGCGTATTATATGGACTCCCATTTACCCATTTTCAAAATAATCGATAGAAAGTTATTCAGTATATATATTATATGGTGGGATCCACCTGTGATGGTGACATGTTGGTGGAGGGGAACATGTGGGGGCCACGTGTGTGGAAGAAAAATGAAATGGGAAATGGGGGGGGGGAGATTGCCCGGGAAGGAGGGCATTAATATTTTTATGATATATATATAATAAGTTTTATTTTTTATGAAAAATAGAATATATTATATTTTATTAAATATTATATTAATAAATTGAAAAAAAGGGCGTCTGAAAATTTTTTCTTTCCGCCCGTGAAATTTTGTCTGATTTCTTACTGTGCAATCCGTGAAAAACTTTTCTAAATAGTATCCTTCCATTCTCCTATAAATAGGATGCTTAGTTAGAATTGAAAATCGCACCAGAATCAGAGAATTCTTCTTCTATAATATTGAGTGTATTTCTTTAGAGTTTTAAGAAGTTTTGAGCGTAGAAAATAGTGAAAGTTCTTCAAGAATATCCCCGCTCTACCAATCGGAATACTCTTCTTTTTAAGGTGAGGGATGTTATTTTTGTTCAATATTCGTATGAAATAATATTTTCTTCCATACTCTGTAGTATGTAAGTAATATTATTTCGTTTCAAATTTTGAATTCTACACTCGTTTTGTTAAAGTTTTAGCTTCTATACTCCATGAAATTAGTAAAATATCCTTGATATTTGCGCTTCATCCAGTATATTTTCATGAAAATATTATTCTAAGCATTCTTGATAAGTTTTAACTTTTTCATTCCAGAGTACTATTCACGGGGTTACTATTCTCGAAGTACTATTCACGGGATACTATTCACTCGGGTACTATTCACCCGGGGTACTATTTATGACAAAAAATCATTTCTTTTCGATCCAAATCATTTTTGATACAATATTATTCTTGAATTTTACTCCACAAAGAAGTATCATATTGACAATTTGGACATTATTTAATTCTGGATAAATTAAATTATAAATCTTTAAAAAATTATCCTTTGTTATCTTTTAATTGAATTCTTATATCATTGTCATCATTCTCATCTTTATATTATGATGAAAGTCATCTGTAGCCCGTAGTGTATAGATGGACTTGGTATGATTATGACCAGGGATTATTCGGTATAATCATGACCTTAATGTTACAAATGATATGGTAAAAGTCCTCATTGGCCCGTAGTGCATTGACGAACAGTTGTTGGCATGGTCATGACCATTGATAAAAACACGAATATCATTGGCCCGTAGTGTATGGATAATTCGTGGTCGTGATACTAATGAATATTCTTGGCCGTAGTGCAGGGGTGATTCGATGATGTGGATTATTTATTAAGCTGAGTCTCAGCGATAAAATTGATGATTAACTTTTTAAATCATAGAAGATAGTAGATTTTATGCTCTACTTGACTCTTCTAATGGATTGCTTGTTCCGCTGCAGTTAAACTTGATCTTTATTATTTTTTATCAGTTTAACACTGTTGAAGGCTAACGATAATTTATTCGGCATTATCTTAGTCATAATATTTCTTACTGTGCTAGTTGACCTAACCCTTTTCTTTCATTGTTCTCTTCAGGAAATGAGAATATAGTTGGGACTAGTAGGGGAACGGAGTGACAATCCAAATGTTTGCATTAGTAGTCCTCACTATTCTATGAAATAGTGTGATAATAATTGTAATAATATTGAATTTGAGTTTGGATATTGTCTAGAAGACAATATTAGTATTGAAACTCCCAGCTTATGTGTTGTCGTATTTTACACGACAGTTGTATAATTAAGTTGTATTTAAATTTTGTACCATGTATTTGGCGACTCAAGATGGGTGATGTATACCTATTTTGAGGTAAGGAATATTATTTTTTTCGTAAATGATGTTATTTCTTCAATATCATTATACCAAAATATTGGTATGAATTTTCTTGTGAAATTTCTACCTTTTCATGTCGGGGTTACTATTCACTTATACGACACTATTCACGTATATGACACTATTCACGAATACGGCACTATTCACAGAAAAATTAAATTTTCTTTTCGTTGTCCAAGTTGTCTGTTATGGTTCCTATCTTTGATTGGACTTATGTTTTGATCTTTATTCTTGAATTTTGCTCCACAATTGATTATTATGGAGTATTCTTGAACTTGGATTCTTTAAAATATTTTTCATCATCCTCAGTCTTAACTGGTGATACTTGATGAATATCTTTGGCTTGTAGTGCAAGATGAATGATTACCTTATGAATATCTTTGGCCCGTAGTGCAAAGATGGACATGTGTTGAGATGAACTTGACCAACTGTTGATACAAATGAATATCTTTGGCCCGTAAAGCAAAGATGAATATTTGGTTCAAGATGTATATTGATTGATGTTACAGGGATAAAATATTGATAATGGACTTTTAATTCATAGAAGATAGTATATTTTATTCTCTATTAAACTCTTCTAATGAATTGTTATTTCTACTGCGAATATTGATCTAAAACTTGTTGTTCGTTACATTTTATCTGATTTGTTGAAGGCTAACGATAATTTATTATTCATTATCGTAGTCATAATATTCTTTACTGGGCTAGTTGAGCTCACAATGTTTCCTTTTTGTTCCATTTTTCTTCTCAGGAAGCGAGAATATAGCGGGAACTAGTTGGGGTATAGAGTGATGTTTCAAGATAGTTATTCTAGCAGTCCTCACTATTTTGTAAAATAGTGCATCAATAATTGTGAAGAGAACTTATTTGAGTTTGGATATTGTCTAGAAGATAATATTTATATTTAAACTCACAGTATATGTGATGTCGTATTTTGTACCACAATTGAAATAATGAAGTTGTAGTTGTTTTTCTGTACCATGTATTTGGCGACTCAGAATGAGTGATGTATACTTATTTTGGGGGCGTCACATTATGTATTAGTTATGTCTAAGCTATGTTTAATTATGTTTAAGGTTTGTAAGAGATGTTTAAGTTACGAAACCTTGGGACGTGAAGGATTATTTTAAATAAATATAATATATTATGTTATTTCCTTTGCATGAGATGTTATTTAGTCATTAGATTTATAGTACGTGATACACCGAATTCGAGACATGAGTGGTCTGAATTTGGGGGTGTCACATGGAGATCTGGTGTCATGGACCCATCTTTTCGGCTTCGTACAACCTCTAATCTCATGTCATTGTGTAGCTCTCGATAACAACATTCTGAAAAAGTACTTCACTCCTTTATCGGATGCCCGTATTGAAAGTTATGAAAGTTTGAACGGACAGCGCGTAACCAAAGTGCACGTACTTCGAGATGACAGGATCCGCATGACCCGGGGCAGCCGCAGGTAGACCCGCGGCCATCTGGTCTTTAAATATAAGCTCTTGGTAGCTCATTTGAAAAAGAAAAAAGAGAAAAAGGAGAGAAAACTCTACAAAAGAGATGCAGGACTAGGCCTTCTAAGATGCCTAGACAAAGATCAAGCTCAGAGACTCACGGATGAAATCCATGGTGCAGTATGCGGCCCTCTACTTGTCAAGAAGATCTTAAGAACAGGGTATTATTGGCTCTCTCTCAAAGTTGACTGTGATGATCACATCAAGAGATGTTATCAATGCCAAATTATGGAAATGATATCCACGTCCCTCCACGGGAACTCCACAATATGAGTTCGTCCTGGCCCTTCTCAATGTGGGGAATGGACATGATCGAGCCAATTGAGCTCAAAGCCAGGAATGGTCGTCGATTTATCTTCACCGTGATCGACTACTTCACCAAGTGGGTAGAAGCAGCCTCTTCCCCTAGGGTTACTAAAGAGGTGATCATTAGTTTATTCAACTGTTGTGACTTAAAGAGCCTTCATCCTAATTCATAAAGAGCCACTTAAAACTTTAAACATTGTTTGGAAGATATACAATATCTCCAAATAGCGGTATCTAAAATTGACTTTTTATTGATATGAATTGATGAAATATACATATATATAGGACTATATGTATATACACAGCTATGTATTACATAGTCGGACTATGACGACGGGTTTTTTGGGCTATGGCGACGACTCACTCATACCGCTTCGTCGCATAATCTTGAGAATAACTATGGCGATATGTGAAAGCTATCGCTATAGCCCAAAATCAAATGTCGCCATAATTGGATTTGTGTAATACTGCATGGTAAATGCACATATATTTTTCATATATATATATATATATATATATATATATATATATATATATATGTATAATAATTTCTATTTGTATATCTATATTTATGCACAAGTATAAGATAACAACAATAAATTAATTTAGGAACTTATCTCAAAATAATTTGACCTATTTTTTCTTCTTCAAATGATCATAACTTTGATTAGAAAAGACTAAACTTTTTAGAGAGAGCTTATGTAGGCAAGGATAGAGTAAAATTTTCTTGATTTTAGAATCGGTGAATTGAATGTGAAGAAAAACTTTCCTATTTATAGGAAATTTTGGCCAGGAGTAAACATGTAATTTGAAAAATTTATTTTAAAATTAAGGGTTCAGATGAATTGTTTTGAAAATGGAAGGCTCTGATGATTTTTTAAATGAGTATCACACGGATGGAATAAAAATCACTTTAGCAGACAACTTAGCCCATGTAACATTTGAAGAGTGTGCATAATTAATGCACCAATTTCTTTTAATTTGTAAGCATACTCGGCCAGACAAGGCTTAAGCCTTTCAATTTCCTTTTCTCTACGTAATTCACATGGGCCCACTATTTTTACTTCTTTCTCACGTGGGCAACAAACCGAAACAAGGCTCCACAAACCTTTCACATTTCATTCTTCTAATTTAATTCCCATGGACCCCACATGCAAATCAACGGTTTTTAGCAGACAAGGCTTTTGACAATCTAATTCTTCAATTTATTACTTGGACCAAAGGTTTTTAAACCCGGACCGATCATCGAACCAAAAAAATTATTGAATGGATGGGTTACTAGTCCAATCAATGGTCAGACCGTTATTGATCCAGTGACGTTATTAATATGTAATAAATAATAAATAATTAATTATATTAATTATTATTATATATTGTATATAATATTTAGTAAATATGTAAAATTAATCAATTTATCTACAAAAAAAAAACTAAACATCTCTAAGATACATTCAAATTCCGAAATTCAACCACAAGTTCAAGTGTTTGATTAAATGAATGCAAAAATATGTAAAATACCAAACAAAGTCTCAACTAAATTACTAAAATAAAATAAAATCCGTAATTTTTTTTTTTAATCTTTAAGGAGAGAACCGGTCAAACCCGTGAACCGGTCATTGGTTCACTGGGTCAACCGGTTCAACCGCGGATTCACCGATTACGAAGCGATTTTTGAATGAAGTGGTTTAGTGGTCCAAACCTGACCGTTAAGTGAACCGGGTCCGATTTTTTTCGGTTCAACCGGCGGTCCGGTTCGGATTTGAAAACATTGTTTGGACCTATATAATTAGTTTCCCAAGCTTTCTTTCGGACATATGGAGAAATAAAGGTTGAGGCCATTTTCAAAAATAATTTTTAGATATATCATATAATTTTTTTAAAATGTTTTAGTGAAGAAAAATAATTTAAGTAATAGGACTCTCCTTGTCTTAGGAAATGTTGTTTTGTGAATTAATCTCTTTAGCACTTGATATTAAATTATCAAGGTCAAAAAAATATTAATTCAATTAAGATGAAAAACTTTTTTGGTCAAAATAAATAAGATAATTAAAATTATTTATATCATATAATTATCTTACGGAGATGATTCTATCCTAATTACTAATTTTATTATTATCATTAAAATATTCTTAAAAGTTGGAGACCTATCAATCTCTCCCTTTTTGATGATAAAAATAAAACAAAAAATTCTATTCAAATTCCCCTTAATATATGAAGCTTCCCCTCATATTATGAATATTTTTCAAAATTAGTTGTGTTTTTGAAAAATCCATCATAACACAGTTATATATTAGTTTATAACAATTATATACATCTCATTGTAGCTGTATATATATCATCCATCACAGTATTATATTATTATGCTTATTTTTTTTAGTGACATAACATTATCAGTATTATATTGTCCTGCATTATCAGTATATATTGTCCTACTTTGTCAAAATAATTTTTAACTTTTGAAAAACTGATCAGTAGTTTATATAGATATAACATTATCAAAATATTATCTCCTGTAATAGTATATAATAATAATTATATAACAGGATATAATCTTAACAATTATATAACAGGATATACTCACAGTAGTTATATAATGTTACGCCCCTAAATTTGGGTATCTTCCAACTCGACAGATGGTGCTACACGGTACTCATAACTGTACATTCATTCTATTGAAACGACATCAAAATATGTGTATCAACGATATTCTTATTACATTAATAATATTACATCTCGTTCCCAGGTTCTATAACCATTACATTTGTTCATCACACTATAATATATACAACTTACTAGTTTATACAAGATAAACTAATCGTTCATCTTCGTCTTGCCTTTATCCTTGTCGGATCTCTCGGTTCGTTCGGTCTTTGATGCATTCATATGGTTCAAGCAAGAGTGAGCATAACAAGCTCAGCAAGTATAACAATTTCTTTTAAACAACATGCTTGAAAACATAGGAATCGTATATCTTCAATAACCGGATAATAGTTATGAAGTTCTATCAATAATTCAAAATAGCATTTCTTTTTCTTCAAAACGTTTTACAATAACAATATTCAGTAAAACATCAATTCTGGCTCAAAACCATGAGAGTTTCATAATTTCTTTGAAAAGGACAACCCGACACTAAGTCCGTAAGTCCGACATATCTTACGAGCACTTCTAGGTGATCAACCTATAGTACTCTATGTTGATCAACACTACATCCCTTAAACGTATGTACGTTTAAGTTTTGGCAACCTCGCGTGGCCATCGAATAATCGATGGAAAATACATTTGTTTATTCATACTCAGGCTTACCTTGAATCCGTACCAAACAATTGGCGTAGGATAGCGTTATCAATTCTATATTGAAAGACTTGTAAATAAATCAATCAATCTTCAAGATTAGTCTAGCCGAGGTAAAACTGGCATCGACATTCTCGTAAAACAATTCATGCATCTTATAACGTGAATCATTGAAAACCTGGCTAACACGAAGGTTAGACAAGCGTTGAGAAAACTTGTCTTTAGCGTCTGCTACAGTAAAATTACTTTTCCTTTGAGTCTTTACAATCTCTACAACACATAACCATATAACATACCACATTAGGTCATGAATGAACATACATGGTTCCTAATGAATCTTACCCTTCTTCTCAATCTATTCATGTATTTAGATTTGTTATTATTGGTTCTGACTTGCCATTATATTTTACATCATTCTTACCAACTTCTTTCTCTTCTATGTCTTACGTAGATTTACTTCATTAATCCAACTCGTTTCGAGTTAATCATCCTTCCTCGCGGCTTACTGTCGTCCTTAAGTTATTAATCGAAACTCGATCGTCATTTGTTAAGTATACTTTATTGTATATCGTTCACGTTCACGTATTACTTAACAACTTTTAGTTGTAACTCTCAACATTATAGTCATTATCATTATTGAATACAGTTCACGTTCTTTATACTTTACGTTCGTCGTTTAACTACTCATTAAACAACATTAAATTCCTAAAGTCATCACTATAAAAGTGATTTAGGAAAGGTTTTATCATGTTCATTAAGTAATTACATGTCCCATACGTGTCTTCCAACCCATTGGGTTCGTAAACAATTTGGTCAACAAAAGTCCTTTGTCAGAAAGGCGGCTACAGCATCCTTTACTATAGTGGCATATTTCACTCTTGAGACTGACCTATCTGTATACTGGCATTGGGCTGAAAGTGTTATAAATGGAGTTAGGCCTGCAAGACGAAACTCGAAAGAGCTAACCCTTCGCTCCAGAGCTGTGGCGCGGTTCATAAAGCTCTGTCTAGCGCTGCGGCGTCAGACTTCAGTCCCAGAAAAATTTGACAGACAAATTTTTATGTGAGATTCCCGGGCTCATAACTTCTTCATTATAAGTCCGAATTGGCTCGTTCAAGAGCCTACGGTTCACAAATTACATACTCTACGTGTTTATGCAAGAATTTTATCTATTTGATTTCATTAACTAAAAATTCACCTATTAGTCCATTTTTAATGAAAACGATAAATGTTCGTGAACGTTCAATGCTCGTTTCTTCATTCTAAGTCAGAATTCGGTCATTCTCGAGTCCGCAACTCTATAATTCTAAATAAGACTTGTCTCCATTGAAAACTAATGTTTCCAAACTCAATATCAAAATTCGACTTCCATTCCGAGAATTTTACGAATTCGACTATTATCGTCCAAACTCATGAATTCCGCCTTAACTTCATTTTTTATGATTTGTTCGTCATTTCAAATGGATTCTATCCATCATATTAACATCTTAACCTACTCATCTTATTAACTTATATACATGATAAGTTATTACTTGTTCTTCATAAGTTTAGAACTTATAAAGGTAAAACTACTTGTGATTTCATTTCACATGACTTATTATAGATTAAGTCTTTTAACCACCATTTTCACATCTCCTTATCATACCATCTTATTAAGGTAAACATATGAGTAGTTCATATAAGTTCTTCATAAGTTCATCACTTAATTAAGTTTGAATTACTTAATCATGACTTATACGGCTTACGTCCATTGATTAATCATTCTTATCATTCCTTAGCATACATGTTCCACCACTACCCACTTCTTTAACAATGGAAGAGAAAGAGAATCATGGTTTAAGATTGCTTACCATTGAGTATCACTTGGTTAATCTTTAATCTTCTTCTTGCTTCTTGAACTATGAAAGACTAGCTTTTTAGCTTTTCTAGCTTATTCTCACTTATTCTCTCTAACCAATAAGCTATAAGTTGTTGGTGTTTTTGAACAAGGAACAAATGAAATCCAAAATCTTGTTATTTATAGAAGTTGCAAGGTTAGGGCATAAGGGTCATTAATCTAACCCACCTCCTTAATCACCTCCTTACTATTCCAAGCTTAAGCACTAAGTTAACTTGGCCTCCACACTCTTTGCTTGGCCATCACAACATTTATCCAATACTTGGGCATCACATTTACTTAATCATTAAGTATACTTGCTAATCACATAACTTAGCCTTTAAGTTTACTTGTTAAGCACAACTTTTATCCTTTGCTTGCTCATCACATTTCTTAGCCATTAAGTCTACTTGGTCATTAAGTCTACTTGCTCATCACACAAAGTTCTTGGTCACCAATTCACCCATGTGATCATGGGTTGCCCCATAGGTCACCCTAACCCATTGGATTAATAGTTTGGGCTTAAGGTTTAATTAACCTAACTTATACATTGGGCTTGCAATTAAACAAACACTTGGGCTTGTTCATTAATTTTCAGTAGACTTATCATTACAAACATTTGGGCTTTAACAGTAATTCGTATTGGGCTTTATTATTATTCCATTGGACATTACAATTTCCTACACAATCCTACAAGTCCATTACATAGGCTTAAAGCCTTATAATGTATAATCTACGTATTAATCTCGTACTCTAACTCATATACTTATTTATATATACGACATACCATCAATCATACTTACTCGTATAATACCTCGTATCATACAAGTATTCATTACCTCGTACAATACCTACATATTATACGATCATCGTTTTAATTCATTATACGCATTTAAATTCCTTCTCGGAACTCACTTTCCCTAACTGTTAGATTTTAAGTCCGCAGGCGAAAATTGTGTTTGCCATAACTGAAATATTATCGAATATTCTATCTCACCTCGATATTCTATCATTACGTATTTCTCAGAAGTTCAAAAATAATTCCCGAGCAGAAATGCGCGAATAGTGTTTTTCAGAAAATTGCTCAGAAAGCTTTTATTTTCGTCTTGGAAATTCAAACACTTTAATTTTATCACGTAGCCAAAATACTACGACGTTCCGACATATCTAGGTCATAGAACGACCTTCAATTATCTTACTCCCATAAATAATTAATTAAATTCATTTAATCCACATAATCAAATAAAAATTTAATTCTCATAAAATCTGATTTTTCTGGGGCGTTACATATAACAGGATATAACATTTTCAAAATATTATCTCCTATGATATTATATAATAATAATTAGGTTTAATTGCGTATTAAACCCCGAAATATACACCTTTTTACCATTCGTACCCCAATATTTAGACGCTCCAATCCCGTTACCCCAAGTACCGTTAAGTAATCATAACTTACCCTTTTGTAATTTTCAAACATTACGTGGCCATTTTTCGACGAACAAATTGACCAAAAGGGTTAGTTATGCTTACTTAACTGTACTTGGGGTAGCGGGATGAAAGCGTTTAAACATCAGAGTACGAATAGTAAAAGGGTGTACACTTCGAGGTTTAATATGCAATTCACCCTAATAATTATATAACAAGATATAATCATAGTAGTTATATAACAAGATATAATCATATAACAAGATACATTCATAGTAGTTATATAACATGATATAACATTATATTTTTCTTCTCCCCCTTTGTCACCATCAAAATGGGGAAAAAAGCCTTAGCATATTAACCTACAGAAAAGTTAGTTAGCTATAAAGGAACATTCCATAAAAGCATTTAAATAGATAAGTACCTGCATCGTTAGTTGTGTTAGTATGTGAGTTATTACAATCATCTCAAAAAGTTAGTATGAAATAATATATATTACATGCCCAAATAGTTAGTAATCTCCTAAATTAATAGGAAAAAATTGAAGACTAGTGATGGACAAAAGATTATCAGAGTAATATTGTTGATTGGGCTCTACTGGAGTCGGACTTGTACTGGATGTCAAATGATACGGTGGAATAGAAATTTTATGATTTTCCATTAAGAGATGAATTAGGTCCTTAAGAGGAAGAATAGTCTGTTGCGTTTCCTCAAACTTGACCATTAAAGTTCCTTGATTTTATAACATGAGTTGGTTCATGTTACTTAGAGTTTCCACTTGAGAAAACATGTTTATGTGAGACTCAATGATTGGAGCCTTTGAAAGTGACTAAGGGTTTCAGTGGGAGATTAAAATGAGAAACAAGGTTGCTGTTTGGAATTGTTTGAGATTTATGGTAGGTGAGATCAATGCCAATATATTTGAAGATAAGAGACAGAACAAGACCAAACCCCATGTAGTTATGATTGTACCAATGCTCAAAAGAAGTTAAAAGAAAGTATAGAAGATCATAGGGCATAAATTCATGCAGAATTAATACATCTTATCAGTTCTAAGTCATAGGGACACAAGTATCTTCTCTAACTGGCATACAATTAGATCTAATGATTTTTCCAAGAAATTGACAAGAGGCAGTTAATCTATGGTAATAGAATAAACCAAATAGCTTAATAGTTATTATTTAATATTTTGAAAATATTAAATATAAATTAATAAGAGGAGTCTTATTATTATTATTATTATTATTATTTAATTCCTAAAGGAGTTTGAGAATTAATTTAATATAAGTACTCTCATTTATTCTTAATAAGATTAGGAGGTAAATTAATTAAAAGAGTTTAATTAAGTATCCCTAATAAGATTAGGGAGCCAAATTAATTAAAGGAATTTAATTAATTAAATAATACCCTAATTTCAAATTAGACTAGAAAGATTAACTGATATCATTATAAGAGGAGTCTTATATCAGATATCAGTGTGAGAAATATATACGTGATTCCAATAGTTGAAGAGTACGCCCCTTTTTCTATATAGATAGAAAAACTAGGGTTTGAGCCAAAAACCCATCTTCTTGAATATTTGTTCTTCCTTGGTGGATCACTTCTAGAGGTCAAACACTTGGGTGGCTAACGTTGATCAAAGGAAGGAATCAAACCCGATGGATTCAAGTTGAACACAAAAAGGATTGGAGGTGAACTCGTACCTGAGGAAGTAGTTTTACAAGGGTATGAATCTGTTCTCCATCTCTTTTCTATTGATTGATAATTATGCACATAGTATGATCTTGGTGATGGGTTTGTATAAAATTTTAAATTCCTATTTTATCACGCTTCCGTACTTTTTGTGTAATTTGATTACATGATCACGCTATATATAAACCCAACATTTCATGCCCATAAGGAGCCCAATAGTTATATATATATATATATATATATATATATATATATATATTATTTTATCAAAGATACTTTGCATCTCGAGAATAAAATCAAAACAAGCCGAATACGAAATAAAATGGAAGTATCAAAGGCCTCAATTACTATGTGAGCATAAGGGTTTGAAAACCTGTTTTCAAAATATCATTTTACACGCCTTATATTAAAATTGAACTTTTATACAAGTCAAACCCTTTGTATATAGGTGCAAACGAGGCATAACACTACTTCTAAATAAATGCACTTAGGCCCAATTAACCATACAAACACACACTTCAAATAATTAGGGAATTAAAAAGATGCAGTAACCGTGTTTTCACGAAAGTCGGAGGGTGGCAACACCTTTCCCCCCGCTTAATCAAGCCCCAAACTCTATGAATCTCGGTTTCCAAGTCTTGTTCAATAGAGTCCAATAATTGGGCCTTTTTGCAAAACTTTTCAAATTCGATTGAGTTGGTACAACCATTTAACTACTACTAACTGGCGACTCTGAATTTTCAAATTGTCGACATTTTATGTTGGATTCTTTTTCAAAATCGCTCTTTAAATAAAATTCAAGACATATAGAGAATGTGACGCCCCCAAAATAGGTCCACACAACCCATTCTGAGTCGCTAAATACATGGTATAGAAAACAACTACAACTTTATTATTACAATTATCGTGCAAAATACGACAACACATGCCGTGAGTTTTAATACAAATATTATCTTCTAGACAATATCCAAACTCAAATAAAGTCTTCATTACAATTATTAATACACTATTTTACAAATAGTGAGGACTGCTAAAATAATTGTCTTGAACCATCACTCCACACCCCGACTAGTTCCCACAATATTCTCGCCTCCTGAGAAGAAAAATAGAACAAAAAGGAAAAGGATGAGCTCAATTAGCCTAGTAAAGAATATTATGACTAAGTTAATAAAAAATAAATTATCGTTAGCCTTCAATAAATCAGATAAAATATAATGGACAACAAGTTTAGATTAATATTCGCAGCAAAAATAACAATTCATTAGAAGAGTTAAGTAGAGAATGAAGTCTACTATCTTCTATGATTTAAAAGTTCATCATCAATATTTTATCCCTATGTCATCAATCAATATACATTTTGAACCAAATATTCATTTTTGCACTACGGGCCAAAGATATTCATTTGTATCACCAGTTGGTTATGTTCATCTCAACACCTGTCCATCTTTGCACTACAGACCAAAGATATTCATCAAGTAATCATTTGTCTTTGCACTACAGGCCAAAGATATTCAGTTATATCACCGTCTAAGACTGAGGATGATAAAAATATTTTAAAGAAAACGAATACAGTAAGATAAAAGGACAAAGATTAGGGATTCATACTTTAGTTTATCCAAGTTCAAAAATACTCCATAATAAATAATTGTGGAGCAAAATTCAAGAATGAAGATCAAAACATGGATACAATCAAAGATAGTAACCATAATAGACAACTTGGACAAAGAAAAGAAAATTTAATTTTTCTGTGAATAGTTTCGTATTCGTGAATAGTGTTGCATACTGAATAGTATCATATACATGAATAGTAACCTCGACATAAAATGGTAAAAAATTCACAATAAAATTTATATCAATATTTCGGTATAATGATATTAAAAGAAATAATATCATTTATGAAAAAAAATAACATCCCTTACCTCAAAAGAATAGTACTTCTGGCTGGAATATTGGATATAATACTGAAGGAAACTCGCACTGAATAGTAACACTCAAAGTATTTAAATAATCACAAAAATACGCTCGATATTATAGACAAAAACTTCTGATTCTGGTGTGTTTTTCAATTCTAACCTAAGCACCCTATTTATAGGAAAATGCTTAGAACGCCAAAGTAGAAAATTTAATAAAATATTATATCTATAAAAAAAAATTCACACCTCCTTGACCATTTCATAAGCCCACACAAGTGGGGCCCACCTCACAAAAAATGTTTTTATTAAGAAAATATTTATAACCCCAAAAATCAATTTAGACCCAATATTCCAGAATTTCAATAATTCATAATAAATAGTCTTTTATCAAAAAAAAATTATGAATTTTATGTCCATTTCATAGGAAATTTAATTTTCTACAATTTTGTAGAAAAAAGTTTTTCCAAACTCTAAACGAAAAGTGACCAAAATCCACATACGGATGATCTTACAGGCTATAATCAAATTTTAGTCAAAATGGGGCCCACCAACATATTTAACATGTTTTTGTAATAAAAATACTTCGTACCCAATTTGCTCTATTACTCCTCATTTATTCATATATCTTGCATTCATTGTAAAAATATCACCGTTATTATATTATTATATTATTGCATCATACACATAATGTAATATTACAATAATATATTTGAATGAATTATTTTATCGAAGAAGATAAAATATCAACTCTTAATAATTATCTCTTTAAAAAAAATCCATTAAATAAATATTTCTTATCATTATTATCAATAATTGATTATTCACAAATAATATTACAAAATCACAATAATGACAACCAGGTCGTTCTCAGGAAAGATCAGGGGGCTTTCCGATAAAGATTTCTCCTTACTGGCGCGCAATTAGGTGACCAAACTCCATTCCTAGACAGAACTTCCTTAGACATTGTCAATAATACTATCTAATAATATTATTCAAATAATATGAATTATTGATCTGATAATGAGAAATACTGTGCAGTGACAATTATTGAATCAATAATATAAAATATCAACGTAGCAATTATTGAATTAATAAAATAAAATATTGAACAATAATTACTGTAACAATTATTGAGTAGTGACTTCTTACGTAAGAATCAATAATTAGACTTATTGTGTAATACCGTGTGCTACTGTACGTGCAACACCGACATTATTGTATTTTAACCACCGAGTATTCCAATAATTTTAACGGTAACAACTACGCCGTTATTTATAAAAAAAACTCATACTTGACGTTTTCTTCATCCGAGAGTTTCTGTTATGGGGCCCACAAATGGCTGCGCAGTCGTACGAATATTCCCTGACAGCAAAAATATTCCACGACCAAACGAATATTCCCCGACAACAATGAGTATTTTATAACCACTTGCTTATTTAAAATATTTGCGCATTTTACCCATAACTAACCACATTAATCAAATCAACCACTTACTATTTCAAAATAGAGGAAATTCAATTTTATAAAAAGTTGGGGTCTTATAGAGAACATAAAAAGTAGAAAGACTAAAAGGAGGAATTCTAAAAAAGGAAATTTTTCCTGACGTCGACAATCATCTCGCATTCGTGCCAGGCTTATTTCTTCCTTCATTGGCCTAGGTTTGAACATTCGAATGTCTTTCGCAATCTTCGATTTGAGACCACCCAAAATGTCCCTACTAATTATGACGCCCCCAAAATATGTATACATCACCCATTCTGAGTCGCCAAATACATGGTACAGAAACAACTACAACTTCATTAATACAATTGTCGTGTACAATACGAGAACACATAAACTGTGAGTTTAAATACAAATATTGTCTTCTAGACAATATCCACACTCAGATAAAGTACTCATTATAATTATTGATGCACTATTTTACATAATAGTGAGGACTGCTAAAATAACTATCTTAAACCATCACTCCATACCCCGGCTAGTTCTTGCTAAATTCTCACTTTCTGAGAGGAAAAATGGAACAAAAAGGAAAAGGGTGAGCTCAACTAGCCTAGTAAAGAATATTATAACTAAGATAATGAACAACAAATTATCGTTAGCCTTCAACAAATTAGATAAAATATAATGGACAACAAGTTTTAGATCAATATTCACATCAGAAATAACAATTCATTAGAAGAGTTTAGTAGAGAATGGAATCTACTATCATCTATGAATTTAAAGGTACATCATCAATATTTTATCGCTGTAACATCAATTAATATACATCTTGAATCAAATATTCATCTTTGCACTACGGGCCAAAGATATTCATTTGTATCACCAGTTGGTCATGTTCATCTCAACACGTGTCCATCTTTGCACTACGGGCCAAAGATATTCATCAGGTAATCATTCATCTTTGCACTACAGGCCAAAGATATTCATCAAGTAACACCATTAAGGACTGATGATGATGAAAAATATTTTAAAGAACGAATCTAGTGAGATAAAAGGACAAAGATTAGAGATTCATACTTTAGATAATCCAAGTTTAAAAATACTTTATAATAAACCATAGTGGGGTAAAATTCAAGAATGAAGATCAAAACATGGATACAATCAAAGATAGTAAAAATTATACCTCTGGGACAAAGAAGAGAAAATTTTATTTTTCGGTGAATAATGTCATATTCGTGAATAGTGTCGTATACGTGAATAGTAACTCCAACACAAAAAGATTGAAATTTCACAATAAAATTCATACCAATATTTCAGCATAATGATATTGAAAAAAATAATATCATTTACGAAGAAAATAACATCCCATACCTCAAAAGAACAATACTTCTGACTAGAATATCGGATGTAATGCTGAATGAACTTGCAATGAATAGCAACTCTCAAAGTATCTAAATACTCACAAAATACGCTCGATAATATAGAGAGAGAGAAAGCTTATGATTCTGGTGTGATTTTCAATTCTAACTAAGCACCCTATTTATAGAAAAATGCTAGAACGTCAAAGGAGACTAAATTAATAAAATATTAATTTATTAAAAATTTCTACGCCCACCATCTTTGCCCAAAACTCAGCACACCTCTAGTGGGGCCCACCAAAATCATATTTTCTACACCAACAAAAAGTGGGGCCCACCATGGTTTTTTTAATAAAAATATTTATTTCCAAAACTTTAATAATTCACAATAAATAGCCTTTTTATCAGATAAATACGAATTTTATGACCATTCTATAAGAAATCGAATTCTCTACAACTTTGTAGAAGAAAGTTTTTCCAAATTCCAAATAAAAAATGCCCGAAATCCACATACGGGCGATTTTTAATACCTCCATTATGATAAAATACTGATAAAACACCTCAACATTAATTCCTTCATTTATATCCACACAAAATAGATATCTCCCTATCCATCATTTATGTGAGACCCCGAATTTTATGAAATAAAAGTATTCAATTTTTCTATTTTGGTAAATAATTAAATTGATAAAAGTTTAAAGTTAAGGGTAATATGTGAATTTTTTTTTTTGCAAAGTAAGAAAGTTGATATAAAATATTCTTTTTGTCTGGGAATGTCCGTACGACGGTACAATCGTTGGTGTTTTATAAAATATTCTTTTCTTTTTGTCGTGATTAGTCACTCAGTTTTGTTAGTATTATTAATGTAATAAAACAGAAAAACATTTTATATAAAATAGAATACTTTTATAAAGTTATTCTATAAATAGAATATATTATATTCTATTATGCATAGTGTTTTGCATAGTAAAATCTTTTTTATAAAAAAAGAATACTTTTATAAAGTTATTCTATAAATAGAATATATTATATTTTATTATGCATCTGTTGTTGCATAGTGCACAGATAGTGTTTTGCATAGTAAAATCTTTTTATATAAAACAGAATACTTTTATAAAGTTATTCGTTTTATTAGATTATAAATAGAATATATTATATTTTATTTAAAAGATTTTACTTTAAATATGGACTGTTCGATTAAAAGTAAATTAATCTGGACCATTCATGAATCAGTTACTATGCAGTCCATTCTTCTATAAATAAAAGCTCATTCATTCATTATTTCTTACGAATTCACTGAAAATCTAGAGAGAGAAACTATAGAAAGAGTTTTTCTTCTATAATCTTGAGTGTATTTCTTTAGAGTTTAAGAAAGCTTTGAGCGTAGTGCAAGTTTTCTTCAAGTATATTCCCGCCCTACCAGTCGGAATACTTTTCTTTTTAAGGTAGGGGATATAATTGTCGTACTCGTAAGTAATATTATTATTATTATTATTATTATAGTAAGGGATATTATTTGTTGTACTCATAAGGGGTATTCTTTCTTTCTTATTCATGAATAGAACTTTTGTTATTCCATTCTTTATTATTACATTGAATAACCTCAGATCACGCTGCTACTACCTATACTTGGTGAAATTCTTACATTATTCCGTCTTTATTATTACGTTGGAATATCCTGTTTGTGCGTTTAACATTGGGACATTCGGTTCCGCCTTTTTATTATTTCGTTAGAACATCCCATATCGTGTGCGTAATTTCACCGAATTCGATTCCATTATTTATTATTACGTTAGGAATAACACATTCATGTAACAGATCTATCGCACACATGGTGAATCCTCCTGTTATTCCATTCTTTATTATTCTATTGGAATAACCTGTCTATGTGGATTACCACATGCATGGTGAATGATCCTTTGTATTCATTCCTTATTAAATTGTGGAAATGATCTGTCTAAGTGGATTACCGCATGGCGGCAAAATTCCATTTGCAGTTTCATATATTCTATTATACTCAGTTGGTTAAAGTTTTGACTTTTATACTCCATGAAATTAGTGGAATATCCTTGATATTTGCGCTTCATCCAGTATCTTTTCATGGAAATATTCTTCAGAGCATTCTTGAATTTTACTCTACAAAGGAGTATCATGTTGACAATTTGGACGTTATTGGTTCCTGGATAAATTAATTCTTGAACTTGTTTTATTGAATTATTATGCCATTGTCATCATCCTCATGTTTATATTATGTTGAAAGTCATCTGTGGCCTGTAGTGCATAGATGGACTTGGTATGATTATGACCAGGGATTATTCGGTATAATCATGACCATAATGTTACAAATGATGTGGAAAAAGTCCTCATTGGCCCGTAGTGCATTGATGGACAGTTTTTGGTATGATTATGGCTATGGATTCTCTTCGTCCAAGGGTGCAAATATGAATTATTTTATGGCATGATCAGGACCGTTGATGAAAAAATGATTATCTTTGTCCAGTAGTGCATGGATAATTCGTGGTCCTGATACTAATGAATATCCTTGGCCTGTAGTGCAGGGATGATTCGATGATGTGGATTAATTATTGAGCTGAGTCTCCACGATGAAATATTAATTCATGGATGTGATAATAATGAATATCTTTGGTCCTAGTGCATGGATAATTCATGGATGTGATACTAACGAATATCCTTGGCCGTAGTGCATGGATAATTCGATGATGTGGATTATTTATTAAGTTGAGTCTCAGCAATAAAATATTGGTTATACACTTTTAATTTGTAAAAGATAGTAGATATCATGCTCTACTTGACTCTTCTAAAATACAGTTGTATGTCTTTGGCTTGTAGTGCAGAGAAGAATTGTTAATGAATATCTTTGGTCGTAGTGCAAAGATGAATTTATTAGTATGATTATGAGCAGGAATTGTGATTTGGTATAACTATGATTTTTGATGTTTCAGGTGAAGATAGGTGGTCAAAATTATCTCGTCCTGGGTGCGAAGATGAATTTAGAATCACAATTATGATTATGAGTTATTCATATGATTGTGGACAGGAATTGTTGATTGATGTTACAGGGATAAAATATTATTGGTGGACTTTTAACATGGAGAAGATAATAGACCTGATGGTCTATTTGACTCTTCTAATGGATTGCTCGTTCCGCTGCAACTATGGTTGAAAACTTTTATCATCTACCATATGTTCTAAATCTCTGATTTATTAATGATGAAGGCTATTGATGGTGTAAATTAGCTTTAGTCATGATATTTTTTACTGGGCTAGTTGTGCTTACCCTTTTTGCTTCACAATTCCTTTTATGTAATAAGAGTGTTCCCGGGTCGAGTGGGGATAACAGGGGAATAGAACGGTGGTCTCTAGCTGAGGAGGTTCTCCCTAAATAGTATAGAAAAGTGTGTTGTATTCTATACATCATTTAGTTGTTATATTTGGTGAATCAAATAGGGTGAGGCGAATCCAACTTTAGAAGGGTGTTTTGCCACTATTATACAAGATGTCTAATGACATACAACCTCGTGTTCTCATAAGACATGGTTATGCACATCCACTTGCTGAATATATCTACGAGCACTACATGTATGATCTTGGAGTTTATTTGAAATATAATTTTCACTTGGAGACAACGGAGATATTTATATGTCAAGAGAAGACTCACCATTAGAAAGAAGATGATAGTAATCTTCTTGTTTTTCTTTGGGGACTTTTGGGCCAACCAAGGATAATTCTGTGGACATATGATATTTATCATAACCTAGACGCATGGCCTCCCATGTACGAAGATTTCCTTGAGCACTTTCCAAAGATTTTAATTTCTAAAATAGTTTTTGACTATACTTTTATGTAAAGTATCATTGTAAGGGTGTGGTCGAGGTACCATGAGAGTTACATACATTTTTTATTAAAACTCATATTAACTGTGGTCGTATTCTTTATGACAGCTCAACAGTTGTATAAATAAAGTTGTATTTAAATTTTATACCATGTATTTGGCGACTCAGAATGGGTGATGTATACCTAATTTTGGGGGCGTCACAGTTGGTATCAGAGCTTAGGGATAGGGTCGCTGGCGGAGATAAGAGTCTAGAACTAGGAGGAGAGAGACGAGTTATATACTTCGCTAGTGTATGACTTATCTAAGCTGGAACTGTTTTATGATATGTCAATTAACCTTTGTTTTAAAGCTATATTCTAGAATGATATCTGAAATACAGGAGATGAGAAATGGGAAAATCATGATAGCGAGAAAATTACAGGAAGGTACAATCAAAAGAAAGCAAGGTATTCTCATCTCTTCAATATCAGTATCGCACGTAAATTTCGAGGGCTTAAATTTCATAAGGAGGGTGATTGTGAGACCCCGAATTTTATGAAATAAAAGTATTCAATTTTTCTATTTTGGTAAATAGTTAAATTGATAAAAGTTTAAAGTTAAGGATAATATGTGAATTTTTTTTTGCAAAGTAAGAAAGTTGATATAAAATATTCTTTTTGTCGTGGAATGTTCGTACGACGGTACAATCGTTGGTGGAACCCGCAATGGAATTATTGTCAGATGGAAAAAATGACAAAAATATTTTTATAAGAATATCGACGGAAGTTTTACCGTTAAAACTGTTGAACTACTCGGTAGTAAAAGTACAGTAATACGTGTGGTTGAATAGTAGCACACGATATTGATTATTGATATTTACGTGATTAGTCTCTCAATTTTGTTAGTATTATTAATGTAATAAAACAGAAAAACTTTTTATATAAAACAGAATACTTTTATAAAGTTATTCTATAAAAATATAATATATTATATTCTATTATGTATTTTGCATAGTAAAATCTTTTTATATAAAACAGAATATTTTTATAAAGTTATTCTATAAATAGAATATATTATATTTTATTATGCATCTTTGTTGCATAGTGTGCGCATAGTGTTTTACATAGTAAAATATTTTTATATAAAATGTAATACTTTTATAAAGTTATTCGTTTTATTAGATTATAAATATAATATATTATATTTTATTTTAAAAAATTTACTTTAAATATGGACATTCGATTAAAAGTAAATCAACGGACCGATTTCATGAATTAGTTACTATGCAATCCATTCTTCTATAAATAGAAGCTCATTCCTTCATTATTTCTTACTTAATTCATTGAAACTCTGTAGAGAGAAAAACTATAGAGATAGTTCTTCTTCTATAATCTTGAGCGTATTTCTTTAGAGTTTAAGAAAGCTGAAAAGCGTAGTGCAAGTTTTCTTCAAGTATATTCCCGCCCTACCAATCGAAATACTTTTACGGTAGGGGATATAATTGTCATACTCGTAAGGGATATTATTATTATTATTATATTAAGGGATATTATTTGTTGTACTCGTAAGGTTTCTTATTCATGAAGAGAACTTCTGTTATTCCATTCTTTATTATTCTGTTAGAATAACCTGTATACGCGGGCTACCCTATACTTGGTGAAATTCTTCTGTTATTCCATTTTTATTATTCTGTTGGAACCTCCTGTCTGTGCGTTTTACGCCGGACCTGGTTCCGTCTTTATTATTCTGTTGGAATATCCTCACATGCATGCTTTTACTTTGGGACCGGTTTAAAATCTTTATTATTCATTGGGACATCCCGCCGGTGGGAATTTACCGACCGATTCCATTATTTATTATTACGTTAGGAATAACCATGTCTGTCTTGATCTATCGCATTTATGTTGAATCCTTTTGTTATTCTATTCTTTATTATTCTATTGGAATAACCTGTCTATGTGGATTACCACATACATGGTGAATGATCATTTGTATTCATTCCTTATTAAATTATGGAAATGATCTGTCTAAGTGGATTACCGCATGGCGGCGAAATTCCATTTCCAGTTTCATATATTCTATAATACATTGGTTAAAGTTTTGACTTTTATACTCCATGAAATTAGTGGAATATCCTTGATATTTGCGCTTCATCCAGTATCTTTTCATGGAAATATTCTTCTGAGAATTCTTGAATTTTACTCTACAAAGAAGTATCATGTTGACAATTTGGATGTTATTGGTTCCTGGATAAATTAATTCTTGAACTTGTTTTATTTAATTATTATGTCATTGTCATCATCCTCATGTTTATATTATGTTGAAAGTCATATGTGGCCTGTAGTGCATAGATGGAGTTGGTATGATTATGACCAGGGATTATTCGGTATAATCATGACCGTAATGTTACAAATGATGTGAAAAAAGTCCTCATTGGCCCGTAGTGCATTGATGGACAGTTTTTGGTATGATTATGGCTATGGATTCTCTTCGGCCAAGGGTGTAAAGATGAATTGCTTTATGGCATGATCAGGACCGTTGATGAAAACACGATTATCTTTGGCCCGTAGTGCATGGATAATTCGTGGTGGTGATACTAATGAATATCCTTGGCACGTAGAAAAGGGGATGATTCGATGATGTGGATTAATTATTGAGTTTGAATCTCACGATGAAATATTAATTCATGGATGTGATAATAATGAATATCTTTGGTAGTAGTGCATGGATAATTCATGGATGTGATACTAAACGAATATCCTACCGTAGTAGTGTATGGATAATTCGATGATGTGGATTATTTATTAAGTTGAGTCTCAAATGATAAAATATTGGTTATACATTTTTAATTTGTAGAAGATAGTAGATATCATGCTCTACTTGACTCTTCTAAAATACAGTTGTATGTCTTTGGCTTGTAGTGCAGAGATGAATTGTTAATGAATATCTTTGGCCGTAGTGCAAAGATAAATTTATTAGCATGATTATGAGCAGGAATTGTGATTTGGTATAACCATGATTTTTGATGTTTCAGGTGAAGATAGGTGATAAAAATTATCTTCGTTCTGGGTGCGAAGAAGAATTTAGAATCACAATTATGATTATAAGTTATTCATATGATTGTGGACAGCAAATGTTGATTGATGTTACAGGGATAAAACATTATTGGTGGACTTTTAACATGGAGAAGATAATAGACCTGATGGTCTATTTGACTCTTCTAATGGATTGCTCGTTCCGTTGCAACTATGGTTGAAAACTTTTATCATCTACCATATGTTCTAAATCTCTGATTTTTTAATGATGAAGGCTATTGATGGTGTAAATTAGTTTTAGTTATGATATTCTTTTCTGGGCTAGTTATGCTCACCCTTTCTGCTTCACAATTCCTTTCAGGTAATAAGAGTGTTGCCGGGTCGAGTGGGGATAACAGGGGAATAGAACGGTGGTCTCTAGCTGAGGAGGTTCTCCCTAAACAGTATAGAAAAGTGTGTTGTATTCTATACATCATTTAGTAGTTATATTTGGTGAATCAAATAGGGTGAGGCGAACCCAACTTTGGAATGGTGTTTTGCCACTATCATATAAGATGTCTAATGACATACAACCTCGTCTTCTCATAAGACATGGTTATGCACATCCACTTGCTGAATATATCTACGAGCACTACCTGTATGATCTTGTAGTTTATTTAAAATATAATTTTCACTTGGAGACAACGGATATATTTATATGTCAAGAGAAGACTCACCATTGGAAAGAAAATTATAGTAATTTTCTTATTTTTCTTTGGGGACTTTTGGGTTAACCAAGGATAATTCTGTGGACATATGATATTTATCATAACCTAGACGCATGGCCTCCCATGTACGAAGATTTCCTTGAGCACTTCCCAAAGATTTTAATTTCTAAAATAGTTTTTGACTATACTTTTATGTAAAGTATCATTGTAAGGGTGTGGTCGAGGTACCATGAGAGTTACATACATTTTTATTAAAACTCATAGTTAACTGTGGTCGTATTCTATACGACAGCTCAACAATTGTATAAATAAAGTTGTATTTGAATTTTATACCATGTATCTGGCGACTCAGAATGGGTGATGTATACCTAATTTTGGGGGCATTACAGTTGGTATCAGAGCTTAGGGATAGGGTCGCTGGAGGAGATAAGAGTATAGAACTAGGAGGAGAGAGACGACTTATATACTTCGTTAGTGTATGACTTACCTAAGCTGGAATTGTTTACTTGATAAGTTGACAAATTATGATATGTCAATTAACCTTTGTTTTAAAGCTATATTCTAGAATGATATCTGAAATACAGGAGATGAGAAATGGGAAAATCATGATAGCGAGAAAATTACCGGGAAGGTACAATCTGAAAAGAAAGCAATGTATTCTCATCTCTTCGAATATCAGGTATGTACGTAAATTTCGAGAGCGAAATTTCATAAGGAGGGGTGATTGTGAGACCCCGAATTTTATGAAATAAAAGTATTCAATTTTTCTATTTTGGTAAATAGTTAAATTGATAAAAGTTTAAAGTTAAGGGTAATATGTGATTTTTTTTTTGCAAAGTAAGAAAGTTGATATAAATATTCTTTTTGTCGGGGAATGTCCGTACGATGGTACAATTGTTGGTGGACCCAGCAACAGAATTATTGTCGGATGGAGAAAATGACAAAAATATTTTTATAAGAATAACGACGGAAGTTTTACCGTTAAAACTGTTGAACTACTCGGTAGTAAAAGTACAGTAATACGCGTGGTTGCATAGAAGCACACGGTATTGATTATTGATGTTTACGTTATTAGTCTCTCAGTTTTGTTAGTATTATTAATGTAATAAAACAGAAAAACTTTTTATATAAAACAAAATACTTTTATAAAGTTATTCTATAAATAGAATATATTATATTTTATTATGCATAGTGTTACATAGTGCATGCATAGTATTTTGTATAGTAAAATCTTTTTATATAAAACAGAATACTTTTATAAAGTTATTCGTTTTATTAGATTATAAATAGAATATATTATATTTTATTTACAAGATTTTGCTTTAAATATGGACCGTCCGATTAAAAGTAAATCAATCTGGACCGTTCATGAATTAGTTACTATGTAGTTCATTCTTCTATAAATAGAAGCTCATTCCTTCATTATTTCTTACGAATTCACTGAAACTCTAGAGAGAGAAACTATAGAGAGAGTTCTTCTTCTATAATCTTGAGCGTATTTCTTTAGAGTTTAAGAAAGATTTGAGCGTAGTGCAAGTTTTTTTCAAGTATATTCCCGCCTTACCAGTCGGAATACTTTTCTTTTTAAGGTAGGGGATATAATTGTCGTACTCGTAAGGGATATTATTATTATTATTATTATTATTATTATTATTATTATTATTATTATTATTATTATTATTATTATTATTATTATTATTATTATTATTATTATTATTATTATTATTATTATTATTATAGTAAGGGATATTATTTGTTGTACTCATAAGGGGTATTCTTTCTTTCTTATTCATGAAGAGAACTTACATTATTCCATTCTTTATTATACATTGGAATAACCTTTATCTGTGAGCTACCCTATACTTGGTGAAATTCTTCTCTTATTCCATTTTATTATTACATTTGGAGCATCTTTGTATACATGCATTTTTGGGACTGGTTCCGCCTCTTTATTATTCTCATTGGAATATCCTATCTCATGCGTTTTCATGGGACATATGGTTAAAATCCTTATTATTACTGTTGGAACATCATGTGGGTGCAATTTACACCGAATCGGGTTCCATTATTTATTATTCTGTTGGGAATAACCTGTGACGCTCCCAAAATTAGGTATACATCACCCATCTTGGGTCGCCAGATACATGGTATTGAAATCAAATACAACTTAATAATACAACTATCGTGTTCAATACGACAAAACATAAACTGTGAGTTTGAATACAAATATTGTCTACTAGAGAGTATACAAACTCAAAAGGAGTCCTCATTACAATTATTATCACACTATTTCAAAGAATAGTGAGGCCTACTAATGCAAACATCTAGGACCATCACTCTGTTCCCCGACTAGTCCCTACTACATTCTCAATTCCTGAAGAGAACAATGAAAGCAAAAGGGTGAGCTCAATTAGCCCCTTAAGAAATATTATGACTAAGATAATGCATAATAAATTATCGTTAGCCTTCAACAGTGTTAAACTGATACAATATAACAACCATCAAGTTTAACTGCAGCGGCACAAACAATCCATTAAAAGAGTCAAGTAGAGAATAAAATCTACTATCTTTTATGATTTAAAAGGTTTTTCCATCACTTTTATCATTTGGGACTCGACTTAATAAATAATCCACATCATCGAATCACCCCGCACTATGATGACGAGGATATTCTTTAGTATCACGACCACAATTATCCATGCACTACTGGGCCAAAGATAATCATGTTTTCATCAACAACCCCGATCATGCCATAAAACAATTCATCTTTGCACTATGGCCAAAGAGAATCCATAGCCATAATCATACCAAAAAGCGTCCATCAATGCACTACAGCCAATGAGGACTTTTTTCCACATCATTTGTAACATTACGGTTATGATTATACCGAATAATCCCTAGTCATAATCATACCAAGTCCATCTATGCACTACAGGCCACAGATGACTTTCAACATAATATAAACATGAGGATGATGACAATGATATAAGAATTCAATAAAACAAGTTCAAGAATTAATTTATCCAAGAACCAATAACGTCTAAACTGTCATCATGATACTGCTTTGTAGAGTAAAATTCAAGAATGCTCAGAAGAATATTTCCATGAAAAGATACTGGATGAAGTGCAAATATCAAGGATATTCCACTAATTTCATGGATTATAGAAGTCAAAACTTTAACCAACTGAGTATAATAAATAATGGAATAACAAAAGAAATCACCAGGCATGCGATAGACTGCGCAGGAAGGTTATTCCAATAGAATAATAAATAACGGAATCCGAAGTCCAGGTGTATAATGCATGCACGAGGATATTCCCACGAGAATAATAAAGAGCGGAACCGAGTCCGGTCGAGAACGCATGACAGGATGTTCCAATGAGAATAATAAAGAGCGAAATCGAATTAGAAACGCATGCATACATGATATTCAACAATAATAATAAAGGCCGAAACGGTCCCGTGGTAAAGCATGCATGAGACGAGGATGTTCCAATGAGAATGATAAAGAATGGAACAACAGAAGAATTTCACCAAATATAAGGTAGCCCGCGTATACAAGTTATTCCAACAGAATAATAAAGAATGGAATAACAGAAGTTCTCTTCATGGATAAGAAAGAAATAATACTCCCTACGAGTACAACAAATAATATCCCCTACCTTTGAAAGAAACTGGATATAGGAGTAGTGAGGTAGCAGGCTTCTCCTCTTCTATAGATTTTCTCTCTACAATTTCTCTCTATAATAATTGCTCTATAGCTTTAATGAATTGGTGAGAAATGAAGGAAGAATGAGCTTCTATTTATAAAAAAATATAGTTTCGATAATTTCACGTTTTGGGGCTCAAAAAATTATAGTATAATACCTCCAACTTTTCTTTTATTTTTAATTTAGTCCTGCAAGTATTATCAAACTTGCACCACCTCCCCTAATAGTAAATAATGTGAATCAATAGTAAATCATGTGACTCAATAGTTCTAATCATGTGATAAAAATAATTACAGTATAGTACCTCCATCTATACCTCTATTTTTTACTTAGTCATGCAAATATTATCAATCTTGCACCAACTCCCCTAATAGTAACAAGAATGTGAAACAATAGTATACACATGTGAACAAATAGTTATAATCATGTGAATTAATAGAAATCAATTGCTCATTTATCCGGTTAAATACCCAATTGGTCAATATAACCTCCAGACATCAATTATTATCGAAATAAATGTCGATTTTCACTAACACAAACAATTCCAACATAATGAAACTATTTTTATCAACAATATAAATTTTGAAATTTCGAAGTTTAACTTTTCCTGAAAAAGTCAACTGTTGACTTTTTGACCAAATAGTGAATCCCGGAAATTTTGTGTTTATAGACTATTTTTACTAATTTCATCGTTCCGAACTCAAATATCACGTCCGTGTCTCCAAATTCAACTCCGAACATAACTTCAATTTTAATAACATTCATCATTAATATTATAAATCACAATATTTATCAACCCGTGTCGTTCCGGAAGAGAGGGCTTACCAATAAGGATCTCTCCCTATTGGCGCGCAATTAGGTGACCAAACCTCTCTTGATGTGAACTTCTAGACATTGTAAATATTGCAATTTAATAATACGAATAACCTTGTCATCTCAATTATTGATTTAATAAAATAACATATTATGCAGATGATACTGGGACAATAATAGAATCAATAATATGAGAGATATGATGCAACAATTACTGTAGCAATAATTGAGTATAACTAAGTGACTTCTCACGTAAGCATTAATAATCAATACCGTGTGCTACTATGCAACCACAGCGTATTCTTTGTACTTTTACTACTAGGGTAGTTCAACAAAGATAATCGGTAAAACCTCCGCCGTTATTTTCATAAAATATTTTTGTCATTTTCTAACTACGATAGTACTTCCATTGTGGGGTCCACCAATGATTATGCCATCGTACGAATATTCTCTGACAAAAAGAATATTATATAACAACTTGTGTACTTTGCAAAATTTATAAATACTACCCACAACTATAATATTATTTCAAATCTACACCATAATATTCAAAAAAATTATTTCGAGAAAATAAAATATTTATTCATAAAATTTGGGGTCTCACATAACCTGTCTGTGCAGTCTATCGCACGCATAGTGAATCCTCCTGTTATTCCATTCTTTATTATTCTGTTGGAATAACCTGTCTATTTGGATTACCACATGCATGGTTAATGATCCTTTGTATTCATTCCTTATTAAATTGTGGAAATGATCTGTCTAAGTGGATTACCGCATGGCGGCGAAAATCCATTTGCAGTTTCATATATTCTATTATACTCAGTTGGTTAAAGTTTTGACTTTTATACTCCATGAAATTAGTGGAATATCCTTGATATTTGCGCTTCATCATCGATATCTTTTCATGGAAATATTCTTGAGCATTCTTGAATTTTACTCTACAAAGAAGTATCATGTTGACAATTTGGACGTTATTGGTTTCTGGATAAATTAATTCTTGAACTTGTTTTATTGAATTATTATGTCATTGTCATCATCCTCATGTTTATATTATGTTGAAAGTCATCGTGGCTGTAGTGCATAGATGGACTTGGTATGATTATGACCGAGGATTATTCGGTATAATCATGGTAGTAATGTTACAAATGATGTGAAAAAAGTCCTCATTGGCCCGTAGTGCATTGATGGACAGTTTTTGGTATGATTATGGCTATGGATTCTCTTTGGTCAAGGGTGCAAAGATGAATTGTTTTATGGCATGATCAGGACCGTTGATGAAAAAATGATTATCTTTGGCCCGTAGTGCATGGATAATTTGTGGTCGTGATACTAATGAATATCCTTGGCCTGTAGTGCATGGATGATTCGATGATGTTGATTAATTATTGAGCTGAGTCTCAGCGATGAAATATTAATTCATGGATGTGATAATAATGAATATCTTTGGCCGTAGTGCATGGATAATTCATGGATGTGATACTAACGAATATCCTTGGTCGTATTGCATGGATAATTCGATGATGTGGATTATTTATTAAGTTGAGTCTCAGCGATAAAATATTGGTTATACACTTTTAATTTGTAGAAGATAGTAGATATCATGCTCTACTTGACTCTTCTAAAATACTGTAACATTCCAGAATTTTAAAGGGTAATATTAAATATTTATTGATTTATATAAGTATTTAATGGATTATGTTATTGTTGAATAAATAATTGTTCAATTTGAGTTGATGTGATTTAGTTAATTATTTGTTGAATAAATAATTAAGGAGCTAAGAAAATTAATTGTTATGAGATTATATAATAATTTAATTTAATAAGTAAGCTAGAGAGCTTATAGTGATTTAAATAAATTATAATATTTTAAATTGGAAATTGTAATTTAAAATATTAGTTGGTTAAATAAAATTATAATTATAAAAGACATTATAGTTATGTGATATTAAATTATGTGCTTTAAAGTAATTTAATAGATTAATGTTCTAATTGATTATTTAATTAAATAGAAGTGTGACAAATAACCTTGCTATAAAGGAGTTATTAAAATAAATTAAGGGAGTTTAATTCAATTTTGCCAAACAAGGCCTAATGCCTATTAAGTCTTTTACCTAATTATGTTTTACCAAACAAGGCATAAGGGTTAATTGATTATATTTTAGTGGTTAGCCAAACAAGCCTTATGGATTTTGATTTTCAAAATAAAAATAACCGATGTCAGTTATGTTAGAGTTATAATATATATTTAATATATACATTATATCTATATACGTTATATGATAATACGTAAACTAGAGTTGGGAGAAGAGAGAAGAAGAAGAAGTACACAGAGAAAAAATTTGGGAAAACTCTAGAGAGAAAGTGAGTGATTCTAACAGGTTTTTGAGAAAGGAATTGGAGAAAAGAATAGCCATCATCTTCCTAATCAAAGGTAGGAGCTTAATCTCTTCTTTAAAAGTTTAGACTTCTTCTTCAAAAAGTTCTCTATGAAAATTTTATAAAAGATAAATTGTTGTTATGAATATAATTTTGTATGATTGTTGATTATAAGGTTATTTCATGAGTTTATATATGATTATAGATATAATAATTCATGTATGTATGTGTTTTGTGGAAGAAAATATATTACAGTGTTTACATGAAAAAATATATATGAATATGGCTTAATTTAAAATAGAAATTTAAGGTTTAATTAGTTGTTAAATTGATAAATTGATTATGGAAATTGATAGAGTATGTATAATCATAACTTTGATGTTTTGAAATTTCTGTTTTGATTGAAAAACAAAATCATAGTGTTGATTTCCATTGAAAATATCAAAAATGGAGTTTTTGCCAAAAACATTGAAATTAGGTGTTGTATATTTGATGTATATGTTATTTTATGAGTAGGAACATGTTAGAAGTCTTCACAATATGTTTATATGAAGTTTATATATGTATTACATGATAATCAGTTTATTAGATTCGAGCTTTTAGGCCAATTTGGCTTTTTGTTCATCTTCAAGCCGAGGTCGTCGCCAAAGTCCGGAGTTTGGTACGTAGAACATGCCCGATAGATTGTTCTCGCGTCATGACGCCATCACCTCACCTTGACGCCGCCAAGTGTTAACTTTGAGTCTCGCGTCGGCGTCATTTCACTGTACAATATGCCGATCCTGATGTAAATCTGTAGTCTTGTATGTGATTAGCAGAAGGCTCTGACAGTTTTGTTTAATTACACATACTTTGAAAATAAATGTTATGTGTTAATAATAGTAATGTTAAATGATAATTTCGGTAGTATTAAACTATGAATGGTCATGTTATTAAGTGTTACCTACTTGTAACATAGTTGATTATGTGAATGGGTAATTTAACCCATATGATGAATATATTTGTTTATATAAATATACAATGTTGGTAATGACTAACTATGTCAATATGGCATATGTATAGGGTATTAATTCAAGTGGTAAGGGTTTATCTTGTGCTAAAGGCAAGTTCTCTAACTCAAAACTTTATTGTGCGAGTTTAATTTTAATAGTACGTTATTGTTTTCAAATTCAATTACAATTGTTGTAAGTTGCTATCTCTACACTTTCGTAGAGCTAGGTTGCCTATTATTGAGTAAGTCATTGTATCTAGTTGCTCATGACGATACAAGTATTTCAAATCTTATAGTTTAATCTTGAGCAAGTTTTCTAACCTATTATCTTGTTAATTCAATTACTATTTTCAATTCGATTACAATATAATGATGTAAGTTATTTGGAGCAAGTTATTCTTGTATTTAACTTGTTGTTTAGCATGCACCACTATAGATGCTATGCATGCTTATTATTCAATTCTAATTAACCTTGGCTTAGTGTTGTTCAAGCAAGGTATGCTATAGTTATTCAAATTGTATGCTATTAGATTATTCCTAAAGCATGACTTTAGTTTACTATGATTGATTTAATCACGATTATTTTATAGTATAGTGTTATTGGTTTTATTCAACTACTCCGTAGTTGATGTTCTTTAAATCCCAAATTTCCTTGAAAGCTTATCCAAACCAAACTTCCTTTGGTGCGGACTTGTACTCTAAATACTGAGATGAACAACTCTTTTAATAGAGGTTTACGCTTAGCATTGAAATGGTTGTGCACAATACATTGTATGAAGGGTTGATCCTCCAAATGCATTGGAGTCCTTATAGTCTCATATTTGTTAAAGTTAAAGTTGAAAGATTACTTATAAGCTGTGGACATGATTAAGTGGTCATTAGACCCTCAATAAATGTTAAAATTTTCAGAAAGTTAATAGAATATATTGTTCAGTTCTATTGAGCCTAATATTGGCAATTGATGTAAAAGTTTAAAGATTTATTTATTGTTATTTCAAGTGGGCCTTGTTTGCTCACACTCTTGCTCGTAAAATTTCTTACTGACTAAAGTTGAAAGCGGTGACGATACCTAGCACCGATGAGGAAAAGGAAAGATGAACAAATCTTCAAGACTTGTAATAGATCGGATAGTTTTATTTTAGGACTTTGGTTTAAAGATTGTAATGAAGTTTATTTAATTTTAGCATTTGAATGATTGTTGTTAAGGTTAGATAACACTGGGAGATTTTTATTTAAATTTATTCTTGTATAAGTTTATTATTCAATTTTATTATAATTGGGTAGTTATAAATGAATGTTTATTATTAAGTGAACACCAAATCTGGAGGAAATGGAAGTACCAGAATTGGGGGTGTCATTTCAAGATTTGGTGTTCACTTAATCAAAACATTCATTTTAACTACCCAATTATAATAAAATTGAATAATAAAAACGCCTTATATAGGATAAAACTTGGGTCCTGTGTTATCTAGTTACAACAATCATTCAAATGCTAAAATTAAATAAACTTCATTACAATCTTTAAAACCAAAGTCCTTGAACTATCAAACTATTTCAAGTCTTTCAAGATTTGTTCATCTTTCCTTTCTCATCGGGTGCTAGTACGCCACCGCCTTAATGTGAGAAATTTTAAGGTGCAAGAGTGAACAAACAAGGCACACTTGAAATAACAATAAATAAATCTTTAAACTTTTACATCAATTACCAATATTAGGCTCAATAGAACCGAACAATATATTCTATTAACTTCCCGAAATTTTAACATTTACCGAGGGTCTAATGACCACTTAATCATGTACACAGCTAGAAGTAATCTTTCAACTTTAACTTTAACAAATATAAGACTATAAGTGACTCCACGATTTGGGGGGGGTCAACCTTCGCATAAATGTAGTGTGCACAACCATTTCAACGCTAAGTTTAAACCTCATTAAAAGAGTTGTTCATCTCAAGATTTAGAGTACAAGTCCGCACCAAAGGAAGTTTGGTTTGATAAGCTTTCAAGGAAATTTGGATTTAATCTAACATCAACTACTTTGAGTAGTTGAATAAAACCAATAACACTATACTATAAAATAATCGTGATTAAATCAATCATAGTAAACTAAAGTCATACTTTAGGAATAATCTAATAAAGCATACAATTTGAATAATTATAGCATACCTTGCTTGAACAACACTAAGCCAAGGTTAATTAGAATTGAATAATAAGCATGCATAGCATCTATAGTGGTGCATGTTAAACAACAAGTTAAATACAAGAATAACTTACTCCAAATAACTTACATCATTATATTGTAATCGAATTGAAAACAAGAATTGAATTAACAAGATAATAGGTTGTAAAACTTGCTCAAGATTAAACTATAAGATTTGAAATACTTGTATCGTCATGAGCAACTAGATACAATGACTTACTCAATAATAGGCAACCTAGCTCTCAATTAAAGTGTAGAGATAGCAACTTACAACAATTGTAATTGAATTTGAAAACAATAACGCATTAATAAAATTAAACTCATTACAATGAAGGTTTGAAAGAGAACTTGCCTTTAGCACAAGCCTAAACCCTTACCACTTGAATTAATAATTCTATACATATGCCATATCGACATAGTTAGTCATTACCAACATCAGATATTTATATAAACAAATATATTCATCATATGGGTTAAATTACCCATTCACATAATCAACTATGTTATAAGTAGGTAACACTTAATAACATGACCATTCATAGTTTAATACTACTGAAATTATCATTTAACATTACTATTATTAACACATAACATTTATTTTTAAAGTTTGTGTAATTAAACAAAACTGCTGTGAGTTTTCGCTAACACTCATACCATGGCCACACAGCTTTTACATGGTGGCTTAAGATCGAAATGGGCGCTATTTGCCATGAGACTCAAAGCCAACACTTGGCATCAAGCAATAGCTGATGAGGCCAATACAGAAGAACACATCATGGCCAAGAAGAAATAATATCATAACATGCGCTATAAACTCCGATTTTGGCGATGAAATTTCTAAATGCAACAAAGATGAACAAAAACCCAAATCGCCTAAAAGCTCTAATCTAATAGACCGATTATCATGTAATACACATATAAACTTCATATAAACATATTGTGAAGACTTCTAACATGTTCCTACTCATAAAATAACATGTACATCAAATATACAACACCCAATTTCAATGTTTTGCAAAAACTCCATTTTTGATATTTTAAAAATCAACATTCCGAGATTTTTTTTTCAATCAAAAAATGTAAATTTCAAAACATTAAAGTTATTTATAAAGATTTATATAAGTATTTAAAGTGTAATATTAAATATTTATGATTTATATAAATTTAAATTATTGAATAAATTTGAATTTGATGTGATTTAGTTAATTATTTGTTGAATAAATAATTAAATATTAGATATTAAATATTTATTTACAATATTAAATATTTATTAAATTATATGGCAATTTGAGTTAATGTGATTTAGTTAATTATTTGTTGAGTAAATAATTAAGGAGCTAAGAAAATTAATTGTTATGAGATTATATAATAATTTAATTTAATAAGTAAGCTAAAGAGCTTATAGTGATTTAAATAAATTATAATATTTTAAATGAGAAATTGTAATTTAAAATATTAGTTGGTTAAATAAAATTATAATTATAAAAGAAATTATAGTTATGTGATATTAAATTATGTGCTAAAGTAATTTAATAGATTAATGTTCTGATTAATTATTTAATTAAATAGAAGTGTGACAAATAACCTTGCTATAAAGGAGTTATTAAAATAAATTAAGGGAGTTTAATTCAATTTTGCCAAACAAGGCCTAATGCCTATTAAGTCTTTTATCTAATTATGTTTTACGAAACAAGGTGTAAGGGTTAATGGATTATCTTATTAAGCCTAGCCAAACAAGCCTTATGACTTTTGATTTTCAAAATTCTATAACTGATGTCAGTTAAAATTCTATACTTAATATCTATATTATTATTATTATACGTTATATGATAATACGTAAACTAGAGTTGGGAGAAGAGAGAAGAAGAAGAAGAACACAAAGAAAAAATTTGAGAAAACTCTAGAGAGAAAGTGAGTGATTCTAACAGGTTTTTGAGAAAGGAATTGGAGAAAAGAATAGCCATCATCTTCCTAATCAAAGGTAGGAGCTTAATCTCTTCTTTAAAAGTTTAGACTTCTTCTTCAATAAGTTCTCTATGAAAATTTTATAAAAGATAAATTGTTGTTATGAATATAGTTTTGTATGATTGTTGATTATAAGGTTATTTCATGAGTTTATATATGATTATAGATATAGTAATTCATGTATGTATGTGTTTTGTGGAAGAAAATATATTACAGTGTTTACATGAAAAAATATATATGAATATGGCTTAATTTAAAATAGAAATTTAAGGTTTAATTAGTTGTTAAATTGATAAATTGATTATGGAAATTGATAGAGTATGTATAATCATAACTTTGATGTTTTGAAATTTCTTTTTGATTGAAAAACAAAATCACAGTGTTGATTTCCATTGAAAATATCAAAAATGGAGTTTTTGCCAAAAACATTAAAATTGGGTGTTGTATATTTGATGTCTATGTTATTTTATGAGTAGGAACATGTTAGAAGTCTTCACAATATGTTTATATGTGTATTACATGATAATCAGTCTATTAGATTCGAGCTTTTAGGCCAATTTGACCTTTTGTTCATGCTGTTGCCTGAAAGTACATCGCCAAAGTCTGAGTTTAGGCAACAATATGACCAAAGATTATTGTTCTGTGTACAATATTTTCATCACCATCTTCTTGAGACAAAGTGTTGGCTTTGAGTCTCATCATACAATGTGTCATTTCAGTAGTACTTGTGCAAGCCCATAGTATAAAGCTGTGGTAGCATAGTCATGAAAGTTAAAGAAGGCTCTGACAGTTTTGTTTAATTACACATACTTTGAAAATAAATGTTATGTGTTAATAATAGTAATGTTAAATGATAATTTCGGTAGTATTAAACTTTGAATGGTCATGTTATTAAGTATTACCTACTTGTAACACAGTTGATTATGTGAATGGGTAATTTAACACATATGATGAATATATTTGTTTATACAAATATACAATGTTGGTAATGACTAACTATGTCAATATGGCATATGTATAGGGTATTAATTCAAGTGGTAAGGGTTTATCTTGTGCTAAAGGCAAGTTCTCTAACTCAAAACTTCATTGTGCGAGTTTAATTTTATTAGTACGTTATTGTTTTCAAATTCAATTACAATTGTTGTAAGTTGCTATCTCTACACTTTCGTAGAGCTAGGTTGCCTATTATTGAGTAAGTCATTGTATCTAGTTGCTCATGACGATACAAGTATTTCAAATCTTATAGTTTAATCTTGAGCAAGTTTTCTAACCTATTATCTTGTTAATTCAATTACTATTTTCAATTCGATTACAATATAATGATGTAAGTTATTTGGAGCAAGTTATTCTTGTATTTAACTTGTTGTTTAGCATGCACCACTATAGATGCTATGCATGCTTATTATTCAATTCTAATTAACCTTGGCTTAGTGTTGTTCAAGCAAGGTATGCTATAGTTATTCAAATTGTATGCTATTAGATTATTCCTAAAGCATGACTTTAGTTTACTATGATTGATTTAATCACGATTATTTTATAGTATAGTGTTATTGGTTTTATTCAACTACTCCGTAGTTGATGTTCTTTAAATCCCAAATTTCCTTGAAAGCTTATCCAAACCAAACTTCCTTTGGTGCGGACTTGTACTCTAAATACTGAGATGAACAACTCTTTTAATAGAGGTTTACGCTTAGCATTGAAATGGTTGTGCACAATACATTGTATGAAGGGTTGATCCTCCTAAGTACGTGGAGTCCTTATAGTCTCATGACTGTTAAAGTTAAAGTTAAAAGATTACTTATAACTGTGGACATGATTCGTGGTCATTAGACCCTCAGTAAATGTTAAAATTTTCAGAAAGTTAATAGAATATATTGTTCAGTTCTATTGAGCCTAATATTGGCAATTGATGTAAAAGTTTAAAGATTTATTTATTGTTATTTCAAGTGGGCCTTGTTTGCTCACTCTCTTTTGTAAAATTTCTTACTGACTAAAGTTGAAACCGGTGACGTACTAGCACCGATGAGGGAAAAGGAAAGATGAACAAATCATCAAGACTTGTAATAGATCGGATAGTTTTATTTTCAGACTTTGGTTTAAAGATTGTAATGAAGTTTATTTAATTTTCGCATTTGAATGATTGTTGTTAAGGTTAGATAACCTGGGAGATTTTTATTTAAATTTATTCTTGTATGTGCAGGTTTTATTATTCAATTTTATTATAATTGGGTAGTTATAAATGAATGTTTTGATTAAGTGAACACCAAATCTTGAGGAAATGAAGTACCGGGATTTGGGGTGCCCTGAGTTGAGTATCGAGCAGAGTTATGAACCTTAGGTGGGGGGAAAAGCCTTAGGAAGTAACCTTTGAAAAGATAGTGGAGATAACTCTCATCGAGTTTTAGAAAGAAGTAATAAAACACTTATGTGCTTATGTGTTTATAGTTTATGTAATCGTGAGTGTCGAATGGTAATGATTAATAATTAAAACTTTAAAACTTTGTTGTCAGGATGACTAATGTCGGAGAATCCAGTCAGGCTAGGGAGGAGGGACCTCAAGTGCCTATAGAGGAGGAGCCTCGCGAAATTCAGGTGTTTGGGAACAACTACTGCCACGGGAGTCAGCCCCGTTGGTCACAGTAGTCGAAGATGATGATGATGATGTGGAGACAGACGAGGAGGATCCCGTTGAGTTACCACAGGAGGAGGAGGATGACGAGGACGAGGAGGAAAGGATTCCACTTAACTCAATAGCTGGATGTATATACGATGAGGTGCATGACCGTAACGTGGAACATCGAGATCTGATTGAGGAGTTGTAGGAGATAGTAAATTTGAACAAATGATCGCAATGATGACACAAAAGACGGGCGAGATCCAGGATCGTGAAGAGCGGTGACAAACGCCGAGGAGAAACTATCTGACTGAAGGAGAGAAAGAACAATTGATCGAGATGGTTGTTGAACTGAAGAACAAACTGAGAGAAGAAGCTACTAAGAGGCAAGAGTGAAGATGCATACGAGGAAGCTTATCAATGAGCTGGAAGAAGCGGTAAGGAATTCCACAAGCGAAAAGGATGAAGATGGAAGAGATGGATAAAGTATTTGACACATGATTAATCGAGCTCAAGATCGGGTCATGGGATATCCGATTCGATTCGAGACGCTGCCATCATTTGTGTTAGATCGCAGAATAATGTTTCGAGTCATGGAGGAAGAACGTGATAGGGCTAAGAAGTATCTTAATAGATCATCGTAGAAAATGTGCCTATAATGCACGTAATAAGTATTAAATAATGTGTAAATCCCTAGTGTTAAGTAACCATGGGATATGATAATAATGATGTTGTCCTGTAACTTTTGTAGTTCAGGAAAGGAATGTAAATAGCTGTAATGCTATTGTTTTTATGTTTTTTGAAGTAATGATGAATAAATAAAAGTTATTATTTTATTCAAAGTGTTATATGTTATGTGGTTATTTCTTTTATAGAGGCAAGTTAATTAGAAAATACTTAAAGAAGTTGAGTAATAGTCTAATAGATGTTTTATTTTAACAGAAAATGCCTCCCAGACGTGAACCACCCCGATAGAGAAATAATGATAGAACTACCAATAATGACAATGTTGACGGTAACCCCGTTCAACAACTAGTGACACTACTGACAGGAGCATTGCAGAATCAACCACAAAACTATGGTACAACGTTTAAGGATTTCAAGGCAGTTGGACCACCTGAATTCCGTGGGTCCATGAATCCAATCGAAGCACAAACCTGGATTATGGAGATAGAAAAAGTATTCGATGTCACTAGGGTAGGGGATGATCGTAAGATCTTCGCATAGCGTTCATGTTGAAAGCGAAGCTAGTTATTGGTGGCGAGGCCAATAAAACTCGTGAAGGGCAGGAGTAATGACACAGGATAGGTTCAAGAGTTGTTCTTGAGACCTATTTCCGAAAGTGTTGAAGAGTCATTTGGAAATACAGATTTACGGAACTAAAACAAGGGACGATGATTGGTGTCAAAGTATATCATAAAAATTCAATGAATTGGCGAGGTTTGCGCCATATCAAGTCAAGCCTGAGACAAAGCGAAGAGATTTGAACAGGGACTGAAGCCATAGCTGTACAGTAGGGTATCCCTGTTCCAATTGAAGACATTTGTAGCGGTGATGGAGAAAGCAGTACTCGCTGAAGGTGGAGGCGAGGTAGTGACAAAGTTTAATCAAGAACAAAAGAAGAAGAAGAAGAATGAGAATGAGATTAAGAATGGAGGTGGTAGCAGTGGAAACAACAACAACAATAACAACAACAACAACAACAACAACAGCAACAACTTGAAAAGGAAGTGTAATGGGAGCATGGGTGCTGGACACCAGCAGGGTAACCAGCAAAACAGGAAGTTTGAAGCATGTGTGACATGCGGGAAATTCCATAAGGGTGCGTGCTTGATAGGGAAACGAGTATGCTACAATTATGGCCAGGAGGGTCACATCGCCCCAAATTGCACTCAACCGAAGAAGAATGTATGCTTCACGTGCGGATCCAAGGATCACTTTGCTCGTGAATGCCCTAAAAAGAGGGAAGGAGTGATAACCAGAAGCAATGGAGGTAACAATGGAGGTACATGGGCCATTGCAGGACCTACAGCATCAAACAAACCCACATCCAGAACCTTCAACATGACTGTGCAAGATGTTGTGCAATCAAAAGATGTAATGCCAGGTATTATCCCAATCAATGATATAAATGCTTATGTATCATTCGATTCGGGTGCTACTTGTTCATTTTTATCTGATGAATTTGCTAAGAGGTTAGAATTGCCTAGAGAAGAACTGAATTTTCCATTAAACATAGAATTGCGAATAAAGAAGTAATCCATGTTAGATTCGTATACAAGAACTGTAGGGTGAACATTAAGGAGAATATCTTGTTGGTAGATTTGATTCCGATTAGACTAGGGGAATTTGATGTAATTTTGGGAATGGATTGGTTGTTCAAATATGGGCGATGTCGATTGTCACAAGAAGTGTGTAAACCTTATGACTCGTCAAAGGTAGTATTTTATGGTAGCAAGTCGCCTAGATAAATGAAATGTCTGACGACTATGCAGGCCAAGAAATTGATGAGTCAAGGTTGTGTGGGCTATTTAGCTTACATAGTCGATACTCAGAAGAAGGGTGTGAAATTAGAAGAAATACCCGTAGTGAGGGAATTAGAAGGCGTGTTTCGGAAGATTTATCGGGACTTCCACCGACGAGAGAAATTGAGTTCGTGATAGACTTAGCGCCGAGAACAGCACCGATATCGAAGGCCCCGTACAGAATGGCTCCGGTAGAAATGAAGGAACTGATGGTACAGTTACAAGAGTTGTTGGACAAGAAATATATTCAACCAAGTGTATCGCCGTGGGGAGCACCAGTTTTATTCGTTAAGAAGAAGGATGGATCAATGCATCTTTGCATTGATTATAGAGAGTTAAACAAAGTCACTATTAAGAATAGGTATCCATTGCCTAGAATAGATGACTTGTTTGATCAGCTGAAGGGTGCTAAATATTTCTCAAAAATAGATTTGAGAAGTGGGTATCACCAATTGAAGGTAAGGAAGGAGGATATACCTAGAACGGCATTCAGAACTCGGTACGAACATTACGAGTTTTTGGTGATGTCTTTTGGTTTAACAAATGCCCCTGCTGCGTTCATGGATTTGATGAACAGGGTGTTTAAACCATTCTTAGACAAGTTTGTAGTGGTATTTATTGATGACATTCTGGTGTATTCCAAAACTCAAGAAGAACACGTGGAACATTTACGTTTGACATTGGAAACACTAAGGAAGGAAAAGTTGTACGCTAAATTCTCTAAGTGCAAATTTTGGCTTGATCGTGTACAATTTTTGGGTCACGTGATTGACAAAGATGGGATTTCAGTGGATCCATCAAAAGTGGAAGTTGTAATCAATTGGGAACAACCAAGAACAAATCGCCGGAAGTGAGGAGTTTCTTGGGATGTCAAGTTATTATAGAAGATTTATTCAAGATTTTTCTAAGATAGCCACTCATTAACAAATTTGACAAGGAAAGTTGTAAAATTCGTTTGACGGAGAAGTGTGAAGAGAGTTTCCAAGATTTGAAGAAGAAACTAAGTGTGCTTTTTGTGTTGACATTACCAAATAATCTGAGAAATTTTGTGGTATATAGTGATGCCTCACACAAAGGGTTGGGTTGTGTTCTTATGCAGAACGGCAAAGTTATTGCCTATGCATCAAGACAACTGAAGGATTATGAGAAAGGGCATCCAACTCATGATTTGGAATTGGCTGCAGTTGTATTTGCTCTCAAGATATGGAGACATTATCTTTATGGAGAAAAATGTGAGATCTACACAGACCACAAAAGTCTGAAGTATATTTTCACTCAGAAGGATTTGAACATGCGTCAAAGAAGGTGGATGGAATTGATAAAAGATTATGATTGTGAGATCTTTTATCATCCGGGCAAAGCAAATGTGGTTGCAGATGCTTTAAACAGGAAAGGTCGGGAGAAGTTGATCGCGATAACAACTCGGGAAGAGCTCATTTGTGAATGACAAAGCGAGTTGGAGATCAAATTTCAAAAGAATCTGACGAACAACTATTCCAGATAGAAGCTGGTCCAACTTTAGTGGACAAAGTGAAGAATGCTCAACTACAAGATGAAAAGTGTGGGAAAATCAAAGAGAATTTGGTTGAAGGCGGTGATGTAAAATACAAGGTCGATACCGAAGGATTACTACGGTTCGAGGGAAGGATTTGGGTTCCAGCAGTGCTAGAACTAAAAGACGAAATTTTGACCGAAGCTCATATCATAAGATATTCAATTCATCCAGGAAGCACGAAAATGTATCTAGATTTGCGCCGACATTTTTGGTGGCCGAATATGAAAAGGGACGTTGCAGAATGCGTAGCGAAATGCTTGACATGTCAAAGAGTAAAAGCCGAACATCAAAGACCCATCGGATTACTTCAACCGTTGGAAATACCGAAATGGAAGTAGGAACACATCACGATGGATTTTGTGGTGAGTCTTCCAACTACTCAGAGAGGATGTGATGCGATTTGGGTGATAGTGGACAGACTGACGAAGTCAGCACACTTTTTACCAATAAAGATTAGATTCAATCTTGAGCAGTTGGCAAGATTGTACATTAAGGAGATCATTTCGAGGCACGGAGTGCCAGTATCAATTGTGTCCGATAGAGATCCGCGATTCACTTCAAAATTTTGGAAGAGACTACAAGAATGCATGGGGACACAGTTGCGAATAAGTACGGCTTATCATCCACAAACAAATGGCCAAAGCAAATGAACAATTCAGACATTGGAAGATATACTGAGAGCATGTGTCATGGACTTTAAAGGAAGCTGGGAAGAACATTTACCGTTGGTGGAATTTGCTTACAACAACAGTTACCACGCGAGCATCGGCATGCCACCTTATGAGGCATTGTACGGTAGAAAGTGCAAAACTCCACTTTGTCTTTGGGATGAAGTAAATTGAACGCAAATTGTTAGGACGAGCTGGTACAACAAACTGCTGACGTTGTTAAACTCAACAGGACAAGATTAGTAACAGCCCAAGACAAACAGAAAAAGTATGCTGATCAACACAGACAAGATCGTGTATTCGACGTAGGAACCTTTGTATTTTTAAAAGTTTCTCCCTGGAAGGGGAAAATTTGTTTGAGAAAAAAGGAAAGCTAAGCCCGAGATTTATTGGACCCTTTGAAGTCTTTGCGAAGAGTGGGAGAAGTGGCTTATGAGGTAGCTCTACCTCGAGTTGGAAAACATTCATAATGTTTTCACATTTGATGTTACGACCATATAAACCCGACTACAAATATGTGATCGATATGAATCATTGCGGTTTGAGAAAGATTTGTCTTATGAAGAGGTTCTATCCGGATAGTCGATGAGGAAAGAACAAGTGTTCAGAATAAAGTGATACCTTACATGAAGGTGATATGGAGGAACCACAATCTTTGAAGAAGCTACGTGGGAACTCAAGAGAAAATGTTGAAAGAATACCCTGAGTTATTTGTTTAATATGTGTCTTCGATTCTGGGGACAGAATCTTTGTAAGTAGGGAAGAATGTAACGAATAATTTGTTTGAGTTGTGATTCTGAGGACAGAATCCTTGTAAGGAGGGAATGATGTAACATTCCAGAATTTTAAAGTCTAATATTAAATATTTATTGATTTATATAAGTATTTAATGGATTATGTTTATTGTTGAATAAATAATTATTCAATTTGAGTTGATGTGATTTAGTTAATTATTTGTTGAATAAATAATTAAATATTGGATATTAAATATTTATTTGCAATATTAAATATTTATTAAATTATATGGCAATTTGAGTTAATATGATTTAGTTAATTATTTGTTGAGTAAATAATTAAGGAGCTAAGAAAATTAATTGTTATGAGATTATATAATAATTTAATTTAATAAGTAAGCTAAAGAGCTTATAGTGATTTAAATAAATTATAATATTTTAAATGGGAAATTGTAATTTAAAATATTAGTTGGTTAAATAAAATTATAATTATAAAAGAAATTATAGTTATGTGATATTAAATTATGTGCTAAAGTAATTTAATAGATTAATGTTCTAATTGATTATTTAATTAAATAGAAGTGTGACAAATAACCTTGCTATAAAGGAGTTATTAAAATAAATTAAGGGAGTTTAATTCAATTTTTCCAAACAAGGCCTAATGCCTATTAAGTCTTTTATCTAATTGTGTTTTACCAAACAAGGTGTAAGGGTTAATGGATTATCTTATTAAGCCTAGCCAAACAAGCCTTATGGCTTTTGATTTTCAAAATTCTATAACTGATGTCAGTTAAAATCCTATACTTAATATCTATATTATTATTATTATACGTTATATGATAAAACGTAAACTAGAGTTGGGAGAAGAGAGAAGAAGAAGAAGAACACAAAGAAAAAATTTGAGAAAACTCTATAGAGAAAGTGAGTGATTCTAACAGGTTTTTAAGAAAGGAATTGGAGAAAAGAATAGCCATCATCTTCCTAATCAAAGGTAGGAGCTTAATCTCTTCTTTAAAAGTTTAGACTTCTTCTTCAAAAAGTTCTCTATGAAAATTTTATAAAAGATAAATTTTTGTTATGAATATAGTTTTGTATGATTGTTGATTATAAGGTTATTTCATGAGTTTATATATGATTATAGATATAGTAATTCATGTATGTATGTGTTTTGTGGAAGAAAATGTGACGACCCCAAATCCAGGTACTTGAAACCCGAACTCGGTTCTCCACGATACCATTTCTTTAAGCTGAATAATACTAAAATAATAATACATTCGAACTTAATTTACATACATCAAAGTTTACTTCCCAGCACGTGACCTTCAAATACATTCCTTATAATACTTGAATAGATACCAATACAACTATAACCATTAACTCATGATACACACTTATTCGATCGACTTTCCTTTTCTTTTGTTAGTGCTCGAGCCTTGAGTTGCTCATACATAATGAAAACATTTAATTTAAGCAAGGATGAGCATTTGAGTGCCCATCAAGTAATAACAATTATATATATAATTTGAAAGAATATAAGTATTCTCTTTACATAACACTTCTACAACGAATCAAAAGTTGTGAAGTAATCATCTTGATAAAAATTCACATAACAAATCTCTTCCAAATTATTTAAATTTGGCTCTGCAGCTCTACCCATGAATAGGGTTTAAGGATCATACTATGAACATTCTTTTCATTTTCGAAAAGGTTTGGCGAAATCCATCCAAAAACCGCTCTAGCTTACAGACGCGGAGGGTGATCGGCCCGTTGTACCTATATTGATCAATACTACATAGCTTGAGCGAAATTCATCGCTCACTCTATCCGCTTTGAAAAAAATCTTCCCATATAGGGATGTTCATACATGCCTGGTTCCAAACCCGAAGGTTTTTAATCTTGCTCAACAATAATATGTAATTCAACATATATGTATACGGGTAATTGACAGAGGTATATCAATATGTGAATAAATGCCATGGTTATCCAAGTGGGGACACTTGTATAACCATTTAGAAATCAACTTAACAGAATATATATCAGAGCTAACATGTTGATAATCAAAGCGTACATAATCTATACAGGAATAGAATAATTCTGAAACTTCTTACTCATGTCCATTGCATAAAGAAAATGCAAAAAGGTAGGATACTTGATTCAACGATTACAAATCTCAACTTAGGTTTTATCTCTTTATCACAACCTATCAATAATCAGATCATTCGTTCGATTAGAACAATATATCTTAACACATAGTCATCATCTATTACGACAAAGACATAGTCCAATCACATAATCACGGTGATCATACTTTTAGTTTCTATTCTATACTTGAAATATTTTTATACATTTTTCAAATATCTCATCCATGCTCTTACGATGTAGTCTTTTTCTTTCTTGTATAAGGTCTAACATTTGTCGTCGTCTTAAGATGACTTTATCGGGTAAATACTGAGTCTAAGACTCTTATTCTATACCTCAACATCTGTAAATATCAGACATCTTATTTTTAATCATTTTCGCAATTTCCAGAAATTGAAAAATTTAAAATAATTCAAATCTGTCACTAAAGGGCCTATAGTGATATAACTGTTACTATAGGTGTTCTTCTTCAAATTCAGAACTTCATAATCGGTTCTCAAATCGACTAGTTTGGTAAATTTATAACTTTCAAATATCGGAATCATAATTAAATGATTTAAACATTAAACAATTCCATCATCATTAATAGTTTAATTAATACTAAACTATTAATGAAACCATTGCCAAAATATAAAAGTTATTTATAATAACTCAAACTATTTTTAAAACGTTTATATTACCCAAATAATTACCATTAATATTTAAATATTAATGTACTATTTATCAAATATTAAAAGTCATTAATTATAACTTCAAATATTTTTAAATCCTTAATATCCTCTTTAAATGGTTTTTAAATAAGTAAAACCATTTTTAAACTATTTATTTAATATTAATCATTAAATAAACTAAATATCATTAATATTATCTTAATATCATTAATATTTAATTATTAATGAAATTATCATTTAAATATTAAAAGTTATATTTTATAACTTAAAATATTTTTAAATACCTTATTTTCATTTAAAATGATTTTATAATATTAAAATCATTTTTAAACTAAATTATTTAATATAATCATTAAATAACTTTAATATCATTAATAATTATTAATTAATGAAATTCATCACAAAATATTAAAAGTCATCACAAATAACTCATTTACATAATCAATTCCAAGCCAAAATAAACATAGTAAACTAACTAGTTTATTAACAACACTAACTAAACTTCAAAAATTCAAACTTTAACTAACAATTAAAAATAATAACATTACAAAAATTAAATAAGAAACATGCTAAATACGAATTCCACATTTGAATCGCACTTCCACGCCAAAATTTAACTAAGGAGATCTTTATAAAAAAGTTCTCCCACAACAAAAGCCTTTCTCAAAAATTGGAGGCCTTATTGTTGGTGAATGAAACAAAGGCCAAGCCCTTCTATTTATAGGTTTAGAAAATGGTGAAGTTCTCAATTTAGTCGATGTGGGACTTGGTTTATACTAATTTTCAATAGCTCACTTTGCGATTTTCTAACGCATTGCTCATAACTCCGATTAATCGATTTTTGGATATGTTATACATGGTATGTAAGACTATTTTTAAAAATACGAATTACCCAATTCGGGTTCATTAGGTAGCCCAAACAAAGTCGTCAAAAGTGGGCGTTCATAACGTTTTTCAATCTCGTTTCAGCTTTACCCTCTTTCGCTAAAAACAGTCATAACTCTTTAATTTTAAAACATTTTGAGCGATTCTTGAGCCCACTTGAAGCTAACTTCTGGGGCTACAACTTTTATTCTTTGACCATTTCCAAATTCCGAACACATCAGCCCAGAAATTCCGTTCAAATGGACTGCACCGCACTTGTTGGGAAGTTTTGACACTACTACTTTGAAATGTCATAACTCTCTCCTCCGATATCGGATTTAGTCCGTTTCGGAGTCTATGGAAAGCTTATTCGGTGTACTATAACATATCAAAAGCCCAGACCTTTTAAAGCACAAAAAGTGGACGAGAATGCCCCCATTACAGACTGCCCAAAAACAGTTTATCATGATCGGTCAACCATGTTTGACAATCTATAACTTCTAATCTATACATGATATGGACTTGATTCTTTTTGCAGATTAAAGACCACATATCAGGCTACACATAACAACTTTTGAAGAACAAAACTCATGATAGAGCAAATAGTTATGGCCTCTGACATTTGGTGAAAAATAACAGAATTCGGTTTTTCAAACTTGCTTAAATCTTCAAATTCGTGCACTTTGATGTTATGGGTCTTTGATTTATCAACCCATATCATCAATTAACATTCTATTACACAACTTTAAACAATCAATTGCATCAAATAACATCGAATCAAAGGATTTCTAGGTTTAGTGTTCTTATACCCTTTTTTGCCAAAATTCTTGATTCTTGCTTACGATTTGTTATGGGTGATGGTTGGGCTTTGTTTAAGAGTGTATGGGCAATCTTGTACAAGGCAATTAAATGTAATATTTCATCACTAGATTTAATTCTTATAATTTACCAATTAACTTCTATCCTTTGGTAAATTAAAACACTTATACAATAACATCGAAATTAAACCCGGTAATTAAAATTAAGGTTTCTAATTGACCATTAGTGGTTCTTTAATTATACGTGTATGTTCTTAACACGATCGTTACGGTTTCTAATTTCACCGGTTAGGGTTATAATAATTAGGGTTTGTCCTAATTATCGATGTACAACGATAATTAGGGTTTCTTCTAATTCAAGATATTCTTATTCACATGATAACCATACACACGATACTACTTTCGAAATACCCCATAAGCGGCTTTAATAATTAGGGTTTCACAAAGACGGTAATATGTTATGACCTAATTGACCGTCATTGCTCAAATATTATCTGTCACACATACCAGAGACATAATTATGGTAATCATTGTAAAATAATATAATATTATTATTCTCATCTCTTGATCACAATCTCAATCTAGGGTTTGGATCTCATGTCCCGACTTATTCTTCGTACACAACATCAATAATCAAGTTAAAATAATTAACTTAAATATTACGAACAATTCATATAATAAAATATTTATTATATAAATCTAATTATCACTTCTATATTATTTCCAATCATGTTTTTTCATGAAAAATAATTAATAAAATATTTTACTTACGAAATTTATTACCATATAATTTATGGTAATTAATAATTCCAAAATTATTTCTAATTTTTCAAGTAATAAATGTATTCGCATTTATCGTTCACTTTACTTGACACTTAGTCTAAATCATTAAAAAAAAATTTATCATAAAATTTCTTATTTATTTTATATAGAAAATCTAGGGTTATTACATTCACCCTCCTTATATAAGGATTAGTCCCCGGAATCACCGCTTTAAAAACTCATATGCAGTAAGGGTACATAGCATATAATCATTGTCGTAGATCTCGATCATACTTGATCGAACCAGATCTTTAATTATTTATCATAACACTTATTTATCCGATTAAGCAGAAATATAAGATATATAAGTTATTCAAATAGCACCTGGAGTTCTGTTTCCAGCTACCACCGTATCCTGGACCGTCATGTTGTAAACCCTCGGAGTTGCTTTCGTTGGGTTACTGGTTGAGTTTGGTCCTGAAATTGCTAACGTCCCACTACTTCTCCCCGTGGTTACGTTCCCTGCCTCCATTCTCTTCTGTGGACAGTTCTTCACCTTATGCTCAGTCGATCCACATATGAAGCATCCACTGATCATCCTTGAGTTGGGGCAGTTGGGAGAGATATGACCCTCTTGCCCGCACTTGTAGCATACAAACTTGCCCTTCAGACACTCGCCAGAGTGATTCTTCCCGCAGTTCTTGCACTGCACTACCTGCTTCTTTATACCTTCCTGCTTTACTTGCATTTTCTCAGAAAAATTCCTCATTCTTTTCTCACCCCTATTCCCACTACTACTTTCTATCTTTCTTTGCTCCTCGACTTGCTTTTGTTCTTCTTCTCTTAAGGTAGAGGCTCATGGCCTCACTTCCCTGTTCAGCTATGATAGCCTTCTCCATGAATGCTGCAAAAGTATTGATTTGCAGTACTGACACCTTATTGTAGAGACAGGGTTTTAAGCCCAGCTCAAACCTCCTTGCCTTCCTAGCCTCTGTATCCACTTGATGTGGAGCAAACCTAGCCAACTCATTAATTTTTGCGGCATACTCATAGCGATTATATATTCTCTGTTTTAACTCCAGGAATTTCAACTCCATTCTAGACTGCATACTAACAGAGAGATAGTTTTCGAAAAATAAATTCTTAAACATATCCCAAGTAATTTCTTCTTCTCCTACCCGAGTTTTATTTTCCTCCCACAAAAAGTTAGCCTCCCCTTTCAACATATAAGTGGCAAAAACAGTCTTTTGCCCCTCATCTACTCTAGTAATTACGAACGCCTTTTCTATCTCGTTAACCCATGTATCTGGGCTTCTATAGGTCACCGATCCTCGAATTCGTGGTCCTACGACTTTAAAGTCTTTGAAATTTGCTAAGCGATTTATGCAGGTGGTTCCTACACAATTTGGTATTCCACGATCATGCTTTGAGCTACCATGTTTGCAAAATTTTGCATCGATTTCCGGTATCGTTCTCCAACATTAGTAGATTCTTCTACCCTTTGGTTTCGAGTTTGACGTCTTGGTGGCATTATCTGGTTAAATAAAACCATAAATTATACCCTTACATTTTAAACCTTATTGCATAAGATTAATGTATTAAACTCGTTTCATTTCTCAAACTTAGATTCATATTCATTTATCGAATATTTACACACATCATCCCTTTAATCAACAACTATCCCTTTGTGACTACGAAAGTCGGGATTTAAAATCTTGACCAACATAAAAGTTGAAAATAGTTCATTACTTATCACACACATTACATAAACACAACATAACCCATACTACTTATTTACCAAACTTTTTCCTCGGACATTCATTCGCTCGATGTCCTTCCATTCCACAATTAAAACATCCACCTTGCTTATAGTTGGGGCAACGGGGAGAGGTATGTCCCTCACGGCCACAAATATAACATATCTTTTTCCCTTTCTTCTTATCAGGTTTTCCTAAGTCAGGATCTCCTACCTTTCTTTTTCCCTTACCTCTCGGAGTTGCACATGAGGTGTTGCTTGAGGCTCCCATCTGGTCAATTCGGATTTTGAGCTTATCCTGCTCTTCCATTGTTGCTAACAATGCTTGACTTGTTGGATATTAAGCAACGTCTCAATCTCCCATGACCTTTCCACAGTAGAAACCTTGTTCTCCAGAGATCTGTATCTCCGTTGATGCTTGAGCGACTTCAACTTTTAGTGTCACGAATCACTATCTGTCAAATCCACCATTTCGGGTCCGATGCTACGTTTTCCACTATAGCTACCTAAATCGATTTGGGTTTCTGATGAGCTTCTATTTCAAATTTGTTGGCCTTGATATTAGCTCGGGGTATAGATCCGATCCTTCTTATTCCACATATCTTTCTCACTTTGACATCTACATACATAAGTTACCCGATTAACATATAGTATATATACACAAAGAATCAAGAGTTCTATATATCTTATTTTGATTGATGATAAATTTATTCAATTCTCATCAACACCTATCTCTCTTAGAAAGGCGCTCCATCCACTCTGCATCGAATCGCATGAAGGTGATGACTAAAGCACTGGTCTAAGGTATGTATCTGGTGTCTTTGGCTTCTATTTCAACCTTGTTGTCTTATCTGAATATCTCCTTCGCTCCAACCTCCCTCATACTTTCTAGCTAACGCTTATCTGTGCTTACAACATTCACACATAACATCACATGCTACCCAATACACCTCTCACAAGAGTAAAAGTTTTCAAATTGTCTTTGAGGGGTCATATAGACCATGAACACATAGTTTTAATTCAGTATTCATACATAAAACATTACACGGTATGTTTACAATCACAAAGAAGGTAAACTACCATTAATAGTACTTTAGGTGATTAGCCTATTGTACCCTAATGCATGCATAACGTATTAATCATGCCTAGCTTAATATTTACGCTTATTAGATTGGATTATTTTATCCAAACAACATCGTTCACCTCGGTCTTATCATAGGATTCCGCACCAAAACAATTTGGTTAGGAAATTTCTTCAATGAACACTTAGAGTTTTCATAAACATTAGTCTATTTGATTCAAATAGCATAGACTCATATCAATAATTCAATTCAATCGAATTATTTAGATGTAGCCAAACCCCCGTTGACAAATTAAACTTTTTGAAAACATTTTCGAGAATGACATCATGATGTCGTCATTGTATTAACAATCCGTTGAGGATGCTGAGTCATTGTATGACTTTGTCATAACACATCATACAATAGTGGGAACGCGACTCAGTCAAATTCACACTAAGTATTCTGTATTTATAACTCCATCACATTTTTATCATCTCTCTTTTTGAGTTACATGGTACATGAGTGATAATTAAAACAATTTTGATATTTCAAATCATTTGCGTGCAAGGCGAAATAAGTAGCATAGACAGTATTTTAAACCGTTTCAAAAATGATTACGAGTCTACATTTTTGTTTTTTCAAAAGCACATAGTGCGATTTAGCTTGATGTCAAAATTTTTGAAGTTTAGCATAGCTAGGAGTTTAGGAAAACCTAACACCTTCACTAAAATCATTTACTTAACAATCTATCATTCTCGTAATCCATAACACTCCATTCACACAAAACTATACCCAGTTCATCAAACCACACTTATGAGTTCATAAATTGCCACAATCATATGAGTTTAAGAACTTATCCTAGTCAGGACCTTTGGCGTCCATTCATTTGAGGGGTTCATAAACATTTCATATAATTATGAGTCAAGAATGTCTCATAGGTATGAGTTTTAAGAACTCGAACTTAATCTTATATTCTCTATCTATGACCTATCTACTGTTATACACACGAGAATGGAGTCATCCTCTTAATGCGCATATAACAAATAGTAGCGATACGAGACATTTCAATGATTATCGATTGCGAAACTAAGTGGTTTTTACACCAAGTACAATTCGGCTCCCATCGAAGAATCATACAACTCAATTTACCTTGAAGCATGAGTCCTCAATTGAATCCCCATCTAACACTAACCCCATTCTCCATATGAATTTATTCGTATTTATAATTCTCTTACGGATCTGCACCCAATTGATAGTACAATTCATACACGGCAATCTTTCTTGTAAACTTTCCAATCATCAGTTGATTCCTTACGTCATTATAGCCTTATCGGATCACGAGGTGATCTCATCGTATATATTACGATTTAGTTCTATATCTTGATCGTTTTATTTTACGATCTCTCATAACTGCACTTTCAGTCTTTTAGACTCAATCTATTCCCCACTACTGTTTAACTTTATAATTAGAGTTAGGGAACTCTGTGTCTTTACACTCGCAGAGATTCATCTTTGAATCTTATCGACCAACTAACTCTAGATGAGTTAATACTTATCCTAATCATTGCGGTTATTAGTCTCAGGTATTTCTACCTAAGCTTCATAACCAACAGCTTTGATACCAACCTGTGACGACCCCAAATCCAGGTACTTGAAACCCGAACTCGGTTCTCCACGATACCATTTCTTTGAAATTTGAATAATACTAAAATAATAATACATTCGAACTTAATTTACATACATCAAAGTTTACTTTGTGCACGTGACCTTCAAATACATTCCTTATAATACTTGAATAGATACCAACACAACTATAACCATTAACTCATGATACACACTTATTCGATCAGCTTTCCTTTTCCTTTGTTCGTGCCTGAGCCTTCAGGTTGCTCATACATAACTGAAAACATTTAATTTAAGCAAGGATGAGCATTTGAGTGCCCATCAAGTAATAACAATTATATATATAAGCTGAAAGAATATAAGTATTCTCTTTACATAACACTTCTACAACGAATCGAAAGTTGTGAAGTAATCTGTACTGATAAAAAATTCACATAACAAATCTCTTCCAAATTATTTAAATTTGGCTCTGGCTCTACCATGAATAGGGTTTAAGAATCATACTATGAACATTCTTTTCATTTTCGAAAAGGTTTGGCAGAAATCCATCCATAAAACGCTCTAGCTTACTACACGGAGGGTGATCGACCAGATTGTACCTGTATTGATCAATACTACATAACTTGAGCGAAATTCATCGCTCACTCTATCCGCCTTGGCGCAAAAAATCTTCCCATATAGGGATGTTCATACATGCACAGTTCCAAACCAGAAGGTTTTAATCTTGCTCAACAATAATATGTAATTCAACATATATGTATACGGGTAATTGATGCGGAGATATATCAACATGTGAATAAATGCCATGGTTATCAGTGGGGACACTTGTATAACCATTTAGAAATCAACTTAATGGAATATATATACGAGCTAACATGTTGATAATCAAAGTGTACATAATGCATGAATAGAATAGAATAATTCGAAACTTCTTACTCATGTCCATTGCATAAAGAAAATGCAAAGGTAGGATACACCGATTCGGCGATTACAAATCTCAACTTAGGTTTTATTTCTTTATCACAACCTATCAATAATCGGATCATTCGTTCGATTAGAACAATATATCTTAACACATAATCGCGTCTATTACGATTGATATAGTCAATCACATAATCACGGTGATCATACTTTTAGTTTCTATTCTATACTTGAAATATTTTATACATTTTCAAATATCTCATCCATGCTTCTTACAGTAGTCTTTTCTTTCTTGTATAAGGTCTAACATTTGTCGTCGTCGTCATGTAAGCTGACTTTATCGAGTAAATCTTGAGTCTAAGACTCTTATTCTATATCTCAACATCTGTAAATATCGGACATCTTATTTTTAATCATTTTCGCAATTTCGAGAAATTGAAAAATTTAAAATAATTCAAATCATCACTAAAGGGCCTATAGTGATATAAGCATTACTATAGGTGTTCTTCTTCAAATTCGAACTTCATAATCGGTTCTCAAAGTCACTAGTTTGGTAAATTTATAACTTTCAAATATAGGAATCATAATTAAATGATTTAAACATTAAACAATTCCATCATCATTAATAGTTTAATTAATACTAAACTATTAATGAAACCATCATCAAAATATAAAAGTTATTTATAATAACTCAAACTATTTTAAAAACGTTTATATTACCCAAATAATTATCATTAATATTTAAATATTAATGTCTTATTTATCCAAATATTAAAAGTCATTAATTATAACTTCAAATATTTTTAAATCCTTAATATCCTCTTTAAATGGTTTTTAAATAAGTAAAACCATTTTTAAACTATTTATTTAATATTAATCATTAAATAAACTAAATATCATTAATATTATCTTAATATCATTAATATTTAATTATTAATGAAATTATCATTTAAATATTAAAAGTTATATTTTATAACTTAAATATTTTTAAATACCTTATTTTCATTTAAAATGATTTTATAATATTAAAATCATTTTTAAACTAAATTATTTAATATAATCATTAAATAACTTTAATATCATTAATAATTATTAATTAATGAAATTCATCACAAAATATTAAAAGTCATCACAAATAACTCATTTACATAATCAATTCCAAGCCAAAATAAACATAGTAAACTAACTAGTTTATTAACAACACTAACTAAACTTCAAAAATTCAAACTTTAACTAACAATTAAAAATAATAACATTACAAAAATTAAATAAGAAACATACCCGAAATACTGAATTCCCACAAGATGAATACGCACTTCCACGCAAAATTTAACTAAGGAGATCTTTATAAAAAGTTCTCCCACAACAAAAGCTTTCTCAAAAATTGGAGGCCTTATTGTTGGTGAATGAAACAAAGGCCAAGCCCTTCTATTTATAGGTTTAGAAAATGGTGAAGTTCTCAATTTAGTCGATGTGGGACTTGGTTTATACTAATTTTTCAATAGCTCACTTTGCGATTTTCTAACGCATTGCTCATAACTCCGATTAATCTGATTTTTGGATATGTTATACATGGTATGTAAGACTATTTTTAAAAATACGAATTACCCAATTCGGGTTCATTAGGTAGCCCAAACGGTCGTCAAAAGTGGACGTTCATAATAGATTTTTCAATCTCGTTTCAGCTTTACCCTCTTTCGCTAAAACAGTCATAACTCTTTAATTTTAAAACATTTTGAGCGATTCTTGAGCCCACGCATGAAGCTAACCACGGGGCTACAACTTTTATTCTTTGACCATTTCAAATTCGAACACATCAGCCCAGAAATTCCGTTCAAATGGATTGCACCGCACTTGTTGGGAAGTTTTGACACTACTACTTTGAAATGTCATAACTCTCTCCTCCGATATCGGATTTAGTCCGCTTTAGAGTCTATGGAAAGCTTATTCGGTGTACTATAACATATCAAAAGCCCAGACCTTTTAAAGCACAAAAGTGGACGAGAATGCCCCCATTACAGGATTGCCAAAAAGCAGTTTATCATGATCGGTCAACCATGTTTGACCATCTATAACTTCTAATCTATACATGATATGGACTTGATTCTTTTTGCAGATTAAAGACCACATATCAAAGTTACATAACAACTTTTGAAGAACAAAACTCATGATAGAGCAAATAGTTATGGCCTCGACATTTGGTGAAAAATAATGAATTCGGTTTTTAAACTTGCTTAAATCTTCAAATTAGTGCACTTTGATGTTATGGGTCTTTGATTTATCAACCCATATCATCAATTAACATTCTATTACACAACTTTAAACAATCAATTGCATCAAATAACATCGAATCAAAGATTTCTAGGTTTAGTGTTCTTATACCCTTTTTGCAAAAATTTCTTGATTCTGCTTACGATTTGTTATGCGTGATGGTTGGGCTTTGTTTAAGAGTGTATGGGCAATCTTGTACAAGGCAATTAAATGTAATATTTCATCACTAGATTTAATTCTTATAATTTACCAATTAACTTCTATCCTTTGGTAAATTAAAACACTTATACAATAACATCGAAATTAAACCTTTAATTAAAATTAAGGTTTCTAATTGACCATTAGTGGTTCTTTAATTATCGTGTATGTTACTAACACGATCGTTCACGGTTTCTAATTTCAGCGGTTAGGGTTATAATAATTAGGGTTTGTCCTAATTATTGATGTACAACGATAATTAGGGTTTCTTCTAATTACTGATATTCTTATTCACAGTAACTTCATATACACGATCACTACTACTCGAAATACCCCATAAAGCGACTTTTTAATAATTAGGGTTTCACAAGACGGTAATATGTTATGACCTAATTGACCGTCATTGCTCAATATTATCTGTCACTACATACCCGATTACATAATTATGGTGCATTTGTAAAATAATATAATATTATTATTCTCATCTCTTGATCACAATCCCAATCCGAGGTTTGGATCTCATATACGACTTATTCTTCGTACACAACATCAATAATCAAGTTAAAATAATTAACTTAAATATTACGAACAATTCATATAATAAAATATTTATTATATAAATCTAATTATCACTTCCTATATTATTTCCAATCATGTTTTCATGGAAAATAATTAATAAAATATTTAAACTTACGTAAATTTATTACCATATAATTTATAGTAATTAATAATTCAAAATTATTTCTAATTTTTCAAGTAATAAATGTATTCGCATTTATAGATTTCACTTTACTTGACACTTAGTCTCGCTCATTAAAAAAATTTATTATCATAAAATTTCTTATTTATTTTATATAGAAAATCTCGGGTTATTACGTAGGAAAATATATTACGTTGTTTACATGAAAAATATATATATGAATATGGCTTAATTTAAAATAGAAATTTAAGGTTTAATTAGTTGTTAAATTGATAAATTGATTATGGAAATTGATAGAGTATGTATAATCATAACTTTGATGTTTTGAAATTTCTTTTTGATTGAAAACAAAATCACAAAGTGTTGATTTTCATTGAAAATATCAAAATGGAGTTTTGCCAAAAACATTGAAATTGGGTGTTGTATATTTGATGTCTATGTTATTTTATGAGTAGGAACATGTTAGAAGTCTTCACAATATGTTTATATGAAGTTTATATGTGTATTACATGATAATCGACCTATTAGATTCGAGCTTTTAGGCCAATTTAGCTTTTTGTTCATCTTTGTTCTTGACGACATTTGCCGCCGCCAAAGTCCGGAGTCTGTGCAGTATTGCAACCTCGAAGATTGATGTTCATGTGTATATGCCATCATCACCATGTCTTTCAAGGCCAAGTGTTGGCTTCGAGTCTCGTAACAACATAGGCCACTGTTCAACAAGTCATGTGTGACCAGCAATGTAAATCGTGGAATGTAAGCAAATATGAGTTAGAAGAAGGCTCTGACAGTTTTGTTTAATTGCACAAACTTTGAAAATAAATGTTATGTGTTAATAATAGTAATGTTAAATGATAATTTCAGTAGTATTAAACTATGAATGGTCATGTTATTAAGTGTTACCTACTTGTAACATAGTTGATTATGTGAATGGGTAATTTAAACCATACGATGAATATATTTGTTTATATAAATATACAATGTTGGTAATGACTAACTATGTCAATATGGCATATGTATAGGGTATTAATTCAAGTGGTAAGGGTTTAGCTTGTGCTAAAGGCAAGTTCTCTAAATCAAAACTTCATTGTGCGAGTTTAATTTTATTAGTACGTTATTGTTTTCAAATTCAATTACAATTGTTGTAAGTTGCTATCTCTACACTTTCGTAGAGCTTGGTTACCTATTATTGAGTAAGTCAATGTATCTAGTTGCTCATGACGATACAAGTATTTCAAATCTTATAGTTTAATCTTGATCAAGTTTTCTAACCTATTATCTTGTTAATTCAATTATTGTTTTCAATTCGATTACAATATAATGATGTAAGTTATTTGGAGCAAGTTATTCTTGTATTTAACTTGTTGTTTAGCATGCACAACTATAGATGATATGCATGCTTATTATTCAATTCTAATTAACCTTGGCTTAGTGTTGTTCAAGCAATGTATGATATAGTTATTCAAATTGTATGCTATTAGATTATTCCTAAAACATGACTTTAGTTTACTATGATTGATTCAATCACAATTATTTTATAGTATAGTGTTATTGGTTTTATTCAACTACTCCATAGTTGATGTTCGTTAAATCCCAAATTTCCTTGAAAGCTTATCCAAACCAAACTTCCTTTGGTGCGGACTTGTACTCTAAATCTTTGAGATGAACAACTTTTAATAGAGGTTTACGCTAGCGTTGAAATGGTTATGCACAATACATTGTATGCGAAGGGTTGATCCCCCTACGTACGTGGAGTCCTTATAGTCTTATGACTGTTAAAGTTAAAGTTGAAAGATTACTTATAACTGTGGACATGATTCCTGGTCATTAGACCCTCAGTAATTGTTAAAATTTCAGGAAGTTAATAGAATATATTGTTCAGTTCTATTGAGCCTAATATTCGCAATTGATGTAAAAGTTTAAAGATTTATTTATTGTTATTTCAAGTGGGCCTTGTTTGCTCACTCTTGCCTGTAAAATTTCTTACAGCTAAAGTTGAAACTAGTGACGTACCTAGCACCAGTAAGGGAAAAGAAAAGATGAACAAGTACTGAAGACTTGTAATAGATCGGATAGTTTTATTTTCAGACTTTGGTTTAAAGATCGTAATGAAGTTTATTTAATTTTCGCATTTAAATGATTATTGTTAAGGTTAGATAACCTGGGAGATTTTTATTTAAATTTATTCTTGTATGTGCAGGTTTTATTATTCAATTTGATTATAATTGGGTAGTTATAAATGAATGTTTTGATTAAGTGAACACCAAATCTTGAGAAAATGAAGTACCAGGATTTGGGGGTGTCACAGTCATCCTGTCAGTCTATGGCCTAAGGGTTGGCTTCGAGTCTCAGCCAATGGTTAAATTTCATAGCCAACAAGTATTTAATGCAATAAATGATGTAAATCGTATACCAAGAAGGCATGAAAGAAGAAGAAGGCTCTGACAGTTTTGTTTAATTACACAAACTTTGAAAATAAATGTTATGTGTTAATAATAGTAATGTTAAATGATAATTTCGGTAGTATTAAACTATGAATGGTCATGTTATTAAGTGTTACCTACTTGTAACATAGTTGATTATGTGAATGGGTAATTTAACCCATATGATGAATATATTTGTTTATATAAATATACAATGTTGGTAATGACTAACTATGTCAATATGGCATATGTATAGGGTATTAATTCAAGTGGTAAGGGTTTAGCTTGTGCTAAAGGCAAGTTCTCTAACTCAAAACTTCATTGTGCGAGTTTAATTTTATTAGTACGTTATTGTTTTCAAATTCAATTACAATTGTTGTAAGTTGTTATCTCTACACTTTCGTAGAGCTAGGTTGCCTATTATTGAGTAAGTCATTATATCTAGTTGCTCATGACGATACAAGTATTTCAAATCTTATAGTTTAATCTTGAGCAAGTTTTCTAACCTATTATCTTGTTAATTCAATTCTTTGCTTTCAATTCGATTACAATATAATGATGTAAGTTATTTGGAGCAAGTTATTCTTGTATTTAACTTGTTGTTTAGCATGCACCACTATAGATGCTATGCATGCTTATTATTCAATTCTAATTAACCTTGGCTTAGTGTTGTTCAAGCAAGGTATGCTATAGTTATTCAAATTGTATGCTATTAGATTATTCCTAAAGCATGACCTTAGATTACTATGATTGATTCAATCACGATTATTTTATAGTATAGTGTTATTGGTTTTATTCAACTACTCCGTAGTTGATGTTCGTTAATTCCCAAATTTCCTTGAAAGCTTATCCAAACCAAACTTCCTTTGGTGCGGACTTGTACTCTAAATACTGAGATGAACAACTCTTTTAATAGAGGTTTACGCTTAGCGTTGAAATGGTTGTGCACAATACATTGTACAAAGGGTTGATCCCCCTAAGCACGTGGAGTCCTTATAGTCTTACGATTTGTTAAAGTTAAAGTTGAAAGATTACTTATAATCGTGGACATGATTCGTGGTCATTAGACCTCAAAGAAATGTTAAAATTTTCGTAAAGTTAATAGAATATATTGTTCGATTCTATTGAGCCTAATATTGGCAATTGATGTAAAAGTTTAAAGATTTATTTATTGTTATTTCAAGTGGGCCTTGTTTGCTCACTCTTGCTCGTAAAATTTCTTACAACTAAAGTTGAAGCGGTGACGACGTACCTAGCACCAAAGAAGTGGAAAAGAAATATGAACAAGTACTGAAAACTTGTAATAGATCGGATAGTTTTATTTTCAGACTTTGGTTTAAAGATTGTAATGAAGTTTATTTAATTTCCGCATTTGAATGATTGTTGTTAAGGTTAGATAACTTTCAGGAGATTTTATTTAAGTTTTATCTCAGATAAGGTGTTTTTATTTTTCAATTTTATTATAATTGGGTAGTTATAAATGAATGTTTTGATTAAGTGAACACCAAATCTTGAGGAAATAAAGTACCAGGATTTGGGGATGTCACAGTCACCATGTCATAGTCACTAAATGTTGCTTCGAGTCTCACAATAAGCGCCATTTCAAATAACGCCTGCAAATACTTACGATGTAAAATGTAAATGAAATACAGTCATGAAAGTTAAGCGTAAGGCTCTCGATAGCTTTGTTTAATTACACAAACTTTGAAAATAAATGTTATGTGTTAATAATAGTAATGTTAAATGATAATTTCGATAGTATTAAACTATGAATGGTCATGTTATTAAGTGTTACCTACTTGTAACATAGTTGATTATGTGAATGGGTAATTTAACCCATATGATGAATATATTTGTTTATATAAATATACAATATTGGTAATGACTAACTATGTCAATATGGCATATGTATAGGTATTAATTCAAGTGGTAAGGGTTTATCTTGTGCTAAAGGCAAGTTCTAACTCAAAACTTCATTGTAAGTAGTTTAATTTTATTAATACGTTATTGTTTTCAAATTCAATTACAATTGTTGTAAGTTGCTATCTCTACACTTTCGTAGAGCTAGGTTGCCTATTATTGAGTAAGTCATTGTATCTAGTTGCTCATGACGATACAAGTATTTCAAATCTTATAGTTTAATCGTGAGCAAGTTTTCTAACCTATTATCTTGTTAATTCAATTACTGTTTTCAATTCGATTACAATATAATGATGTAAGTTATTTGGAGCAAGTTATTCTTGTATTTAACTTGTTGTTTAGCATGCACCACTATAGATGTTATGCATGCTTATTATTCAATTCTAATTAACCTTGGCTTAGTGTTGTTCAAGCAAGGTATGATATAGTTATTCAAATTGTATGCTATTAGATTATTCCTAAGGCATGGCTTTAGTTTACTATGATTGATTCAATCACGATTATTTTATAGTATAGTGTTATTGGTTTTATTCAACTACTCCGTAGTTGATGTTCGTTAAATCCCAAATTTCCTTGAAAGCTTATCCAAACCAAACTTCCTTTGGTGCGGACTTGTACTCTAAATACTGAGATGAACAACTCTTTTAATAGAGGTTTACGCTTAGCGTTGAAATGGTTGTGCACAATACATTTTATGCGAAGGGTTGATCCCCTAAGTACATTGGAGTCCTTATAGTCTTATGACTGTCAAAGTTAAAGTTGAAAGATTACTTATAACTGTGGACATGATTCGTGGTCATTAGACCCTCAGTAAATGTTAAAATTTTCAGAAAGTTAATAGAATATATTGTTCAGTTCTATTGAGCCTAATATTGGCAATTGATGTCAAAGTTTAAATATTTATTTATTGTTATTTCAAGTGGGCCTTGTTTGCTCACTCTTGCCTGTAAAATTTCTTACAGCTAAAGTTGAAACTGGTGACGTACCTAGCACCAGTAAGGGAAAAGGAAAGATGAACAAGTACTGAAGACTTGTAATAGTTTGATAGTTTATTTTTAGACTTTGGTTTTAAAGATTGTAATGAAGTTTATTTAATTTCCGCATTTGAATGATTGTTGTTAAGGTTAGATAACCTGGGAGATTTTATTTAAGTTTTATCCTGTATGGGCAGGTTTTTATTATTCAATTTTATTATAATTGGGTAGTTATAAATGAATGTTTTGATTAAGTGAACACCATATCTTGAGGAAATGAAGTACCAGGATTTGGGGGTGTCACTAATACAGTTGTATGTCTTTGGCTTGTAGTGCAGAGATGAATTGTTAATGAATATCTTTGGCCGTAGTGCAAAGATGAATTTATTAGTATGATTATGAGCAGGAATTATGATTTGGTATAACCATGATTTTTGATGTTTCAGGTGAAGATAGGTGATGAAAAATATCTTTGTCCTGGGTGCGAAGAGGAATTTAGAATCACAATTATGATTATGAGTTATTCATATGATTGTGGACAGGAATTGTTGATTGATGTTACAGGGATAAAACATTATTGGTGAACTTTTAACATGGAGAAGATAATTGACCTGATGGTCTATTTGACTCTTCTAATGGATTGCTCGTTCCTCTGCAACTATGGTTGAAAACTTTTATCATCTACCATATGTTCTAAATCTCTGATTTATTAATGATGAAGGCTATTGATGGTGTAAATTAGTTTTAGTTATGATATTCTTTTCTGGGCTAGTTATGCTCACCCTTTCTGCTTCACAATTCCTTTCAGGTAATAAGAGTGTTTCCGGGTCGAGTGAGGATAACAGGGGAATAGAACGGTGGTCTCTAGCTGAGGAGGTTCTCCCTAAACAGTATAGAAAAGTGTGTTGTATTCTATACATCATTTAGTAGTTATATTTGGTGAATCAAATCGGGTGAGGCGAACCCAACTTTGAAATGGTGTTTTGCCACTATCATACAAGATTTCTAATGACATACAACCTCGTGTTCTCATAAGACATGGTTGTGCACATCCACTTGCTGAATATATCTACGAGCACTACCTGTATGATCTTGGAGTTTATTTGAAATATAATTTTCACTTAAAGACAACGGAGATATTTATATGTCAAGAGAAGACTCACCATTGGAGAGAAGATAATAGTAATCTTCTTGTTTTTCTTTGGGGACTTTTGGGTCAACCAAGGATAATTTTATGGACATATGATATCTATCATAACCTAGACGCATGGCCTCCCATGTACGAAGATTACCTTGAGCACTTCCCAAAGATTTTAATTTCTAAAACAATTTTTGACTATACTTTTATGTAAAGTATCATTGTAAGGGTGTGGTCGAGGTACTATGAGAGTTACATACATTTTTATTAAAACTCATAGTTAATCGTGGTCGATTCTATACATCGACGTACTCAACAATTGTATAAATCAAGTTGTATTTGAATTTTATACCATGTATCTGGCGACTCAGAATGGGTGATGTATACCTAATTTTGGGGGCATCACAGTTGGTATCAGAGCTTAGGGATAGGGTCGCTGGCGGAGATAAGAGTATAGAACTAGGAGGAGAGAGACGACTTATATACTTCGCTAGTGTATGACTTACCTAAGCTGGAATTGTTTACTTGATAAGTTGACAAATTATGATATGTCAATTAACCTTTGTTTTAAAGCTATATTCTAGAATGATATCTAAAATACAGGAGATGAGAAATGGGAAAATCATGATAGCGAGGAAATTACCGGGAAGGTACAATCTGAAAAGAAAGTAAGGTATTCTCATCTCTTCGAATATCAGGTACGTACGTAAATTTCGAGGGCAAAATTTCATAAGGAGGGGTGATTGTGACACCCCGAATTTTATAAAATAAAAGTATTCAATTTTTCTATTTTGGTAAATAGTTAAATTGATAAAAGTTTAAAGTTAAGGGTAATATGTGATTTTTTTTTTTGCAAAGTAAGAAAGTTGATATAAAATATTCTTTTGTCGGGGAATGTCCGTGATTGATTTGTGCATAATCGTAAGTGGACCCCAAGAACGGAATTATATTGTCGGATGGAGAAAATGACAAAAATATTTTTATAAGAATAATGATGAAGTTTTACCGTTAAAACCATTGAACTACCTTAATAAAAAATAAAGAATACTGGCGTGGTTGCATATAGTAATACAGGTATTGATTATTGATGTTTACGTGATTAGTCACTCGCTTTTGTTAGTATTATTAATGTAATAAAAGCAGAATACTTTTATAAAGTTATTCTATAAATAGAATATATTATATTCTATTATGCATAATGTTTTGCATAGTAAAATCTTTTTTATATAAAAATGTAATACTTTTATAATGTTATTCTATAAATAGAATATATTATATTTTATTATGATAAGTGCCTCAGATAGTATTTTGTATAGTAAAATCTTTTTATATAAAATGTAATACTTTTATAAAGTTATTCGTTTTATTAGATTATAAATTGAATATATTATATTTTATTTAAAAGATTTTGCTTTAAATATGAACCGTCCAGATTAAAAGTAAATCAATCTGAACCGTTCATGAATTAGTTACTATGCAATCCATTCTTCTATAAATAGAAGCTCATTCCTTCATTATTTCTTACGAATTCACTAAAACTCTAGAGAGAGAAACTATAGAGAGAGTTCTTCTTCTATAATCTTGAGCGTATTTCTTTAGAGTTTAAGAAAGCTTTGAGCGTAGTACAAGTTTTCTTAGAGTATATTCCCATCCTACCAGTCAGAATACTTTTCTTTTTAAGGTTGGGGATATAATTGTCGTACTCGTAAGGGATATTATTATTATTATTATTATAGTAAGGGATATTATTTGTTGTACTCGTAAGGGGTATTCTTTCTTTCTTATTCATGAAGAGAACTTCTGTTATTCCATTCTTTATTATTCTGTTGGAATAACCTGTATACGCGGGCTACCCTATACTTGGTGAATTCTTCTATTATTCCATTTTTATTATTCTGTTGGAACATCCTGCTCGCATGCATTTTACGCTGCACTGGTTTAAAATCTTTATTATTCCGTTGAAATATCTTGTTCACAAGGTTTTTACGGCGGACCTGGTTAAAATCTTTATTATTCTCATTGGAACATCCTGCTCGAGACGTATTTCACCGACTGGTTCCATTATTTATTATTCTGGTTGGGAATAACCGTGTCTTGTAGTCTATCGCATGCATGGTGAATCCTCCTGTTATTCCATTCTTTATTATTCTGTTGGAATAACCTATCTATGTGGATTACCACATGCATGGTGAATGATCCTTTGTATTCATTCCTTATTAAATTATGGAAATGATCTGTCTAAGTGGATTACCGCATGGCGGCGAAAATCCATTTGCAGTTTCATATATTCTATTATACTCATTTGGTTAAAGTTTTGACTTTTATACTCCATGAAATTAGTGAAATATCCTTGATATTTGCGCTTCATCCAGTATCTTTTCATACAAATATTCTTCTGAGCATTCTTGAATTTTACTCTACAAAGAAGTATCATGTTGACAATTTGGACGTTATTGGTTCCTGGATAAATTAATTCTTGAACTTATTTTATTGAATTATTATGTCATTGTCATCATCCTCATGTTTATATTATGTTGAAAGTCATCTGTGGCCTGTAGTGCATAGATGGACTTGATATGATTATGACCAGGGATTATTCGGTATAAGCATGACCGTAATGTTACAAATGATGTGGAAAAAGTTCTCATTGGCCCGTAGTGTATTGATGGACAGTTTTTGGTATGATTATGGCTATGGATTCTCCTCGGCCATGGGTGCAAAGATGAATTTTTTTATGGCATGATCAGGACCGTTGATGAAAATACGATTATCTTTGGCTCGTAGTGCATGGATAATTCGTGGTCGTGATACTAATGAATATCCTTGGCCTGTAGTGCAGGTATGATTCGATGATGTGGATTAATTATTGAGCTGAGTCTCAGCGATGAAATATTAATTCATGGATGTGATAATAATGAATATCTTTGGCCGTAGTGCACGGATAATTCATGGATGTAATACTAACGAATATCCTTGGCCGTAGTGCATGGATAATTCGATGATGTGGATTATTTATTAAGTTGAGTCTCAACGATAAAATATTAGTTATACACTTTTAATTTATAGAAGATAGTAGATATCATGCTCTACTTGACTCTTCTAAAATACAGTTGTATGTCTTTGGCTTGTAGTGCAGAGATGAATTGTTAATGAATATCTTTGGTCGTAGTGCAAAGATAAATTTATTAGTATGATTATGAGCAGGAATTGTGATTTGGTATAACCATGATTTTTGATGTTTTGTGTGAAGATAGGTGATAAAAATTATCTTCATCTCCGGTGCAAAAGAAGAATTTAGAATCACAATTATGATTATAAGTTATTCATATGATTGTGGACAGCAAATGTTGATTGATGTTACAGGGATAAAACATTATTGGTGGACTTTTAACATGGAGAAGATAATAGACCTGATGGTCTATTTGACTCTTCTAATGGATTTCTCGTTCCGCTGCAACTATGGTTGAAAACTTTTATCATCTACCATATGTTCTAAATCTCTGATTTATTAATGATGTAGGCTATTGATGGTGTAAATTAGCTTTAGTCATGATATTCTTTACTGGGCTAGTTGTGCTTACCCTTTCTGCTTCACAATTTCTTTAAGGTAATAAGAGTGTTGCCGGGTCGAGTGGGGATAACAGGGGAATAGAAAGGTGGTCTCTAGCTGATGAGGTTCTCCCTAAACAGTATAGAAAAGTGTGTTGTATTCTATACATCATTTAGTAGTTATATTTGGTGAATCAAATAGGGTGAGGCGAACCCAACTTTGGAAGAGTGTTTTGTCACTATCATACAAGATGTCTAATGACATACAACCTCGTGTTCTCATAAGACATGGTTGTGCACATCCACTTGCTGAATATATCTACGAGCACTACCTGTATGATCTTGGAGTTTATTTGAAATATAATTTTCACTTGGAGACAACAGAGATATTTATATGTCAAGAGAAGACTCACCATTGGAAAGAAGATGATAGTAATCTTATTGTTTTTCTTTGGGGACTTTTGGGTCAACCAAGGATAATTCTATGGATATATGATATCTATCATAACCTAGACGCATGGCCTCCCATGTACAAAGATTTCCTTGAGCACTTCCCAAAGATTTTAATTTCTAAAACAGTTTTTGACTATACTTTTATGTAAAGTATCATTGTAAGGGTGTGGTCGAGGTACCATGAGAGTTACATACATTTGTATTAAAACTCATAGTTAACTGTGGTCATATTCTATACGACAGCTCAACAGTTGTATAAATAAAGTTGTATTTGAATTTTGTATCATGTATCTGGCGACTCAGAATGGGTGATGTATACCTAATTTTGGGGGCATCACAATTTATATCCACATAAAATAAATATTTTCTTATCATATAAATTAATAATTAATTATTCACAAATAATATTACAAAATCACAATTATGACAATCAGGTCATTCTCAGGAAAGTGGGAGCTTTTTGATAAGGATTTCTCCTTACTGGCGCGCAATTAGATGACCAAACCCCTTTCCTTAGACAGAACTTCCTTAGACATTGCCAATAATGCTATCTAATAATGTTATTCAAATAATATGAATTATTAATCTGATAATGGAAATATTGTGCAATGCGTTGACAATTATCAAACAACAATAATATAAATTATCAACGTAATAATTATTGAATCAATAAATTAAATATTGAAAATAATTATCGTAATAATTATTGAGTAAAGGCCTTCACGTAAGGATCAATAATTCAAAAATATCGCAATACCGCATGTGCTACCGTGCAACCACGCGTAGACATCGTATTTTAACCACCAAGAAATCCAACAAGTGTTAATTCGGTATAATTACGTGATTATTTATAAAACTCAAACTTGTCGCTTTTTTCATCCTAACCGTTTTCCGTTATGGGGCCCATAAATGGTCTACTGGCCGCATTTAATATTCCCCGACAGCAAGAATATTCCACGACCCAACGAATATTCTCCGACAACAATGAATATTTTATAACCACTTGCTTATTTTGAAAATTTTTCACATTTCACCCAAAGTATTATATCAAATTAACTCCTTATTATTTCAAGATAATGAATAGAGAAAATTCAATTTTATTTTTAAAAAGTTGGGGTCTTACACTAATGCCTTTTGGGTCCATCCTTGCATCCGATTCCCGAGCTTTTCAAATTCCTTTTGGTAGTCACGTAACGAACCCACTTGTTTCACCCTTGATAAAGCTTCATTAAAGTCTTCGCACTCTGTCGGTTCGAAACGAGCCCACAGTTCTTCTGAAAATTCTGCCCATGATATTTCTCATCATTTTTCCTTGTAGGATCGACGTAACCACTGCAACCATTGATTCGCTTCCCCCTCCAGATGGAATGATGTCAGCAACACCTTTTTGGTTGTCGTAATGCCTTGGTATTTAAAAAATTGTTCCACTCTGTTGAACCATTCTGTTGGGTCGTTGTCAAAATACCTCGGGAATTCTAACTTAGCTAATTTGTGCAGAAAGACTTGTCAGCTTTCGTCTGGTTGATCTCGATTGGTGTCACTCATGTTTTTGGAACAACCATGATGATCATTAGTGCTGGTATTTGACCCTTCCCGGTTGGACATCAAAACTTCTGATAATTTGAGGATGATTTTTTCCATTCGTTGCAACTTGTCGGTGAGACCAAGTTCCATCCGATTCATGCCATCTTGAAGACTTCCTAGCCCAGCTTTCAGTTGTTCAATCTAATCCTTGTTGGTTGACATTGAAGTTCTAGCTCTGATACCAATGATAGGTCCCGATCAAAGCTTTAAAATGATAAATGATGTTTTTTCTCTCCGGGTGAGAAAGTATTGCAAGATTTTATAACAAATGATTTTTTATTTTTCTCTTCTACTAACTGAAGATTTAAATACATAAAAGTAAACTACTCTCTCCTAAGCTTATGGGCCACAACTACTAAAATTAAGGACTCCACTACTACCACTTATTCATAAAGTAAGACAATAGCTAACAAAAAGACCAAGTCTTCTAATTGACTTTTGCTACTTATCATGTAAGCTCAAAAGTTACAAAAAAAGTGTGGAACCAAATGAATTTGGAGAAATTTAAATGAACTTAAGAATGATGAATAAATATATTAATGAAGAGGTGTAGAAATGCATCTAGACATCTATATACAATATATAATATTATAACAAATTAAAGAATCTTTGAATTCCCAAATAATAAAGAGTAAAAACAATCGTAATTATATTGTACAAATTAAATAATGATACTAAAATACTCTACAATAACTGAAAAGAAATAAAGAATATAGTCTACTAAAATTAAGCCTAGGAGCCCAAAACAAAAACAAGGACCCTAAAAAGACATTTCTTTAGTTTTTTTTTTTTTGGGTGAATTTTTGACCTCGAAAGTGGCCTCAAACAAACATTTAATAATTGGGATGACGTAGAGTTTAGAAAGCGTCTTTCCAATTGTACTTGTTCATTTTATAACTTCTCCTAAATCAAAAGTTATTATCCTTTGAAATTGGACTACATCCATAAATGATTTTTTTAGCCCCGATTTGTTCCAGTACACCATGTGTCACTGAGTCACTTAATCATGTGTCAAGGATATTATCAAAGTAAGTGAATTTTTTTTATTATGATTAATTTTTAACTTAAATGAAAAATGTGTTCTCACATATAGCTAATACAAATATCATTTATATACTAATTATGTATATGTAGCTTGTTAGTCTTGGTTCATGTATTTTTCTCTATAGTATACATAAGGGTGTAAATAAATTGAGTCGAACTAAGTATTAAGTTGTTCAGATTTAGTTCACAAATTTTATCTAGTATAAAATAATATTTGATTGAGGTTTGTTTAGCTAACGAGTCGAGCATGATCTCGAATCAACCCGGAATAATTTGATTTTTCAAACGAATATAATCCAAATATCAATAAAAAATTATAATTTAAGGATGTTCGAGTAATTTATCGAACTTTAAAATTTGCTCATATGTGAATCATTTATATTTGAAATGAAATTAATCGAACTTTTAGTTGAAATGGTAGTAAAGAATCTCCAATGCAAGTAAGAATCGAATTTCGAATTGTTTCGCTTTCATTTCTACAATCTCAGGTGGGGTGGGGTGGACTTTCAATATATTTGTATTTTATCAATGAAAATGAATAATTTACTGTCTTCAATTATCATTACGCGTTGCTGTATTTTGAATCTATCTCCATAACTTGATGGTAACAAGAATCGAATTATCAACTTCTATATTAATAAAAATAAGTCATACAAATAGACTAAGCTGTCATCAGAATCTGTCTTCGTAACATACAGTCAACAAAAATCGACCAAGTGGTGGGTGGTCTTTGTTATTCGATTTATCAAATAGGGATTAATAGGGTTTGTACTTTGATCAAGTGATAGGCTTAACCATTAATGAATTAATTTCCGCTTGACTTAAGTCAAACCTATATTGGGTCTTGTGGCCACATGTGGCCCAAATGATGTCATTCCACACGTAGGGGCATGTGTCTGTGGAGAGAGAGATGACAATGAAATGCTAAAAGTGATGTTATAGCTAGGCTAGGGTCAGATGGACACAAAAGGAAAGACAATGGTATGGGCTTTTTCTCTATATTTCAACAAACAAACCATCCTTACACATATCTATCATTGAGAGACATATATAGAAAGTATGAATCCTGATTTCCAGCAATTTAAAATGTATAATTTATTTAGTTTTTTATAAAAATAAATTACATTTGTATTAAAAAAAGTTATATTTTTTAGATAATTTTTTTTTATCCAAGCATTATATAAACATAACTATTTGTTATATATATTTAAATTATTTTTGCAGAACTGTGTAAATAGACCGTTCATTTTAAATTAGTTAGAAACCAAATCCAGAAAGTATGTGTGGAGGATAATTAAAGGGAGGAGAGATGGACTCTTCTCCAACATTGAGTAGTACTGTACTACTTTGCCTTTTAATAGACAAAAGGGATTGTTAGGGTCTTTGAGATAAAGGGTATGCTTGTGTATTTTCTCACCTTTTCCTTCACTTTTCTTAGTCTCCCCCTAATTTCTCTTCCTCTTATATTCCTTTTCCTTCTATGTTCTTCCTAGCTAGAAAGAATGGAAGGAGATGAAGCTGGGACATCTAAAAATGATGAAAAGAAAATATTAACCAGATTTAACAGAATTTGTGTATTTTGTGGGAGTAGAGCTGGTTATAGTTCTTCATTCACTGATGCTGCTTTAAGTCTTGGTAACCAGCTGGTAATACTAATAAATTTTATATTAGTCATGTATATAATTTATTCTTCACTAAATTTTTTTAACTCCTATTGGCATGAAATAAAAGTGTCATTACATAGTTTCTTTTTAATATGATTTTTCAATTTATTTTAAATAACTCATTGCATGTTCTAAATTTGATATATAGTATTATATCTTGTTATATATATATGATCAGATTGAAAGAAAGATTGATTTGGTTTATGGTGGAGGAAGTGGTGGTTTGATGGGATTAATCTCTCAAACTGTCTTTAATGGTGGTTGCCATGTCCTTGGGTATGTTTGTATACATGCATGTTCATATTTTTCATTTTTTTTTGTTTCATTAGGGTTTTACAAATTTAGAAATTTACATATACCTACATTTTTTTTCTTTTTTGCAATTTGTATAGAGTGATACCTAAAGCTTTATTGCCAGATGAGGTACAGTTTTCATTTTTTTTATTGTATAGAAATAGTTAATCATATATATATATATATATATATATATGTATATTTAATAATTTATCTAATTGAGTAGCACATATTTAATTAGTTAAAGGATAATTAAAAATAAAATAAATTAATTGTTGTGCCAGATATCAGGAAAAACAATTGGAGAGGTGAAAATAGTGAAAGATATGCATCAAAGAAAGTCCGAGATGGCAAAACATGCTGATGCTTTCATAGCACTTCCTGGTACAATTATCTTTCAGCATATATATATATATATATATATATATATATATATATATATATATATATATATATATATATATATATATATATATTCTATATATATGTGTGTGTCTGTGTGACTGTGTGTGTGTGTGTGTGTATTGTAATAATATAGATCATATATAATAATATATTTTTATTAATTATTATGGTATTTTCCCATTTGATTCATCAAAACTATATCATATCAAGTGCAAGACACAGAAATTGTGAGCATATATATATGCATACTTAATTACCGACAAACTCAATACTTTAGCTATTTGGTATAGGAGGATATGGAACCATGGAAGAACTGTTGGAGGTGATAACTTGGTCTCAACTAGGAATTCATGAAAAACCTGTAAGATATATATTTTACTTTTTTATTTTTAATATTTCCTTTTTATTTTATCAGTTATATATATATATATATTAATTTAGAAAATTGTTATATATATGGATTGTACTAATGCTTGTGTCATGCTTTCCCTTTGAAAATCTGTGGGCATATATATGCAGGTGGGGTTGTTAAATGTAGATGGTTATTATGATAGCTTGCTTGCTTTGTTTGACAAAGGAGTGGAGGATGGCTTCATAGAAGGTTCAGCAAGACATATTGTGGTCTCAGCAAACACACCACAAGAGTTGATCAAGAAAATGGAGGTACATATTCTCTTATTTTTCATAATAGTGAGGGATATTTTTTGAATAAGTTAAAAAAATAAGAGTACATGTTTTTTTCAAATCATAAAAAAGTTTGACAACTAAATTGGGACAGAGGAGGTATAGATCTATGTATTCTAAATTTATATTGTGATACGTTGGAGTGGTGAGGTTGGTTCATGAATTATTGGAGAGGTCAGATGTGACAAATAAGAGTTTGTAGGAAAAGTACGGAACGGATGAATGATTTGTTATATATATATTTATATATATGTAATTAATTCATAGCAAATAATAATTATGAACCAATCATATCCCCTCCCACTTTTGTAAAATGATAAAATGAATTCGATTATCATAAAATTAACTCCATAGTAAATTCAATTGACCAATACAGTGTCACTTTGACTCGCAAAATAATGCAGGTGTGGCATTTTTAGATGTTATATAACTGGTTGTTCATTATTCCTTTCATTATTTCTGTTTTAAAGATAATCCTAAAAGTTGAGTTAACTAACATTACATTGTGTAATTACTTTGAAGGTGTGACCTTTACAGTTGCAATATGAAATAATTTTTCAAGGTTATAAGTAAATGTTTCCGCAATGAAAATAAATGCTAAGAACTACATGATTCTAATATGTTATTAATATTGTTGTCCAAAAAAATATTGTATTTGTCAATTGACCAAAATTAATTTCATGTTAACCACTCCTGACCAATCATATCTCTTTCCTTTTTATAAAATGATAAAATGCTTTAACGATACCAAAATAATAAATAAATTATAACCGTTAAATGAACAATATAAAATATGATAACCTTGTTAAATTTTTCTAGTGACAATTTATTATGAATCAATTCTTATATATAAATATATGTATATATAACCTACTGGCAATGTATATTTCTTGGTGTAGGAATATAAACCGGTCCATGACCGTGTTGCACCAAGACAAAATTGGGAAGTGGACCAATCATTAGACTCTACCACAAGTGGGGAACCTCTATAATGCGTACATATATATTTTTATATAACTTGTGTGATGGTTTAGTTCCATTTCAATCAACTAGAAAAAGACAACAATCTATCTCTCAAGAGGGGAGATCCGTATATCCCATATCTTAATCATCCATTTTACTATTATGGCATCTAATTTTTATACCTCTTTCTAATCAATTCAAAAGGTCAAAAGAGCATTAACGGTTGCTTTGGGGACAATTGGGCCTAAGCCAATTTTTTTTATGTAAATAAAAATGATTTTTTTTAACTTTTTTATTTTATTTATATATTATAAAGTCTTCACGGAGATTTTTGTGAAGTTAAGTCGCATTTTTTAAGGGAGACTTACACTTTTTTTGGGAGACTTTCACCAATTTATTTTTCTTGAAACAAAATTTAAAGTCATAATATTAAAATAAATAACAACATTCAATTCTTAATGCCGTATCAAGTATTGATATTGGTATCATAGGCAAGAAAATTTATATACTTCCTCCTCAATTTCAAATTATAAAATTATTATTGACTTTACAAATATCAATTTGAGATATTTTTAAATTTAAAATTGACATAATTTAGTTATGTTTAGAAAACAAAAATCTTATAAGTTTTAATATGTTTTAGGTAATTTAGGATATTCATAATTATATAAACACAAATTAAATGAATTTATGTCAATTTTAAATTTAAAAATGTTTGAAATTGAGTTTTAAAAAACAATATTGATCTTATAATTTAGAACAAATATAGTATTATTTATTAAACTGAAAAACATTCTAAAACAAAAAAATAAGTATAACAATAAAATAAATATTATAAAGTTGTAATTTAATACATATAAAATTATATATGTCATATGATACATAATTATTCAACTTGTTGACATTTTCATTAACACAATTGTTAAATAAATAAATAAATAAAAATCATCTTGCATATAATCAAGGGTCCTTTTCATAGTATACAACAAATAGAAAGTAATTACAAGAATAGTGCATCAACTAAATATTTACAAAAAGAGTGTAATTAGAACCCATATTACAAAAATAGTACAATTCACATTAATAAGAAAACCTAAAATCAAGGACAAATAATTGCTATAATTAATAATTTAAATTCAAATATTTGGGATCTAACAACAAAAACAAATTCAAATTCAAAATAATAATTCAAATTTAAATATTCAAATTCAAATCTTCATCTCCCTCACATACACTTTGAAATAATAGTTAACAAATAAATAAATAAAATATATGTATTTGGATATCCAAAAATTGTTAGCTAAATAAGCGCAACACCTTTCCAAAGGCGGATCTTAATCCGCTTACACGCCGCGAATCTCTTGTTGTCCAAAACGCCAATAAGAATAAGAAGAAGATTCACCTACAAAAAGTTTAAAATAAATAGATGTAACTTTTTATTGTTACGGAATTTTTTATAACTATTTTGTTACTCATAAATAATAAAATGGTTACCTTTGTATGAATGGTTGGCTACCAACTGCATCACATTCAAACGAAATTAGTAACTTAATAAAATTGAATTGGTTACCTAGGTCTGAAGGTTTGGCTACCAACTGCACTATGTAAAAACTGCAGGTGTGGATGTGAATTAATTACTTTGGTATGAAGGTTTTGTTACCATGGTACGAAGGTTTGCTTACCTTGATCTGAAGGTTTGGTAACCAACTGTACTAAGAAAAAATTTAAAGTGTGGAGGTTGATTGGTTACTTTGATATGACTGTTTGGTTACCTTGGTATGAAGGTTTGGTTACCATCATCCAGGAAGCCCATAATTTCTCTAGACAATTACACAAATCTGATGTTCAGAAATCAATATGTACAACAAAACACAATTACACAAATCTGATGTTCAGAAATCAATATGTACAACAAATTATATGAGTAGGAGAGGAAGGTGGGTATAGGATGAAAGAGTAACAACACGAGCGCCGCCGCAGGAGAAAGCAAAAATGGGTTCTTCGACTGAGAGAGAAGGGAGTAATTGGGGGTGGTGTTCGTCTCGAAGCTTCGTGTGCATGCAAAATTTGCCCGTCTGCACTGCCTCCCCAACTCTGGACTAATAGTTGCGCTTTTGTTCTACTATTGTTACTTGTTCTTCTTCTCCATCTCTTTCCTTTTCTTCCATTACTGCTTCGTTCGATTCCATCCTCCTTCCAACAAACTTCCGGTATGGGCCTATAAATAATTCCTTGGTACTTTTTATTCAAAAAATATATATATTTGAGATTGAATATATATATATATATATATATAGAAAGAATACGTTGAATGAAGAAGAAGGGTGATGACTAACTAATGCAGTTGTTATAGATGAGGAGAGAGAGAAGAAGCCCTAAATTAAAGAATCCTAATTGCATACTATTTCCCTAAATTAAGGAATCCTAATTGCACTAAGTATGTAAATAAATATGGAAAGTGTATTAATTGTGTAAATATTTTATGAGTGCACTATTGTTGTAATTATTTTAAAAAATGTAATAGAATATGTAATTGATCCTATAATCAATGACTATGTTATCGGCATCAACCGATATTTTGAACCATGATGAATTTTGCTCTTTTCCTTATATATTGTACTCTTTTAATTTTGATAATGTTCTTGTTTTATCCTTTGAGTTTCTCCTATTTGTGTTATATATACTTTAAGTTTGAGATTTTTTCTATTTTATCCTTTAAGTTGGAATATTTTAGTTTTTAGATTTAATAATACTAGTTGATATTCCGTGCAATGCACGAGCTAGTTTGAATAATGGATTGACTAACCTAAATCTGAATATATCTAACAAAAAATACATTCATTAAAGCATAAGAACATCTTCTTAGTCTAATTTCATCAAAAGCTTGAAATGCACTAACCAACCGAATTAAGTATCAATGCTATATGAATAATTCTGAATTTTTTTAATATTTCACTCAAATTATGAATTCTCAAAATAGTAATAGGAAGCTCATCCGATGGAAGGTTTGTCCATGTAATCGGAAGTAAGGACCTCCATCATTGTTCAAGATTTTAATAATTGCTCCACCCATCGATGTAAAAGTAAAAATATTATTATAAAATCTGTTACTGAGAAATGCATTAGCCTCTCCGTTTAGCTACTGTAATAACTTAATTGGTGTCTCACGCAAGGCTAGTAACTGAACTTTTCCCTTAGAGCAACATAAAGAAAAACCCAACGATTTATTTTGTTGTTGGGTGATAGTGTGTCCATGCTCCCACATAACCGCATAGCAGTGGCGACAAATTTGTTCTAGGAAGCCTATATTTAGTACCCTCCTGCTTGTACCTGCAACAATCAAAAAATTATTTAGTGACACGTTGTTATTAAGTATTCAAATTATTTGAGAGGTGTACAATTATGCCCTTACCTAAATTTGATTTTTGTAAATTAATCTTATTACGCGTCCTCCTACTCTCTGTGGCAACACTTGTAACCAAATCGTCATCATCACAGAATTTGTTGTTGCACAATATGAAATGTGCTAAAAATTAATAAAAATAGTAACTGAATTAAATAATAATTTACACCAAATCTAAACAACCACAAAACGGATAATAAATTCATTGCCTAAAAAAAATGAAAAATGTTCTATCATTTCAAACTCCAAACAAAATAAACTCAATCATTCATCAGTAAACAAAAAATACATTCGTTAAAGCATAAAAACATCCTGTTAGTTCCCAATAGGCACACAATAGATCTAGAAGGGGGGGGGGGGGGGGTTAAATAGATCATTTTTCATTTTCAAATACTTTTCTCTTTTATTTTGAATTGCTAATGAATTAGCATATGACAAACATAAGAATTTTTTCAAGCACAGCGGAATAAGTAAAAGGTCCCCTTTATTGATATATTCATAATCATACATATATTGTTCTTAGAGTTAGTTAAGTTGTAAGCAGTTAATACGTACATAGCAGTTATAAAAGTTAAGTACATAATGTAAATGACATAAAGTAAATGACACAAGGAATTTTAAGTGGTTCAGAGACTCAAACTCCTAATCCACTCTTCTGCTTTCAACTAGCAGAATTTCCACTAAGGAAAGGCAGCACCCTGAATCACTAAGATTCCTTCAAGGCCAGCAGCCTTGGAACTTCAGTTCACTAAGAACTCTTTAAGCCCAGCAGGCTTGGAACTCCTCTAGTTCCCTTGGAACTCTTCAAGCCCACCAGGCTTGGAACTTCATTTAGTCCCTCCAGACAAGGACCCCTAAGGCCCTGGCTTCTTATTATTTTTTGTGTTGTTGTTGTTGGTGGTGGTGCTGAGCTGCTAAGATGTCTTTAAGCTTGAACATCTTTTGTACTTAGCAGCTTGGCGTGGTCCTCTTTGCATTCGCTTGAGGATGGACCACATCTTCTGCAAGTGCAAATTGATCTTCATTCTTTTTTCGCTCATATTCTCTGGATGTCAAATTGTGCAATCCCTGAACCCTTCTTGAATGTTTTGCAGACATGATTCTGCACTTATTCTCTTTAAGCTTTTGGTTCATGGTGATTCGTAGAGTGGCTCTCTGGATCTTCTTTGTGCTCTGCCACTTTTCTGAATGCTATCTTCTTGGCCTTCTCGGCTCTCAGCTTTGCTGCCATCTTCAGTGGCATTCTCATCTTTGTTGAGTGAAACTTTTAGTCTATTCGATTCCTTCTTCAAAGCTACTTTACTACCACCTTTGTAGTCTCACTATCACTGAGACTTATTATGTTTAGCTCTGGTGGAACTCGTAGAGTCAACAATATAGCATTCCAATAACTCAAAGATTCTATAACTTTACAACTTCAGCAGCTTTTGCTCTTTGAAGCTCTGGCTAATATATACTCCCAATCTTCCCATTGGGATATAGCCGTTGAAAGCTCTTTGAATTGCTTTGCAGATCTCGAGTTATTTGGTGTAGACTGCTTGATGTGACGTGACAGCTCCTTTATGACTTTACTGACATAGTTGTCTGGTATCTTACCTACCGCCTTAGAGTTATCACATTTCCATGTCAGACAGATAGTCTTCTTTATTTCTTCTTTCTGACTTCTCGATTAGAACATCAAAGATTGTCCTTTAGCATCGATGCTCTCAACTAGCAATGTTCAAATATCAGTCTTCAGATTGAACCTTTGTCAATACTTCAATCTTCAGATGACCGAACTCTACGATTCTGATGCATATGTTCTTAGACCTGATCGTAGTGTGTCTTGTTGAATGTTGCTCATTGACAGGTTGAGACAACACTACGATCTTGAAGAGTGTTCATTGGACCCTCAATGTAGAACACCTCTTCATTCTCTCGTGCAGTGCTTCACACTTCTGTTTACCTCGACTGATCTCAGGAACTAATAGCTTGACTTCTTGTTCTGGCCTCTTCTAAATAGCAAGGCACTTCAGATTTGTGGCATGTCCAGCTCGCTTTCTCCTTGTGATCTCCCATTCACTTATCATTAATGGACTGACACGATGCTTAATCACTTTAGACTTGTTCTTCATAAGCTGACCAGTATCTCTGTGTACACTTCATCAGTTCCTGCTTTGTTTGGCAAACACTACGATCCTGGTTAATTCCAAGATCGTTGTCTTCTGTTTACTTGACAACTACTGCACTTGCTGACTTTTCTTAGTTAGTTACTAAAGTCTTCTTTTGATCAACTTGTGGAAGACTTCATCTTGAATGGCTTCTCAACTCAATCTGGATGTTGATTGGGTTGATGCTAAGATCTTCTGTTAGCTTGCATGCCATTCGTTGAGTGATCTCTGGTTTCCTTCAGGTGGGATGTATCTTTGTAGCTCAGACCAGAGGCTTCATCCTTTGGATATTTTGGGAGTGCTCATTTGTTGAGAATCACGTTTACTCTATGATTCTGCCTTGGCGTTGTGAGCACTTCTGTTGAAGCCTTAGTTCTGCACTTTACGATTTGCTTGGATTCTGCAGACACTACGACTCCTAGATCAGATCTTGACACTCTACGATTTTTGTCTTTATGCTTGTTGTCTTCATCTGATCTTGCTTCGACTCACGATATCCGCCCTCGATGTTATCGATAGACTCTCGACTACCGAGTGTGGTCTACGATTCTTGACTTTTGCTTGGGCGAGATGCTCGGTCGGCTACTCGTGAGACGATTTGTCTCTATGATTGTGAACATGACATCCTCAGCAGACTATGGCTCCGAGGATGTTCTTCTCGACACACTACGATCCTTCCTTATCTCTCCTGGCAGTCAACGAACTCCGAGATCTACTATATTGCAGACTACGATTCTGCCTTGATAGCTCTCAATTTTTCCTTGACTCTCCTGGAAGACTACGATTTTTGGTGCAGTGCTCGAAGATCAGACAAGCCTATCTATTACATTATAAGATCAACCTAACAAGTTTGATCTTTCTATATTTATAGTCCTTGTACATCATTTCTTTTTAAGGACTTTACAAAGCTGTTTTGCTTATGTAGGATCAACCTAACATATTTGATCGATTCATTCTAAATCCTTGTACATATGTTCCTATTATCTATCAAAGGACTTTACAGCTTTTCTTAATGCAAACATACTTTCATATTCATTCATTTAAATCACAATCAAATCATACATAAATAGGAATATCATTCACATGTTTATTCCTAACAATCTCCCCCTATTTGATTATACCAAAAATAATTAGTACATATGCATGATATGAATGAATCTTATATACAGTGAGCAACTATATTTCTAAAATAGATAATCATGAATGTCATTGATAATAATATGGAATTACATAAACTATGCCACTTTACATCCTGGATCCAGAACATACCTAACTGGTTAGAGATATACCTTTTTGGCTCAATGTGTGTCTCCAGGATGTCTGTTGATCAGCTATTTTTCTACAGTCTTTTTGCTCCTGCTCCCCCTGGGATGGTGACTTCATTTCTTTTCTCTGCCCCCTCAGACTCATGATCTTCTTCTTTATTTGGCTCCCCCTCAAACTCTCTATTCATAGGATCATCATCCTCTGGCTCCCCCTCAGATGATGATTCCGCCTCTCGATTCTTGTCTTCTTCTTCTTTGCCTTTCTCTTGGCTTTCTTGTTTTCTTTTCTTCTTCTCTCATTGCTCTTCCTTGAATGCCTCTTTTTATGCCTCTTTTTCCCCCCTTTTGTCATTAATCACTTGTGAAAGTTACTCCATGTTGGACATGAGTTGCTCCATCATGTAAGATGAGTTACCAACCTCAATATTGAGTTCTTGTTGGCTCAGCTCAAGTTATAGAGAGAAAGACTGATTCAGATTATCAATCTTGTCAAAGAGGGCTTGGATTAGCTCTTCATTTGCCTTATGTGCTCGTAGAGCTTCTGCCTTCTGATCATTCATGGCCTTCAAGTAGATTTGATCTCTCTTTTTGATTTTGAGAGATATATCAGTCATGGTGGCTTGAAGTCTGTCTTGAACTACATTGCCTCCTTCTTCGGTCAACATCTTTGCCTAGTGATGATAGACATCTGCTTGACCAACTCATCAGAATTTTGTAGTAACTCCTGCTTTATAGAAGTTTGGTCATTTGGTTGAGCAAAATTTTGTTGAGCATCAGATTCGACTCTACGATTTTCATTCTCAGACAGTTTTTCGAAAGTAGTGAGAATATGATAAATCATTGAGTGCCAATCATTGTTGGAGGATGAAGGAATATCAAACAACTGTTCTTGGGCAGAGGGAAGCTTCTGAACTTGAACATCTTTAATGGTAGAGTGAAGAGACTCCTACGATCATGTACTTGGGCAGTACTCTTCTGCCATCTGAACCCACTCTACTATCATAGGGAATGTAGTGATTTCCAATATGTTGGTAGACTTTGTACTGAGGTTGTTCTTTAATAATCTTGATTGCAAACTTCTTCACCCTTGGAAAGTTCTGTGACACCAACTTCAGGTTGAGAAGATGAGAGAAAACCAATGTTAGATAGTTGTTATCTTCAGTGAGAGATGCCTTTACCCATGGAATATGAGGGTGAAACCATCTTATTGCGTGGTTCTTAACTTCAGGCTCATATATTATAGTTGAGGTGTCTAGCTTCATAGCCTTACGATTGTTGAGCGCATTTTCTGTAGTCATTATTACCACATTTATCCTTTCATTCCCATGATTGATCCATCTGCCAGGGAGCACATCCAGTGATTCATCAATTTCGACTACAATCTTTCTCTTGCGATTTACAGGATTAGGAATGTGAAAATTTTTTGGCTCTTCTGTTTCAGAATTGGAGTCTTTGCCATCTTAATTTTGTCTGGGGTTGGAGTTAGACCTCTGTAAACTTCCTTCATCAGACTCATCAGTGTGTTCCTCTGATTCTTGATTAGACTCTTTTTCCATCTTTTCATCTTCTTCTTCAGCATCTGCTTCCGTGGATTCAAACTCATCATCACTCAAATCAATGACAGTTATGGAGTGTTCTCCTGTCCTTTTTGAGATAGATTTAGCAAGCAGTCTGTTGCTTTTTCTTCTCATTGGAGGGTCAACTATAGGGGTTTCATACTTTTCTTCTTCTTCAGAGTCTGAAGCCTCTGCATCCCCATATAAGCTTCCTTGATGTTCATCATCAGTAGCAGCAGGTCCTTCTTTTTTAGATTCAGCCTCTTTTGATCCATCAGATGAACTTGTTTGGACTTTAGTAGTAGAAGATGCAGTTGTTTCATCTTTCAAACTTCCTTCAGCAGCAGAGTTACTATTCAATTGTTGGCCACAGGACTTGTACATTCCTTTTCATCACCTGACTTAGATGTTCCTTTCATAGACTCAGCTTCTTCTTTACCGCTGAACTTGCTCTTTGAGGGTTCAATCTTGAGGCTTTCAGTTCCCTTCTCATCTTTTGACTCTACGTTCTCTTCCTTAGAAGATAGACTTTTTTGGAGAACTGGGTCTAACTTCTTCATCACCTTTATTTTCTTGTTGGATGGCCCTTGGAGTAATCTATTACTCCTTCTTCTTGTTGGGGTTTCTGCAGTTGATGCTTGTTCTTCTCCCTCTCCATGTCTCTTGTTGTCAGCGGAGAGACTGTTTGGTGGAGCCTCTGTATTCTTCACACTCTTAGGCTTCTTCTTTGCTAGTGTGGCTGCTATAGATACAGAGTCATCAGAATGGGATGGCTTGCTTTCCACCTCTTGTGCCTTTCTATTCTTCACCGAGACCTTGTTGTTGCTGCCAAAAGTTATTTGCCTCTTGTTTTCCTTATGATTTTTCTTCCAGTTCTCAAACAGCTGTGGGGACATCACTTTGTGGACATTCAGTGGTTCTCCCTCATCATCCTTTATTTTTCTTTTCAATTTCTTATTCATTATAATGTTCAAGAGTCTTCCATGAAAAACGTTTGTGAGTGGTTTATCTGTAGATTTCTTCATCTCTGCCTTTTTCAACCATTTGGTCAATCAATCAATTAGAAGAGCTCCGAAGTTTATCTGTTGCTTCATGACAATTGCAGTCATGACTCTTAGTTACAAATCACTGACAGTATTATGTGCGGTGTCCTTACACAATATGCATTTTCCTGTAATCTCAGCCAGAAATTCAAACTCTTCAGGAAACTCCTTCTTCTTCATATCCTTCAGATTTACATTTCTCTTGTAACACATTAACCTCTTGCCTTCTTCAATGTCAACTTCATCGAGGTTTATCAGACCCTGGTTGGGAAACCCTAGACATTGGTTGATGTCTGATGCCCTTATCTTCAGACTTGCTCCTTTGACCTTTGTGGATAGAAGTCCATAATCTATCGATGCATTGGAGTAGAATTACTTCACTAGCTCTGTATAGACTGGAGTGTTGGCTTCCAAGCATTCAGAAAAACCAACATCCTTTACAAGCTCTGGTATATCCTTGAACTTCTTTTCTGATCTTTCAAACTTCTTGAAGCCGAGTTGGATTCCGGTTATAACACGCCATTCTTCCATTTTGAGGGTTCGAAACAAATGGGTATTTAGTTTCAGACGTCTTATGAGATATGGTGAATGCGATTTGGGCAAATCTAGAGGTTTAATGGATTCATGCTTTGAAGAGGATTTAGAGTTTGAAAAAGAGAGGGAGAGACATTTGATAGCTTCTGATAACTATTTGGAGATTTTGAATTTGCCTTTATGACAGTTTCTTCTGACTCTGCATAAGCTGTGATGTGTCAGTCAGTCATTGGTTGCACGATGCCCAATAAGAAACTATAACTCCCCATAAACTTTTCAGTTTGATATTTCTTTTAAGAAAATAGGCATTACTGATGTTGATTGACCGTTGATCTTTTCAGTACGTAGAGTAGTTTGGTGAGGTAGCTATGGACTCTACAATTTTCTTTGTCAACTCAACGATCGTCTTCTGAGAGATGCTTCAGTAGATGATTTAACACTAATCTTCACCTTGAAGCTGCATGTCTTAACCACTGATGTACACCAAGATAGTTTGAGCACTGGAATTCTGAGGTGAGTTTGCCGAGCATCTTTTCACACTGTATTCGAACTTATCTCCACATGATCTGAATAGTTGGGCAAGTGTCTAATTCTTCTGAGCTCCTTATGAGCTAGTATATCCTTTGGGAAGACTACGATTGTTGAGTCTATTCTACAATCGTTGAGGTTGTACTACGATCGTCGAGTTCACTTCATAATCTACTCTGCAATCGTTTTCTGACCTGGTCCTTGAGATAAACTTGACTAGGCATTCCTTCTGGGTTAAGGTAGCTCAGGAAAGGCCAACCTCTTAGAGTGAACTAAGGGTTAGGTTTGTCCCTGAGGCACTTTCCAGATGAAAAACTTTAGAAGTGATTTGCACTGATTTCTCATTTGACCTTTTCTACTTGGGAGTTCCTCTACCAACTTTAGTCATTTGGCTGTAATCGTGGTGTCCTCCTACTCTTACACTACGATCAGATGTTTGATCGTAGGAACTCCACGATTTTGAGTTGGGTGGTTGACAAGGTTATCAGTAGTACGTTTTGAGACGTTCTTACTGACTATGGATCTTCATTTGGTTCATCAGCCACAAATTTTTGGGACTTTGTAACTGGTATATTGCTTCATAATGTATTTCTGATACTTTAAGTGTTCCTTAATAGATCACTGCTCCCCCATAGTTGATACTATTGAGGTGTGATTTCTTCTTCTTCATGTGCATTAGAGGGCAGCCTTACATATCTCCTTCTGACTGGAATCATCACTATCAATTAACTCTCCTTATATCATAGACGTGGATATCTTCAGGACTGATCACTTTACAATCATTTGACAGCACTACGAATGTAGTATTACTTGTCAGTTTGTATTTATGGAGTTCTACTTCCGTAATGAGTTCCTCATGATTAATGCTCGATTATCCTCTGATGTGAACTTCCTTAAGGATTCTTCTAATATGATATGCTTCGCATGATTGAGCATATAAAACCCTTTTTATCCTAGGTTGAATGGTTTGCTTTCATATAGAGATCAGCAGCCATGTGATCTTCATTCATGTTAGCTCAGCAAATCTTCAAGGACAGACTTTGACAAATAGGAATTTTATCAGAATCATTTCTGAACTGTCTTAAGCCTTCTACTGGTTGAATCTTCTTGACTGAAGTCTTTTGCTTCAACATTCCTTAGTGTGGTCAGATAGACCAAGCACCTGCAGGTTAGATAAATTTCTATTTTTGGTACCCATGGTCAAATGGGTCCTGTTAGGTCAGCTTTCAAAATCCCTGTTCCTCATATATTTAAAATTTCATCATATTGATCACCAACAATCATATTCATGCATGTATCCAATTTAGATATGACATTTTAAGATGCATGATGATGAGTGTGTATAAGATCAACCAATTTAATAAAACACTCTTTCTCTTTGGCGGTTTCATCATTTGTTTAGTTATGTTCACATGGTTTAAATGTTCACAGAGTGAGAATAAACTCTATTACTTATTTGTATCTGGTTGATTCATGGAGGTGATCATTTTCTGCGAATCTTCAATATACTCTTGTAGAACTGATCATACTCTATGTGTTATCAAAAACATAGAACATAGGTTTGTACATACATACTAACCCATCAGCAAAGATTACTCCACTTCAGAATAATTAAACCTTGGTATGCTTATGACCTATTTCAAACTTCTTTCAAGATGTTATCTTCAACCTAAAACTTGGATAGAGAGAAAGTTTGTTAGCATTTGAGTTTCCAACTTCAGTGTACTTTCTCTCTTCTCCTTTTTAGGTAGAGTATGGTCTCTTGATAGAATATTGTTATAGTGCATAAGGTGGTGCAACATGATGTATACATTTATATTGATGAGGAACCGTACCTTTACATTCACTACTACAAAACAGTAAATAGATAACGCGTAAAAAACGTTGTGGTTGCTATCCTAGAAATGTCGTGGTTAAGGGTGTCATCTATTTGACACCCTTTATACAACGTTTTTAAAACGTTATAGTTTGACACATTATACAATATTTTTTTCCAAAAAATGTTGTAAATTTGTTGTCCAAAAATTATTAGATGCTTGAAAACGTTGTAGATGGTATGATTCCACAACGTTTTTTTGGCTAAAAATGTTGTAGTTTAATATATCAGACAACGTTTAGACACATTTACACAACGTTTAGAATGTGTCATCTATTTAGACAAATTTATATAACGTTCACCTATATTACCAGTGCACCTACAATCTGCTAATGCCATGATATATAGCTAAAAAAAGTCTAAATTCTCATTTAAATTTAAAGCCAAAATATATCGACCATTCAAAACATCCCAATAATACCATTCGTTTACAGTTTCAAATTACTACATCCATAAAATATATACCAAACTATCCATATATACATCTCACAAGGCCTCCATCTCACATTGTTTTTCAAGGATTTACCTAAGTGGATGATGCAAAATCCCAACTAAAAGTTCGATCGCATTTGGGTCGATGCAATAGAGCAAGTCCGGACGTGTAATCGCCATCTTCTTTGGTCCAAAGTGCGGTTGGTACATTGATTGCATGAAGAACATAGTAAGCAATGTTATTATAAAATTAGACAATTTTAATATTTAAGCGATTTCTTTTTGAGCGACTACATACATCGATTAGGGCAACAACATCAATGCGAAGTAACACCCTAATCACGCCTTCCATCTCCGTTTTTGAGAAAAAAGTTCCCCGGTTTAGGAGATAAAACATTGATGATTCACTTTTTTAATTCAAGCTTAGCACTGAGAGGACCAACACCACGACGCATAACCAAAAAACTATCAAACCCTAAAGCTGCGGTAATAGTAATCTGCAGATCAAATAAAATAAGTGCATATTAACATCAGTGAATGATCAGTCTCAAAAAATTCCCATCTCAACTGTTAAGGTCTATTGTGACAACCCGAATTTTCATAAGTTATTAAAATAAGAATTTAATAATTAAAATTCTTATTGAGGTGTATATATTTTGAATTATGTGATTTGGTGTGAAGAGAATTATATATTCATATGCTGGAGAAAATGAGATTTAATAGTTAATTAAACTATTAAAGAAATTAAATAATATTAGTTAATTTAATTAAGTGAAATTATATTATGAGATAATATAATTTTAATTGTTATGTCTTGTGGGCAATGTAAATTATTATGAGTTAAGTTTCATAAATAGTGTGAATAATTCACTTAATTAAAATAGTGAATTAATACAAGTATAATTGATTTAATAAAGTGAGAAGCTAAATATATTGCATGAAAATGTAAATGTTAGTATAATGCGAGTAAAATATTTATTAAGTATATTAAATATTTTAGTTGGAAACTTTATGGAATAAAATGAATATTTATGGTATTAAATAAATATTTGATGAAAATTATTATGAGATAATTTATTTAAGTGTGATAAAATAGATGAGATTTATACGTATTTTATTACGCGAGTATAATGGTGATATTCTAATTTAATTAAATAATTAAATTAGAGGAGTGAGAATTTGTTAAATAAATTATGACAATAAAACCAAAAGCCTTGGGGCTTTTGATTTTCAAAAACAAATGTAACTGATATCAGTTACATATATATTTATATTATATAATTTATATCTATTATATTATACGTTATATGTTTCTAAATACGTAAGTTAGAGAAGGGAGAAAGAACAGAGAAGAAGAAAAAGAAGAGAAAAGAAAGAAAGAAAAGAGACAAAAGAGAAGAGAAATTTTTTTGTGAATTGAGAATTTAGAAGAAGAAGTTGTTGTAATCATCTTCTAGCAAGGTAAAACCCTACTTTTCTTATTTTTAGTTTTCTTCTAAATTTCTAGTTTTTATATACATAAAAAGTTTTCTGTAAAATTGGTGTGAAGGGGTAATTGTTTATTATGTGATTTTATATGATAATTATTGATATAAGTTGTGTTCATATTGTTTATAGATGATTTAGAGTAAATTGATTCATGTAATATATTTTATTATGGAGGAAATCATATTACAGTGAGTTTACATTGATATATGTTGAATATGGTTTACATTAGCAGCAAAATTGGTACTCAATTCATTGTATAATGTATAAATTGGCTATTGATTGTGAAATTACATGAAGAAACGAAAACAATGTAATTAGAACCAACTGTTTTGGTTATAAAACGAATTCACAGTGAAGAATTTCGCTCTAAATGTCAAAAGAAGAAGAAATAAGAGAAATTTAAAGATTGTAATCTTGATGTGTATGTTGTTTATGTGATTAGAAACATGTTAGAAACATTAGTTTATGTTTCTGTAAACATATTACACCTTGGGTAGGTTGGTATGGTTGTTAGAAAAGAGTTTGTAGGCCTAATTTGGCTTTCTGTAGTGTTCAGGATCATAATTCGCGAACTAGCAAAGGGAACGCCTACCTGAGCAAGGGCTACCCTCTTGTAAAAACACCTTACGGCGGGGGGGTGGTGGTGGTCTATTTTGCAAAATTGTGAAGAAAAAAAAATTGACCGCACATGTTTTACTAAAATGAGCATAACGTTTTCATACAAACTCCGATTGATGTGATTCAAGATGTTCCGGTACGAGGACGAGTAGACCTACAACCTTTGTTCATTAAGTTTTTCAATTTAATGTCGGGAACATGGGTCAAAATGGCCATTGTTGGGACTAATATGTATTAGGAGGCAATCAGAGGGCGTCGGGCATGTACGTATACAAGTGCAGTGCTTCTGACGATAAAATATATTTTCCTAGGTTATAAAACACAAATATTAGTAAATATAATGATGCTTAACATTAATAAATAATGTATTAGAAAAGTTGTATAAGCATACTAAGCACACACAAGAGAGACGAATCGGGCGTGTGACGAATGAACGTCGAAACGTCGTGCCAAGTGTTAATGAACTTAAAAAGTGTTTCGATTCAATTGAAATAAATATTATAAGATATGTAATAGGGTTAATATAAACCAATAATGATTTCTAGCAAGACTTAAGCACTTGAATGAACTTCGAGTTTGACTAAGAAAAAATATAGTGAGTTATAAGTCTAAAGTTAACACAATCGAATTGAACATTGTATATTGATTAATAGGAAGGTTTATATGATATATATTAAAGTTTATAATATAACTACTATGCGTTGCTATATGACTGATAGTTTATGTGCATGATTATATAATTGTGTAGGGCACGTGAAGTGAAGATAGCTGTAAGTTGTTAAACTATTATTGGTAAACCACGATCAAGGCAAGTCTCTCAGTTCCTATTTGCTATGTGAATTTGATGATGAACTGTTTGAAATCTTTATTGCAAATAGCATGGTGTGTTATATTAATGTTGAAAGTATGAAATGTTAAAGTCAATTTATGACTACATTGATTGAGTAATGAATGTTGATTGAGTAAGGAACTCAATCTTTATACTTGTTATATGAACTACATCATGTATGTTATGTTAGTCCAATGTTTATGAGATGTATATCGAGCATGTTATTATGTGTTATGTGATGCATGAAAACTGTTAGATTTTGTTGGGTTGTCGAGCTCAACCTTGCAAATAACAACTTTTGCAGGTTAAAGATTTAAGGTAAAGTTATGTGTTACTTGAAAGATATAAATCGGATGTGATACTTGAAGATTTATATACTTTATTTGAAGTTATTATTATTTGAACCATGTTTAAGGTTCAGAATAATGTATTAATGTTGAATTGTAATATTGTTTTGGGATGTAAACTCTTGTAGTATTAAAATGATTATGAGATATTTACATGTAAAGGCTGAAAGTTTTGGGAACGAGAATAGTTTGTAATAGAAAATTTTAATTGTAATAGAAAATTTTAATTATTCCACAAATTTCAATGGTTGTAATATCTTTTAATGATATAAAATTAGAGGTTGAATGTATTATTAACGACCGAAGTTGAGAATTAAATTGTATGAATTTTGGGGTCATTATAGTTGGTATCAAAACTGTAGGTTATAAACCTTAGGTAGGAGTACCTTAGGCTATAACCATAGAGAAGAGAGGTGAAGATAATGAAATAATAAGCTCAGATAGAGGTTGAACAATAAGAAGTAATTTAAGAAATTTATAAAGAAGGGATTAAAACATGCGTGAGAGGATTCAAAGAAGAATCTCGCAGAGTTATAAGGAATATTAATGCGGGGTTACCCAACTCCAATAATAAGGATGTAAGGTGATAATAAATAGACAATGTCTATAAGAAGAGAATGATAAAAAAGTTAAGAATAAAAAAGTTATATTTAAGTAAGGTACAATCGTACTCTTTAATAGTTGATGTATGGTATCTGGGCTAAATGATTCCTTCATAGAGCGGAGGTGTATATGAACTAGCAACTCGGAACCTAGTTTATTAGTTGTTTGTGGGAAACCACTCAGCGTACCATATTGAAACTGTTAGAGACTTGATGTGTACCAAGTATAGAAAATGGATACGTATGATGAAAATGTGGAACTCGAATGAAATGTTAAGCAATGTAAATGAAGTTAGAAATTCTTAAAGGAAGAATTGTTATATAAATAAGAAAATTCAAAGAAGAATCTTGATATAAAGATAAGAAATGGGAGTTGCCTAACTCCAATAGCCAAGATAATGAATAATGATGAATAGACAAAGCCTGTAAGATTAAAAGCATAAATGAAATCGTAAATGATGAAAAAGGAAAGAAAGAGGATCGTAAATCAAAACGATCACGAAAGTTAAGAAAAGAATTTTAAGGAGATGATTATAGAATAAGATCACGGACGTGATCATTTAAGTTATAAAAGAAAGATGGTACAGATTGTTTGAATAATTATATCTTGATGCTATGAAGATAATGTACTATGATATAGTACGAGATAAACTCACGAGGAGTTATAGATAATGTGATACGAGGAATTCGTATTGAGCAAGTTAAGGGTAAGTTGTTAAGAGTAAGATAGAGTTAGGTGGGATTTCAATTGAGGACTCATGTGATGGCTGAGTTGTACAAATCTTTGTATGGGCAAGGGTTTTGTACTTGCTCTCAATTTATCACATTGATAATCATTGGAATGTCGGTGTTGCACTATCAATGTATATGTGGTGGAAAGTTGATTCTTTTCTCATGTGTTTATTTGATAGTTAGAGGATTTTAAGTTTAGGTTAGATGATATTAAGATTAGGCACGGTTCTTAAAACTAACGTATATGATAAGTTCATGACTCATAATAATATGGTATGTTTTGAACCCCTCATCGAATGGACGCCTCTGGTCTGACTAGTACAAGTTCTTAAACTCATATTATTGTGGCAAGTTCCTGGATTTCCAAAGTGTGGTAAGTTTGATGAACTATTTTGGGTAGAAAACGGTTATAGTATTGAGAACATTGATGAAGTTGAAGATTGATAGAATGGTTAAGTAATGAAGTAAAGATTGAAGTTGATGGATACTTGGATATTCTAAATCTACTAGCTATGCTAGAATTTCAAGATTTATTGACTTCGTGCCGATGGTTATACTTTTGATTTTTGAAAAATGTTTGGTCACACTATTGAACCAAAGAAATTTTAAAAGCAGTCTTTATTATTCGTGATCTATCTTTGTTGTTTTGATTTAGATAAAAAATGATTTTTTTAAATTTTCAAAATATACTTTAACTATATGTATCGGGTGATATGATAAACGATGGAGTCATCAATGCAATGGAACCTGGTGTTGGATGTGATTATATGATCGTCAACCCACTATGGTGAGATATAGTATGACAACGTCACAATCATGACTCCATAAAAGGATTTTTGAGATTTCTTTGAGATATGAGAATATATATATGTATATGTATATTTTGATTGATGTCCGAATTGTTGTAGAAGTCTATGCTATTTGATTCAGCTAGACGATTATTGAAAGATGTTCATGAAATTCAAGCGTTTCTTGAAAAGTTATGCCAAACCAAATTGCTTTGGTGTGGATTCAGATGTTGAAAAGCTGATATGAACAACCCTTTTACAAGGGAGTATGCGGAATCGTTTAGATGTTTATGCACAATACATGGTACGAAGGGCTGATCACCCTAAGTACGGGAGCCCCTACAGTCTAATGACGGTTAATATTTCAGTTGAAAGAGTACTTATAACCGTGAATGAGTGCCTGATACATACATCGTGACGGGCTTAACACCCTAAGTACGGGAGTCCCTACAGTCTAATGACTGTTAAGGTTTAAGTTGAAAGAAATACTTATAACCGTGGACGTAGTTCAAGGTCTCGTGACCCCTCAGCATGATTTGGAAATTTTAAATTCCTGAGTTATTCATACTACTTCCCAATTATTGAGCAATTATGGAAGATTCTTGCTATTCTAAAAGGCGAAAGTGGTAAGGATGATATTCCTTAGAAAGAAGTGAGTCGTAGAATGCGACACTGAATGATGAATATATTGAATAAGTGAGAAAAGAAATTTTGAAATGAGAAGGAGATGAGTTATCAAACAATAATGTAAAATTTTTAATAGAAAAGTTTAATAATTGTAGAAAGATCTTTGTGGAAAGAAGTGGTTATAGAACCCAATGAATGAATAAAGTATTAACGTAAAATCTATTTTGATAGATTGAATGAATAAAGATTAATAGATAAAGTTTCGAGGACGAAATTCTTAGAAGAAATGGTGAATGTAATATCCCGAGTGTTTATGATAACGATCCTTAGAAAAGGAAATGAATGGGTTAAAGAATATATAATACTCAAAATATAATTGAGTTCAAATGAAAGTTATGAAATAAAACCTAGAATTTGTTGAAGAAATGAATGTAGTAGAAAATATAAAACATATATTAAGGTAATGTGTTGAAGATATTCAACGATAAATTTTGAAAAGAGATTTGGTGAACACCGAGTAAAAGAGGTTTCTTTGATTCCGAAGACGGAATCCTTATAAGGAGGGAAGGATGTGACAACCCGAATTTTCATAAGTTATTAAAATAAGAATTTAATAATTAAAATTCTTATTGAGATGTATATATTTTGAATTATGTGATTTGGTGCGAAGAGAATTATATATTCATATGTTGGAGAAAATGAGATTTAATAGTTAATTAAACTATTAAAGAAATTAAATAATATTAGTTAATTTAATTAAGAAAAATTATATATGAGATAATATAATTTTAATTGTTATGCCTTGTGGGCAATGGAAATTATTATGTGTTAAGTTTCATAAATAGTGTGAATAATTCACTTAATTAAAATAGTGAATTAATACAAGTATAATTGATTTAATAAAGTGAGAAGCTAAATATATTGCATGAAAATATAAATGTTAGTATAATGCGAGTAAAATATTTATTAAGTACATTAAATATTTTAGTTGGGAATTTTATGGAATAAAATGAATATTTATGGTATTAAATAAATATTTGATGAAAATTGTAATGGGATAATTTATTTAAGTGTGATAAAATAGATGAGATTTATACGTATTTTATTACGTGAGTTTAATGGTGATATTCTAATTTAATTAATTAATTAAATTAGAGGAATGAGAATTTGTTAAATAAATTATGACAATAAAACTATATGATAAATGAGTTATTAACATAAATTAAAAGAGTTTTAAATTTTGTTTTACCTAACAAAGCCTTAGAGCTTTTGAAATTTTTGTTTTAATCTTGTTTTGCCAAACAAGGCTTAAGGAATGACTAAGTTATAATTTTAATTGGTTTTACCAAATAAGACATAAGGGTTGTAAGTTATTAATTTTAAAATGGTTTAGCCAAACAAGCCTTAGGGCTTTTGATTTTTTTTTTTTAAAAAGTAACTGATATCAGTTACATATATATTTATATTATATAATTTATATCTATTATATTATACGTTATATGTTTCTAAGTACGTAAGTTAAAGAAGGGAGAAAGAACAGAGAAGAAGAAAAAGAAGAGAAAAAAAAAAGAAAGAAAAGAGAGAAAAGAGAAGAGAAAATTCTTTGTGAATTGAGAATTTAGAAGAAGTTGTTGTAATTAGGATTGAGCAAAAAACGGGTATAAGCGAATTACCGAATCGAACCAAAATAATTTAATCAAAATTTTATAAAAATTCGGTTTTTTTTATTATTTCGGTTATATCTGAATTTTTTTTTTACGATTTTTGGTTAGTTTATGCGGGTATCATTTTTGGGTTATTCGGTTAAACTGAATAACTGAACAAAATCATTTCTACTTTACTAATTAGTTATATCAGTCTTTGACTAGTTGACTTGACTCTTATGTCTCCAGGCACTCAGCAGTAGACGTAGCACACTAGCACAGTCCCACCCCCCAGGCTCCAAAAGTATTTCTATTTTCTATTTTCTCTCTCCCCAAGAAAATAGAAAAGAACAGAAAACCTTTTCCTCCTCCTTCGCTAGATTCCAAGAATCAGAAATGAGAAATCTCAGCAGCTCCCAAACAACATGAAGAAATATGGACTTTTAGTCGTCGCAACTTCTGCCACTGCCGTATCTGCTTCCTCATACTCTAATTTCTCCTCCAATTCCAAGATTCAGTTTTCTCGCTAGGTAATTCCTTATTTTCTTCAATCAATTTCATGGAAAAGTGAATTTTTATTTACCCTACGTACGGTTTGGTTTCCATAAATATTGGATCGCTTGCCTCGGTTATCCGAACAGAGGAATCGATTTTCGTTTCTCTTTTCATATGGATCTGTGTTCGGTGCTCCTTAATTTATTGATTTTATTTGTTTGGTCTTACAGGAACCTGTTTCCAGCAGGCATAGTGATAATGATTCAACACAAAAGGCCAATTCTTCGGAGAAATTCGTTCACTTCAAGGCGATATTTAGGCAAAGATTAATACACTCAGTTTACTATGGAAATTTGTGACTGAATTTCTACTTTTGGATTAAACACTCTTTTTCTCTTGACCCAATTTCGGTTATTAACCGAATAACTGAGTAACAAATTCGGTTATTCAGCTACCTTATATTTCGGGTTGTTGTTCGGATATTTGAAAAGGGTGAATTTCAGTTTTCGGTTATAACCGAATAGCTTATTTGGTTCAGTTATAACTGAATGCTCAGCCCTAGTTGTAATCATCTTCTAGCAAGGTAAAACCTTACTTTTCTTATTTTTAGTTTTCTTCTAAATTTCTAGTTTTTATATACATGAAACGTTTTCTGTAAAATTGGTGTGATGGGGTAATTGTTTATTATGTGATTTTATATGATAATTGTTGATATAAGTTGTGTTCATATGGTTTATAGATAATTTAGAGTAAATTGATTCATGTGATATATTTTATTATGGAGGAAATCATATTATAATGAGTTTACATTGATATATGTTGAATATGGTTTAAATTAGCAGCAAAATTGGTACTCAATTCATTGTATAATGTATAAATTAGCTATTGATTGTGAAAGTACATGAAGAAACGAAAACAATGTAATTAGAACCAACTGTTTTGGTTGTAAAACGAATTCACAGTGAAGAATTTCGCTTTGAATGTCAAAAGAAGAGGAAATAAGAGAAATAGTAAAATTTAAAGGTTGTAATCTTGATGTGTATGTGTTGTTTATGTGATTAGAAACGTGTTAGAAACATTAGTTTATGTTTCTGTAAATATATTACACATTGTGTAGGTTGGTATGGTTGTTAGAAAGGAGTTTATAGGCCTAATTTGGCTTTTTGTAGTGTTCGGGATCATAATTCGCGAACTAGTAGAAGGACCCCATACGTGCTACCCTATCTTGTGAAAATCTCACCCAAATGAAGGTGGTGGTGGTGGTGGTGGTTTGTTTTGCAAAATTGTGAAGAAAAAAAAAATTGACCGGACATATTTTACTAAAATGAGCATAACATTTTCATACGAACTCCGATTGATGCGATTCAAGATGTTCCGAAACGAGGACGAGTAGACCTACAACTTTTGTTCTTTAAGTTTGTCTATTTGAAGTCGGGAACAGGGGTCAAAATGGCCACTGTTGGGACTAATATGTATTAGGAGGCAATCGAAGGGCGTCGGACATGAACGTATGCAAGTGCAGTGCTTCTGACGATAAAATATATTTTCCTAGGTTATAAAACATAAATATTAGTAAATATAATGATGCTTAACATTAATAAATGATGTATTAGATAAGTTGTATAAGCATACTAATATGCACACACAAGAGAGACGAATCGGGCGTATGACGAATGAACGTCGAAACGCCGTGCCAAGTGTTAATGAACTTAAAAAGTGTTTCGATTCAATTGAAATAAATATTATAAGATATGTAATAGGGTTAATATAAACCAATAATGATTCCTAGCAAGACTTAAGCACTTGAATGAACTTCGAGTTTGACTAAGAAGAAATATAATGAGTTATAAGTCTAAAGTTAACACAGTCGAATTGAACATTGTATATTGATTAATAGGAAGGTTTATATGATATATATTAAAGTTTATAATATAACTACTATACGTTGCTATATGACTAATAGTTTATGTGCATGATTATATAATTGTGTAGGGCACGTGAAGTGAAGATAGCTGTAAGTTGTTAAACTATTATTGGTAAACCACAATCAAGGCAAGTCTCTCAGTTCCTATTTGCTATGTGAATTTGATAATGAACTATTTGAAATCTTTATTGCAAATAGCATGGTGTGTTATATTAATGTTGAAAGTATGAAATGTTTAAGTCAATTTATGACAACGTTGATTTAGTAATGAATGTTGATTGAGTAAGGAACTCAATCTTTATACTTGTTATATGAACTACAACATGTATGTAAGACCCCAACTTTTATAAATAAAGATGAATTTTCTATAAATATCATTTTTGAATATTATGGAGTAAATTTGATATAATGTTATAGTTGTGGGTAATATTTATAAATTTTGCAAAGTACGCAAGTTGTTATATAATATTCGATTGGTCGGAGAATATTCATTTTAACAGGAAATATTCGTACAACGACACAATCATTGGTGGACCCCACAACGGAATTATTGTCAGATTGAGAAAACGACAAAAATACTTTATGAAAATAACGGCGGAAGTTTTACCGTTAACTGTTGAAACACGGTGTTAAAAGTAATGATGTCTGGCGTGGTTGCATAGTAGCACATAGTATTGATTATTGATGCTTACGTGAGAAGTCACTCGGTTTTGTTCAATTATTGCTACGAGAATTGCTTTGCATAGTATCTCACGTTATTTGATTGATTATTGTTAATATTTTATATATTATTAAATCAATAATTGAGATGACAAAGTTATTAATATTATTATTTGCAATATTAACGATGTCTAGAAGTTACATCAAGGAGTGGTTTGGTCACCTAATTGCTACCATGATGGGGAGAAATCCTTATTGAAAGCCCCTCCTTCCTAGGAGAACGACACGGTCGATTAATAGTGTGAATTATAATAATGATGATGAGTTTTGTTTTATTAGTATTATTAGTGTAATAAAACATAAAAGCTTTTTATATAAAACAGAATACTTTTATAAAGTTATTCGTTTTATTAGACTATAAATAGAATATATAATATTCTATTATGCATAGTATTTTGCATAGTAAAATCTTTTTATATAAAACAGAATACTTTTATAAAGTTATTTGTTTTATTAGACAATAATTAGAATATATTATATTTTATTATGCATAGTGTTGCATAGTGCCTGTATAATGTTTTGCATAGTAAAATCTTTTTATATAAAACAGAATACTTTTATAAAGTTATTCGTTTTATTAGATTATAAATAGAATATATTATATTTTATTTTAAAGATTTTGTTTTAAATCTAGACCGTCCGTTTAAAGTAAATCAATTTGGACCGTTCATGAATTAGTTACTATGCAGTCCATTCTTCTATAAATAAAAGCTCATTCCTTCATTATTTCTTACGAATTCACTAAAACTCTAGAGAGAAAGAAGAAAAGTGTTCTACTACTTCACTACTTCTATATCCAGTACTCTTCTTTCTAAGGTAGGGGGTATTATTTATTTTGTATTCATAAAGAGAACTTCTGTTATTTCATTCTTTATTTTTCTATTGGAATAACCTGTATACGCGGGCTACCCTATACTTGGTGAAATTCTTCTGTTATTCCATTCTTTATCATTATGTTGGAATAACTTGTCTATGCGAAGTACCGTATGCATGGTGATTTCTGTTATTATATCATTGTCATCATCCTCATGTTTATATTATGTTGAAAGTCATCTCGTGGCACAGTGGTGCATAGATGGACTTGGTATGATTATGACCAAGAATTATTGATTGTAATCATGACCGTAATGTTACAAATGATGTGGAAAAAGTCCTCATTGGCCCGTAGTGCATTGATGGACAGTTGTTGGCATGATCATGACCATTAATGAATACACGAATATCCTTGACCCGTAGATTTGTGATCGTGATACTAAAGAATATCCTTGGATGTAGTGCAGGGGTGATTCAATGATGTGGATTATTTATTAAGCTGAGTCTCAGTGATAAAAGTGATGAAAAACCTTTTAAATCATAAAAGATAGTAGATTTTATTTTCTACTTGACTCTTTTAATGGATTGCTTGTTCTGCTGCAGTTAAACTTGAGGTTTGTTATATTGTATCAGTTTAACACTATTGAAGACTAAGGATAATTTATTCTGCTTTATCTTAGTCATAATATTTCTTCTTTGGGCTAGTTGAGCTCACCCTTTCTTTCACTTTATTCTCTTGAGAAATGAGAAGCGTAATGAGGGGACTAGTCGGGGAGCGAGTGATGGTCCGAAGGATATCATTAGTAGTCCTCACTATTACGTGAAATAGTGTGTTAATAAATGTAATGAGGACCCCATTGAGTTTGTATACTGTCTAGAAGACAATATTTGTATTAAAACTCACAGCTCATGTTGTATAATTAAGTTTTTATTTGTATTGTGTACCATGTATTTGACGACTCAAGATGGGTGATGTATACCTATTTTGGGGGCGTCATAGTTGGTATCAAAGCTTAGGGATATGATCCCTGGCTAAGATGTGTGACTAGAACTAGGAGAGGAGAGACGAGGAATTCCTTCGCTAATATGACTTACATAAGTTTATTTGGTATTTAATTGGTCGGTCAGAGTATAGTGATAATATGTTACATGTCAATTAACCCTTGTTTTGTGGTAGTATTTGAAAATGACATCCGAGAATGTTGAGAATATCAATGGAGCACATGAGACCGCTGAGTCACCACAAATCAACACCCAAGATAATGTGCATCAGGAAGGCAATAATCCTCAGGTGAACAACAACACCGAACAAATGGCAAACGACGGAATGTTTAGGAGCTTTCTGCAATTCGTACAACATCAGGCAAGAGAGACTCATGTCAAAAATGCAGGTGGAAACACTGACAACTCTCAGACGGTCACCGCTAAATAGTTCAAGGAGCTGGGACCACCGGAGTTTATTGGAGAACCAAAACCACTTAAGGCGGAGACTTGGATAAAGCAAATCACCAAGATATTTGATGTCTTGGGATGCTCCGAGGAGCAAAAGGTTCCCTTTGCCACCTTTATGTTGCAAGGAGAGGCAGATTACTGGTGGGAATCGGTAAAGCGTACTCAACCTGCCGCACTGAAGATGTCTTGGTAGAAGTTCCAAGAACTATTCAATGACAAGTACTTTCCCGAAAGTATTCGTCACATGAAAGAGGTAGAGTTCATCAAGTTAGAGCAGAACAATATGACCGTGTCGCAGTACGAAACTAAGTTTGTCGAGTTGTCCTGGTTTGCGTCTCACTTGGTTGACAATGAGGAGAGAATGACGCGGATGTTTCTAAGAGGTTTGAAACCCGAGATACGTCAATATCTAATTTTTCATAAACTGTGTTTGTATTCAGATGTTGTAAATATGACTCAGTTATTGGAGCGCAATAACGAGTCAACGCAACCAAGAGAAAGCAGCCAATAAATTTATAATACCAGTGAGAGCAGTCATCGAAGAAGTGACAACAAGCGTGGAAGGAATCAACATGCCAGAAATGGTAACCACTTCGGTGGTAATCAGGGCCAAAACAATAAGAATGGACATTTCAAGAAGAGGAGATTCAACAATGATGGAAAGAGGCGTCGACCAACACGCGTTGTTAAGGAAGGAGAATGACCACCTATCATATGCTTCAAATCTGAAGGGAGGGACACATCGGTCCAAGTTTGCGCGATCTTAGTCAAAGCATGTTATAATTGTGTAAGAGAAGGTCACCTAGCCCGATTTTGTCGTTCACCGAAAACAAGTTGACTAGGATGGAGGCACCAAAGTCAGTCCGAGAAAAAAGTCAAAGCCGATAGTGCAAGGAGAGCGTTTGTAATGACCTCGAGAAAGCAAGGAAACGAACGAGGTCATCACGGGTAAGCTTATCATAAACTCTAGCGAAGTCTATACCTTATTTGATACCGGTTCTACCCATTCTTTTATTTCTCCTACTTGCTCTCAACGATTAAATTTGACTCCGGAGAAATTAGACTTTGATTTATCTGTGGAAACTCCGTTGGAAGAAACCTTCATTACATCAACTGTTTATAAGTCTTGTTTGGTTCAAATCGGTACCCTCACATTACCTGTCGATCTTATTTCATTAAAAATACTTGCATTTGATGTGATTCTAGGGATTGATTGGTTAACTACTCATCATGTAAAAATTGATTATTTTCGTAAGGTTGTTAGCTTTCATATTCCTAACCAACCTATTATGCAATTCAACAACCAAACCATTAAAATCAATCACCGTCATCTCAAGCCATAAAGCTATTCGTTTATTAAAAATGGATGTCAAGCTTTCTTAGCTCATGTCACCGATCTAAACAAAATACGTTAGTTTTGAATGATATTTCTATTGTTAATAAATTTCTGACGTATTCCACGAAGAACTTACTGGCCTACCCCCAGGCGTGAAATTGAATTTTGTATCGACCTTGAACCCGAAGACAAAACCCATTTCCAAAGCCCCATATCGAATGGCTCTATTGAACTTCGAGGAGTTAAAGACCTAAGCTGCAGGAATTGTTAGACATTGGCTTTATTCGTCCCTAGTACTTCTCCTTGGGGTGCTCTCTCTGTTCTATTCGTGAAGAAGAAAGATGGGAGTATGCGACTTTGTATTGATTATCGGGAGTTGAATCATGTCACCATCAAAAATAGGTACCCATTGCCACGTATTGATGACTGTTTGACCCGGTTGCAAGGAGCCAAATTCTTTTCAAAGATTGATCTTCATTTAGGATATCACCAATTAAAGATTAGAACCTATGACATTCCAAAGACGGCTTTCAGAACTCGGTACGGGCATTATGAATTCCTAGTCATGTCCTTTGGATTGACTAATGCTCCTGCTGCCTTCATGGATATGATAAACCGAGTATTCAAGAAATATTTGGATCACTTTGTGGTCGTCTTTATTGATGACATCCTTATTTATTCCAAAAGCCGTGAAGATCATGAGCAACACTTGAGGATGATACTCCAAAAGCTTCGTGAATACAAGCTTTATGTCAAGTTGAAAAAATCGAGTTCTAGCTTGAGGAAGTAGCATTCCTTGGGCACGTAGTATCAAGTGATGGAATATCTGTTGACCGACAAAATTGAAGCAATTCAAAGTGGAGCAACCTAAATCGATGGATCAAGTCACGTAGCTTTCTCGGTTTAATTTGGTTATTATCGGAGATTCGTGGAAGGATTTTCTCGAATCGCTACTCCATTAACTCAAATTGACTCAAAAAAGATACAAAGTTCGGTTGGAGCGAAGAATGTGAGAAGAGTTTTCAAGAACTCAAGAGGAGACTAATTTAGACTGCTCGACAATACCATCCGGCTCGGAGGGATTTGTCATCTACAGTGATGCTTCGGGCAAAGGGTTGGGATGTGTTCTCATGCAACATGGGAAAGTCATAGTTTATGCCTCAAGATAACTAAAAGAATATGAGAGGAATTATCCTACTCATGATCTAGAGTTGGCAGATATTGTCTTCGCACTTAAAATTTGGAGGCATTACTTGTATGGGGAAAAAGTGGATATCTTTACGGATCATAAAAGCCTCAAATATTTCTTCACTCAAAAAGAATTCAACATGCGACAATGACGTTGGCTTGAACTATTGAAAGATTATGATCATACCATTTAATACCATCCTGAAAAAGCGAACGTGGTAGCTAACGCATTGAGTAAAAGATCATATGCGGGTACGAGTGCGATATTGTCAACGCAAATGCCCATTTTGTGTGACTTACAAAGGATGGAGATAGAGTTAAAGACTCCAGGGACCCATGTGATGATGGCGAATATCTGAGTAGAACCGACTTTAATTGATAAAGTTAAAGTTGCCCCAAGCACGGACACGGAGGTGATGCGTATGAGGAAGAAAGTGCAAGAAGGTGCTATCTTAGGAAGCAAGAATCGATGAAGAAGAAATACTTGAGTCAACTCTAGACTTTTGTGGTTCTAACGACCACGATTTAAAGTATAAAATCATGATGGAGGCGCACAACACACCGTTTACAATCCATCCTAGGAGTACCAAAATGTATCATGATCTTCGACATACATTTTGGTGGGGAAATATGAAGAGAGAGATAACGCTATTTATCTCAAGGTGACTAGCGTGTCAACGAGTTAAGGCGGAGCATCAAGTACCAAAAGGTCCATTGCAACCACTTGAAATTCCAGAATAGAAGTGGGAGCACATTACCATGGATTTCGTTACTGGTCTTCCCAAGATTTCTCAAGGCATAGATGCAATTTGGGTCATTGTTGATAGATTGACCAAGTCTGCTCACTTCTTACCTATACGAGAAACTTATACACTTGAACGTCTTGCTCGTATGTACATAAACGAGGTTGTAAGATTGCATGGTATGCCAGTATCCATAGTTTCTGATCAAGACCCAAGATTCACTTCAAGATTTTGGGTTAGTTTGCAAAAAGCTATGGGCACAGATTTACGATTTAGCTCGGCATATCATCCTCAGACGGACGGACAGTCGGAGAGGACGATTCAAACTCTTGAAGATCTATTAAGACTCTGTGTCCTCGACTTCAAAGGAAGTTGGGACAAGTTCTTAGCATTGGTGGAGTTTTCTTACAACAACAGTTATCAAGCAAGTATTGGCATGACTCCATTCGAGGCGTTGTATGGAAGAAAGTGTCGTTCTCCAGTATGCTGGGATGAGGTGGGTGAAACAACTTTGTTGGGACCGGAGTTGGTACGTATGACTACGGAAAAGATTCAAACGATCCGACAACGTATAAAAACCTCACAAGATCGACAAAAGAGTTATGCTGATCTTCATCGAAAAGACGTGGAATTCGATAAAAGAGATCATGTGTTGTTACGTGTTGCTCCATGGAAATGAGTTACAAGATTTGGAAAGAGAGGAAAGCTCAATCCTCGATTCATCGGCCCATTTTTAATCCTCGATCGAGTAGGAAATGTGGCCTATAGACTCGCTTTACCGCCAAGTACGTCTCGTGTTCATAACGTTTTTCATATATCCATGTTACGTAAATATGTGGAAGACCCGAACCACATTATTGAGTTAGAACCGGACGAAATAGCGGAAGATTTGACATATGAAGAGGTTCCTGTTCAAATCTTAGATAAGAAGGAACATATTCTACGCTCCAAGGTTATACCTCAAGTTAAAGTTTTGTGGAGAAACCACGATGTTGAGGAAATGACTTGGGAGTTAGAATCTAAAATAAAATCAAGGTATCCTTACCTCTTCGACATACCAGGTACGTACCCTAATTTCGAGGGCGAAATTTCATAAGAAGGGGAGGTTGTAAGACCCCAACTTTTATAAATAAAGATAAATTTTCTATAAATATCATTTTTGAATATTATGGAGTAAATTTGATATAATGTTATAGTTGTGGGTAATATTTATAAATTTTGCAAAGTACGCAAGTTGTTATATAATATTTGATTGGTCGGGGAATATTCGTTTTAATAGGGAATATTCATACAACGGCACAATCATTGGTGGACCCCACAACGAAATTATTGTCGGATTGAGAAAACGACAAAAATACTTTATGAAAATAATGGCGGAAGTTTTACCGTTAATCTGTTGAAACACCCGGTGTTAAAAAAAAGTACGAGAATCTGGCGTGGTTGCATAGTAGCACATAGTATTGATTATTGATGCTTACGTGAGAAGTCACTCGATTTTGTTCAATTATTGCTACGAATAATCACGCATAAGTATCTCACGTTATTTGATTCAATTATTGTTAATATTTTATATATTATTAAATCAATAATTGAGATGACAAAGTTATTAATATTATTATTTGCAATATTAACGATGTCTAGAAGTTCTGTCAAGGAGTGGTTTGGTCACCTAATTGCGCGCCAATGGGAAGAAATCCTTATTGGAAAGCCCCCTCCTTCCTAGGAACGACCTGGTCGATTAATAGTGTGAATTATAATAATGATGATGAGTTTTGTTTTATTAGTATTATTAGTGTAATAAAACATAAAAGCTTTTTATATAAAACAGAATACTTTTATAAAGTTATTCGTTTTATTAGACTATAAATAGAATATATAATATTCTATTATGCATAGTATTTTGCATAGTAAAATCTTTTTATATAAAACAGAATACTTTTATAAAGTTATTTGTTTTATTAGACAATAATTAGAATATATTATATTTTATTATGCATAGTGTTGCATAGTGCCTGTATAGTGTTTTGCATAGTAAAATCTTTTTATATAAAACAGAATACTTTTATAAAGTTATTCGTTTTATTAGATTATAAATAGAATATATTAAATTTTATTTAAAATATTTTTTTTAAATCTGGACCGTCCGTTTAAAGTAAATCAATCTGGACCGTTCATTAATTAGTTACTATGCAATCCATTCTTCTATAAATAGAAGCTCATTCCTTCATTATTTCTTACAAATTCAATGAAACTCTAGAGAGAGAAACTATAGAGAGAAAGAAGAAAAGTGTTTTGCTACTTCACTACTTCTATATCCAGTACTCTTCTTTCTAAGGTAGGGGTATTATTTCTTTTGTATTCATGAAGAGAACTTCTGTTATTCCATTCTTTATTATTCTGTTGGAATAACCTGTATACGCGGACTACCCTATACTTGGTGAAATTCTTCTGTTATTCCATTCTTTATCATTATGTTAGAATAATCTGCATCATCATCCAAATCCGTGATGCATGGTGATTTCATTATTATTCCGTTCTTTATCATTACGTTGGAACATCTTGTATGCGTTTTACGCATGACCTGGTTCCATTATTTATCATTATGTTGGAACATCTTGTCTGTGTTTTAGGCATGACCTGGTTCCGTTCTTTATTATTCTGTTGGAACATCTTGTCTGTGCTTTACGCATGACCTGGTTCCATTATTTATCTTTCTGTTGGAACATCCTGTCTGTGCTTTACGCATGACCTGGTTCCATTCTTTATTATTCTGTTAGAACATTCTGTCGATCTATGCTTGACGCATGACCTGGTTCCATTATTTATCATTCTGTTGGAACATCCTGTCTATGCGTTTACGCATGATCTGGTTCCGTTATTCATTATTCTGTTGAAATAACCTGTTTGTGCGATCTATCGAATGTCTGGTGATTTCTTTTGTTATTCCATTCTTTATTATACTCATTTGGTTAAAGTTTTGACTTCTATACTCCATAAAATTAGTGGAATATCCTTGATATTTACGCTTCATCTAGTACCTTTTCATGAAAATATTATTCTGAGCATTCTTGAGTTTTACTCTACAAAGAAGTATCATGCTGACAATTTGGACGTTATTAGTTCTTGGATAAATTAATTCTTAAACTTGTTTTATTGAATTTTTATATCATTGTCATCATCCTCATGTTTATATTATGTTGAAAGTCATCTGTGGCCTGTAGTGCATAGATGGACTTGGTATGATTATGACCAAGGATTATTCGGTATAATCATGACCGTAATGTTACAAATGATGTGAAAAAAGTCCTCATTGGCCCGTAGTGCATTGATGGACAGTTGTTGGCATGATCATGACCATTAATGAATACACGAATATCCTTGGCATGTAGTGCATGGATAATTTGTGATCGTGATACTAAAAAATATCCTTGGCTGTAGTGCAGAGGTGATTCAATGATGTGGATTATTTATTAAGTTGAGTCTCAACGATAAAAGTGATGAAAAACCTTTTAAATCATAAAAGATAGTAGATTTTATTTTTTACTTGACTCTTTTAATGGATTGTTTGTTCCACTGCAGTTAAACTTGATGTTTGTTATATTGTATCAGTTTAACACTATTGAAGACTAAGGATAATTTATTCTGCTTTATCTTAGTCATAATATTTCTTACTGGGCTAGTTGTGCTCACCCTTTCTTTCATTGTTCTCTTCAGGAAATGAGAACGTAGCAGGGACTAGTCGGGAAACGGAGTAAAGGTCCAGAGGATAACATTAGTAGTCCTCACTATTCGATGAAATAGTGTGTTAATAAATATAATGAGGACCCCATTGAATTTGTATACTGTCTAGAAGACAATATTTGTATTAAAACTCACAGCTCATGTTGTATAATTAAGTTTTTATTTGTATTGTGTACCATGTATTTGACGACTCAAGATGGGTCATGTATACCTATTTTGGGGGCGTCACAATGTATGTTATGTTAGTCCAATGTTTACGAAATGTATATCGAGCATGTTATTATGTGCTATGTGATGCATGAAAACTGTTAGATTTTGCTGGGCTGTCGAGCTCAACCTTGCAAATAACCACTTTTGTAGGTTAAAGATTTAAGGTAAAATTATGTTCTACTTGAAAGATATGAATCAAATGTGATACTTGAAGATTTATATACTTTGACTGAGTTATTATTATTTGAACCATGTTTAAGGTTCCGAATAATGTATTAATATTGAATTGTAATATCGTTTTGCGATGTAAACTCTTGTAGTATTAAAATGATTTTGAAATATTTAGATGTAAAAGTTGAAAGTTTTGGAAACGAGAATAGTTTGTAATAGAAAATTTTAATTGTAATAGAAAATTTTAATTATTCTGTAAATTTCAATGGTTGTAATATCGTTTAATGATGTAAAATTAGAGGTTGAATGTATTGTTAACGACCGAAGTCGAGAATTAAATTGTATGAATTTTGGGATCGTTACATCTATGAATCCAGAGCAAATTGCAGTGGTGTTTGTTTAAAAATATAATAACTTATTTCTATTTGTTATCACATATAGGGATTAGAAGAAGGTTATCAACCTTGTTGGCACTGACACAAAGAAGAGTTGGATGCCATCGACTTTCCCTTGTATCAGTTAACAAGAAAACTGTATCATGAGAATCAATCAAATCCTGTAGCCGTCTGCAATCCTGAAGCACACTATTCTGTTCTTGACTGGGAACCGGATGCCCAAGCATAGGTATAGCCATCACAATGCCTTCAACATCCTGAGCCAATAAATAGCACAAAAATTTGGATAATAAAACATAATAACAAAATAAAACAAAATATCTTATTAGTTTCAATAATCAGAAGTTATCAAACCCCTACAAAGAGGTATAGGAAAGACCTTGCAACCATCACTTTGGCAAGCTTCCCAGTCTTTCAGATGCCTAATGGTAGCATGTGAATTTAAAGCAATAAACACGAGAAAGAATGGCACATCTGCAACAGATTACAAACTTTAGTTTACAAACAATGACAACTTATTACAAAAGGGACTTAACATTGTAGGATTAGTGATAATTCAGTATGTAATAAGATGGAAAGTTCAGTAGTACATTAGTGTAGTATAATGCAAGTTCACAGGGAAAATAAGGCACTTGAGGAATTATCGTTCTTAAGTGCAAAAACAGAAAAAAATTTGAGGTGGATTGACTAGCACTTAGCTACAAAATGAGACATATGAGGCTCAGATAGTGTGTTCCCAACAAGAAATTCCTAAAAGCCAGTGGGTGGTACAATTTTGTAACCTACAAAAAGAGACAGATGGATGTTGCAACCAGAATTTTTTTAATGGATTGCAGACAATGCTTCAACAATTATGTGAAAAAACAATCAGTCAATTTGTCGGTTTACCTCGCGAATGGTGAAGAAGTTCTTCAGTGATTTTGACATTTTCTCATCGTTTGCTATAACAAACCCATTATGCATCCAATAACTCACATTGCTCTCTAGGTAGGCAGCACAACTCTGGGCAATCTCATTTTTCGTGGTGTGGAAAGATTAAATCCATCCCACCACTATGAATATCAAATGAGGATGTTAGATAATGAGCACTCATTGCACTGCACTCTATGTGCCATCCTGGTCTTCCAAGACCCCAGGGGCTATCCCAACTTGGTTCGCCGTCCTTTGCAGCATGAAACAAGTTAATATATCTATAGGAATCTTATGGGAGAATATATCATAAAGACACAAAGTTATGGGGGGGGGGGGAACCTTCCACGGAGAAAAATCAGCATGATATCGCTTTCTTGGATCAATAGCAATCCGTTCACAAGCTCTATTATCTTCCAACTTCCGTCCAGATAACCGACCATAGTTTGGGAAACCATCAGCAGAGAAGTACACATCCCCGTCAACTCTATAAGCACAACCATTACTCTCTATCTGCACAACTCCAAGATTTAAAAAAAAAATACAAGAATAGCAATACTAGAATCGGACCAAGAGGTATAAACCCAATAAATATGATGTTTACACAAAGGAAACCTACACTTTCAAATAATATTAGACACAAAAAACAATGTCACAATAAAACCCACAAATCAAAAGCTCCAAAGAATTCTACAGAAAAAACAATTGAACCCATAATCACATCTTCAAGCTATCTCAAAATCAACATAATCTTTATCAAAAAAGCTAACATATACTATTTCTCTCTACCAAATCATCCACATCAAGTTAACTGGGTCAACCATTCACCTCCTTCAATGCTCTTTATAAAATCCCACTCTTCTCTAACCTGATCACCTGATTGAATCCATGTCCCCTCCCAGTAAAGGAGCAAGAAGCTCAAATTCTCACTTTACAATTTGTATATCCCATTAATATCTTGTCCAACATCCCCTAAAGAAACCAAAGAGAAAATCCCAAACAAACAATTTAACTAAACAGTCCCTTATGAGGTCAAGGATAAAAATCATACCAGCAAAGCGAGCAAGCTATGCAGGAACTTCTTGATTTGCTTCTTGCATAAGTTCAGATAATGATCGCGCCATTGAGGAATTATTCTCGTTGAAGAATGCAGTAGCAAGCCCTGATTTTCCAGCTCGTCCAGTTCGTCCTATACAGTGGACATAATCATCAATGTCATTTGGAAGGTCAAAATTGACCACATGTGCAACATGAGGGATATCAAGACCACGTGCTGCAACATCTGTGGCAACCAAAATTTGAGTGTGACCATTTTTTAATGATCTCAGGGCTTGTTCTCTTTCCTATAGGAAATACCATAAAAATACCAAAATTTTGTCAGTGCATCTTGATTTGAGCCTACAACACATAGATTCTAAATAAATGGGCTCAAAATCGAAAAAAGGTAAAAACGAATATATGAGAAAGGAAAGAGAGGTGCCTATGAGCCCATAACCATTTAAGAAACAAGAGAAAAAGAAACCCAAACAAGGCCATAAGATAACACATCATACAGTAGGCATCTAATCCATATACATGTAACAAAAACCTACTAATTTCTGGAGATCAGAAGCAATTATAAAGAACTTAATGCTACACAAGGAAATTACGCACTTAACGCCATTATAAAGTTTATTGCTCCTGCCCCCAAGTAAAGGACAAATGATACTTCATAATTAAAGGACCAAGGGAACTCTAAAACTATGTTTAGCTTAAACTACAATACACCATGACCATGGTAGGATGCAACCCCCTTACAAAGTTGATACATCAAACTCTGCATTCAAGAAGAAAAAATAGTTAAATAACCCACTTCCCCACTATATATCAGGAAGCTCCATAACTGATAAACTCCAATCTCCTCTGTACCTTGATGGTTTTTGAGGGAATGTTCTCCCCAGTTTGACAAAAAGTTCTGATGAATTTCTTGAGATCAGTGTCCATGTACTAAAATACCAAGTACAAAACTGTCTTCCCTTCTTTATTCTGGCCTTGTTTGACATCCATCAACCTATAATATATACTAAAGTAGACTTGAAACCAAAACAAACATTTAGTCCAGCGCAATTAAAAGTGAGACTGAGAGCTTTCTTTTTCTATTGGCGGGTGGGGAGGGGGATCAAATGCATCTAAACACTAAAATTGGGGGAAACCCTAACCTAGTATAAGAACGAATTGTTAAAATCAACACTAAAAATTGAAAATTTCTCAATTTGGTACAAAATAGGCCAAGTAAAATTGGGGGTAACCATAACCTATTATAAGAATGAATTAACAAAATCAACTAAAGAAAATGAAATTTTCTCAATTCGGTACTTCATAGACTTGAATCCAAGTAAGGAACGCTGTGAAATTGAGACCAATTAAAACCCTAAACATATAAAAACAAAAGAGGAGTTCAAGAAAATTAATGTGCATAATTTAGGAAACTCAACAAATAACTGCGAAACCCTAGAACCAGAGAAATTAGTAGTATAAACCTGATAATATGGGGATCCCTCGAAAGCATATGCAACAAGGAGACTTCACGGAGAGTGGTGGGAGGGACTCCATCATCGTCCTCGTGGAGTCTCGTCTTCTTCAGGGCTATAATTATGCCGGTAGCGCTTTCTCTCGCTCTATAAACCTTCCCGTACATTCCTTTGCCTACTTTCTCAAGCTTCTTAAAAGCATCCTGCGAGTTGAGACCAAATCACAGGTAACTTGGCGTCAAAGACTTGAACCAGACCTGTGTGGGATCTGGCGGCGAGTAAGCATCCGTTTGAGCAGAAAGAGGCGGATGTGGCTGTATCTTTGAAGGCGGAGATGGTGCCTTTGGGTGTTAGGCTTTCAGATGAGAAAATAGAGACGGTTGCGGAGTTAGTGGCGGCGAAGTGGTGAGGAGAAGTTGGCGAGAAGGGGAGAGAAGTGGGTGGTAGCCGAAGGTTTGGATCGTAGGAGAGCAGGGAACAGTAGATCTAAAAACTGTTTTAATTTCAAATTTTCAGTTTTGCCTCTCTTTTTTTTCAGTGTTTTTTACATAGATAACATTTTTTTAAAACGTTATATATTTAAAATCAAAAATTTTCCTTATAAATACATAACGTTTTTTCATATGTATCTACAATATTTTGTTAAAAAACGTTGTAAAAAAACACCACAACGTTTTTTTTATAAAAACGTCATCTTTTAAGTGTTGTCTTTTTATAGTTTTGTACTAGTGATTGTCAGTTTCTTGACAGTCATTTATCTTGATATACTGAGGTTAGGCATTGATGTGCATACTTTTTCCTTCACTTCTGACATCTTGTTGCTCCAGTTGTCCTTTGATCAATCAGTCATAGTCTTGAAGATGTAGGCTAAGAGAATCTTGACATCTTTAGTTCTTTGACATCCTTGAGTCCTTAAGGTTCACATCCAGCTGTTGGTTGGCCAAATATAGATTTGAGAGATTCTTCTTTCTTCTCCGAATGAGTACTTCTTAGCACATGTGGCCTTTTCTTTCTTCACCGTGGATGCTTGACTCTTTCTGCATTGATGCCTCTTGAGCTCCCATATCCGCTTCTTCGTGAGTACAAGATCGATTGTGGGACAGATTGGTCTTGTTGCTATAACATTTAAGAACATGGACCAATCTGAGTAGCTTCAGGTGTATATACACATTTACCTGTACACAATATTTCCAACTTGTGAGGTCATCTGCATTTACAAGTGACTTACTACTAAACTAAGTTTAGAACAATGTTTGTCCCTAGGATCAGACTCAAAGCGATTAGCTTTTAAATATAGCATGAGAACCTGCTCTGATACCAATTATTAGTTCCCAATAGGCACACAATAGATCTAGAAGGGGGGGGGGGGGTTGAATATATTCTTTTTAATTTTTAAATATTTTTCTCTTTTATTTTGTATTGCTAATGAATTAGCATATGACAAATATAAGAATTTTTTCAAGCACATCAGAATAAGTAAAAGATCTCATTCATTGATATATTCATAATCATACATACATTGTTCTTAGAGTTAGTTAAGTTGTAAGCATTTAATACATACATAGTAGTTATAACAGTTAAGTACATAATGTAAATGACATAAAGTAAATGACACAAGGGATTTTAAGTGGTTCAGAGACTCAAGCTCCTAATCCACTCTTCTGCTTTCAACTAGCAGGATTTCTACTAAGGAAGGGCAGCACCCTAAATTACTAAGATTCCTTTAAGCCCATCAGCCTTAGAACTTCAGTTCACTAAGAACTCTTTAAGCCCAGCAGGCTTGGAACTTCATTTAGTCCCTCCAGACAAGGACCCCTCAGGTCTTGGCTTCTTGTTATTGTTAGTGTTGTTGGTGCTGAGCTGCTAAGATGTCTTTAAGCTTGAACATCTTTTGTACTTAGCAGATTCATGCGTGGTCCTCTTTGCATTACGCTTGAGTCGGACCACATCTTCTCGATGTTCTTGATCTTCATTCTTTTCTGCTCATCTTCATCCGATGTCAGCTGTGCACCATCATCATCTGGGTTTGCTAAGTCTCTGAACTTTTGGTAGACTTCGTCTAGCACTTAGCAATTCCTGAACCCTTCTTGAATGTTTTGCAGACATGATTCTGCACTTTTTCTGTTTCAGCTTTCGGTTCATGGTGATTCGTAGAGTGGCTCTCCGAATCTTCTTTGTCTTCTCATCACTTTCTCGAATGCTATCTTCTTGCCTTCTCGGCTCAAATTTTTAAATTTGCCATCTTCAAATGGCATTCTCATCTTTGTTAAGTGAAACTTTTAGTCTATTCGATTCCTTCTTCAAAGCTACTTCATTTCCACCTTTGTAGTCTCACTGTCACTGAGACTTGTTCTATTTAGCTCTGGTGGAACTCGTAGAGTCAACAATATAGCATTCCAATAACTCAACGATTCTGCAACTTTACAACTTCAGCAGCTTTTGATCTTTGAAGCTCTGGTTGATATATACCCCTTCCCAATCTTCCCGTTGGGATATAGCCGTTGAAAGCTCTTTGAATTGCTTTGCAGATCTCGAGTTATTTGGTGTTGACTGCTTGATATGACGTGACAGCTCCTTTATGACTTTACTGACATAGTAGCTGCTATCTTACCTACCGCCTTAGTTGTCACATTTCTATGTCAGGCAGATAATCTTCTTTATTTCTTCTTTCTGACTTCTCGATTAGAACATCAGAGATTGTCCTTTTGCATTGATGCTCTCAACTAGCAATGTTCAAATATCAGTCTTCAAATTGAACCGTTGCTAATGCTTCAATCTTCAGATGACCGAACTTTACGATTCTGGTGCATATGTTCTTGGACCTGATCGTAGTGTGTCTTGTTGAATGTTGCTCATTGACAGGTTGAGACAACACTACGATCTTGAAGAATGTTCATTGGATCCTCAATGTAGAACACCTCTTCCTTCTCTTGTGCAGTGCTTCAACACTTCTGTTTGCCAAGACTGATCTCAGGAACTAATAGCTTGACTTCTTGTTCTGGCCTCTTCTAAATAGCAAAACACTTCAGATTTGTGGCATGTCCAGCTCACTTTCTCCTTGTGATCTCCCGTTCACTTATCATCAATGGACTTACACGATGCTTAATCACTTTAGTCTTGTTCTTCATAAGTTGACCAGTATCTCTGTGTACACTTCATCAGTTCCTACTTTGTTTGGTAAACACTACGATCCTGGTTAATTCCAAGATCGTTGTCTTCTATTTACTTGACACCATCGTGACTTGCGACTTTCCTTAGTCGCCATCAAGTCTTCTTCCCGATCAACTTGTGGAAGACTTCATCTTGAATGGCTTCTCAACTCAATCTGGATGTTTATTGGGTTGGTGCTTAGATCTTCTGTTAGCTTGTATGCCATTCGTTGAGTGCTCTTTGGTTTCCTTCAGGTGGGATGTATCTTTGTAGCTCAGACTTGAGGCTTCATCTTTTGGATATTCTGGGAGTGCTTATTTGTTGAGAATCGTGTTTACTTTACGATTCTTCCTTGGCATTATGAGCTATGTTGTTGAAGCCTTAGTTCTGCACTTTACGATTTTCTTGGATTCTGCAGACACTACGACTCCGAGATCAGATCTTGACACTCTACGATTTTTGTAAGACCCCGACTTTTATGAAATAAAAGTCTAAATTAATTTATGGTTATTATTTTAAAACTGTAAAATGTTAAATTTATAAATGGGTAAACGAACAATTAATTAGGTAAATGAGCTAATAAAAGAGGAGATACTAAACTTATAGAATGTGGTACGTGGGCGGCTAAGGCTGATAGGGGAGGGATGATTGCTAAGATTTAATTTCCCAATACGCCAAACCTTTCCCTAAATTATGCACCAAATATTTTTCTATTGGTCCATTTATTTTGTGGGGCAAAGATGTGGCCATCCATTTTGGCTGAAAAGTCACATGTTCAGCACTTTACTTCTCATTTTCCAAGGATGTTGGCCATTCATTTTTTGCTAAGTCAAATATACAGCCTTTTTCTTCTCATTCTCTCATGCTCTCTCCCGTAGCCATGTCTAAAAGAAGAAAAGAGAGAAGAGAGAAAGGAAAGAGAAAGAAAGAAAGAAAGAAATGAATAAAGAAGAAGATGAAACCATGGAAGCATGAAGGAAGAATAAGAACTCAAAAGGTAAAACCAAAACTTTTCATCTCTTTAATTTTCCTAAGAGTTTGATTTGTTGAAAGTTGGGTTATAGGGGATCATGATGGATCCAAAGTATTAAGGAAGTATATGATAAAGATTTTATGTTTAATCCATGTCATAATAGAATTTAAGATCAAAAGGTTGGGCATATGTTTGAGGATGAATAAAAGGTATGTTGAGGACTTAAATCAAACTTGTAAAAGTGTTGATGGTTGATTTATGTGCAAAATCTGAGGAGGAGGATCTATATATTAAGAAGTTATGGAAATATTCCAATTTGAACGGACTAAAAATGATTTAAATTGAATTTGTGAGAAAGTTTTCGTAAAACATGTTAAACGATGAAAAACTTAGTCTTGGGGGAATTTGGAGCCAAATGTTGGAATAATTAATGATCTGAAAATTTATGAAATCATGGGGGTTTTGTAGAGCATTTTACAAGCTTTCCATAGCCTTGAAAATGGACTAATTCGGATAACGGATGAAGAAGTTATGAAGATTTGAAGTATGTGTCAAAAGTTGCAAATTCTGGAAAATTGGAGTTAAGCGCCAAGGTTCGAGCGCCTAGGCACTAGGCTCGGCACTTAGAATCTATTCTTGGGCGCCTAGGCTCTTTCCCAAGGCCAAATTTGGGCGCCTAGGTGCTGGTCAAGTGTTGAGCCAAAATCTGTCTGGACGTCCTTTAGTAAATTGGACATAACTTTTTCATACGAACTCCGATTCAGGTGATTCAGGATGATTCAGAAAGATAACGAGTAGACCTAAATCTTTCATTCTTTATGTATTGAGATTTTAGGTTGGGATCAAGGCCTAAAATGACTATTTTAGGGGCTGATGTGCATTCAGAGGCAATTGGAGGACGTCGGGCATGCACGTATGCAACGTGTAATGTTTTCGACGATAAAGGATGTTGTTCTAAGTTGTAAAACATGAACATTATTAAATATAATGATATTATGCGATAAATAAAGACAACTTAAATGAATAATGAATTATTAGTTGGTTTATATGTTATTCGAGATAAATATGATTTGATGTTGATCCTTACTTTTAATAAAATTTAAATTATTTATAGCAAGGTATTGATTTGATTCTTACGTAAGAAGCCACTCAGTATTTTATTCAATAATTGTCATAGTAGTTATTGTACAGTGATTTATATTATTGATTCTTAATTACGTAAGAAGTCACTCAGTCTTTTATTCAATAATTGTCACAACAGTTATTGCACAATGATTTATATTATTGATTCTTAATTACGTAAGAAGTCACTCAGTCTTTCATTCAATAATTGTCACAGTAATTATTACACAGTGACTCATATTATTTGATATAATATAATTAAACCAGTTGGCAGTATTGTGGTTCTTTGTTAATAATTATGAATAATTGTTGAAGGATTAATGATGTGTAAATAATTGATGAATAAAAGGTGGTGATTAAAGATAAGTATGATATACAGATGTTGTTCAATTATTTTCTTTTTACAAAAGTAAGTTTGGCAGGACTTGCCGACACTCTACTTTTTCTAAAGTAATCTGGACCACAACTCAATTATTTTTAAAACGTGTACAAGTTGGTTTAATTTTCTCTGTGGGACCATAAATTCTATTACCATTATTATATACCTCATTTGGATATTTTGTTAAAGCGGGTGTGCTAGTTGTTTACTAAATTTTCAGTATAAATAGACGTTGCTCGATTGAGTAACAAAACACACACCATCACTACACTAAAAGTATAGAATTCTTTTACTTCAATATTGTGAGTATAATAATGTGAGTATTTCTATTGAGTGTAATGTTAATCCAAGTGTAGATAAGGAATGCAAGCATTGTTTAAGTTGATTAATTTCACAGAAAGTAGAATCAAGTCACATGCTAAGGTAAGGGATATCATTATTGTGGTAAGGGGGTATCATTTTTATGGTAAAAAGAATATCATTTTCTTTTATACTCCATATTATGATAAGATATTATTATTCGTGTATTCAGTTTATCATTAAACGGTGAAAAGTCTTGAAAGGATTAGAATATCATTAATAGTTTGTGCTTCATTTATTATTATGTTATCAATTTGGACTCTGGATAATTAAGTTGAAAATCACTAAGATCTATGTTATCTTATTATTCTGATGATTTATGTTTATTCATTATATATATCATTGTCATCATTCTCATGCTTATATTGTGTTGAAAGTCATCTATGGCCAGTAGTGCATAGATAGACTTGATATGATTATGACCAGGGATTATTCGGTATAATCATGAGCGTAATGTTACAAACGATGTGGTAAAAGTCATCTTTGGCCCGTAGTGCATATATGGACTTGGTATAATTATGATTAGGGATTATTCGGTATAATCATGACCGTGATTGAAAACACGAATATCCTTGGCCCGTAGTGCATGGATAATTCGTGGTCGTGATACTATTAAACTGAGTCTCAAAGATTATTGGTTTTGATTGTATATCTTTTGGCCCGTAGTGCAAAGATGGACTGTTGGTTATTGGTTTTATAGTTGTATATCTTTGGCCTGTAGTGCAAAGATGGACTGTTGGTTATTGGTTTTACAGTTGTATATCTTTGGCATGTAGTGCAAAGTTGGACTGTTGATTTACTTGATTATAAATATGAATTGTGATTTAATTATAATCTGTGGTGGTTCAGGTGAAGATAGATGATGAGAGTTTTCTTTGTCTTGGGTATAACCAAGAACTGTTGATGATTATTACAGGAATTAAATATTAACGATGGACTTTTAATCTAGAGGAGATAGTAGACATTATGTTCTACTTGACTCTTCTAATGGATTGTTGATTCCGCTGCTATTATGGTTGGAAACTTTTATCTTCTACCATATGTTCTAAATATCTGAATTATTATTGATGAAGGCTATTGAGAATTTAATTATCTTAAGTCATGATATTCTTTACTGGGCTATTTGTGCTCACCCTTTTACTTCACCACCCCTTTCAGGTAATAAAAGTGTAGCTGGTACTAGCAGAGAGAACATGGGTATAAAGTGGTGATACGAATTAGTCACAAGCCTAATCAAATTATGAAACGGTGGGACATAATAATTGTACTGAGAACTTAAAATGTGTGTGACATGTTTTATACATCATTTGATATTTAATTTTCGTGAACAACAATAGGGTGAGGCGAATCAGAATATGGAAGCGTCAAAGGTGCACTCCATTAGAATGAGGAGAACATAAATCTTCTCGTGTCCCTTCGGGGACTTGATATAATTGCTGCTATACTTTATATGTCATTGTAATAATTCAAATATGAATATTGTCGTATTATATACGTAACAATATTTGTATTGAAACTCACAGTATATGAGTCGTCGTATTTTGCACGATAGTTGTACAAATGGAGTTGTAAGTAGTGTATTTTCTGGCGACCCAAGATGGGTGATGTATACCTATTTTGGGGGCGTCATAATTTTTGTCTTTATGCTTGTTGTCTTCATCTGATCTTGCTCAACTACGATCTCTGCCTCTGATGTGATCAGTAGACTCTACGACTCCGAGTGTGGTCTACGATTCTTGACTTGGCTTCGGTAGATGCTCGGTCAGCTCGTAGACAGGCTGTCTCTATGATTCTGAACATGACATCCTCAGCAGACTATGGCTCTGAGGATGTTCTTCTCAACACACTACAATCCTTCATCATCTCTCCTGGCAGTCTACGAACTCTGAGATCTACTATCTTCCAGACTACGATTCTGCCTTGATAGCTCTCGAGTTTTCCTTGACTCTCCTGGCAGACTACGATTTTCGGTGCAGTGCTCGACGATCAGACAAGCCTATCTATTACATTATAAGATCAACCTAACAAGCTTGATCTTTTTATATTTATAGTCCTTGTATATCATTTCTTTTAAGGACTTTACAAAGCTGTTTTGCTTATGTAGGATCAACATAACATATTTGATCAATTCATTCTAAGTCCTTGTACATATGTTCTTATTATCTATCAAAGGACTTTACAACTTTTCTTAATGCAAGCATACTTGTATATTCATTCGTTTATATCATAATCAAATCATACATAAATAGGAGTATCATTCATATGTTTATTCCTAACACATCATCTTAGTCTTATTTCATCAAAAGCTTGAAATGCACTAACCAACCGAATTAAGTATCAATGTTTTATGAATAATTCTAGAAAATTTTAAGATTTCACTCAAATTATGATTTCTCAAAGTAGTAATAAGAAGCTCATCCGATGGAAGGTTTTTCCATGTAATCGGAAATAAGGACCTGAATCATTGTTCAAGCTTTTAACAATTGCTCCACCCATCGATGTAAAAGTAAAAATATTATTATAAGATTTGTTTGTGAGAAATGCATTAGCCTCTTCATCTAGCTACTATAATAACTCAATTGGTATCTCACGCAAGGTTGGTAGCTGAACTTTGCCCTTAGAGCAGAACAAAGAAAAATCCAACGACCTGTTTTGTTGTTGGGTAATAATGTGTTCATGCTCCCACATAACCACATAGTAGTGGCAAAAAACTTGTTCTAGGTAGCCTATATTTAGTGCCCTCCTTCTTGTAGCTGTAACAATCAAAAAATTATTTAGTGATACCTAGTTATTAAGTATTCAAATTATTTGGCAGGTGTACAATTATGCCAGGCCCTTACCAAAATTTGATTTTTGTAAATTAATCTTTTTACGCGTCCTCCTACTCTCTGTGGCAACACCTGTAACCAAATCGTCATCATCACACAATTTGTTGTTGCAAAATATGAAATGCGGTAAGAATTAAAAATAGTAACTGCATTAAATAATAATTTACACCAAATCTAAACAACCACAAAACGAATAATAAATTCATTGCCTAACAAAATGAAAAATGTTCTATCATTTCAAACTCTAAACAAAAGTAACTCAATCATTCATCATTAAACAAAAAATACATTCGTTAAAGTATAATAACATTCTCTTAGTCTTATTTCATCAAAAACTTGAAATGCACTAACCAACCGAATTAAGTATCAATGCTATATGAATAATTCTAGAAAATTTTAAGATTTCACTCAAATTATGAATTCTTAAAGTAGTAATAGGAGGCTCATCCGGTGGAAGGTTTGTCCATGTAATCAGAAGTAAGGACCTCCATCATTGTTCAAGCTTTTAACAATTGCTCCACCCATCGATAACAAAGTAAAAATATTATTATAAAATCTGTTTGTGAGAAATGCATTAGCCTCTCCATCTAGCTATTGTGATAACTCAATTGGTGTCTCACGCAAGGCTGGTAACTGAACTTTGCCCTTAGAGCAGCACAAATAAAAAACCCAACGACCTGTTTTGTTATTGGGTGATAGTGTGTTCACGCTCCTACATAACCGCATAACAGTGGCGAAAAACATGTTCTACGTAGCCTATATTTAGTAGCCTCCTACTTGTAGCTACAACAATCAAAACATTATTTAGTGATACGTTGTTATTATGTATTCAAATTATTTGGGAGGTGTACAATTATGCCCTTACCAAAATTTGATTTTTGTAAATTAATCTTTTTACCTATCCTCCTATTCTCTGTGGCAACAGCTGTAACCAAATCGTCATCATCACACAATTTGTTGTGCACAATATGAAATGTGCTAAGAATTAAAAATAGTAACTGAATTACATAATAATTTACACCAAATCTAAACAACCTCAAAACGGATAATAAATTCATTTCCCAACAAAATGAAAAATGTTTTATCATTTCAAACTCCAAACAAAAGCAACTCAATCATTCATCAGTAAACAAAAAATACATTCGTTAAAGCATATTCTCTTAGTCTTATGTCATCAAAAGCTTGAAATGCACTAACCAGCCAAATTAAGTATCAATGTTATATGAATAATTCTGGAAAAATTTAAGATTTCACTCAAATTATGAATTCTCAAAGTAGTAATAGGAGGCTCATCCGATGGAAGGTTTGTCCATGTAATCAGAAGTAAGGACCTCCATCATTGTTCAAGCTTTTAATAGTTGTTCCACCCATCAATGTAAAAGTAAAAATATTATTATAAAATCTGTTTGTGAGAAATGCATTAGCCTCTCCATCTAGTTACTGTTATAACTCAATTGGTGTCTCACGCAATGCTGGTAACTGAACTTTGCCCTTAGAGCAGCACAAAAAAAAACCAATGACCTATTTTGTTGTTGGGTGATAGTTTTTTCATGCTCATATATAACCACATAACAGTGGCGACAAACTTTTTCTAGGTAGCCTATATTTAGTACCATCCTGCTTGTAGCTGCAATAATCAAAAAATTATTTAGTGATACGTTGTTATTATGTATTCAAATTATTTGGGAGGTGTACAATTATGCCCTTACCAAAATTTAATTTTTTTAAAATTAATCTTATTACGCGTCCTCCTACTCTCTATGGCAACAACTGTAACCAAATCGTCATCATCACATAATTTGTTGTTGCATAATATGAAATGTGCTAAAAATTAAAAACAGTAACTGAATTAAATAATAATTTACACCAAACCTAAACAACCACAAAACGAATAATAAATTCATTTCCCAACAAAATGAAAAATGTTCTATCATTTCAAATTCCAAACAAAAGCAACTCAATCATTCATCAATAAAGGTCAAATTATTAAGAGAGTAATGTAATGACAATGCAAGCATCCATAACATTTATGGACTGCAGTTCAATTTTTACTGCATTCCTACTTACGTCTAATGAGGAATTCCTGCTTACTTTAGGAGTTTAAGTTGCCATCCATGCTCAGTATTCTGCAATAACAACTACCTCAAGAAAACTACTACTTTGTTAATGTTCATGGTCGATTTATTTGATTCATCTTGTAATCCATGACCTGGCCATTATTCGTACGAATGCCCTACCATTTTTTTTTATCTACAATGTGGTCCTTTTCCAAGTAACGTTTGGTGGATTTGCCATCCATGCTCAATATTCTGCAATAGCAATCACCTTAGGAAAACTGCTACTTTGTTAACGTCTAGGGTAAATTTATTTGATTCATCTTGTAATCCAGGACCTTGGCTACATCTAATAACAACTATAGGATGACTATCAGGCTTTTGAAAATCTATCAAACCTAAACAACTACAAAATGGATAATAAATTCATTACCCAAAAAAATGAAGAATGTTATATCATTTCAAACTCCAAACAAAAGCAACTCAATCATTCTTAGTAAAGGGAAACTCAAACTCCTAAAGTAATTAAACAGGAAACATCAGGCGCAAGTAAAAATGCAGCTGCAGTCCATAAAAGTAGTGGATGCTTGCATTATCATTACATTACTCTATCAAAATCCCAAGTGATCGATGTTAAATGTAGACAACAACTGTCTAAGCAATCAAAACCAAAAACATTAAACGATCTTAAAAACACTAAACCACTATTTTACTAAATGCACAAAAATGTATTGCATACATTTAGTTCCAACTCAAATTAATAATTATAAAATAGTTTATTTTAATACATTGAAAAGAGGAATGGAAGCAACTGCATCATAAACCTCCTTAGAAAGAGTCGTTCATTATGTTTGTAGACAGCTCACTGGCCTTTTCAGTTTTTACAATCATGCAATCACACGAATTCCATATATTTCATACCATGCATGAAGAGTTTTAGCACAAATTAAATGTGTTTTCTTGATACGCAAAATACTCCCTTTATTCCCAAAAAAAAGATACATATTTTTTGAAAAAATTAAAAAAAAATCCACATAACGAATCCTCTTTTTATTTCCAATAATAAAGAATGACACAATGTTCTCAAGTTTGACGTCTGAATTACATAATCAAGTAACACTGTTAAATTACTAACTTGTTATTTTTCAGAGTAAACATGGAACAAAAAAATCCTTAATATTTGAAAACTACAATGCTAATGGAATCCAAATTCTCTATTAATTTCATACTCAATCTGATTCCAAGACCTATCTGACCAAAGAAAATTAACAGGGTTGAAGGTGCATTACCATCAACATTAGCAATTAGGTTTTCGGTTGCCTGCATGTTATACTTCGTCTTTAGGAGCACCATATGTCAATCCATTAGGATTAAAATGTGGTCATGTAATAACACCAGCCAACAATAAAATCTAATATAATAAATCACCAATCAAAACACAGCTAAAACCAAAACTTCAACCAATTAAATCTCACAAGTAAAAACACAATCAAATCCAACCTGTTAAGATACACCCATTTGTGGTATCACAAAATTCGTGCTACACAATAACCAAAATAACTATAAAATGTTTAGAATCACATATGATTTTAAGAAATATAACAACAATCAACAACTTCACACCAATTTTACATACTAAAGGAAACCCATGAGGTTCAGGAGTAAGTCCAGGAACTTGAACATTCACTTTTGTTAGACCTATAAAAGAAAACTCCAAACAAATCTAACATTATATTGAGAATATATAAATACATGTACATGAATTCTATTACCTTTGTCCCAGAAAAAGTCCCATTTACTAATTTTTGTTGTATCAGAAAATTAACAACTTAACATTAGCAAACTTTCAAATGAGACTTTTTTTATGGGACGGATGTAGTATATATAAGCAATAAAAAAGTTGAAGATAGAGAGACCGTTTTCATCTTTGGTGAGGGTAACAATGCCTTCGACATTGGAGGTTCCCTTGAGGACGACAATGACTTTCTTGGTGGCAGCGACAACGGTGAAGGGTTTAGGGCCGGCGAGGGGGTTGCGGAGTGATAAATAGGTTTTATACCTACTTATCCGGTATCTGTTACTTGAATTAGTTTCTTAAACTCATGTTTCTTAGTTACTTTTCATGCATTACGTGTTCATTTTGTAGATCATATGATTGGGAACGATGTGAATGACTATTGGTATGAAAATGCAAGGAAAAGCAACCCGGACATCATTTGGGCTATCATGTTCATTTCATGTTCTTGGCTTGGAACTTGGATTATGATGTAGAGCTTCTTCTTAGCTTTCCAGAACATCTTGAATCATTCCAATCGGAGTTAGGAAGCAAGAGTTATGACCTTTGTACCAACGAACGTTGAACGTCACTGTTTTGGATGGCCATTTGTATAGTTGTCACCTACAACCCAATTTTCAGCCTTCATCCATCAATTATTTCTCAGTTATCAAAGAATGAAAGTTGTAGAGCTCGTCGAGAGCTTAGATTTGATAGGTGGCAGGCCCCGTAACTCCTCCAGATCAAAAGTTATGGCTGTTTTACTATAGGACACTGCAGCAGAAAATCATTAGTCTTGGTGCTGGAGATTCTAGTGTAATTGAAAGCTGCTGTAGCATGATTCCTCGAGCGAAAAAATGTTATCAAGCACTTGAGGCCAAGTGCGCCTAACTCCGAGCCATTTCGTGGCGCACCACTTCACTCGTGTCGCATCAGAAGTGACTTTTTCACTAAAAAAAGGCAATTGAAGTATGGCGAGAGGGGGTTCAACTAGGGCTTATATATTAGAATTATATCAATTGTAAAAGGGGTATTCCACCCCTTGGGGGATCAAAGAGCTATTGTTACTTTCTCTCTTCAATAATAGAATAGAGTAGATTAGAATAATTGATTTCTAGATTTGATTAGATATGAAGATTTGAAGCAATTGGAAAACATCAGAGATTCCATCTTGGAGCAGAAGAACAGATTTGCATTTCAGTTCTCTACACTTAACCTCTCTTTGATTCCTATTAATAATTTTATGATGTTTATTCAATATGTGGATGGTGGGTTTGATTGAACTATGATCTAAACTCTATTCTGAGATTGTAATGGATTCTATGGATTAGTTATTTCTGATATATTTCATTGTTAGCCTTATTGATTGCTATGGGCTTGTCTAATTAGATTCATGCTATTTGCTTAGTTGATTGGCCATCAATTACTGTGATAATCCAAATGAACTTGAAAGACGAAGTATGGGTTTAAATCTTATCTTATTTGTGTGTGATTGTATGTTCTATAATGCATTGGGATGTATGATTCGTGCTTAGGATAGACATATACCAAAGCACCGCTTGCAGTCAATTGAGAATTTGGGCTAAAACCCTAATTGTTTGTAAATCACATATACATATAGTGGTTTAGGTAATGTAGGTGTTCATGTGTATTCATATGATATGGGTATGGTATATTGCGATATGGCTTTACTTTACTTTCGTGTTCTCGACTAACATTTCGGTATAATTAGTTTGGCTTAACATGAAGTATGTGGATTTGAATAAGTCAATAGATGAAATTGTGATCTCAGGTCTTCATTATCTAGTCTCACTCTAGGAATAGTTAGGTTTATTTAATTTCACAGTTTAAATATAAAATATCAAATCATTCATTTAAATAAGACTGAAATGGTTATGGGCTAATACTTGGTGAACTTTATTAGTTAATTCTCCGCTGGAACGATACTTTACTTACTCTTTATTACTTGTTAAACGTGTATACTTACACGCATATATTGATCGGTAAAACGACCAAAACGTTTTTGGCGCCGTTGCCGGGGAATTAGCTTAATAAATTTTTGCCAAAATTAATTTCAATCAAATTGGTCATAATTTAAACATTTTTTTTGTTTTAATTATCTTTTTATATTTCTCTCTTTTCAGGTACCACGGGTGACTTTGCTTATCAATGGTCTTATGCAAATATGACTCAACCAAGGAACACAAGAACTGAAGGACTCAATGTATTTTCTACATTGTCAGCATAAATTGCAACACTTTCGGAGAGGTTGGATGTTCTTGCAGCCTAACGCACTCGAGAGATAGCAGTTACATGTTAATATTGTGTTGGCGAGCATCCGAGTTATCAGTGCAACATTAGTGTTGGACAAGTACAGTTTGGGGGTGATTACCTCAACAACTATGTTTATCCTAGTTATCATCAAGGTTGGGGGTATCACCCAGATTATGAATGTAATTGTAACTATCAAGACCAAGACTGTGTTCCAAGTCCAACATATCCATCAGATTTCTCAAATCCACCTCCAATGCAACAAGAAGAAAACTCAGGGTTGAAAGAATTTATGTCAAGGATTATAGAAGAAAAAGAAGAGATGATAATGAGTCAGGAATTATCCATACAAAATCTTAATAGACAGATGGAACAACTCATTAACTCCTCAATGAATGGTCCTTAATACATGGATTTCGAAACTGAACGAGATAATTCAAGATTGGAGAATTTGGGGTTCAAATTTGTAGCATCAACTGAGGAGAAGATGATTGAGCAAGTGGGGTCAATTCAAAATCTTCAGAATCAAATGGATCAAATGTTCGAAGCCTTGAACATTCGCCCTCCAAACAATTGGTACTATGACATGGACGATGAAACTGATGGAGAGCCAGAAGTGTACATGCCACTAAATGAACTGAAAGGAGTGGACATTGAGGAGACAACTGGGGGTATGGAAAATGAAGAACATGAGTTCACTTGAATAATACCCCAAGTGCCTTCTTAGTTAGAGTTGAAAAATTTAGTGAATTTTGCACACCCATGTCCCCTTGGTAGTCACATCTAAAGCAAGAATTTCTGCGATTATGAGGCCTCTTACAAACTATGGTGGGTTGAGGAAGAGATAATAGAAGAAGAAAATCCCATTGTATCTTTCATGCCTCAATGAAAAAATCTATTCACAGATACAACGGGAGAAGCACCTGGCGATGCAATGAAATTAGGGACATCATGTACAGGAAATATGCTAGGTGGCTTTAATCCGAAGACTCTCACGATGGGGAACCTACCAAAGCACATGGCGGTTCTAATGGATGGAGGGTTCCTAGATTTTTGTAGAGGAATTGGATAGCGGTCAAGAAAAGAGTCCAGGTAACGGACTATAATCCGAGCACTAGATGGGAGGCACCCCATCCAATCTTTCTCCCTCCTTGTTTAATTCTTATTTACATTTCCATTTACTTCTTATGCTATGTTTTATTCTTCATACTATCCATATTTCATAGATGTTTGATAGTTGTAAGTCTTAATAATAGTTTTATTGTTTCTCCTCACAGGTTCAATCCAATTGTTATAAGCATTCAGGGTTAAACAGAAGTCAAAAACTGAAGCTGCCAAGGTATAGGGTAGCGCGGCCACGCCCAACTACAACCCAAACATAGCGCAATCACGCCATATCTAAGTCATAGAAAATAAACACTGTTAAATTTTTAGATTTTCTGACTCAAGAATTCGTATTAGAAGCCCACACTCAATTTCCAAAATGATAAAGCATATACTTTGGTCTTAACAATCTTATTCATTTATTAATTTCAATACACAAAAGAAGGGAAAGTGCGAAAAAAAGTATTCATTTATTAAAGGCTTTTAATTATCTACATGATGATGTTGTTTTTATAATATGTGATAAACCCATAGTTTTAAGCAATGCTTTTAGAATAATGATGATGATCATTCTAATGAGATCTAAATTCTTTGAAAGCTTAAAACTAAAATAGTTCCCAATCGTTGGATTACTAAATTGGGGATTAGTGAATCCAGATAGATTGGTACATACGTTGCTTGCTCATTGGATGAGGATGATTGATCTCATGATCATTTGTGTGGAGACACTAAAGCAAGTATGTAGGTGCTTATTAGAGAATAAGTTCACTGAACGTGGCTCGCTAAGGAATACCTAATGGAGTTTTACTTGACTGTCAATAGGAATTCCTGTAGTGATAGTAGTACAAGTGATCCTTGGACTTGAGGTCATCATAGTATCTTGTGTATGATGAGTTATACTTTGACTTATTCCTTAAGACCCTTAGGGTATATCAAAGGGTATGCTTGGGTATAATAAGTTGTACATGGAGATAATGTATGATCAATAAAGAATCTACCACTTCTAATAAAAGAAGAGAAATGTCCTATATGATTCGATAAATGACAACCCAGTAGTCCTTGGCCAAGGCAGAATGAAATTAGAAAGGAGTTTCAAATTTGCATTATTTGGAGTTGTGCATTCAAGGATCGAAATACATATAATTAAATAAAATAAGACTTGATAGTAATTCCATGTCTTATATTTAATTGGGACACAGATATGATGGAAGGATTGAATTGTACGGTAACTATTTACTCAAAGGTTCTTTTATGATTAATGTTGAAATCTATATTATCCGGAAAGTCGTTGATCGACATTGAGGAGGCTTATCCCTATCATTGTAGAATAAATATTATTTATTTAAATAAATTAATATTTTAATTTATTTATTTAAATAAGATTAGAATTGTTCTAATTGATTTATTCACAAATGGGTTTAATATGGAGAACCTATAAGGTCACACCATAAAAGGAAGAATAATTATTTAAGAAGTTAATGGCATAATCGTAATAATATGTTAAGTATATTTAATTTAATCTATGGTGATAGAATAAATTAAATAGCTTAATATTTATTATTTAATATTTTAGAAATATTAAATATAAATTAATAAGAGGAGTCTTATTAATATTATTAAAATTATTATTATTTTAATTTCTAAAAGAGTTTAGAAATTAATTAAATATAAGTACGCTCATTTATTCCTAATAGGATTAGGAGGGAAAATTAGTTAAAGGAGTTTAATTAATTATCCCTAATAAGATTAGGGAGCCCATTTAATTAAAAGAGTTTAATTAAATAATACCTTATTTTATTAAATAGGGTTACCTGATATCTTTATAAGAGGAGTCTTATATCCGATATCAAAATATACGCAATTTCAAAAGTTGAGAGATACGTTCTTTTCTATAGAGATAGAAAACTAGGGTTTTGCCAAATACCCATCTTCTTGAATTCTTCTTCTTCTTCGTGGATGGATCCCTCAGAGGCTAAACACTTGGGTGGCTAACGTTGATCAAAGGAAGGAATCAAACCCGGTGGATTCAAGTTGAACGCGAAAAGGATTGGAGGTGAACTTGTACAGAGGAAGCTTCGGATCTTCAAGGGTATGATTCTTGTTCTTTCTTTTTCGCTTAATTAATAATTGTGTATAAAGGGTGATCGGGTATATGGTTTGTAAAATTTTTAAAACTCTCGATTTTCCACGTTTCCGCTTTATTTTGTGCAATTTGATTTAGTTTCATGAATATTACAAACCTAATAAAGTGGTATCGAGCCAAACCTTTATGCGAATTATTAATTGTTTTAATTTGATATGTATATTGATATGTGTTTTGAACAATTTAATTGGGCATGATTTATTGTATAAAATTTTAATTAAAAAAAAAGTCTATTTTTTTTATTTTTATTTTAATTTTTTTTCTTCCGAAAACTGTTTTGTTATTTCGTGATTTGCGTGACTGTCATACATTCTGGTGGAATCACGAAAAGTACTGAACTTTGATTCACGTGGTTTTTATTTATATATATATATATATATATATAATATTTTCGATATATATATATATATATATATATATATATATAAGGGTGATTCTTTTAAAAAGATTACAGGTGCTTCTTTAAAAGTATCATGTGATCCTCGGATCTTGAAATAAGGATCACGACATCTCATATATGAAATATATATATATATATATATATATATATATATATATTAAAAGATTAATCATATTTGCTTTTTTTTAAAAAAAAAAGGTCTCTGATGTATGATTTCCCCATAATCATGTTTACATGCTTTTCCAAATAATAAAGGTAATTACTTGATTTAAGTAATATTATATATATATTATATATATATTACCGTATATATATTATGTATATATATATATATTCTTAATTATTTTATAATTAAAATAAAAAAATATTTTGATCTTAAAATAAAAGTTTATTTTAATATTAAAATAAAAAGATTTATTTTAATTTTAAAATTAGAATTTCATGCTAACTAATTAGAGTTGGAATTTGATTCCATGATAACTAATTAGAGTTGAAATTGGATTATGTTTCCTTAAATAAAAGAGTTTATTTAGATATGAAATAAGATTTCATATTATTCAAAATAAAGGAGTTTATTTGTGAATAAGAAAGAGAATCCTAATTTCCTTAAATAAAGGAGTTTATTTAGATATGAAATAAGATTTCATATTATTCAAAATAAAGGAGTTTATTTGTGAATAGGAAAAGAATATGTGTTTCCTTTAGAAAGGAGTTTTTTTTTTACATGGAGTTGGAATCCATAATTAATTAAAATAAAAGAGTTTATTTTGATTAAAATAAAATAGTTTATTTTATTCAAAATTGGATAAATTAAAATAAAATAGTTTTATTTTAATTTAAATTTGGATTAAAATAAAGGAGTTTATTTTGATTCAAAATTAGATTTTATACTAACTAAATTTGCCCATTAAATGATATCAATATATATATTGAATGTTTATTATTCATGAGATGAATATTATTTATTGATGCATATGGTGATGTGTATGATAATAAATGGGATTGATTATGGACTATTGACCAATGTGATTGGATTTTATTTTAGTTGGATGCATGAATGTATGAGTTTTATTAAATGGGGTCTCTGCAGACATTTTCGCCTTCTCTAATTTTTCTTAATGTAAATTCTATCTCCTCCTATGTACTTCCCCTTGACTGTTGATCAAGGTTTCTATTTATTTTAAATAGTTTTGTAATAGGAATAGTTAGAATTAATTTTGAAGAATTAGAGATCAAGGAGCAAGGAGCGCTTGAAGACCCGTTTGTAATGGAGCCCCCAAGTTTAAATGTAATAGTTATATTTAAATATTAATTCTTGCACCCTATGTTTGATCTTTTGGTTCACTTGGTGGCTCTAGTGAACCAAATTAGAATAAAAGTCCATAATCAATTCGGGTAGAATATAGTATTCTATATGTGTATGCTTATACTATATATATATATATATATATATATATATATATATATATATATATATATATTATGCAAACATGTTAATTAATTAATATGACGCGTATTTTATATATATATTTATATGCTGCTATGCGCTAAACAAGATGAGACAAATTAATAACAAATCCCTCAAATTTTTTATATTAAGTCATAAACGTTCAAAGATGTTTGGAATTCGAACGTCGCCTTCTAGCATGATAAAATTAATAGAGTATTAAATATTTAATATGAGTTTGTTGTGTCACCACAAGGCAAGTATTAAGTATTTAAGATGTTAATTTATCACATTTGATGCTTATAAAGAAAATTGAACAGTATTGTTTTGTTGTGCCACCACAAGGATGATATTTTTTTTTTAAATATATGGAGTGCTAGGTTGGACTTAACTTGGATCATTTTAGTTCGGATGTGCACACACTTGACCATTATGATCTAAGAGGCAAAATACAAGGAGTTGCATAGTTGATGTAATTGACAAGAGTTGTCTACCTATTTATTTATATATAGTTTGTTGTGTCACCACAAGGCTATATACATTTGAAATGGGATCCTTATTCTCACTAGCATATCTTTAATTAGATATTTTCCGAACTATATATATTGAGGGTAATATAGTTTGAAGAAAATAGTGGGAGATACCAATTTAAAACAAGACCTAAATTATTTTGGTAATTAATAAAAGAATGTATGTTAAAATGTTGTTAATTACAAATTTATTTACAGATTTTTACAATGTCTAAATTACTATCACTGCGAAAAATATTAGATGTTAATTAACCGGACTGAATTACTCAGATTGGTTAAGGAATTTGAGAATAGTTCTCACGGCTGAAAAGCTATCTTATGTCCTTAATACGCCTATCCCTGCAATGGTTGCAGACAATGCCTCTGAGGAAGAGATTGCTACTTTTAGAAAGTGGCAAGATGATGCACAATTGGCTCAATGCATTATGCTCGCATCCATAAGTAACGAGCTTCAGCGTCAGCATGAAACTATGGATGCTCTTACTATATTCCTGCACATCAAGTAGTTGATGGTAAGGAAAGTAGGACTAATAGATATCGAATATCTAAGGAGCTCTTCCGATCTAGAATGACCAACGACACTACAGTATAGACACATGTCCTAAACATGATCAATTTGATTGAACAATTAGGACAACGGGTTTTGTCATGGATGGAGAGTTGAGCCAAGATTTGATCTTGCACTCACTCCTGGACTCCTTTCACAATTGTTGTGAATTTTTCATATGAACAAGCTAGATATCATATCACTCACGATTTGCTTAACATGTTGAAAAATGTTGAGAGTCATTTGCAACCAAGAAAGACCATGTCTTCTTGGTAGGGGCCAAAGGATCTTGAAAAAAGAAGAACGATTCTAAGAAGGTAAATATAAAGGCAAAAACAAAGGATAATAAGAACAAAAGCGATCACGGATAAGAAAGGAGTTTGCTTCCACTACAATAAGCCCCATGACCTTTGGAAAGAAATCACGAGAAGCATCTTGCAGAGGCTAACCAAAGAAGCTTAGTGAAGTTTCGGTTACAATACAGTTTTTGTTCATGATTGAAATAAATTTTCTTTAAGTCAAGGTTCTACTTGGGTATTTGATACCGGCTTTGGTTATCATAAATATAGATTTATGAAGGGACCAAGCAGAAGTAGAAAGCTAAACAAAGATAAGCAATCCTATGTGTGGGAAATGAAGCAAAGGTTGCTACATTAGCCATAAAAACTTATAGTTTAGCACTGCCTACGGGCAAGTCTATTAAGTCAATAAGTTATTGTATTCCAATTCTTGTTGGAAACATTATTTCATTTTATTATTGGACAATGAAATCTTTAGTATTATATTTAAGAACAATTGTTGTTCTATTTATAATAATAATAATGTTTTGTATAGAACTGGAATATTATTTAATGGATTTTATATACTTGACTTACGTGAAAATAATTTGGCAAATTGAACAAACTAGTATAAGAAAAGGAGATGATCATTCAAAGAGTTGAATGTATGTATTTGTTGGAATACAAGTGTGAATTCTTTGAAAGGTTCAAAGAATTCAGAAGTGAAACAAATTGACAAAGTATTAAGATTCTTTGATTAGATCAAGGAATAAATACTTGTGCAATAAGTTTCTAGATCATCTTAAATGGTTTTCTCATAATGGACGCCTCCTGATACGCAATAATTAATTGATGTATCTGAAAGGAAAAATCGTACCTTGTTGGACATGGTACGGTCCATAATGATTTTACCGACATTCCAGTATCCTTCTAGGATCATGTCCTAGAAATGGCTGCATATCTACGGAAAAGGTAACCTCAAAATCCGGCCCCAAGACTTCATAAAAGTTATGGACAGGGAGGATTCCTAATCTTAAGTATGTTAAGATAAGGGGTTGTCCAACTTATGTGAAACGGTTTCAAAGGATAAGCTTGGGACAAGATTTGACATGTACAGATTTGTGGGACATCCTAAAGTAAGTTTAGGGTATATGTTCTATAATCCTACTTAGCAAAAGGTGTTTATTGAGAAACATGCTGCCTTCTAAGATAAAGATGTTTATCATTGAAGGGGCTAGTGGGAGGATAATAGATCTTGAAGAGTTTAAGAACCACAAATCACTATAAGTCAAATAAGAGGAACCTATAGATAGACCTATTGTACCACAACCGAATCGTAAATCTGGAATAGTACCGAAGATACCTAGGAGGTATGGATTCATCATGGATGATGATGATGAGGTACGCATCATAGAAGATGATGATCCAGAGTTACATACGATGAGGTAAGAGTTCTAGTGTGTACAAAAAGGTTAAATTGGGAGCGCGTGAAATTTCTAGTATTATATGTTGATATACTACGGATGAGGAATAACATACCAATGCTACAATCAGTAAGGATAAAGTTGTCTAAACATTCCTCCATGAATGATTTGGGAAGAGTATCTTAATTGGGGATGCAAATCTATATAGATAGATTTAAAAGGATGTTCGACTTAACCCAAGGAGCGATATATTCATTTGATGCTAAAGTCGTTTAGCATGGCAAACTCCAAGAGATGTCTCATGTTGATGAGCCCTGGATTGTATCTCTCTTAATAGTCCCCATAAACTCCAAAAGAGAGATCGCATGAGTAACTATCATGTATACAATGAAATGTATGAGACCGATGTTGATCGGTCACCATATTCGAGAAGTTCATCGTGAGACAAAGTGAAAACATCTTAAAGTACTTAATGGAACTAAGGATGTGATCATGTTCATGGTGGGTCGTAATTAAAACTAGAGGGCTTAACAGACTCAAGTTTTTTATGCACCAAGACACGAAAATCCACTTTAAGGTAAAGCGTTACCTTGAAGCGGTGGTGCGTTGAAATCGAAAGGTTCCAAAACAAAGAAAGAGTTGCTGGTTTAGTGATAAAGACAAAGTATATAGCTGTAAATGAAGCTGCAAGTTGATTGTTTGGATGATAAGTTCATTACAGAACTAGGAATAGTTCCTAAGTCTCATCTTGGATCTAAACATGTGTTGTGGCACTTTCATTTGATTATAAGAATCATTGAAAGATGGGAAACCACTATAGAGATAGTGGACTCTCAAGAACAACATTACATATCCATTAACTAAAGCTTATCCAACAGCAGGATAATCGTCACTTAGAGAAGAAGAGTATGAGATACCATGGCGATTGATTGGCTTTAGTGCAAGTGGGAGATTGAAAGTAGTATGCATACAAGCCAATCATGTTTGATGATAAAGCATATACTTTGTAACAATCTTATTCATTTATTAATAAAAAGTATTCATTTATTAAAGGCTTTTAATTATCTACATGATGCTGTTTTATAATATGTGATAAACCCATAGTTTTAAGCAATGCTTTTAGAATAATGATGATGATCATTCTAATGAGATCTAAATTCTTTGAAAGCTTAAAACTAAAATAGTTCCCAATCGTTGGATTACTAAATTGGGGATTAGTGAATCCGGATAGATTGGTACATACGTTGTTTGCTCATTGGATGAGGATGATTGATCTCATGATCATTTGTGTGGAGACACTAAAACAAGTATGTAGGTGCTTATTAGAGAATAAGTTCACTGAACGTGGCTCGCTAAGGAATACCTAATGGAGTTTTACTTGCCTGTCAATAGGAATTCCTGTAATGATAGTAGTACAAGTGATCCTTGGACTTGAGGTCATCATAGTATCTTGTGTATGATGAGTTATACTTTGACTTATTCTTTAAGACCCTTAGGGTATATCAAAGGGTATGCTTGGGTATAATAAGTTGTACATGGAGATAATGTATGAACAATAAAGAATCTACCACTTCTAATAAAAAGAAGAGAAATGTCCTATGTGATTCGATAAATGACAACCCAAGAGTCCTTGGCAATAGTAATGAAATTAGAAAGGAGTTTCTAATTTTCATTATTTGGAGTTGTGCATTTAAGGATCGAAATACATATAATTAAATAAAATAAGACTTTGATAAAGTAATTCCATGTCTTATATTTAATGGGACATTGTATGGTGGAAGGATTGAATTGTACGATAACTATTTACTCAAAGGTTCTTTTATGATTAATGTTGAAATCTATATTATCCGGAAAGTCGTTGATCGCTAGGAGGATTATCCCTATTGTAGAATAAATATTATTTATTTAAATAAATTAATATTTTAATTTATTTATTTAAATAAGATTAGAATTGTTCTAATTGATTTATTCACAACTGGGTTTAATATGGAGAACCTAAAGGGTCACACCATAAAAGGAAGAATAATTATTTAAGAAGTTAATGGCATAATCGTAATAATATGTTAAGTATATTTAATTTAATCTATGGTGATAGAATAAATTAAATAGCTTAATATTTATTATTTAATATTTTAGAAATATTAAATATAAATTAATAAGAGGAGTCTTATTAATATTATTACAATTATTATTATTTTAATTTCTAAAAGAGTTTAGAAATTAATTTAATATAAGTACTCTCATTTATTCCTAATAGGATTAGGAGGAAAATTAGTTAAAGGAGTTTAATTAATTATCCCTAATAAGATTAGGGAGCCCATTTAATTAAAAGAGTTTAATTAAATAATACCTTATTTTATTAAATAGGGTTACCGATATCTTTATAAGAGGAGTCTTATATATCGATATCAAAATATACGTAATTTCAAAAGTTGGAGAGTACGTTCTTTTCTATAGAGATAGAAAACTAGGGTTTTGCCAAATACCCATCTTCTTGAATTCTTCTTCTTCCTTGGTGGATCACCCTCAGAGGCCAAACACTTGGGTGGCTAACGTTGATCAAAGGAAGGAATCAAACCGGTGGATTCAAGTGGATTCAAGTTGAACGCGAAAAGGATTGGAGGTGAACTTGTAAGGGTGACGATGGTTTGGAAGCTTTCGGATCTTCAAGGGTATGATTCTTGTTCTTTCTTTTTCTTTCTTAATTAATAATTGTGCATAAAGGGTGATTGTATGTATATGGTTTGTAAAATTTTTAAAATCTCGATTTTCCACGCATGTTCGATTTATTTTTGGGGACAATGCAATTTGATTGATAAGTAGGTTTTATACTTACTTGTTCATGAATATTACAAACCTAACAACTCGATTTGATAGGTGGCAGGCCCATAACTCCTCCGGATCAAAGGTTATGGATGTTTTACCAGAGGACACTGCAGCAGAAAATCATTAGCGCGGGCGCGCGGATTCCTAGTGTAATTTGAGCGCGGCCGCGCGATTCCCTAGAGCGAAAAAATGTTCTCTGCTACTTGAGCGTGGGCGTGCGCCCAACTCGAGCCATTTCAGTATGTAGCGTCATTACAAGTGTTGACGGTGACGGCTTTTCACTAAGCGTGCAATTGAAGCATAATTGAGAGGGGGGGGTTCAACTACGGCTTATATATTAGACTTATATCAGTTGTAAAAGGGGTATTCCACCCCTCGGGGGATCAAAGAGCTATCATTACTTTCTCTCTTCAATAATAGAATAAAGTAGATTAGAATAATTGATTTCTAGATTTGATTAGATATGAAGATTTGATGCAATTGGAAAACATTAGAGATTCCATCTTGAAGCAGGAGAACAGATTTACATTTCAATTCTCTACACTTAACCTCTCTTTGATTCCAATTTGTACATTTATGATGTTTATTCAATATGTGGATGGTGGGTTTGATTCAACTATGATCTAAACTCTATTCTGAGATTGCAATGGATTCTATGGATTAGTTATTTCTGATTTATTTCATTGTTAGCCTTATTGATTGCTACGGGCTTGTCTAATTAGATTCATGCTATTTGCTTAGTTGATTGGCCATCAATTACTGTGATAATCCATATGAACTTGAAAGACGGAGTATGGGTTTAGATCTGATCTTATTAGTGTGTGGTTGTATGTTCTATAATGCGTTGGAATGTATGATTCGTGCTTAGGATATACATATACCGAAGCACCGCTTGTAGTCAATTGAGAAATTGGGCTAAAACCCTAATTGTTTGTAAATCACATTGATATATAGTGGTTTAGGTAATGTGGGTGTTCATGTGTATTCTATCAACTGTGGATTATATATGATATGGGTATGGTATATTGCGATATGGCTATACTTTACTTTCGTGTTCTCGACTAACAATCTGGTACAATTAGTTTGGCTTAACATGAACTATGTGGATTTGAATAAGTCAATAGATGAAATTGTGATCTCATGTCTTCATTATCTAGTCTTACTCTAGGAATAGTTAGGTTTATTTAATTTCACAGTGTAAATATAAAATATCAAATCATTCGTTTAAATAAGACTAGAATGGTTATGGGCTAATGCTTAGTGAACTTTATTAGTTAATTCTCTGTGGGAATGATACTTTACTTACTCTTTATTACTTGTTGACCGTGTATACTTGCACGCATATATTGATCGTTAAAACGACCAACACGAAGAAGGAAATGGATTGGCGGGTGAGTTTGAGAGAGAGGCCCTGAAAGGAAGAGTGAAGTGAAGGGCAAGAGTTAGGGTTTGAAAGAGGGAATAAAAGAGGATAAGATGCGACGACAGTGGGACTTCTAGGTTTGTGATAATGGGGTTTGAAGAGATCTGATACTTGAAACCAAAGGACTTTAATGATCGGAAAATCCAGAAAAGGAATTGACCGAAAGTGGAAGAAGATAAAGATGATGGTTATAGAATATGAGGAGATTAAAGGGACTGAATAGATATGGGATTATAGAGGAGGAGGAGGAGATAAAGAGATTGAGTTTCATAGTGGCACAAATTGTTGTAATCTGCAGTGGAAAGCAACCCAAATCAGTGATGGAGAGGGAAAGAAGGAAACAAAATGAATATATAATGACAAAAAAATTAAAAGTGGAAGAGGAGTAGGAAGTGGAATAGAGGAGGGTGAGGAGATGAAAACATTGGTAGATGATTGGGAAATTGAGAATTGATTCCAAACTTGCATGACAAATTGGAAGCAGAAGAGGAAGGAAGTAGAAGAGGAGGTCTGAATTAAGGGAGAAGAAGAAACAGAAGAGGAAGCCGAAGAGAAAGATTGAATGGACTGAAGTGAAAATTAACTAACTCTTAAATTTGACTCAGCGAGTTTTCCAATCAATTGAAATTAGTGACATCATCATTGGACATGCTTTTATATATAAGAATTGATGCTCCCTCTGTTCCTAAAGAAATTGTAAGACCTCGAATTTTATGAAAGAAAAGTATTAAATTTTTCTATTTAGTAATGTTAAATTGATAAAAGTTTAAAGTTAAGGATGATATATATAAAATTTTCAAAATACGCAAGTGGTTATAAAATATTCATTATTTTCAGGGAATATTCGTTTGGTCGTGGAATATTCTTGTTGTCGGGGAATATTCGTACGATGGCGCAACCATTTATGGGCCCTATAACAGAATAACTGTCGGACGAATAAAACGACAAGTATGAGTTTTTATAACTAATGGCGTAATTGTTACCGTTAACACTGTTGGAATACGTGGTGGTTAAAATATAGTAATACGCGTGGTTGCACAGTAGCACACGTTATTGCACAATATTTTTGGATTATTGATTCTTACGTAAGAAGGCACTACTCGATAATTATTACGATAATTCTTTATTCAATATTTTATTTTATTGATTCAATAATTGCTACGTTGATATTTTATATTATTGTTGTTTCAATAATTATCACTGCATAGTATTTCCTATTATCAGATCAATAATTTATATTATTTGAATAACATTATTAGATAGCATTATTGGCAATGTCTAAGGAAGTTCTGTCTAGGAAAGGGGTTTGGTCACCTAATTGCGCGCCAGTGAGGAGAATCCTTATCGAAAAGCTCCATTCTTTCCTGGGAACAACTTGGTTGTTATAATTATGATTTTGTAATATTATTTGTGAATAATTAACTATTGATCTATATGATAAAGAAATATTTATTTTATGTGGATATAAATGATGGATAGGGAAATATTTATTTTGTGTGGATATAAATGAATGAATTAATGTTGAGTTATTTTATTAGTATTTTGTCAGATTGGAGGTATTAAATACCATCCGTATGTGGATTTCGGACATTTTCTGTTCGGAATTTGGAAAAACTTTCTTCTACAAAGTTGTAGCGAATTTAATTTTCTATGAAATGCACACAAAAAATCATATTTTTCTAATAAAAGGGCTATTTATTATGAATTATTGAAGTTTCAGAAATAATTTTTTTTTATTAAAAACATGGGTGGGCCCCACTGGTGGTGGCTGAATTTTGGTCCAAGAGGTGTGCGTAGAAAATTTTTGAAAAAATATTATTTTATTAATTTAGTCTATTTTGGCGTTCTGGCATTTTTCTATAAATAGGTGCTTATGTTAGATTTGAAAATCACACCAAAATCTGAAGTTTTCTCTCTCTATAATATCGAGCGTATTTTTGTGAGTATTTAGATACTTTGAGAGTTGTTATTCAGTGCAAGTTTCCTTCAACATTATATTCGATATTCCAGTCAGAAGTATTGTTCTTTTGAGGTAAGGGATGGTAAGGGATCTTATTTTCTTCGTAAATGATATTATTTCTTTCAATATCATTATACCGAATTATTGATATAAATTTTATTGAAAAATTTTCACCTTTTCGTGTTGGGGTTACTATTCACATATACAGCACTATTCATGTATATGGCACAACACTATTTATGTATACGGTACTATGTACGAATACGGGGTACTATTCATGAGTTACTATTCACGAGTTACTATTCACAACAAAATTGGTTTTTTTTTTCTGACCAAATTATCGGTGATTTATGAATCTTACTCTTGAAATTAAATCCATGTTTTGATCATATTATTTTTATTATCATATATAATATTTTTATAACCCTAGTGATAAAATTTCTCTTTCACTGGAGTGTAAAGATGGGTAGATTATTGATATGATCGTGACTATGGGTTCTCTTTGGCCAGTAGTGTAAAGATGAATTATTGACTGGTATGATCATGACCATTGAATTTATAATTGAATATCTTTAGCTTAAGTGCAAAGGTGAATTGATCAACATGGTTATAATTATTATTTATATAAATTCTGAAATGAGTATATATTTCTTTGAGATATTAATATATTTGGCCCATAGTGCAAAGATGACCTGTTGTTGAATATCTTTGGCCGGTAGTGCAAAGATGAATTGTTGATGAATATCTTTGGCCCGTATTGCAAAGATGAATTTATTAGTATGATTATGAACAAGAACTGTGATTTGGTATAAACATGATCTTTGATGTTTCAGGTAAAGACATGTAATGAAAATTATCTTCGTCCTGGATGAGAAGAGGAATTTAGAACTACAATTATGATTATGAGTTATTCACATCATTGTGGGCGAGGAACCCCATTGATTGATGTTCTGAGGTTAAAACATTGTTGGTGGACTTTTAACATAGAAGATAATAGACTTTATGGTCTATTTGACTCTTCTAATGGATTGCTCGTTCCGCTGCAACTATGGTTGAAAAGTTTTATCATATACCATATGTTCTAAATCTCTGATTCATTACTGACGAAGGTTATTGATAATTTAATTATCTTTAGTCATGATATTCTTTACTGGGCTAGTTTTGCTCACCCTTTTATTTCACAAATTTCTTTCAGGTAATAAGAGTGTAGCTGGGTCAAGTAAGGGTAACAGGGGAATAGAACGGTGGTCTATAGCTGTTAAAGGTTTCCCCTAAAATAGTATGGAAATAATTTTATTGAGAATTTGAGATAAGTGTGTCATATTTTATACGTCATTTAACCGTTGATTTTGGTGAACTAAATAGGGTAAGGTGAACCCAACTTTAGAAGGGTGTTTTGCCACTATCATACAAGATGTCTAATGACCTACGACTTCATGTTATCATAAGACAGGGTTGTGCACATCCACTTTCTGATTATATCTATGAGCACTACCTATATAATCTTGGAGTTTGGTTGAAATATAATTCTCAATTGGAGACAATGGAGATAATTATATGGCCAGAGAAAACTCACCATTGGAAAGAACATGATAGCAATCTTCTCATTTTTTTTTTGGGGTATATTGGGTCAACAAAGGATAATTCTTGAGTCATATGATATCTATTATAACTTAGATGCATGGCCTACCATGTACGAAGGTTTCCTTGAGCATTTTCCAAAGATTTTAATTTTTAAAACAGTTATTGACTGTACCTTTATGTAAGGTATCAATGTGAGGTGCTATCCAAGTAAAGGGATGAGATTCACAGTTGGTATTTAAACTCACAGTATATGTGTTGTCGTATTTTGCACGACAAATGTATTAATGATGTTGTAGTTGTTTCTGTACCATGTATTTGGCGACTCAGAATGGGTGGGGTGGATTGGACCTATTTTGGGGGCGTCACAGAAATGATAAAATGTAGAAACGTTTGTGTCCCCAAAAGAATAAGATAAAGTACATAAAGTGAATGTAAAATATGTTATTAAGTATGGTCCATTAGTATAAAAATATGTTGTTTCTCATAGGCACACTAGATATTTAGAAGGGGGGGTTGAATAAATCTTTAAAACTTTTCGATTAATTAAAGATGTATTGCCAAATAATCAGTTAATCATGATTGATTATGCACAACAGAATATACTTTAGAAAAATTCCTTTAAAGATTAAGGAATATCTCAATTCTAAATTTAGTCTTATAGTTATAAGTCACTTAGTAGATATAAGACATAATGTAAATGACTGAAAGTAAATAAAACAAGATGTTTTAAATGGTTCGGAGGCTGAATAACTCCTAGTCCACTCTTCTACTTCAACAAGTAAGATATCTACTCAGGATAGGTCACTCTGACCAGATCATATAAATCTTATACAATTAAACCACTAAGGTTCCTTCTAGTCACTTAGTCTTAGTAATGGTCACATAGACCAGGTCACTTAGATCTCTACAAGTCACTTAGTTTTGGATGAAATTTACTAAGAAAATCGATGTTTTGTTGAATGATAGATGTTTGGATTGCTGCTAAGATGTCTTTTCAGCTCCTCTTTCTTCTGGTACTTAACAGCTTAAATGTGATCATCTTTGAGGTGTTGCTAAGCTTTGCAATGAGGCTTAACTTCTTCTAGTACTTAGCAACTTGTAACACATCTTGAGTCATAGAGTCGAGCTTGCTCTACTTCTGCATCAATTTATCTTTGTGTTCTTGGTGATTTGTAAAGTGAGTTCTTGACTCTTTAGAGTTTTAGATTTTTGATCTGACTGTTTACTTTTACCATAATCACCTCTTAGTTGAATTTAAATTCTTGAGGTCTCTTAGTCTACCAAAAGATTTCCCGTTGTAAAGTATCCGTTGAGCATTTAATTAAAGCACAGATACCTTTGAATCCTTGTTGTTGACATTTGTTATTTCAGCTTGCTTTTCAGCTTGGACTTGTCACATCAGTCTGCAGCTTTACCTAGCACCTGATAGTTATTCTTTTCAATAAACTAGAGGTTTAGACATAACCTTTTGAACTTTGATTCTGATCAATGATATATTTTTGGATACCTCGGGAACTTCAATTCGCAACGTTCCATTGTCTGTCTTCTTGTCAAACTTGACTTTGTTCTACGATTTTTGTTGTTAGTAGAGTGATGAGAATCGTAAAGTTTACCTCTACATTGCTCTATGATTAGGACTCAACAAACTGCTCTATCATATGCTCTACTCTCTACTCTATGAATGAGTACTCTACGATACTTGAGTAGACTTTGTACACTTCTCTTTATCCTCTGAATACTTTAACATCTCTACGATGCTGAAGAAAACTTTACAATCTTTTTTGTCTCTTTTTTAACTTTACTCTTCTTAGTTGCTACTCTACAAACTCTAGGTTACTCTCTGCGAACTGACTTATTCTGTATGAATAGGCAGAGTAACTATACGAATTAATCTTTATAGAGTTATTCTTAATTAGGTCTATACACATCATCATTAGAGTATACTTCTTTGATTAGCCTTCACTTATTCGATCTTCAACTTATCATTATGACCAAAGAGAAAACTCTGTGATCGATCATCTGATGCATTTCATACGGATGAGTTAACTCTGTTATACATGATGACACTATTAATAGGCAGGGTAGCTCTACGATCAGCTGGACCTATAAACTATAGATCAGAAAGCTTCAATAAGATCAACCTAGCAACCTTGATCTTTCTATCCTAAGTCCTTGTACATATTTTTCTCAGATAAGGATTTTACAAAAATTTTAAGTACACATAAATTAATCATATTCATCACCAGATAAAGTTAATTCAATAAGATCAACCTAATAACCTTCATCTTTATATTCTAAGTTCTTGTACAATTATGACATTATTAAGGACTTTACAAAAATTACTAATATAAATATACATTAATCGTCAGACCACATATTAAAAAAACTAGATCAACTCAATAAGATCAACCTAACATGTTTAATCTTTTTATTCTAAGGCATTATACATATGATGCCCCCAAATTCGGGTCTAAACCACGCCCAAAACATAAGTCGCCAAAACCAACACTCCTGACAAACATGAATTTTCCTATTTACAACTATTACTACAACGACAATATTCACACTCAAATATAATAACACTCTACATAAAGGTACAATCAATAACGGTTTTATGAATTAAAATATTTGGAAAACGCTCAAGGAAACCTTCGTACATGGGAGGCCATGCTTCTTGTAAAGCCCCCAAACTCGGGTACTTGAAACCCAAACTCGGTGCTTCACGGTACCATTTCTATGAGCGAAATAATACTAATAATAATAACAATAATATAAAAATCCAACTTAATTTATATTTATCAGATTCTAATCCCAATTACGCAACCTTTACTATAATTCTTTACATGATATATAATACATATCATTATCTTAATACAATCTAACTATTACAAAACATACCATTAAACATGTTCTGTTTGCTTTCCTTTTCACTTGTTCTTATACGAACCTTGGATTGATCATACTGGTGAAAACATTTAAATTTAAGCAAGAATGAGCATTTGGGTGCCCAGCAAGTAATAACAATTAGAAATATTATTAGCTAAAAGAAATAAATATTTTCTTTATACATCACTTCTACAACGAATTTATAGTTGTGAAGTAAACTGAACCGATAATAATAACATAACAATTCTATTTCAAATTTTTGAAACTACGTATTGACTATATATATAGGGTAGTTGACATACTATGAACATTGTTTTTAGTTTTCGCTAAGGTTTAACGAGATCATCATCTAAAACCGTCATAACTTACAGCGTTAGGTTGTACTTCCATGGCCCCTGTATTGATAAATACTACATTACAAGAAACGATAGGATCGTTCACTCTCTGTCGCTTTTGGTAGCATAAAAGTTTTTCCTTGATGGGATGTTCATACTTGATGGAATCCGAACCAAAATAATTTGATTGGATACAAAAGGTTTTATCATATTCAACGATATTTACAATCGATTATGCAAGTGATCAAGTAGCTTAGAAGGCTTATATATATATATATATATATATATATATATATATATATATATATATATATATATATATATATATCAACATGTGTTTAAATACAATGATTATCCAAGTGGGGACACTTGTGTAACCATATTTAGAAATTAACGAACAAAATATATATCTGAATTACCATATACTATCATGTTGATAAACAATGATCGGATATAGAATATATCACAATAGGGTTAATAATATAATATAATAATAATATAATTCTGAAACTTCTTACTCATGTCCATTGCATAAAGGAAATGCAAAGGTAAGATACTTGCCTGATGCGCTGCTTACAGTTCGTAACTTAGTTCTATCTTTATATAACACCTATCAGTAATAAGATCGTTTGATTAATTAGAATAACATACTATAACACATAGCACTACTTATTGCAGTCAGCACATAACCTAATTACATTGTCACATATGTTCCACAACCATTGAATCCCAAAAAAACACATATTTACTCAAATTATCTAAGTTCAGATCAATTTCTGAAATATGTCAGTCTACCGATAACTTTATCAGGTAATTATCGAGTCTAAGACTCTATCCTGTAGTTTAATATCTGTAAGTATCAGTCATATTATTTTTAAATGATTTATAATAATTTTTAAACATTTATTATCTTTTATCACGCATTTTCAAACACCGAAATCATTATTAAATGATTTAAATATTAAAAAAAATTCTATTATCATTAATATTTAATTAATATTAATCTATTAATGAAACCATTGCCAAAAGGTTAAAGTTATTTATAATAACTCAAAATACTTTTAAAGTATTAATATTACCCTTAAATGATTTTTAAAAGAATTAAAATCATTTTAAATAATTATCATTAATATTAAAGTATTAATGTATTACTTATCAAAATATTAAAAGTCCTTAATCATAACTTAAAATATTTTAATTCATTTATATCCTTATTAAATGATTTTTAAATAAATAAAACCATTTTAAAACTATTTATTTAATATAATTATTAAATAAACTTAATATTATTTATTATTAAATTAATATCATTAATATTAAATTATTAATGAAATTATCCTTTAAATATTAAAATTTATATTTTATAATTTAAAATATCTTTAAACAATTTATTATCATTTAAAATGATTTTTTATAATATTAAAATCATTTTTAAACTAATTTATTTAATATAATTATTAAATAGCTGTAACATCATTAATAGTAAATAATTAATGAGTTTTATCTTTAAATATTGAAAGTTATATTTTATAACTTAAAATACTTTTAAAATCTTTATTTTCATTTAAAATAATTTTTATAATATTAAAATCATTTTAAACTAATTTATTTAATATAATTATTAAATAAATCTAATATCATTAATATTAAAATATTAATATTTTTCATGACAAAATATCAAAAGTTGTATTTTATAACTTAAAATATTTTTATAATCCTTTATATAATTTTAAATCATTAATTCTATTTATTATCATTTATTTAATATATTTATTAAATAACTTAAATATCATTAATATTAATTTATTAATGAAATTTCATCACAAAACATTAAAAGTTATCAAAAATAACTTAAATTATTTTCTTATACCATAATATAATTTTAAATGATTTTTATGTATTAAAATTATTTTTAAATAATTTATTTAATTAAATAAATTAAATACTTTTAATATTCAAAAAATATTAAATATTTATAAAAATATAGTCAAAATAATTAAAAACTAATTTTTTGGACTTTAAAATAATTTTAATAATTTATTTTGTATTTTTAATAATTAAAAACTATTTTTTTCTATTTATTTAATTAAAATAATTAATTTTTAGAAATTAAATTAATTAAAATTAATATAACTGTCGCGATAGGCCTTTAGCGACAGAAAGCATAGCCTATTGTGTTCTTGAGCCTTCAAAGTCAGTTCTCATGTTAGCATGTTTGACCAAAGATTAAACACTGATCCAGTGTGTTTCTGGGCAAGATACAACCTTGATATTGTAGTACTAGTGTAATATAACAAGATCCAACAACAAACATGAACAAAAAACATAGCACGAAAGAGATCTAATCGCCCAAAATATTGTCAATTTGTTTTTCATTTTCTGGGTTACCCAGAAATGAAGAACAGTTCGACAAGCCATATTTGGGCTTCCACAACTTGCAATCCGTATAATATTTATGTGATTAAATGGATCCAGTGTGTATCCGGCATGACAAGGAAGAGTTTGATTACATAACATCACTATAAAAACAACATAATCGCCATAAACTGTCCGGTTAAACCATGTCAGAAGTCACACCAGAAAACTCAACCCGTGCACTTCTGGCTTGGTTTGACCATCCTCCAGATCCACACTGTTTGTAATATATGAGATATAAAAGCATTAACCTGTACTATAACTACCACAGTTCAACATGGTTACAACAAAAAACATAAATCCGTAAACACAAGAGAGATCTGGAGGCACAAAGATGCTTTCAGACGGTTCTGGGCCCGTTTTTGGGTTACCTAGAAACGTTTGGTCCTGGTTGGTCAACGCTATTTGACTGTCAATGACTTGCAATCGGTTAATGAAATGACTTTTATTAAAGTTCCAGCGTACAGATATCATGACATACTACAAGTATCAACCTTCAAACAACAAAAACACATAACCAGCAAAGATTAATGAGGTTTGACATTCATTGTCATACATCATTTTCTATATTTTCCAGATTTTGAAAAGTTTCAAATTCGTGCACTTAGATGTTATTGATCCATCAACTACCAACCCAGATCATCATTATATACTATAACCAACATATTACAACACATAATCATAACTTCTAACACAAGATTAAAGGTCAGATTTGCAATTAGGGTTTATACCTTCAATGGACAATCTTATGATTCTTGGCTACTGATCTATTAGTGGATTTCATGGGGCTTGATATATGACTGATATATGAAGGAAATTTCGGAGGTTTGGGGCTGAGAGAGTTTAGATAGGTATTGTGCACAAAATAATCTAGCAAATGCAATTTCTCTCTCTTCCAATCTATTTATAGAAGTTTAAGATGCATGAATTGACTGATAATGGACTGATTGCTGGCATTATTGAAGTTACAATGTCAACATGTTAGGTTACCAACTCCACATTTGGTAGGATTTGCAAGTTATCTAAATAAATAAATGAAAAAGGGCATTTTGGTCTTTTGTAATTAATTTTAATGGCATTTTGGTAAACATGGAAAACCCCCTAGGGTTTGGGTTTAGGGTTTGAACCATTTTAGGTTTTAAAAGCAAAATTCTAGGATTTCCAAAATTAGGATTTAAAAATAAATAACAATTTAGTTTCCAAAAATATAAATTAGAGTTTACTAAATATAATTAGTTTTCTAATTTGATTACTTGAACATTTGTGTTTAAATTTACTAATCATAATTAACCTTGATCATTAAACAATTAGGGTTTATAATTAGTAATTAGGTTTTTAAAATTACTAATTAGGGTTTGCACAAAAATAAAAATAATACTAGTTTATAATTTTTTTGAAAATTAGGATTTCTTAATCGTGCTTAATTTTCTAATTACATTATACATGAACATTATGATTTTAATGTCTACTAATTAGCATTTAGCTCGTAATTAACAATTAGGGTTACCAATTTAGCAAATTAGGGTTACTAATTTATAAATTAGGGTTTCTAGCTAATTAGGGTTTCCTAATTTAGAAAATTAGGTTTTTCCTAACTAATATAAAAATATATAACAGTTGTCATTAGACACATTATCACAGCATCACGACTACATAATGACTTAACCAAATCTTAAAGTCGTAATTGACTTTCGAATTAGGGTTTATCAGAAATTCTAGGATTTTAGCGTGAATTACCATAATTGACCAATTATTGTCCATATACACAAACAGTACATATTTATATCACTGAAAAATCAAAATATAATATTATTATATTATTATTCTCATCCCTTGATAAAAATCCAAAATTAGGGTTTGGATTCCATATCTCGATTTATTCTTCATATATAACATTATTAATTAAGTTAAAATGATTAACTTAATTATTCTAACTTTGTTGGGAGAATGCATATGTTGATTTGATGTTTAAATATAAATGCTCATGATTATTTGTAAAGTCCTTGAGGAATATATATACAAGGACTTAGTGATAGATCAAATTTGTTAGGTTGATCTAAGCTCTTAATGTATATCATTACGAAATGAATGTATAGATAGAAAGATCAAAGGCATTAGGTTGATCTTGAGATGTAATAGATAGGCTTGAAGAATTCGTAGTGCATCAATCGATTAAGATTGCGAAGTCGAAGGCAAAAGCGTGGAGCTTCAAGAATCGTAGTAGTGTGCACCTTGAAGGAGACCTCTTGAGAAATCGTAGAGTGGTCCCAACGTTTGCCAAGCCAACTCGAGAGATCGTAGTGTGCTCTCGGAAGCGTAGAGTTTACAACTCAAGAAAGCGAAGATCGTAGTGTGCAAGTATTTAAGAGAAATCGTAGTGCTCTCGGTGATGATAGCATCGGACCAAGCACCAGGCGACAAGTCACCACGATGCGAATCGTCGTGAAGTACCACGATCGAATCGTAGAGTATCATCTGTCTTGTGTCGGAAGCATCAAGCCTCACGCTTTATGTGGAGACAAACTCAACATATGAGGAATGGATTCTAAGCGTTGTAGTACTCACGGTCCCAAAGGCATAAGAGATATCCTTAGTATGCAACAAAGAAGCGTATTGAAGAAGCTAAGGAAAGTACCATTGGTAAAGGGAAAACACCTTTTAGGGTGTTAGGTGAAAGCGATCTAATGTTGTGTCGGTGGGCGAGAATGCAATTAGGAAGATGTGAAGAAAAGTCTCCATCAAAAAAAACGAAAGGTCAAGCGCATTTAATGCTTTGACGGATGGATCCAACGGATAGTTTTGAAGATCACATATATACAAATCAAGCAGATGAGAGAAGTAAGCAAGCATTGAACAAAAACGTACAAGAACTCTCAACGCTCAACTCTACGATCTGAGAAAAAGAAAAGCTTGCTCAGCTACTCAGTTCTTTCGAACAAGTGCTTAAACAGCAACTGAGTAGCAACCATCAAGAACTCAACATCTACCAATCAACTGAAGAAAAAGTTCCAAGTCAGAAGGACTTGAAGAGTTCTAAGTGAACTGTAAAAGAGAGCAAGTCTGCTTTGGACTTGAAGAGTTCAAGAGTGAACTAAGAAGTTCTAGAACTCTTTGGTGCAGAAGGAATCTAAGTGATTAGAGAAAGTGTAAAAGACATCCTTAGTGGATTTCTACTCGAGGAGTAGAAGAGTGGACTAGGAGCTTTAAGTGCTCTGAACCACTTAAAAGCATTTGTGTCTCTTACATTCTTACTATATAGCTGCTATAATCTCTTTATAATATATATATCGCCTCACTCTCATAAACTCACTATCTTAAGGGAGATTAAAACTAATATTAATTAAAGCTAAAGTTTTAATCATTATCTACTAACAAGTTAAAAGCGAAAAGATTTTTAAATATCTATTCAACCCCCCCCTTACAGATAACTATTGTGCCTCAGGAACTAACAATTGGTATAAAAGCGGGTTTCTATTATCTGACCTACAAAGCTTTAGTAGATCCAATGGCACACTTACCAAGTGAATCAAGAAGCTGGAGGAGGCGTGAGCCACCGATGTGCAATAAAGATAAATTTGCTAACTGGAAAGTTAGGATGCAAGCATACATGGACTCAATAGATGAAGATCTATTTGAGGCCAGTTCAAAATGGGCCCTATATTCCAACAAAGCTTGCACCAACTACAGACGATCCAAGCAGAATACAAATCAAAGTCGAAGAAAGAATGGGTGACAACGAGAAGAGAGGCATCAACTTGACAAGAAGGCAAGAACATTTTGTTTCAATCCTTAGAAGGCGATCTATTTGAAAATGTTGTCAACAACAAAACAACGAAGGAGGTTTGGGAAGCACTTGCTCATCATGCGAAGCGAAGGAGCGGAAGAAGTAAGAAAACAAACAATCACTCGACACGACGGTATGAAATGTTTGCTCATGTTCAAGGAGAAAGCGTAAGCGCCACCTATGAGAGATTCAACGTTACGCTCGACTCTCTACGAGCATATGGGAAGATCTATCAAACAAAGATCTGATCATAAAGTTCATGAGAGCCCTACCAGAAGCGGTGGGATGCCAAAACCACTATTATTAGAGAGTTAAAGAATCTTCATGAGATGACGATTCAACAACTATATGGCAATCTCGACACATCTGAACTGGAGGTGACTCAGCGGTGAAACCCTATCGGAAGGAAGAAAGAAGGATAAGGGTGTTGCTCTCAAAGCAAGCTGAAAGTGCATCTAAAGGTCGACACTTGAGATTGACTTTGACTATAATGAAGATGATGATGAAGACTTTTCTTTATCTTTGGTAAAAAAGACTAAGAAGGTTCATGCGTCGAGGCAAAACCGGCAAGCTAAAGAAGGTCGTAACTTCTGATGACGAGGAGCAAATGAATGATCTATGCTACAAGCTGCAAGAAGCCTGGCCACTTCATTGCCAAGCTGCAACAAACCTCTCGAGAGAAGAACTAAAGAAGAAATCACATGCGAAGAAGGAATACAAAGCAACAAAAGGCCTCGGAGAAGAGACAAAGGCACTGGTAGGCTGGAGGATCGTGGAGTGATTAGGAATGATGACTCAATCACGATTACGGAGATGATGAAGAACCACAAATGGCTAATCTGTGCCTAATGGCCAAACATGCAAAAGGACAAACAAAATTCAACATACATGAAGTAAGTCTCGATGAGGTATTTGACTTGACTCTCTGATGTAGACATTAATGATTTGAGAGCTGCATTGCATGGCATAACAGTGATCTACATCAATACATGAAGTGGTTGAGGAGTTACATCTAAGGATCATTCACTTCTTCAAGAGGAGAAAAAGAAAGTTCAAGAAGAGCTTGAAACATGACTCTTCTAAGTACTAACCTTCTCTCAAGCTTGAGGAAATTTGAGAATGAGATCTTAAAAGCAGACAAATGAACTCGATGCACAAAGAGAGTCCAATCTAACCTCTAAAATTGAGGAACTAGAAAAGACTATCTCTACATGGAACAAATCCTCATCATCCATGGACTCCCTGCTCTCTAGTGAGGAGAAATGCATTTGATGAGAACAGGCTAGGCTTTGGGGAATCCACTTGAGCCATGTGTGGAAAAAGACAAAGGAAACTAGCACTAGTAATGCCTCAAGTTTTAGTAGAAGCATTACCTTTGTGAAATCCTCACGGAAGGAAGAACCGGACCCAACCTTGTTCTCTTGTTTCCATCCATACTCCAAGGAGTAAAGGATCTCATCTTTGGCACAGGGCTTGAAAAAGAGAAAGTAATCCATCCTCTACTCACCAACCTCTAAGGATCGTAGAGTTAAATAAAACCAACTCTCTGAACCAAGCTAGGAAGAATGCAGTAGAGGTAAGATACCCTCCTCACATTTCATGAGACCGAGGACATGTGGAAGAAGGAAAATCGGTTTAACGGAAGAATGACTAAAGAACCACAAAAGTCAAATGGAGAATGAACTCTCACACACACACAGGCATGCATCACATACTAAGTGTTTTTGTGTGCAATAGAGTAGAGTCACAAGGCTACAAGATGCTATTATAATTCCATGCATATGAGACCCAAGATCAAGCAGATTTGGGTCCCCAAAGAGTACTAACAAAATAGGACCCATGCAAATATGGGTACCAAAATGAAGGTTCAATGTTATGACGGAAAAAGAGCTCCACGATCTCACAACTTTGGTATACGGACGGTGGATGCTCAAGACACATATTTGGGAACAAAGCCCCTTCTATCTAACTACATAGAGAAGGAGGTCCCTCGGTCATCTTTGGAGACAATGGCTCGGGCAAGACAAGAGGATATGGCTCTGCTTTGGTAATGGTGCAGTATCTTTCGGCCAAAGTAGCATATGTGGAAGGTCTCAACACAACCTTCTAAGCATCGATTGACTCTGCGACAAGGGTCATCAAGTAACATTCCTCAACAACGGTGTCGAGTTAGAGATTTGAAGACATCTCTTTGTAAAGCTAGCAGGGACAAGAGAAGGAAATGTCTACACGGTGAATCTTGGACAACTAAGCTCGAGGCGAGACAATATGCTTTACGGAAAAGCAGCATGAAGAAGAAATTTGGCTATGGCATAAGCGGTTGTCCACTTAAACTTCAAAAGCATGTCAAAGCGGCATCAAAAGATCTCGTTGCGAGCCTACCTAAGTTCAACTTCGTAAAGAAAGGCCATGCAATACTATCGACTTGGAAAGCAAACGAGAAGCTCATTCAAGAAGCAAAAGCGCCAACTCTATCGACAAGCCCCTGCGGTTGCTCCACATGGATCTATTTGGGCCAATTCAACAACAAGTCTTGGAGGAAAAAGATACTCTCTAGTTATAGTAAAGCGACTACACGATTCACATGGGTATTCTTCCTAACCTCAAAGGATGAAATGAGCTCCCAATTGATCAAGATGTTGGGATTTGGTGATGAGCGAGAAAGGAGAGAAAATCAAGGCTATAAGGGTGATCATGGAAGAGAATTTGACTTCTCGAGAAATGGACCGATTACTGCTTGCAGACAATGGCATCGATCATAACTTCTCGACTCCACGAACTCCTCAACAAAATGGAGTATTTGAAAGAAAAAACAGAACTTTGATAGAAATTTGGAAGAACTCTACTAGCGATGACTCATCTACTACGAATACTTACGGCGAAGCCATCAACCTTTGCATGTTACATGAGAATAGATCAACGATACACTCTACGATCAAGAAGACACCCTACTGAACTATGGAAAGGAAGAAAGCCAAGTGTCAGCTACTTTCATGTATTCGGTTGTGCATGCTACATTCTCAACAATGGGAAGCAGTACTTGACAAAATTTCAACCCAAGTCAGATGAAGGAATCTTTCTTGGATATGCCACAGACAGTAAGGCCTACAGAGTGTTCAACAAGAAGACACTGAGTGTTGAAGTCTCGATTCACATCATCTTTGATGAAACAGACTTAGACAAAAGCGAGTGCTTCAAGACACTACGGATAGATAGATGCGAGACACTACTGAATGAAGTCGTCGAGCTCGACACTACGATCGTAGTGCGGATAATGAAATCGTTGAAAGCAAGAAAATGAGATCGTAGAGAGAGGTCTATGCAAGACAACGAACCTCCACACCAAGAAGAAGAAATAGATCTTGAAGATTTAAGACAAGAAGGTATCGGGCGGATGTTTCAACCCGAAGCAGATGGGCGAGAGATCACACTCAAGATCTAATCATTGGAGATCCGAGTGCGAGAGTCAAAACAAAGGCGCCACCCAAAATGAATGCTTTTATCTAAGCTTTACATCACAAATGGAACCAAAAGAAGATAGATGATGTTATGGAAGACTCAAAATTTGGATAGAAGCCATGCGGGGAAGAACTCAACCAATTTGAAAGAAAGCAAAGTATGGAGATTGGTACCAAGACCAAAGAGTTATCATCTGTCATTGGAACCAAATGGGTCTTGAAACAAGATGGATGAAGATGGAGTAATAACCGGGAACAAGGCAAGATTAGTGGCCGAGGGCTACTCTCGGGAAGAAGGCATTGACTACGATGAGACATTTGCACTGTTGCGGACTAGAAGCCATCGAGAATCTTTCTTGCCTTTCTTTGCTCACATGAAGTTCAAGGTCTTCGGATGGATGTCAAAAGTGCATTCTGAATGGAGAACTTCAAGAAGAAGTCTATGTAGAGCAACCTCCGGGTTTCATCAATCCATCTCTTTCCAATTATGTTTATAGATTAGACAAAGCCTTATATGGTCTTAAACAAGCACCTAGAGCATGGTATGAAACACTAACTAACTTCTACGATTGAAAATGGGTTCACTAGAGGTAGAGTAGATACCACATTATTTCTTAGAAAGCATAAAGACAAAGTCTTATTGGTTCAAATATATGTTGATGATATTATTTTTTGGTTCTCTTGGCGAAAAGTTATGCAAGAGATTCTCCAAGCTAATGCGAGCAAGTTTGAAATAAGCATGATGGGTGAAATTTGAATTTCTTCCTTGGGGTAAAGTAAAAGCGGTGATGAAGGAATCTTCATAAACCAAGCCAAGTACATCAAAGATTTACTTAAGAAGTATGGCATGGAATCGGCCTCTCCCATGAAAAACCCAATTGCTCTATGACCAAACTTGACAAAGATGAAAAAGGTAAAAGTATTGATATAACTTTCAATCTGAGAGGTATGATAGGCTCTCTTTTATATCTAATTGCGATGAGACCGGACATAATGTTTGCAACATGCATATGTGCTAGATTTCGAGGCTAACCCTAAAGAATCACATTTATTTATCTGCTTGTAAAGAGGATTTTTCGGTATCTCAAGGTACACCTTACTTGGGGCTTTGGTACCCCCAAGGAATCCTCATTTGAACTAACGGGATACACGAGATCTTGATTTTGCGAGTGCAAAATAGATAGAAAAAGTACCGAGTGGCTTTTTGTCAATTGCTAGGAAGCAGACTTGTGTCTGGTTTAGCAAAAAAAGCAAAACTCGGTATCTCGTCAAGCTGCGGAAAAGTTGAATACATTCTTTCTTTGGCATTTCTTTGTCTTTCGAGATCTATGGATGAAAAATCGACTAGGTGATTATGGGTTTGATTTCAAATCCATTCCCATTCTTTATGATAACACAAGTGCCATAGCAATAACTCATAATCTGTTATGCATTCTAGGACTAAGCATATAGAAATAAGGTATCACTTCATTAGGGATCATGTGCAAAATGGAACTATATCTTTACAATATATCCCTCTTTGAAAATCAACTTGCGATGTTTTTACAAAACCTCTAGATGAATCCGGGTTTAACAAGTTAATAAGTGAGCTAGGAATGCTTAATTTACAACCATGAAATATATGCTCTAGTATGTGCTAACTATCTGAGATACAAAGGCTATGGTTGAAATCGTAGACATGATCGAGGAAGTCCACGATCGTGAAATTTGAAGTGACATGAAAGAAAATGATCGTAGCAAAGACTCGACCATCGTAGTGTGAGACTCAGCGATAGCGAGAACCCCATCATCGAGAGGAGCATCTGTGATGATAAGTTTCAAAACAAAGCAATCTCTCGATAAGCGCCTCGGGAACAAACCTAACCCTTGACTCACTCGAGAGAGGTTGGCCCTTCTGAAAGCTACCTTAAAAAAGAATGCTAAGTAAAAACTCATCACAAGGATGATCCGGTAAGGACTCGACGATCGTAGTTGAGACACGACAATTCTTTGGAGCAGACTCGACGAGGCGAATTTGAGCGGACTCGGCGATCGTAGCTCGAGAGACACGACGAATCTTTCGAGACTCGGCGATCGTAGCTCGATTCGACGATTCTTTGGACAGAATCAATGATCGTAGTTCAGACTCAACGAATGCAAAGCAGACTCAACGATCACAAAAGCTACCTCAACGATCGTAGTCCTCCCTAAGGACACATCAGCTCTGCAGGAGCTAAGGGCAAATCAGTACAATCCTTCTCAGTCAAATTCGTAGAGCCAAGCAGAATTTGACACCTGTCCCACTAAGCAAAATGGAGAGAGGGAAGTTACATGTACTATTTGAAAGCGCCTTTTTGAAATCAGAAGTTCAAAAGATTATCTCTCTCATCCTCTCTCAAAATAGAAACCCTAAATCAGAAGAAAGCTCAGTCAATCACACTTCTTGCAAGAAAATCAATGGCGGCTTCGGTGTTATCTCCATTCTGAGACTCTGCTTTGTGAGAGTTCAAAGCAATTTGAACCCAAGTTTCACAAAACTACGTCGAATTCTTGAAGAAAGGCGGGTCTCGAAGAAGCTTTGAGCACAGACACATTGATCTACCCTGAAATTTGGTAAAAGAATTCTACAATAATGGTGTATTTGAAAACAACACCATCCTTTGCGAAAGTCGAGGAGCGTAGAAATCGGACTAAAGGTTATGGACATCAATCTAGCCCTAGGTCTCAAACACGAAGGGTATCCATCCATAGATGGCATAGACTTCCATAAGGGACTCAAAAGATGCATCACAAGAAATCACCCCCTCTGTCGAAGGATACAAGAAGAAGGAGTTTCCACAGAGGTATGAATTTCTAGTGATATTGTTGGAAAAAATGTATATGTTGCAAGAGCTCTGGTCATGACTCTGTAAATGAGGTGCAACTCAAGCTCATATTTGCCATATGTTATGAAATACAACTTAACTATGGGGCTCTATTGCTTGAATGGATTGGGAAGTGGTTAATCGGCTCAAAAAAGAAGACAAAGAGCTCTCAAAAGATGCTCTACGGGCGATTCATAAGCATCATCCTACAAGCTTGCTTTGGGTGACAAGATTAAGAACGACGAAGGAGAAGCCATTAATCCAAGCAGTGAATGACCCAACAACTATTCAAAAATTGGAAAAGGAATCCGGTGAAAAAATGCGGATGATGTATGCGAATCGATTGGAAGAAGCTGGTGAAATAAAGGGAATCGGGAGTGCGGGGAAATATATCGGTTATCGAGAGAAATTGAAGGAGAAGAAGAAGAAACAAACAAAGGAGAACCCTTGCCCTTATCGAGAAAAAAAAAAAGGCAAGAGGAAGCTTAAAGGCTAGGATGGAAGAAGAACCCGAGGATCCTGGCTGATAAACCGGTGAGAGTCCTCGACATTGAGACTCTAAGGATCACGAGAAAGAAAGAAACAACAAGCGGTGAGTGAGGAGAAGAAGATAGAGCTACCATATCTAAATTTCTTTGAAGAAGAATAAGATCGACCACAAATCCAAAAGGCCATCCATCTCTTCAATTGTAGAGTCTCTCTTGATCGTAGAGACCGGACCAAACACCTCGAGCAAAAGAAGCGCCACACATGATACATGCGGGTGATCAGCGAGGACAAAAGCTGAAGTTCAAAAGAAAGTCACGAGGTTGTGGCTCGACCTAGAAAATCAAGAAGAAAAGCTGGTCGAGAAATATATCCTTGAAAATGAAAAAAGTGCTCAAGGAGGAAGACAAAAGTATTGGCGCCAAAAAGGAGGCTGTCCAAAGCAAGCCAAGAGGACAATGCTCGGTGAGGGGAGATCCACGAAGTTCTTATGATGAGAGAATACACCATTGAGGGGAGATGCAGAAGCTCTCATTCTAGAAAATGCTCCAGTTGAGGGGGGGCTTTTGAACTCTGAAGAAAATGATCAAGTTGAGGGGAGGCTCATGACATCTCCATGGCGGAAGAAGTAGTTCCTGCGAAAATAAGGAAGAACTAGAGCAAGAACGAATGAGGCCATTGAGATAATGGACTCCTCCAAGCAAAAAACGAGAGAAGAGGAAGAAGATGATGAGGTCGAGATCATAGCTGTGGGCATAAATGGGTACAGAAGAGCTAACTATGAGCAACTATTTTCATATCTACCCATGATGCCTTTCCATCAAGCTCAAATTCTAAATTCCTGGAATCACATGTTTTGGAGCTTAAAAAAGAGTATCAAGCCATCTCGGTACTAGCTAATGGATTCCGGGAAGATTCAACTTTGCCAAGAAGTTACTCACAAACAACTCTTCCTCAAAGTATAAACTTTGAGTCTTTATCTATCCCAACCCTCTTGAGTTAATCACTTGCCATCATCCTCATTTAATCAATTTTATGAATTCCCACGATGGTTGGAAGTAATTCTTCATCCACTAAATCAATTTCGAGTTGTGAGAATCCCAAAATTACATGGCGAGGAACCAAATGTGATCAACTTCATAATGCTCCCCAACCCATCATCTCTACGATCTTGACTCTAGCCTCATTGCGAGAGTCTCCACCTCAAATCGTAGAGCCACCAAACCCAAACATCAAACCCGAGGCCCTCCATCGGATATTCCCTCCTCATCCAACAAATGAATACTTCAATCTCGATCTTGCCCTCTACTCACTACAAGATCAATACAGAGACAAACCCCTTCCTCACAAACTCCCAACTGAATGAAATTCTTTGAGTTGTCACCTGGTGACTTGGAAGAAATGTCTAAGAAAGTGATCAAGGAACTCGATGAGAGTCTTGAAGAACACTTGACCTCATTAAATTTGCGATTAACAACAATGATCAATCTTAATAAACTCCCACAATCCCTAAGCTCTACGCTCTCTAAGACACTTAAGGAGTTTGTCAAGAAAATGATTCAAAGCATAAAGGAATGGGATGACATTCACTTTCTAGCTACCAAGAAACACAGAGAAGTTGTCCTTTCCCTACAGACAACTCAAGAAAATTAGAATAAAAACATGTTGGAAAGCTTCCTCAATCTACAAGCTGTAGTCGAAGAATTCCAAAAATTCTCGTCGGTGATGGCAAACAATGACAACATTCTATCGGTTCTCCAACAAAGGGAAGCTCGATGCGAAGCTCTAATCGAAGAAAATCGAGAGGACATTGCTCGGACTAAAAGTTCGACTCAACGAGCTTGTCCGAGGGTGAATCGCCTCTCGTGAGACATTGAACCCTTGATCTTTGACATAAAGGGGAGAATAAAGGGAAAGGAGAAGGAGCCCAGGTGGAGAGGCGAGGAGGAGGAGGAGGGGAGAGGAGGAAAGAAGGAGGAAGGGAGGACAATTCCACACTCAAGCTTCAAGAAGCCATCAACAGACTCCACGATCAAGCAATCGGACTCAGCGATCGATCGGTGAGGAAGTCTTAATGGCTCGACCCGATAAGGAGTCGAGGGCCGACTACCGACTCACAAAATGTGACCACTCGAGGCCTAAGAATGCCAATTGGAGATCCTGCATTCATGAATAGGCATGATCACAACCCAAGAGTTAAGCCAAGTGAAATTTGGAAGAGATAGCGAGAAGGGATGAAGCAAGCGAGGAAAAAGAAGAAATTTGAGGGTATGCCAATCCTCCGCAAAAAGACCAAAGAAATAGAGATAAGTGAAAGTTTAAATTCTTATTGATGTAAAGCTAAATTGTAATACTCTTTGATCATCAATAAATTCATGCTTATTCTCTAGAAATTTTATTTGCTCCTTTGAAATACTAAGTCGTATTTAAATTTCACTGCAATTGCATCTAGATACTAATAATCATGAAAACAAATCTCCTTGGTTATGTCGACATCAAATAGGGGGAGATTGTTGGGAGAATGCATATATTGATTTGATGTTTAAATATAAATGCTCATGATTATTTGTAAAGTCCTTGAGGAATATATGTCTGAGGACTTAGTGATAGATCAAATTTGTTAGGTTGATCTAAGCTCTTAGCGTGTATCATTACAGAAATGAATGTATAGATAGAAAGATCAAAAATTTATTAGGTTGATCTTGAGATGTAATAGATAGGCTTGAAGAATTCGTAGTGCATCAATCGATCAAGATTGCGAAGTCAAGGCGAAAAAGCGTGGAGCTTGAGGATCGTAGTGTGCACTGCCTTGAAGGGCCTCTTCGGAAATCGTGAAGTGGTCCCAGCGTTTTTAGAACCAACTCGAGAGATCGTAGTGTGCTCTCGGAAACGTAGAGTCTACAGCTCAAGAAAGCAAAGATCGTAGAGTTTAAGTATTTAAGAGAAATCGTAGTGCTCTCGGCTGATAGCATCAGACCAAGCACCAGGGCGACAGGTCACCACGATCTGAATCGTAAAGTACCACGATCTGAATAGTAGAGTATCATTTGTCTTGTGTCAGAAGCATCAAGCCTCACGCTTTATGTGGAGACAAACTCAACATATGAGGAATGGATTCTAAGCGTTGTAGTACTCACGGTCCCAAAGGCATAAGAGATATCCTTAGTATGCAACAACAAAAAAGCGTATTGAAGAAGCTAAGGAAAGTACCATTGGTAAAGGAAAAAAACACCTTTTAGGGTGTTAGGTGAAAGCGATCTGCTTTGTGTCGGTGGGCGAATGCAATTAGGAAGATGTGCAGAAAAGTCTCCATCAAAAAACGAAAAAGGTCAAAGCGCATTTAATGCTTGATGGATGGATCAACGGATAGTTTTCAAGATCACATATATGCAAATCAAGTAGATGAGAGAAGTAAGCAAGCATTGAACAAAAAGCGAACAAGAACTCTCAGCGCTCGACTCTACGATCGAGAGAAAAGAAAAGCTTGCTCGACTACTCTCGGTTCTTTCGAACAAGTGCTTAAACAACAAGCTGAGTAGCAACCATCAAGAACTCAACATCTACCAATCAATTGAAGAAAAAGTTCCAAGTCGGAAGGACTTGAAGAGTTCTAAGTGAGCGTAAAAGAGCCAATCTGCTTTGGACTTGAAGAGTTCAGAGTGAACTAAGAAGTTCTAGGCTCTTGAATCTAAGTGCAGAAGGAATCTAAGTGATTGAGAAAGTGTAAAAGACATCCTTAGTGGATTTTCTACTCGAGGAGTAGAAGAGTGGACTAGGAGCTTTAAGTGCTCTACGAACCACTTAAAAAATATTGTGTCTCTTACATTCTTACTATAAGCTGCTATATATATTTTTATATAGCTATTGCTTATATACGCCTCACTCTCATAAACTCACTATCTTAAGGGAGATTAAAACTAATATTAATTCCGCTAAAGTTTTAATCATTATCTACTAACAAGTTAAAAGCGAAAAGATTTTTAAATATCTATTAACCCCCCCCCCTTACTAGATAACTATTGTGCCTCTTAGCATTCAATAGTGAAAAATCTGATAGAATATAAAAGATAACAAGTTTGAGATCAACAACTGCAGTGGAACAAGATATCCATTAGAAGATTCAAATAGACCATAATGTCTATTATCTTCTCCAATTTAAAAGTTCACCAACAATATTCTTATTCATGTAACACCAATCAAAGTTCATGTTCATAATCATATCAATCAATAGTTCATGGTTATAATTATGTTTATTAATTCATATTTGCACCCAGGCCGAAGAGAATTTTCATCATTTGTCTTTACCTGTAACTTCAAAGATTATGGTTATATAAACTCACAGTTCATGATCATAATCATATCAATCAACACTTTCTCATTTCCATAAATGCTAAAGAGAACTTTCACTCCATGTCCTTGCCACAAAGGATAAAGACACTCTTTAATTATATCGTCTTTATACCCTACGCCAAAGACATTCAAATGTAATAACAATGGTTATGATCATACCAATCAATTCATTTTTACCACAAATGCTAAAGAGAATATTTACTACGTGTCCTTTCCATACAGACCAAAGACACTCAACAATCATATCATCTTTACCCTACCCCAAAGACATTCACCAATCACATTATCTTTACTCTCAGGCCAAAGATATTTACAACAAATTGATTCTTTGAGGATTAGTACAAATAAAAGTAATATAAAGGATGAAAAGAAGTTGTAATAAGTTAAAAGAATAAACATTCGAGATTTGACATTTAGTTTTTCAAGAGTCCAATAATATCCAAATTGTCAACATAATAACCAAAATGTGGAGTCGAATTCAAGAATGATATTCAAGTTTCATATTTCAAAGATAACAATTAAAATTTAATACGAAGATTTCGATAAATAAAAATTCAAGTGAAATGATATTAGATGAAATGCAAACCTCAAATGAATTTTTAATTATTTCAAGAATTATAGAAGCAATACGTATAACCATGTTGATCAATTCATCTTTGCACCTAAGCTAAAGATATTCAATTATAAAATCAATGGTCATGATCATACCAATAATCTACTCATCTTTGCACTCAAGTCAAAGAGAACATTCATCGCCATGATTATAAAAATATTATATATGATAAATAAAAATAATAAGAACATTAAGATCAAGGATAAACATTAGAGATTTGCAATTTAATTTATCTAGAGTCCAAACTGTTAACACGATATCCAGAAAATAGATTAAAGTTCTTAATAAAATATAAAGTTCAAGACATGTATGCTTCTCAGTTCAAATATAACGATTAAAAATTTAATGGAAAGATTCAGGTCAAAGATGTTAGATGAACCAAAAACTATTAACGATATTCTAATCATCACATGAATTTTCACATTTAATTATAAAGCTGTAAAACAAATAATACTTTCCTATCATAATATGAAGTATGAAAGAAAATGATCTCCTTTATGATTACTAAAGAAATGATATCCCTTTAGGAGTATGAAGAAAATGACATACTTTATGTGGAAGAAGGAAAATGATATTCATTTATGAGTATGAAAAGAATGATACCCCTTACCTCGATATTGTGAAACACAAAATTAATAATCAAATAAATCTTTACATGTTCGTCTTTGTAGCAGTAAAGAATCTGACTTTCAGGTCTTCTAGAGTTTTCAAAATCTCTTTGTGTTTTCACAAAAATGTAGCTCTCTAAAAGATATATTAAATAGGCTCAAGAATTACTCCATTCGGAGTTAAATATTGGACTTTGGAAATGTAGTCTAGAGAAGTGTAAACAAAGGTTTGGTAGGTATATGGGATGTTTTAATCATATGCAATGGCTTATTGGTTAAGCATTCAGGGTAGAAAAGTCAGGCGTACGACGTACGAACGTTGAAACGTCGAATCGAAGGTTAACAAACTTAAATAGTGTTCTGACTTTTATGAGATGGACATTATAGAACATGAATAGAGTTAAGTAAACCATGAGGGACGTTTATATGTGGCTAATTAATTGGTATGTTTATGTGCACTGAATGTGTAGGACTGTTAAGGAGCGCTTAACGCTAATTAAGGTTATCAAGACCGCTAAGGCAAGTATTATAACTACATTTAACTTTTGATTTTAAATGTAGTTTTCAAGAACGTAAATGTATATTCTTATGAATAATTTGTATGTATGTTATGTTTTGCACAATAATTGGATATTGTGTAAATTCCAGACTTATACACAGTCTTTGTTGGTTGTATAAGTGTTCAGCTATGCTATAATGCATCAAATGTTTAAATCTTCGCTTTAACGCATGAAATGTTCAAGTTTTCAATTTCTAATATGCATGAACTTTTTAAAAAGTATATCAATGTCATTTGTATCGGCTAGACACATGTTAAAACCTTTCAATGATCTAGTTATGATTTTTTTGAATTGTTATTGAGTTTAAGTTAAATATCCAAACTAATTTCTACTTGGTACGGATTCAGTCTGAGAATGAAAAACCCTAATATTGGGAAAATATTTTATGTTGTTGACGTGTAATGTCGAGTGACAGAAGAATGCAAATTAAATCGTTCGCCATGTAGTGTTGATCAATATAGGGTACAATGGGTTAATCACCCAACTTAATTGATAAATAAGTTTTATACCTACGAATTTGATATTTATTAACTAAATTTGTTGCATAAAATCGTATTTTGTAGTTACTTTTCATGCATTTCACTTCCATTTTGTAGGATGCATGCTTGCGAACTAATTTGGTGGCATTTGAGGACAAATGGATGTGATGGGTGCTTAAAGTGATTATGACTTGAAGAAATAAGGAAGGCTGCGAGAGAAGATCGGAAAAATCAAGATCGATGCTTGGTAGCACGTTATACTAAAAAGACTTATAGGGGCGGTATGCACACAGATTACTCCCGCCACAGATGCCCTATAGCGCGACCGCACCTAGTGAAGGCTTATGGGCAGCGTGACCGCGCCGATTCGACTTAGACCAGAGTTTGAATTTTCATTTTAATTGAGTAATTGGATTGTATCATGGGCAAGGGGTCAGAATAGGTTTTGGACTCGTATCAGTGCTGATAAATAGAAGATATATCAGCTTGTAAGAATTAATTCCTCTTTGGGGGATCCATCTTGTATATTCCATCTTATAAACCATCTTAGGGAGATTCAATTCCATTAGATTAGATTTCATTAGATTAGGAAAAACCCTAGTTGAGAGTAGATTTGGATATTAAAGCAACTTGGATCATTGAAGATTCAAAGTAGGAGCAGAAGCGAGATTCAAATTTGCAGAAAACGGATTTAATTCTTTCCTCTACTTCTATTTTTATCTTTCAATGTTTATTCAATTATGGATTATGGATTTTAATTCAATCATGAACTAAACTCTATTTTAAGATTACAATGGATCTTATTGAGTAGAGTATTTTGATATGCTTCCTTGTTAGTCTTGTTAACTATTGTGAGATTTTCTATTATAGTTTGTGTTTATTGCTTAATTGCTTGATCAACAGTTACCGTGATAATCTATATGAAATCGTGAGACGAATTATAGGTTTAGATCTGATCATAATATCATGTGATTGTGTTTTCTGCATGGCGTTGGAATTCATGTAATCTGATAGAGAAATTGTGCTTTAAATCCTTATTAATTGTAATTCACATAGAGATATAGTGGATTAGTTAATTAGGGTGTTCATTTTAATTCTATCATATGTGGATTTAAGTTGATTAGTTTATAGTGCATCGAGAGATGGTCATAGTTAATGATGTGTTCTTGATTAGCAATTCAGAATAAGTAGTTTGACTTCATAGGAAGTGTATTGATCTAGATGAAACAATAAGTGAAATTATAATCTTAAGTCTTCATTTTCTACTTTCATTCTAGTGGTATTTGTTAGTTCCCAAAAGCACAATAGTTATCTAGAAGGGGGGTTGAATATATATTTTTAAATTTTCTTTTTCAAAATACTTGTCAGATTTGTTAATAAATTAACCAAAGGGGAATATCAGATTTGTTTGTTCCCCTTCAAGATAAACCAAGTTAACAGGTGATAAGCAGTTATGACAGATATAACAGCTATAGTAAGAATATAAAAGACACAATGTTTTTAAGTGGTTCAGAGCACTTAAGGCTCCTAGTCCACTCTTCTACTCCTCGAGTAGAAAATCCACTAAGGATATCCTTACAATCTTTGAATCACTTAGATTCCTTCAAGACCAGCAGTCTTGGAACTTTTTCATTCACTTAGAACTCTTCAAGTCCAGCAGACTTGGAATACAGTTGATGAGAGTTGAGTTCTTGGGTAATTCTACTCAGTTGTTGTTAAACATATGTTCGAAAGAACTGAGTAGCTGAGCAAGGTTTCTTTTTAGATCGCAGAGTTGAGCATTGAGTGTTCTTCAGCTTTTATTGTGTACTTGTTTGCTTGTTGCATCTGTGTCTGATTTGTATATAAAGGAGCCTTTAAAATATGTCTATTTGAAGGCGTCAGTTGAAGCATTAAATGCATCAGATATTTCTGAGCACCGATGGTGACTTCCTAGAAATTTGTTGTTCAAAGTCGACACCTAACATTGATGACGTTATCTCATCATCTAACACCTAAAAAAGTGTTTTCAAGTGAGTACGATTCCTTTTCCTTATTTTCTTCAATATGTTTCTTCGATACATACTAAGGATGAGCATTAGGATTTCCGAAAGTCTCAACGTCTATAATCCATTCTTCATTTGTAGTATTTTATCCTTCAGCTAATGGACAAGGCTCGATGCTTCTGATGTTGACAAGGAGATACACTACGATCATGATCGTGGTGTCTTGTCATATTCGTGCTTAATTCAAGTTGAATAAATATTTTTAAATTTTCTTTTTCAAAATACTTGTCAGATTTGTTAATAAATTAACCAAAGGGGAATATCAGATTTGTTTGTTCCCCTTCAAGATAAACCAAGTTAATAGGTGATGAGCAGTTATGATAGATATAACAGCTATAGCAAGAATATAAAAGACACAATGTTTTCACTACAAAAAATGGGGCTTCAGCAACAATAGATTTTCGTTGCTAAAGGTGCCAAATTTCGTTGCAAAAGGGTTTTGGCAACGACTTTCTATATCTTCTTACTTTTCGTTGCAAGAATGAAGCGTTAACTAATTGTTCATGATGAACATATTTTTTTCGTTGCCAAAAGTAATATATTTTGCAACGAAATTTGGCTTTTGTACAGAGACATCGATCCTTTAGTAACAAAATGTATTGTTGTAGAATAATTAAAATTTCGTTGTTAAAAAGCCTATTTCGTTGCAAAAGCCTTCTAATTGGCAACGAAATGAACTTTTTTTTTTTACAACAACCATGCATTTTCGTTGCAATTGACACCATTTTGCAACGACATTTTTCGTTGCAGTAAATTATGAAAATTGTTGCCTAAGCTTGCTTTCGTTGCGGAATGTAAACTTTTTAGCAACGATTTTTCGTTGTTGATTATATTATTTGGCAACGACATTATGCTAAATCAGCAACGAAAATATTTGTTGCTGATTATTTTTCAATAGCAACGAAAGTAGTCGATTAGCAACGGACATTATATGTTGCCATTTTTTTATGTGCAACGAAAGTTGATATAATTTGCAACGATAAAAAATGTTGCCTTTTATTTTAGTATTAACAACAATATCCTCTCCGTTATTATTATGTTAATTTTTCGTTGCCAAATATTATATTTTTAATGCCATTAGCAACGAAAATTTGTTGCTAAATGTATAAAAAATTATTGCCATATTAAAACTTGTTCAATGCTTTGGTAACAAATTATATTGTTGCCAAATCAAAATTTGACATTCTTTTGTGTACCTGACTGGCTCAATGTCCCCATAGAAAATAATGGTAAAAATACAAAAAATTACAATATTATTAACTTAATAAAATCATCCACTACATAATCACTCATTATCTTTACAATTAACCATCTAAAGCTACCACAGTTCTTCAATCAAAGTATATATCTACATATATAGAGAGAATACATTAATGTTGTTAGCTTAAAGTTAATTTGCAGATACTTAAGCCATGGTGTATCTTAAGTCAGCATACCACCAAAGTTGGTGACGAGGTTGATACAATAATGTGAGTTTAATAACTTAACACAAAGAGTATGTGGATGTCCTAAAGGATTCAGAATGTATATAATGTCATTCTAATAACATGCTACATCCCACCACCACCAAATGAATGCCCCCCCAAGGCAATATCATCGCATCATCCATAAGTGATCCTCTGCATAACCGAGAGAATTAACATAAATGCATAGTGGAAGTACCAAAGACATGCAATAACAGAATCAACAACTCAATTACAAAAAGCAGCAGTACCAGGAGTATCAAACCACCAATCAAGCTACGTAAGGAACTTCTAGTCCATCATAAAGAACAAGCAAAGTTGTAGTGTACTTAATAGAAAAAAAGTATTAGAGGGCTATACCTTATCAAAGTGACAAAGCTAAAAACTTCATTATAGATTATACAAAAAGAGGATAATTGCTAAATCTTTTTTCATTAAGTTGCACTACTAAAACCTTTATGCTAGAGAATGGAAATAGTCATATCAATGATACAAATAAGAGCAAAGAATTATGTAACTAAATAGCTCAAGTGGTTCCACTTAAAAATACTAAATAAGGGGAGTAATTGAAACCCCATACATAGATCTAGTGTAAAATTTCCAAAAACAAAACATTTATTTTATCCCCAAAAAAATTCCAAAAACAAGTACAAAGGGGTCCATGACCAATGTTGGAGCTCAGGGTTCTGTACTTGACTTGAAAGACAAGTTCTATTATGTATTATTTCAACTTCATGAGGTAATACCACTAAAAACAATACCACTATCAATAATTGTCCACTATAGCATCTCTTTCAGTTTTTCAGTTGCGGGACACAACAATAATTCCAAGAAACCATTACAAAACACCAAAAAATAATTATACCTTTTTTAGATACTTTTTGTGTAGTTTCAATGCTCCAGTGAAAACTTTTTTGGCATCTAGATTTCTTCTCATGTCGCTCAATATATATCTGAAATCAACAAAATAAATTTGTTTTAAATAAAATGAGCTGATAGGAAACAGTCAGGTAGCTACTGGATACATTGTATATATTCTCTTAGACCTAAAAATTACGCACGTCAATAAACTAATTTTTCAACTAACAAACATGCACCTCAAAAAACTAACTCACTGTGACGATGGTACAGTGTATCTCTCAGAACCAACAAGTATGCAAGTAAAGCAAATTGTAAAGTTTAAACTGTCTTTGTTAAATATGTGTCTACCTAACTGAAAATAACTTTTGAAGTGGACGTTTCTATATAATTAAATTTTCTGAACTTATCAAATTCAACATAGAGATAGACAGACTTGGCACACTCTCTGGAGCAGCTGGGTGTATGTCAAACTGCCATCAGCACTAGGTTCGTTTCCTTCCCAGTTTATTGCAATTTTGTCACCAGTCCCAGACTCAATGTTTATATCCAAGCAATTGTAACATATATTGGTACTACCACCCTTGAACCACTGATCAAAACAAAGACACCCTAGCCAAATTGATATACAAACAAAGGACTAATGAAATTCATTACCAGTGGCATCATCAAGTTGAAAGGAAAAATGCACAAAAGGAAATTAATACCAATAGTAATCCAATACAAATGAAAAATGAAACACTGCAATCAATATTTTCTACAAACAAGTCAATGTGATGGTAAACTAGTATTATTGGCAATTTTAGATAACTAGAGTCAACCCTATTTATAGTGTATTTCGTGTGGGTTAACACAGCTAAAGTTCAACATAAATATGATTTTCAGACCTACTTAACAGCAGAAAAGGATGATGAACTTTTCAAACATTCAGTAGCAGGGCAAACTAGCCCAAAGTTGAAGCCTGCCACCCTTCTTTGGCAATCATTATTCAACCATTTGTCTATTTTTTTTACTTAGCGTTTCTTCTTTTTTTAAGGAGAGTATGGCGAAAGAAGTAACCGAAAGATAAAGATACCAACATTTGAATCCAGACATTCATACCACTAATAAAGTGTGAAGTACCTTAAAAGAGAAATTACTGAAGGAGTAATTGACGAAAGAGCCTGACTCAAACTCCGTTGGACCAGCACATTCATCTCCCTGCTAATCACAGCCACCCATAATCAAAGTCAATGACAAAATATATACTCCGTAATTTAAAAGCCTTTGCCACCATTAATGTTTCTCGGATATAGTTATACTCTACCAGTTCATCATGACGGTTACTAAGGCAACTACTGCTACCACTTATGCTACCATTGTCACTAGAATCCTCGAACTCGCTGGCTGCATAAACATGTTCGTCTGATGGATTCCACGTGAAATGACTTGTGAAGTAGCTAGTATCCATTGGACTCTCTGACGCAGGAACAAATGCAACCTGAGGAAAAAGAAACAACTTGTATCACTATTCTGAGACATGTAGTTAATAGAGATATAACCTCTACTTGAAATTCCTCTTCTCACTGCTTTCCAGCTGTATCCATCAATTTGACTGCAACCTTTCTCCCATCTTGAAGCATTCCTTGGTACACTAACCCAAACCCACCGGAATGTTATGGAGGACAAGGATCCAAAATCTCTTCTTCTTCCTCTTTTACTAAAATCCAATTTCACTTCCTGCAACATTCTCCTACCCACTAAAAGATGGTAACAACATCAACAATCTTAAACTTAGAAATCAAAACACCGTTATTTGTCAAGTTTATGAGAAGCTATATAGGTCAAGAATAAATAATGAACCTTGTTCGACACAGGGAAATGGTGAGGGGGAATCACATATTTAATTCACTTGGGGGGGGACAATTGAAAGGTACAGTAAAGCCCTTCAATTACCACGTATCAAATTATGTATTCTTGCAGAAAACCAAAAAATCATGTCTAATACTAAAGTAAGGAGTAATTGAGACTGCAGAATCGTACATTTTTCTTGGTGAGCCTGGAATCACCGCCGGTAGCACCGTTGCTCTGTCCACTCAACAAATCTAGGGTTCCTTTAGAGTTCAAATTCGTCGGCTGAAACGCATGCTTATCCGGCACACCACCGGTCACAGACGCCCCAACCTGCCACACCTGATTCACCGTTGTACTATTCCCCTTCTCCGGCAACACCACAGGGATACTCCATACTCATTTTACTCACCTCAAAAGCCAGCTTTGACTCAACTAAGATCTAGATCTACATCTACATCTACATATCTTTTCGGTTATGTACAATAAAAACAATAATAAATTTTAAAATAAAATTTATTAATAAATGAATGTTAATTTTATTATTTTTAATAAATATAATGATTAATGTTTTAAATTATAATTTGAGTTAGTTTGTATTATTTTTGAAATATTAAATTTTAAAATGAATACTTTAATTACAACTATAGCTAGAATAAGAAAAAAAAAAATAATGAGTTTTAAAGTATAATATTAATGAATGAATGTTAATTTATTTATTTTAATAAATACAATAATCAATAATTTAAATTACAATTCAAATAACTTTTCATCATTTTTGAAATTCTAAATTTTAATTTTAAAATGAATGCTCTAATTACAATTATAAATAGAATAAGAAAAAATAATGAATTTTAAAGTATAGTTCATTAATTTTAAATTAATTGAACCTAACACATTTTAATGATAAAATTATAGTATCCATTCGTATTGCCTCATGTTATCGCAATTAAATTTTGAAAGTATAAAATTTGTAACAAGCTAATACCTATATATATATAATTAATTTATATATATGTGACTTATTAATTATTGAATATATATATATATATATATATATATATATATATATATATATATATATATATATATATATATAGTTCTTTGGATTAGTACTCCTAACAAGCTGGATTAAGGGTAAGTGAATATGATATTATGTGATGGTTTATATTTGTTTATTATATAAATAAATAAGAAATTATGTGATGGTTTATTTTTAAATCCCTATATGACTACTTTTTAAAATTTATATGAGATTTATCAAAGAGTGCATTAAATTTAATTTTTCCCTAACTTGATAACTTTTAAATATATATATATATATATATATATATATATATATATATATATATATATATATATATCGAGTTAAGTCTTACTAGAAATAATCTTTTACTCCTATGTTTTTAAATATAAGAAAAATTAAAAATTAAGAAAAGAAAAGTTTTTATCTCCATTAACTATAAATTATTACAATTCAATATAGATAGATTATCAACAAAGAATTTCATATATTTTTTTTATATGTAGAGGCATCTCTGGAAATAATAAGTCTAGATAAATGAGTATTTTTCAACATTGTATACTTATTATATGAAATTAATTTGCAAAACTCATGTTTTCTTACCTTAGCTAAAAAAGAGTTTGGGTATTAGCTAAGGTAATATTAAATTATATAATATTCTATACACTAATTGTACGCAAAAAGTTATGCACTACTTTAACTCATATATTCTTCACCAATCAAAATGGATAAAATATTTAATTATATGTCTTGCTTCCTATTTTTTTTATATTACGTGTGCACAATTTTTTGTATATATTTAGTGTTCCTAATATTATTCTATTAAATTTTATTAAATATCTTTTCCGTGCGTGGAAAAAATAGATTTTGATGTAATAATACTGTAGTGATCAACGAATGGTTACAAAATATAAATATAAAATAATGTGGTTGATTATCATTAGCTCCATTTATGTATGTTAGATCATTAATTACCATTTAGCTACATCATTTTATAAGTCATTTTTTGTCATCCTAACAATACTTGTTTATCCAGTTTAAACTTTCTCTAAACGAAAAGTTTAATTTGGTAATATTAAATTGTAATATTATTGTACTTTATAATAAAATAGTCTTGTAGCTTAGTTGGTTTGAGCATTTATTTAAGGAGTGGGGAGGTTTAGAGTTCGCTTCTCAAAAGGAGCATTGTTTTGTTAAAAAACGCAGCAGTCGGGTCCGCTCCAAACCGATCCAACCCAGACACACGGGCCTCATATTTTCAAATTAAAAAAATTGGGCCATTTTGGTCTTACTTGGATTTGGGTTGGTGGCGCTTGGTTGCGGTCAATTAATTTAGATATGAATATTTATTATTATTATTATTATTATTATTATTATTATTATTATTATTATTATTATTATTACTACTGTTATTATTATTACTGTTATTATTATTATTACTATTATTATTATTATTATTATTATTATTATTAGTACTATTATTATTGTTATTGTTATTATTATTATTATTATTACTATTATTATTATTATTATTATTATTATTAATACTATTATTATTATTATTATGGTATATTATTATTATTATTATTATTATTGTTGTTGTTGTTGTTGTTGTTATTATTATTATTATTATTATTATTATCTTAATTTAAGGCAACATTTTAATAGTCGTTGCAAAAAAGTTGTATAAAATATGAACCGAAAATAAAAATTATTGACAATGAATGTGGTCCATATTAGGCAACGAAATATAACAACAAAAAAATTTCATTGCCCACGATGAGGAGAAATCAAGTGGTTAGAAATTTTGCAACAAATTTCTAACGAATTCTGTTTCCAAATTTTGCAACTACTTATGAATTTCGTTGCAAAAAGTGAAAGCCTGACACAATCTGCAACGAAGGACAAGTTTCGTTGCTAAACATACACTTTTAGCAACGACTTATAAAATTGTTGCCTTAAAAATCGTTGCTAAAGCCTCATTTTTAGCAATAAAAAAACTTTCGTTGCCCACGATGACGAGAAAGCAAGTGGCCGACAATTTTACAACGAATTTCTAACAAAAAATTTCCCACCAATGAATTAGCAACGGAATTTTGCAACGACTTATGAATTTCATTTCAAAAAGTGAAAGCCTGACATAATCTGCAACGAAGGACAAATTTTGTTACTAAACATATACTTTTAGCAACGACTTATAAAGTCGTTGCCCGAAAAATCGTTGCTAAAGGCCCATTTTTTTGTAGTGTTTTAAGTGATTCAGAGCAATGAAGGCTCCTAGTCCACTCTTCTACTCCTCGAGTAGGAAATCCATTAAGGATATCTTTATAATCTTTGAATCACTTAGATTCCTTCAAGACCAGCAGTCTTGGAACTTCTTTGTTCACTTAGAACTCTTCAAGTCTAGCAGACTTGGAATACACTTGATGAGAGTTGAGTTCTTGGGTAGTTCTACTCAGTTGCTATTAAACATATGTTCGAAAGAACTGAGTAGCTGAGCAAGCTTTCTTTTTAGATCGTAGAATTGAGCATTGAGTCTTCAGCTTTTGTTGTGTACTTGTTTGCTTGTTGCATCTGTGTCTGATTTGTATATAAAGGAGCCTTTGAAATATATCCGTTTGAAGGCGTCAGTTGAAGCATTAAATGCATCAAACATTTCTGAGCACCGATGGTGACTTCTTGGAAATTTGTTGTTCAGTCGTCTGACCCACTGACACGATAGACTGCTATCTCACCTAACACCTAAAAAAGTGTTTTCAGCAGGCATGCAGTCTTTTTCCTTATTTTCTTCAATATATTTCTTCGATACATACTAAGGATGAGCATTAGGATTCCCGAAAGTCTCAACGTGTATAATCCATTCTTCATTTGTAGTATTTTATCCTTCAGCTAATGGACAAGGCTCGATGCTTTTGATGCTGATAGGAGATACACTACGATCATGATCGTGGTGTCTTGTCATATTCGTGCTTAATTCAATCAGATAGAGGAGAACACTACGATTTCTCTTAAGCACTAGTAGACTACGATCTTTACTTGCTTGTTTTGCAGACTGCGCTTCCACGAGCAGACTATGATTCTTGACATGGGTCGGCAGACGCTTCGACCAACTCTACGATTCTGAGTGAGGCCCTCAAAAGTAGACTACAATTCTATAGCAACTTTCTCGACACTCTACGATTCTGTCTTGGTTTTCGCAATCCCTTGGCTGGCTCAACAGACTACGATTCTTTTGATGCCTATCTATTACCCCTTGTGAGCTAGGAGATGGCCCTTGACTCTTTAGTGGTTGCGCCATGAGAATTGGTTGGCACTAATGTTGTTCAGTTCATGGAGTTTGATGGTGAGGCTATCTTGAGAAAGGACTCCTTGAAGTTTTAGCAATTTGTTCTCCTTTGCTTCTGCCTTTGTCTTTCTCTCCCTACACTTTATTCTCCCCCTTTATGTCAGCATCTAGGGTTCAAATGTCTTCTAACAGACGATTCACGCCTTTAACAAGTTTGTGGAGCCGATTCCATGACTGAGAAATGTCTTCACGATTTTCTTGAACCAGAGAATCAATTTGGGATATGTGCTTTTGCAGAATGGCCAAGACAGTGTCTATTTATTTCATTTGATCCATAGAGTATGCTTGGAATTCAGTCATGGAAGATTGTAAGCTTGAGATGTTGTCCATAAGGAGTTTGTTTTGAGCCTCCTGAGTCTTCTGAAGAAGGATAACTGCTTCCTTTTGCTTCCAATTCAATTGAAAGTGAATTTGATCCCTTTAATTTATGTTGTGGATGTCCTTGATGATTTCCCAGAGCTTCTTTATGAGTTTAGAACTCAAGTTGCTAGGAAGAGTGTTGGCATCATCTCTCAAATGGTTTAACCGTGTATGAACAAGCAGAGAGTGAGTTTCTAGATCTTCTTGAATTTTTATGGTCACTTTCTGTGATGCATGAGTCAGCTCAGATTTGGTGGGATGAGCTGATAGATGCTCAAGAATTTTCTGAATATCCGTATGAGAGGTTCTTGTATTTTGTTCTTACAGATTTGATAGAACAAGAGCAAGATTGAAATAACTGTTGGTTGATGAGGAAGGAATGTCCGAAAGAGGTGCATGTATGGAGGTTTGAGGTGTGGGAGTAGAGGCTGTTGAGACTGGTAGAGCAGGTGACTCTACTATTTGAGTGGGAGTAATTGTTGAAGATTGGGCTATTATGAATTTAGGCGTATTTGGTTCATAATTATATAATCTTGGGATTCTGTAACTGGAAATTGATTTTGTGGTTGAAGAACCACTTCCAACCATCTTGGCAATTCATAGAATTGGTTGAAGTTTGATGGAGGACAATGATTAACTCTGAAAGGGATGGGAATAGAGTGTACCTCACACTCAACTTCTAAAGAAGGATAGTTAGTGATCAGCTTCTGAGCAAAAGTGAGGTTTCTTGGAAATCCATGAGCTAGCACTGAGATTGCTGGATAAGCTTTAAAGGTCCAGAACATGTGATCCCAGAAGTTGAGAATTAGGGTTCTGTGATAGGACATCATTGGCAAGTAGGAGAATAATTGATTGTAGTTGGCTCTCTTATATCCATCCCAGCCGACTGCAATAATCTCAACTTTGTCATCCTCTTCTTCTTCCCAGTCTTCATTTTCTTCATTTAAAACTTCCACCACATTAATCATCTCCTCATTTCTTCTCTGTTTTGCTGCCCTCTCCACCTCTATAACTTCAATGCTCTCCATTTCCAAAGTTTAAGAGGCTAAGATCTTTTGAGGGACTGAGGGAGGTTTATGATTATCTCTTTACAGCTCCTCCTCAGATGTAGCCTTATCTGACATAGGGACTTTGCGAGGCTTCCCCTCAATGTGATCCTCTATATGTTTCAGTCCTTCAGGAAGCTCCCCCTCAGCTAGAGCACTTACTTGTACAGAGGCTTCAAGAAGCTCCTTTTCGGCAACTATTTTTCTTTCTTCTTCCTTCAAGGCTTTCTCATTAATAAGAACATATTTCTTGACAAGCTTTCTCTCTGTCCTTCTAGGCTGAGCCACAACCACAACACTCTCTTCAGCTTTAGCTCTGACTGTTTGTTCAGGTTGAGATACTGTTGCAGCATCCACCTTTGATGGGTTTCCAAGTCTGGACTCTACGATCGATATGAGTGAAGACTTCTTTGATTTATGGTTGCGTTTTCCCTTCTTAAGCAGCTGAGAGATGATGAATCTGTCTTCTTCCTCTTCAGTATGCTGCCTCTTCTTCTTTAGAATCTTATTTCCTGAACTTTCTTGGGGAACATTAGTGGTTGAGCCTTGAGGCTCTTCTGTTATTTGATCATTCAATTTCCTCTTACCCTTACTTTTTTTGACCAAAGCTATGGGTTCCTCTTGATTGACTTCTTCTTCTTCTTCTGCTTCCTTCACAACTGACATATTTCCAGGTAGACCAGATATCTTTACTTCACCAGTCTGTCCACTGGATTCAAACATCATCCTCACGTTTTCTGCAGGGTTTCTTTTTCAGTTTTGAAATAGCTGCTGTGTCATTCTTCTGTTGGGGTTGATGGGTTCTCCTTCCTTATCTCAAATTTTGTCACCCAAAGCATATTGCATGATTATGCTTATGTACCTCCCATAGAGAATTTTTCCAGAGCTCTTTGTATAATTTGAGTTGAGCATCCATTTCCTGATCCAATCTATGAGCAGAGCCCCATAGTTGAGTTAAATTCTGAAAAAAGATTGTTGTCATGAGTTTCAGCTGGACCTCGTTCACAGAATCGTGGCTAGAACTTTTGCAGCATATGCATTTTCCAACAATGTCAGCCAGAAATTCATACTTCTAGGGAAACTCTTTCTTCTTGTAGCCCTTGGCACTCTGAGACTTCATGTGGTGCATTAAAGACCCCAACTTTTATGAATAAAGATTAATTTTTCTCGAAATATATTTTTGAATATTATGGTGTGGATTTGATATAATGTTATAGTTGTGGGTATTATTTACAAATTTTGCAAAGTAAGCAAGTTGTTATATAATATTCGATTGGTTGGGGAATATTCATTTTAACGGGGGAATATTAAAGACGACGGCACAATCATTAGTGGACCCCTAACGGAATTATTGTCGTAGTTAGAAAAGCAGCGTAATTATCTTTTATAAAAATAATGGCGAAAGTTTTCTTTGTTAAACTGTTGAACTACCCGTGGTAAAAAAAGTACGATGTCTGGCGTGGTTGCATAGTAGCTTTACAGTATTGATTATTGATGCTTACACGAGAAGACACTCAATTATACTCAATTATTGCTATAGTAATTGCTACATAATATATCTCATATTATTGATTCAATTATTGTCACAATATCATCTACATAATATCTTATATTATTAAATCAATAATTGAGATGACAAAGTTATTCATATTATTATTTGCAATATTGACAATGTCTAGAAAGTTACATTAATAAGAGGTTTGGTCACCTAATTGCGCGCTTGATAGGGAGAAATCCTTATCGGAAAGCCCCTCTTTCACAGGAATGATCTGGTTGTTAAATATTGTGAGTTATAATATTAATGATGAATAAGTTCGTGTTGATTAAAGATGAATTTGATATTTCCATTGTGTTGGGATTATTAGTGCTAGTGGAAATCGACATCTATTTTGATAACAATGAATGTCTGGAGGTTATATTGACCAATCGGGTAATTATTCGGATAAATGAGCAATTAATTGCTATTAATTTACATGCTTATAACTATTTGTTTACATGTGTGTACTATTGTTTCACGTGCATGTACTATTAGGGGAGGTGGTGCAAGATTGATAATACTTGCATGACTAAATTAAAAATGGAGGTATAGATGAAGGTACTATATTGTAATTAATTTTTTCACATGATTATATTATTTATTCACATGATTGTACTATGATTCACATGATGTAATATTAGGGGAGGTGGTGCAAGTTTGATAATACTTGCAGGACTAAATTAAAAATGAAAGAAAAGATGAAGGTATTATTATAACACTCCAGTCCCACATCGAAAGATAGGGAAAAAATTTGTCTGTATATAAGGAAATAAGTTACTACCAATAGTACCTTCAAGTCATGACATTTTGGGAGCCTGTGGTGGGCTAAGATGACCCAAGAAGATACTATTGGGCTAGTAGTTTGAGGCCTTATTTTGATGGATTTGATTCGATTCAGACTTAGGATTTGACCTGAGATTTGTTCCGGACTCGGGATTTGACCCTGGTTGTTTCATATGGTATTAGAGTCGACTCTCAAAAGCTTGGGTCGGGTCATCCGATCAGGTTGCCTGAGGTGGGGACACTAAGGCTGGTGGTATTATCCCACAATGGAGAGATGGAGGTCCGGAGGTGGGGACACGAAGCCAGCCAGTATTATCCCATAATGGCTAGAGAGGCAAGTATCTTTGGGCCATGTGTGTGATCGATTCTGACGGGGACGTCAAAAATTTAAGTGGGGGAGTTTGTAACACCCCAGTCCCACATCGAAAGATAGGAAAAAAATTTGTCTGTATATAAGGAAATAAGTTACTACCAATAGTACCTTCAAGTCATGACATTTTGGGAGCCTGTGGAGGGCTAAGATGACCCAAGAAGATACTATTGGGCCAGTAGTTTGAGGCCTTATTTTGATGGATTTGATTCGATTCGGACTTTGGATTTGACCCGAGATTTGTTTTGGACTCGGGATTTGACCCGGGTTGTTTCAATTATACTGTAATTTCGAGCCCCAAAACGTGCAATTATCGAAACTATATTTTCCTATAAATAGAAGCTCAGTATTCTTTTATTCTCACCAATTCACTAAGACTCACATGAGAAATTATAGAAAGTGAAGATATAGAGAGAGGCTTTAGAGAGAAAGTAGAAGAGAAGTCTGCTAACTCACTATTCCAGTATCCAGTCTTCTTCTGAGGTAAGGGATATTATTTTTTCAGTATTCATAGGAATAATATTGTCTTCCATACTCTGTAGTATGTGAGTAATATTATTTCGTCTCGTATTCCTGATTATACCCTCATTTTGTTAAAATATTGCTTCTATACTCCGTGAAATTAGTAGAATATCCTTGAAATTTGCGCTTCATCTAGTATCGTTTCACAAGGATATTTTCTGCACATTCTTGTTAAATTTTAAGCTTTTCAAGCCGGAGTAATGTCCATGTGTAATATTCATTTTTATGGTACTATTCACAAAGTACTATTCATGGGGTATTATTCATAAAGTACTATTCACGGGTATTATTCACAAAGTAATATTCACGAGTACTATTCACAAAATACTATTCACAGGGTACTATTCTTGAAGTACTATTCATGGGGTACTATTCACTCGGGTACTATTCACCCAGGGAATTATTCATGACAAAAATTTATTTCTTTGTTGTCCAAATCATTTTTGATACAATATTATTCTTGAATTTTACTCCACAAAGCAGTATCATGTTGACAATTTGGACATTATTGAATTCTGGATAAATTAAGTTATAATCTTTAAAAAATTATCCTTTGCTTTCTTTTAATTGAATTCTTATATCATTGTCATCATCCTCATTCTTATATTGTGATAAAAGTCATATGTGGCTTACGTGCATAGATGTACTATTGATTGGTATGATTATGACCAGGGATTATTCGGTATAATCATGACCGTAATGTTACAAATGATGTCGTAAAAATCCTCATTGGCCTGTAGTGCATTGATGGACAATTATTGGTATGATTATGACCAGGGATTATTCGATATAATCATGACCATTGATGATTACATGAATATCCTTGGCCCATAGTGCGGGGATGATTCAATGATGTGGTTTATTTATTAAGCTGAGTCTCAGCGATAAAATTAATTATAAACTTTTTAAATTATAGAAGATAGTAGATATCATGATCTACTTGACTCTTCAAATGGATTGCTTGTTCCGCTGCAGTTAAACTTGATGTTTATTATATTTTATCAGTTTAACACTGTTGAAGGCTAACGATAATTTATTCTGCATTATATTAGTCATAATATTTCTTATTGGGCTAGTTGAGCTCACCATTTTGCTTTCATTATTCTCTTCGGGAAATGAGAACGTAGCTGAGACTAGTCGGGGAACGGAGTGACGGTCCAGATGTTTGCATTAGTAGTCTTCACTATTCAGTGAAATAGTGTGATAATAATTGTAATGAGGACTTTATTTGAGTTTGGATACTCTCTACGAGACATTATCCGTTTTGAAACTCTCAGCTACATTTTGTCGTACTGTATAAAAGAAGTTTGTATTTAAATTATGTACCATGTATTTGGCGACTCAAGATGGGTTTCCTTGGGGGCATCACAGTTGGTATCAAAGCTTAGGGATATGATCCCTGGCTGAGATGTGAGACAAGAACTAGGAGGGGAGAGACGGGAAATTCCTTCGTTAGTATGACCTACCTAAGTTTATTTGGTATTTAATTGGTCGGTCAGAGTATAGGGATAATATGTGACATGTCAATTAACCCTTGTTTTGTGGCAGTATTTGAAAATGGCATCCGAAAATGTTGAGATAAGCAATGAAGCACATGAGACCGTTAAGTCACCAACGATCAATACCCAGGATAATGTGCATCAGGATGGCAATATCCTCAGGAAAACAACAACGCTGACCAAATGATGAACGATGGGATGTTCAGAGGCTTTATGCAATTCATGCAACATCAGGCGAGAACGACTCCTGTTCAAACTGCAGGTGGAAACACTGGAAACTCTTGGACAGTCACCGCAAAATAGTTCAAGGAGCTGGGACCACCGGAGTTTATTGGAGAGCCAAAACCACTTAAGGCGGAGACGTGAATAAAGTAGATCACCAAGATATTTGATGTCTTGGGATACTCTGAGGAGCAAAAGGTTCCCTTTTCCACCTTTATGTTGCGAGGAGAGGCACATTACTGGTGGGAATCGGTAAAGCGTACTCAATCTGCCGCACTCAAGATGTCTTGGGAGAAATTCCAAGAACTGTTCAACGGCAAGAACTTTCCTGAAAGTATTCATCACATGAAGGAGATAGAGTTCATTAAGCTGAAGCAGAATAATATGACTGTGTCACAATACGAAGCTAAGTTTGCCGAGTTGTCCCGGTTTGCATCCCACTTGGTTGATAATGAGGAGAGAATGACGCGGATGTTTCTAAGAGGTTTAAAACCCGAGATACGTTAATACTTAATTTCTCATAAAATAAGTTTGTATCCAGATGTTGTAAATAGGGCTCAGTTATTGGAGCGCGATAACGAGTCAACCCAACCAAGAGAAAGCAGTCGACAAATGATAATACAAAGTGGTAGCGATCATCGAAGCGGTGACAACAAATGTGGAGGAATCAATATGCGTAAATGGTAACCACCGGTGGTAATCATGGCGAGACAATAAAAGTGGGAGTTTCAAGAAGAGGAGATTCAATAGTGATGGAAGGACGTCAAGACCGGCTTTTTGTTGTTAGGAAGGAGAACAATGGCACGGTCAGTATGTTACAAATCTTGGAGGGGAGGACACATCGGTCAAATCAGATGCGCAGTGAGATTTAAAACATGTTATAATTGTGGAAGAGAAGGTCACCTAGCCCAATTTTGTCATGCACCGAAGTCAAGTCCAGCTGGGACGGAGGCATCAAAGGTCGTCACAGACAAGACAAAACCGATAGTTCAAGGGAGAGCGTTTGTCGTAACCTCCCAAAAAGCAAGGAATCCAAACAAGGTGATCACGGGTAAGCTAATCATAAACTCTAGTGAAGTCTATACCTTATTTGATACTAGTTCTATCCATTCTTTTATTTCTCTTACTTGCGCTTAACGTTTAAATTTGACTCCGGAGAAATTAGACTTTGACTTATCTGTTGAAACTCCGTTGGTAGAAACCTTCATTACATCCACTATTTATAAGTCTTATTTGATTCAAATCGGTAACTGCACGTTACCTGTCGATCTTATCTCCTTAAAAATACTTGCATTTGACGTGATTCCAGGGATTGATTGGTTAACTACTCATCATGCTAAAATTGTTTATTTTCGTAAGGTTGATAGCTTTCATATTCCTAATCAACCTATTATGCGAAATCAAGGGACCAAACCATTAAAATCAATCACGGCCATCTCAAGCCATAAAGTTATTCGTTTATTGAAAAATGGATGGCAAGCTTTCTTAGCTCATGTCATAGATTTTAAAAAAATACATCAGATTTGAATGATATTTCTATTCTTAATAAATTTCCTGACGTTTTCCCCGAAGAACTTCCTGGCCTACCCCCGGAGCGTGAAATCGAGTTTTGTATTGACCTTGAACCCAGTACAAAACCCATTTCCAAAGCCCCATATCAAATGGCTCCTATTGAACTTCAGGAGTTAAAAACCCAACTGCAGGAATTATGAGACATCGGTTTCATTCGACCTAGTACATCTCCTTGGGGTGCTCCTGTTCTATTCGTGAAGAAGAAAGATGGAAGTGTGCGACTTTGTATTGATTATCGGGAGTTGAATCATGTCACCATCAAAAATAGGTACCAGTTGCCTCGCATTGATGACCTGTTTGACCAGTTGCAAGGCGCCAAATTCTTTTCAAAGATCGATCTTCGTTCTGAATATCATCAGTTGATGATTAAAACTGATGACATTCCAAAGACTGCTTTCAGAACTCGGTACGGGCATTACGAATTCCTAGTCATATCTTTTGGATTGACTAATGCTCCTGTTGCCTTCATGGATATAATGAACCGAGTATTCAAGGAATATTTGGATCGCTTTGTGGTCATCTTTATTGATAACATCCTCATTTACTCCAAAAGCCGTGAAGATCATGAGCAACACTTGAGGCTAATACTCCAAAAGCTTCGTGAAAATAAGTTATATGCCAAGTTAAAGAAATGCGAGTTCTGGCTTGAGGAAGTAGCATTCCTTGGGCACTAAACTGAACTGAATTTGGATCATCATTAGCCAATCCCAAATCGAATCAATTCGGATCATCCGAATTGTCCTGGACTTGATTTGAATGTATTTGCGTAAATTACGAACTTCGGTGATGCTCGATCGATTCGATCACCACCTGGGTGTGGCGAAGTCCCTTAACGCTTTCCGATCTTCAGCTGCCACTGCCTCTTCTTCCGCAGAATTTTCAAAGTCTTGCCTCGTTTCCTTGATCCACTTACTTAACCTCTGGAACCGTTTCTCAATGTAGTCCTCAAAAGGCAAAGAAGTCCGGATTTTTGAACCGAGTTTGAATAAACCACTTCAAAAACTCGAAATAAGAGAACAAAACAAAAATAAAATGTTTAAGTAAAACTGGACTAATTAAACTGATATTGTAAAAATATTAAAATCTATACTAAATTGTCCCCGGCAACGGCGCCAAAAAACTTGTTGGGTAAAATCTATATACACACAACACGCAAGTATACGTGGTCAACAAGTAATATTGTATTGAGTAGAGTATCGTTCCCACAGTGACAAATTAGTAAGAAATTTAACTTTACAATTACCAATTTCCTATTAATCCTAATTCTATTAAACTATTCAATTCAATGATTTAAAATTATAAAAACTAAATTATTAATAATTATTCTATCACAAAACAAATGCAAATATCAAAACTGAATTTTTGAGATTTAAACTTATGATTTTACCCTAAGTTTCACTCTAATTTTTACACCTTTATTCCAATTCAAATCATTATCTCAGTTTATTAATCAAGAACACGAACGTAGTACTAGCCACCTCTCGATGCACTAATACCGTATTAACTTAAATCCACAATTTAGATAGAAACAAGTTAAACACCTTAATCAACTAACTCACTATATCTCTATTTGAATTTAAATTAAAGAAGGTTTAAGATTAAATTCTCTATTCGATTACATGCGATGTCAAGCATATCTCTACCTTAACATTCATCAAGATTGTAAAGCCCCCAAATCCAGGTACTTGAAACCCGAACTCGATGCTTCACGATACCATTTCTATGAGCGGAATAATACTAATAATTATAACAATAATATAAATATAAAACTTAATTTACATGATTATCAGAGTCTAGCTCCCAAGTACGTAACCTTTAATACATTCATTACATAACATGATAGATAATATATATCCTTATCTTAATAATGTCAAACTATTACATAAACTACCACAAATCTTATTTGGTTAGCTTTCCTTTTCCTTTGTTTCTGCATGAGCTTTCTGGTTCTTCACACTTAGCTGAAAACATTTAAATTAAGCAAGGATGAGCATTTGAGTGCCCAACAAGTAATAGCAATTATATATATAAGCTGAAAGAATTTAAATGTTTTCTTTGTACTACCCTTCTACAACAAGTCAATAGTTGTGAAGTAATCTGAACCGATAATAATAACATAACAACTCTCTTTCAAATTTTTTGAAACTACATATTGACTATAACTCAGGTTATGGTGACATGCTATGAACATTGTTTTCATTTTCGAAAAGGTTAAATAGAAATTCATCTGCAAACCATCATAACTTACAGCACGAGGGGTGATCGCCCTGTTATGCCTCGCATTGATCAATACTACATGCAAGAACGAGGGTATCGTTTCACTCATTCACCTTGGGTGCATAAAGCAGATTTTCCGTGTAGGGATGTTCATATTTATCCTGGGTTCCAAATCAAAGGTTTTATCTTGTTCAACAATAATCTATAATTCACAGATATATATATATATATATATATATATATATATATATATATATATATATATATGGGTAATTAACAAAGGTGTATCAACATGTGATTAAATATAATGATTATCCAAGTGGGGACACTTGTATAACCATTTATAGAAATTAACTAACGTAATATATATATATCTCGAATTACCATATACTAACATGTTGATAATCAATGAGCGTATATAATATAAGGTTAAGAATCTGTACAGTAATAATATAATTCATAAATATTCTTACTCATGTCTATTGCATAAAGAAAATGCAAAGGTAAGATATTTGCCTGATGCGCTGCTTACAGTTCACAACTTAGTTTTATCTTTTATATCACGACCTATCATTAATCAGATCATTCGTTCGATTACAACAATATACTATAAGACATAGTACTGCATTTCGCAGTCAGCACATAACCTAATCACATTGTTGCCCATGTTTAACAACCATTGAATCACAAATAATTACATATCTAATTAAATTATCTAAGTCCAGATCAATTTTTGAAATATGTCGGGGTACCGACAGCTTTATCGGGTAATTATCGAGTCTAAGACTCTATTCTGTAACTCAACATCTATAAATATCAGTCATATTATTTTTAAATGACTTATAATAATTTTAAAATATTTATTATAATTTATAATGAATTTTCAAACATCGGAATCATTATTAAATGACTTAAATATTAAATAATTTAGTTATCATTAATATTTAATTAATATTAAACTATTAATGAAATCATTTCCAAAATATTAAAGTTATTTATAATAACTTCAAATATTTTTAAAGTATTAATATTACCCTTAAATGATTTTTAAAATATTTAAAATCATTTTAAATAATTACCATTAATATTAAGGTATTAATATATTTTTTTTATCAAAATATTAAAAGTTATTATTCATAACTTAAAATATTTTTAATTCATTTATATCCTTTTTAAATGATTTTTAAATTAAGAAAATAATTTTTAAACTATTTATTTAATATAATTATTAAATAAATTTAATATTATTAATAATAAATTAATATTAAATTATTAATGAAATTATCCTTCAAATATTAAAAGTTATATTTTATAACTTAAAATATCTTTAAACACTTTATTTTTATTTAAAATGATTTGTATAATATTAAAATTATTTTTAAACTAAATTATTTAATATAATTAGTAAATAACTTTAGTATCATTAATAATAATTAATTAATGAAATTTACCTTTAAATATTAAAAGTTATAATTGTGAGACCCCTCAGATTTTATGAATAAATATTTAATTTTCTCTCAATAATTTTTTTGAATATTATGGTGTGGATTTTCTATAATGTTATAGTTGTGGGTAATATTTATAAATTTTGCAAAGTACGCAAGTTGTTATATAATATTCGATTGGTGGGGAATATTCGTTTTTATCAGGGAATATTCGCATAACCAAGATACTCATTGGTGGACCCCATAGCGGAATTATTGTCGGATTGAGACAACGACAAAAATATTTTATGAAAATAAAGGCGGAAGTTTTACCAATTAATCTTTGTTGAACTATTCGGTAGTAAAAGTACGATGAATACGCTATGGTTAAGTAGTAGCACGGTATTGATTATTGATGCTTACGTGATAAGTCACTCAGTTTTGTTTTATTAGTATTATTAATGTAATAAAATGTAAAAGCTTTTTATATAAAAAATGTAATACTTTTATAAAGTTATTTGTTTTATTAGACTATAAATAGAATATATTATATTCTATTATGCATAGTATTTTGCATAGTAAAATCTTTTTATATAAAACAGAATACTTTTATAAAGTTATTCGTTTTATTAGATTATAAATAGAATATATGTGACGCCCCCAAATCCGGGTCTCTTTCAACCCGACATATGGTGCTCCACGGTGCTACAGTTCACACAAACAATCAATTGAAATGCCTCAAAAGAACGAATGTCTTATATATATTCCAAAATAATACTACCATTCCCCAGGTTCTTTATAACCGTTACATTTGTTCTTGTCATAATATCAAATATTATCATTACAAACCTATACTATTACATAGGCAATCTACACGTTCACTTTAGCCTTCTCTTTATCCTTGTAGAATCCTTGGTCCATTCGATTAAGTCGCATTCATATGGTTCAAGCAAGAATGAGCATAACAAGCTCAGCAAGTACAACAATTTCATTTTTAAAGCATGCTTGAAACATAGGAATCGTATATCTTCAATAACTGGATGATAGTTACGAAGTACTATCAATGATTCAAAATGGCTTTCTTTTTTCCTTCAAAATATTTTACAATAACAATATTCATCAATTCATCAATTCTGGTTCAAGACGTGAACGTCTTATAGTTTCTTTGAAAAGGACAACCTGCAGACGAAGTCCGTAAGTCCGACATAGCTTACGAAAGTACATCTAGGTGATCAACCTATAGTACCTATGTTGATCAACACTACATCCATTAAGCGTGTACGCGTTTAAGTTGTGGTAACCTCACGTGCCCATCGAATACTCGATGAAAATACATTTGTTTATACATATTAAGGCTTACCTTGAATCCGTACCAAAGAGTTGGCATAGGATAGCATTAGCAATTCTATATTGAAAGACTTGTAAATAGTTCAATCAATCTATCAAGATTAGTCTAGCCGAGCTAAAACTGGCATCGACTCTTTCTTCAAAACCATACATGCATCTCATAATTTGAATCCTTTGAAAACCTAGCTAACACGAAGGTTAGACAAGGGTTTAAGAAAAACTTGCCTTCAGCGTCTGCTACAGTACAATTATGTTTCCTTTGAGCCTTTACAGTTTCTACAATACATAAGCACATAACATACCACATTAGATCATGAATGAACATACTTAGTTCCTAAATAATCTTACCCTTTTTCTCAATCTAAACCCGCATTAGATTTGTTATTATGGGTTCCGTCTTTCCGTTGTTCTTTTACATCATTCTTACTAACTTCGTTCTCTTATACTTAAGTGAAATTATTTCATTAATACAACTCGGTTCGAGTTAATTATCCTTCCTCACAGCTTACTAGCGTCCGTACGTTATTAATCGAAACTCGATCGTCATTTGTTTAGTTCACTTATTACATATCGTTCACATTCATCTCCGCTTGACTTTCTTTAACCCTAAGTGATCATACTTAAGGTTTAATTATAACTTAATAATGTATGATTAAGTTCCTTAGTTCATTACTAAACAATTTCCTTCATCTTTACTTGAAACCATTCTTTTCTCGCTTAGCTTTTTAAGGTTGGTATGCTACTTATTAGATGTTTCTTTGTTGTCTTGCGCCACAAATGTCGTCCATTAGGGCTTGGAGGAGGACTCGGCTATTATGGCGTGAGTCCTTTGTTAACTATCGTATTGCTAAGTACTGAGTTTGCAGAGATCTGAAGCTCATTTTGGCATCATGGCCCGGTTATTTAAGCTTGAGTCGCCGCAGTGCGGACTCGAGCCACGAATAGTTTTGATGATTTTCAACTTTGCGAGAGATTCCGGGACTCGTAACTTCTTCATTATAAGTTGAATTGGCTCATTCAAGAGCCTACGGTTCACAAATCACGACTTCTACGTGTTCATGCAAGAATTTTATCTATTCGATTTCGTTTGCTAAAATTTCACCTATTAGTCCATTTTTAACGAAACGATAAACGTTCGCGAACGCTCAACGCCTTCGTTCTTCGATTCTAAGTCGGAATCCGGCCATTTTTGAGTCCGCAACTCTATAATGACAAATACGACTTGTCTCCATTGAAAACCAATGTTTCCAAGCTCAATATCAAAATTTGACTTCCATTCCGAGAATTTCACGAATTCGACGATCGTCGTCTAATCGTGTGAATTACGGCGAAACCTCGTTACTTGAGATTTTTAGACCATTTCACTTGGATTCAATCCATTATACCAACATCTTGACATACATGCTTTGTTAACTTATAACCATGATAAGTTATTAGTAGTTCATTGTGAATTTGTAACTTATGAAAATATAAACTACTTATATTTCCATTTAACTTATGTCTTCTTTTCATATGACTTATTAATGAGTTAAGTCCTTAAATACTTATTCTCACATCTTATTAATCATGCTAACTTTATTAATGTAAACATGTTACAAGTTCTAACAAGTTCTTATACTTCCATTATAAGTTTATAACTTATTTATGAATGAATTTCTTATTCATGACTTATCCGACTTATTAAGACTTAAGCCCTTTGGTTTATCATTCCAACTTCTTCTTAGCATGCTATTCTACCAATACCCCCTTCTCTACAAAAGGAAAAGAAAGAAATCATGGTTTAAGTTCTTACCCTTTGATGATCACTTGACTAATCCTTAATCTTCTTCTTGCCTCTTGAAATAAGAACTCTAGCTTTCTAGCTTTTTCCCTCAAGCCACTAAGCTCTCAACTTATAAGTGGTTGGTGGAAATCTAACAAGGAAAGTCTAACTTATATGTGCTTATTCTCTCAACCAAATAAGTTGCTTAGATTGAGAGGAAATGAACAACCAACAAAATGAATTGAAGCTCTCTATTTATAGGCATTCCAAAGTGAGGGTAAAAGGGTCATAAGGCCACTCCACCTCCTTAATCACCTCCTTACTATTCACTACTTGCTCATTAAGTTACTTGGCCTCCACACATTTTTCTTGGCCATCACAACTCTTGCTCACCACTCCTCTTAGCCATTAAGTCACCTTACTTGCTCACCATCACACTTGGTCATCACACTTACTTAATTATTAAGTATACTTGATCATTACTACACTTAGCCCTTAAGTTTCTTTGTTAATCACATTAATCACTTTGTGTGCTCACCACACTTACTTAGCCTCTAAGTTTACTTGCTCCCTAATTTGGATCATCCATGGTTTGCCTCATAGGTTTAAACCAACTCTTAACCCATTGGATATTTACTTTGGGCCTTAGCTTAATTAACTTACTTAATCATTGGGTTTGCACATTAAATTACCTTGGGCTTGTAATTAAACAAACATTGGGCTTACATTAATAAATCTTTGGGCTTTACATTACAAACACTTAGGCTTACACATTAAATTACTTTGGACTTTCATATTAATTCATATTGGACTTAACCATCTCCTACATTTGGGCCTTATCATTAATCCCATTGGACAATACATATATTTCCTACACAATTCAACAAATCCATTACATTTGGCTTAAAGCCTTACAACATATACTCCATATATAATTCTCGTATTCTAACTCGTATACTTATTACTCGTATACGATATATCATCATTCATACATTCTCTTATACTACCTCATGTAGTATTCGTATTCATTACCTCGTACAATACATACGTATAATACGATCATCGCTTTACTTTATCAATCGTATTATATTTCCTTCTCGTAAATCATTTTTCCTAAACGTTAGGTTTTAAGTCCACATGCGAAATATTACGTTTTCCATAACTGAAATATTATTGGATATTCTATCTCACATCAATATTCTATCGTTACGTATTTCTCGGAAGTTCAAAAATAATTCCCGAGCAGAAATGCGTGAATAGTGTTTTTCAGAAAATTTCTCGGAAAGCTTTTATTTTTGTCTTGAAAAATCAAACACTTTAATTCTACCATGTAGCCAAAATACTACGACGTTCTGATATGTTTAGGTCATAGAACGACCTTCAATTAGCTTGCTCCATAAATAATCAATTAAATTCATTTAATAAAAATAAAAATTTAATTCTCAAAATCCGATTTTCTCGTATGTTACACTCTTCCCTCCTTATAAGGATTCGTCCCTCTAATCTCACTAATAATACCTACACCACAAGAGGATAATTTTTCCTTTATTTTAATCTCGAGTTCCCACAATGCTTCTTTGACATTGGGGTTCTTTTATTTCACCTTCATCGAAGGTATTATCTTAATTCACATGACTTATCACTTCCTATCCATAATCCGAGTTGGAAGTTAAACACTTATTAACACATTATGCGATCTCTATATCATCTTAGTTTATTCTTTTAACTTATATTTATATGGAACTCAAATTCCTCCCTCAAAATAAGACTACTTATCCTGCATCGTCTTCTTCATTCGCTTGCATCCCTCGTTACTTAATTGTACTTACTTAACTCACTCCATTATCGTGGATTGAGTCTACGTTTTGAATAACAATTCTGCCCCTTCATTCCGTAATTTAACTTCTAACTCTGATCTTACCATTTCCGTTATTAACTCATTCGAGTCGTTAGCATCAATAGCTTTCCCTACCCTCCTACTTAACGCCGCTTGGCCACAACGTTTACCTTCCCCGAATGATATAAGATATTGCGCCCTCTCTCTACTACATATTCAACTCTTCCGTGTGGAGATATATTTCAGACTCTTTGAGTCCTTGTATATCTCACGCTTCTCTCCGTATAAATACTATCTTCATATTTTTAATTCAAAAAACTCACGCTAATTATAGATAATAAGTAGGATAGACCTCCTCATAACCCTTTAATTGGCGTGATGCATACATACAATGACATTGCCATGCTATAAGAGCACGCAATCATAACATCTATGCAAACATCGAGATATACTACAAAACTTCCTCGTATCATCCGATAAAGATAATACAAAGGTGCCTTAATCAACCTTTCTTTTAAATCCTCGTGGACGCTTAATGGTACCTTCAACCATAGCATCATCCATAAGTGGTAACTATCAAATTGGCCACCGACTTGATTGGCGCCCCTTACGGAAAAAAAAAACCTACTTCAAGACATTAGTCAACCTAAATGACATAACCAAAACTTGTCATAACCATAACAAATTCTCGAACGTCATCTTAGGTACCTCCTCTTTCTTCCTTACTTCCAACCGACTATACCCCATACATACATCTATCTTTATAAAAATTCTTTGCCCCTCTCAATTGACCAAATAGATCATCGATCCTGGGCCATGGGTATTTATCCTTAACCGCTATCTTACTCCTATTACGATAGTCGATATGCAACCGTAACAACTCATCCTCTTCCTTAACACCAACCTAACGCGTGTCATGGTTCGACAATAATAATGTCGCGGTATTTTATTACCGTAATTTACTACCTTAGATTTTCTGAGAAAACTAAAGGTTCACACTTTACTTATAACTATTTGTTATAGCTCTATAGTTAATCAACCCATTCATACCGAGAATTTCCTCAAATTCTCTCAACATGAACAGTACTTATCTACTGATACTTACTTACTTCTATTATCCATGAAATAATTTCCATTCTTTATCATTCTATTGGAACATCCTGTCTGTACTTTACGCATGACCTGGTTCCATTATTTATTATTCTGTTGAAATATCCTATCTATGCTTTACGCATGACCTGGTTCCATTATTTATTATTCTGTTGGAATATAATGTCTGTGCGTTTACGCATGACCTGGTTCCGTTATTTATTATTCTGTTGGAATAACCTATCTATGCGAAGTACCGCATGCATGGTGATTTCTTTTGTTATTCCATTCTTTATTATACTCAGTTGGTTAAAGTTTTGACTTCTATACTCCATGAAATTAGTGGAATATCCTTGATATTTGCGCTTCATCCAGTATCTTTTCATGGAAATATTCCTCTGAGCATTCTTGAATTTTACTCCACAAAGCAGTATCATGTTGACAATTTGGACGTTAGTGGTTCCTGGATAAATTAATTCTTGAACTTGTTTTACTGAATTATTATGTCATTGTCATCATCCTCATGTTTATATTATGTTGAAAGTCATCTCGTGGTATTCAGAATGAGTATAGATGGACTTGGTATGATTATGACTAGGGATTATTCGGTATAATCATGACCGTAATGTTACAAATGATGTGGGAAAAAAAAATCCTCATTAGTTCGTAGTGCATTGATGGACAGTTTTTGGTATGATTATGGCTATGGATTCTGTGACACCTGTAAGACCCCTAATTATTAATAAATAAAATTTAATTTACTCTATTTATTATTTTGAAATAGTAAGGGTTGATTTGATTAATGTGGTTAGTTATGGGTAAAATGCGTAAATATTTTAAATAAGCAAGTGGTTATAAAATATTCATTTTTATCGGAGAATATTCGTTTAGTCGTGGAATATTCTTACTGTCGGGGAATATTTGTACGATGGCGCAGCCTTGTATGGGCCCCATAACGAAAAGCGATTGGATTAAGAAAATGACAAGTATAAGTTGTTTATAAATAACGGCGTAGTTGTTACCGTTAATATTGTTGGAATACCCGTTGGTTAAAATACAAGTGTAACGCGTTGTTGCACAAAGAAGATACTGCGGTATTGCACCAATTATTGATTCTTACGTAAAAGGCACTACTCAATAATTGTTACATGAGTTCTTCAAAGATTTTATTTTATTGATTCAATAATTACTGCGTTGATATTTTATATTACTGTTGTTTCAATAATTGTCACTACACAGTATTTTCCATTATCGAAGCAATAATTCATATTATCTGAATAATATTATTAGATAATATTATTGGCAATGTCTAGAAAGTTCTGTTTAAGGAGAGGCTTGGTCACCTAATTGCGCGCCAGTAAGGAGAAATCCTTATTGGAAAGCCCCCTCTTTCACGAGGCTATGCGTTTGTCGATTATTGTGATTCTGTAATATTATTTGTGAATAATTAATTATTGATTTATATGATAAGAAAAATATTGATTTTATGTGGTTATAGATGGAGAAAAATTTTAAAGTGGCAATTGTTAAAAATTGATATTTTATCTTTTCTGATAAAATAATATTTTATTATATTATTATAATATAATAATGATGATATTTTTACAATGAATGTAGGATATATGAGTATATGAGGAGAAAGAGTATTTTTGTTGCAAAAGTTGTTTAAAACATGTTAAACATGTCCGTGGGCCCATTTCTTGACTGAAATTTGATTATAGCCTGTAGAATCGCCTGTTTGTGGATTTCAATCAATTTTTGTTTGGAATTTTGAAAAATTTTCTTCTGTAAAGTTGTAGATAATGAAATTTCCTATAAAAAAGACATGTGGTTCGAATTTTTCTGACAAAAGGGCTATTTATTATGAATTATTGAAGTTCCGAAATAATTGATTTTTGGAAGTTTTAAATAATTATTTTAAGAAAAATGTTTTTTTGTGCTACACATGTGATATAAATGTGCTGAATTCAGTTGGTCTAAGGTGGGCTTGAAATTGTTTAATTATAATATTATTTTATTAAATTTTACGCTTTGGTGTTCTAAGCATTTTTCTATAAATAGGTGCTTATGTTAGAATTGAAAATCACACCGATGGCGAAGTTTTTTCTCTTTCTCTCTATATTATCGAGTGTATTCTTGTGAGTATTTTGATACTTTGAGTGTTGCTATCTGATGCAAGTTCCTTCAAAGACTATATCCAGTGATTCTAGTAAAATCATGTCTTTTTTCGAGGTAAGGGATGTTATTTTTTTCAGTAAATGATATTATTTCTTCAATATCATTATCTTAGAAATATTGGTCCAATTTTTATCAAATTTAGAACTTTTCTTGTTAAAGTTACTATTCATGAGTTACTATTCACGAAGCATGATAATTTTCTTGTGGAATTTCTATCTTTTGATGTTTGAGTTACTATTCACGATATACTCTGACTATTCACGATATCGATAATTATTCACGAATACAACACTATTCACAGAAAAATTAAATTTTCGTTTTTCGTCCAAAATATCTATTGTGGATACTAGCTTTGATTGTATCCATGTTTTGATCATTCTTGAATTTTACTCCACTCTGGTTGTTTATGAAGTATTTTTGAACTTGGATTGTTTAAAGTACGAATCCTTAATATTTATTCTTTTGTTTTACTGGATTCGTTTTCTTTAAAATATTTTTCATCATCCTCAGTCCTAAATGATGATATTACTAAATATCTTTGGCATGCAGTGTAAGACCCCAAATTTTATGAAATAAATGTATTCAATTTTTCTATTCAGTAAATGGTTAAATTGATAAAAAGCAAAGTTAAGGGTGCTATATGAATTTTTTTTCAAAATAAGCAAATGGTTATAAAATATTCATTTTTATCGGGGAATATTCGTTTGGTTGTGGAATATTCTTTCCGAGAGTTTTTATTTACCACGTTGTATGACCATTTGTGGGCCCCATAACGGATAACGGTCGGATGAAGAAAATGACAAAATTGAGTTTTTATAAATAACTGCGTAGTTTTTACCGTTAACACTGTTGGAATATCTAGTGGTTAAAATACAATAATACGTGTAGTTGCACAGTAGCACACGGTATTGCACAATATTTTTTTCAATTATTGATTCTTACGTGAGAAGGCACTACTCAATAATTGTTACAGTAGTTACTATTCAATATTTTATTTTATTGATTGAATAATTACTGCGTTGATATTTTATATTATTGTTGTTTCAATAATTGTCACTGCACAGTATTTCCCATTATCAGATCAATAATTCATATTATTTAAATAATATTATTAAATAGCATTATTGGCAATGTCTAGAAAGTTCTGTGAAGGAGAGGTTTGGTCACCTAATTGCGCGCCAGTAAGGAGAAATCTTTATCGGAAAGTCCCCTATTTCCTGTGAACTGCCTGGTTGTCATTATTGTGATTCTGTAATATTATTTGTGAATAATTAATTATTGATTTATATGATAAGGAAATATTTATTTGATGCGAATATAAATGATGGATTTATTTATGTGGTTATTAATGAAGGAGTTAATGTTGAGGTGTTTTATCAGTATTTTGTCGGATTGGAGGTATTAAAAGATCAAATCGATTGTTCTTACGACTTTTTATTGTGTGAGTTATAATTTTTAATGACCGTTGGATCGTTATGATTTTTGGATATGTTATACATATATAAGTTGAGTATATGTCCATAAATTTTGAACCGTTAAAAATGAACGAATGATTTGTTATGAATTTTAAGAGGTGACTGATTCGAAAATTAGGTTATAAATGATTTTGGTGGAAAATTCTAGAATTGGTGGGCCTCACTTTTGGTTGGTGAGAAATGTGCTCAATTGAATTTTCAAATGTGGTGGGTGGGAATAGTAGCAGGTAAAGCCATCAGGTTGCAGGTTAAGTCTGCTTCGGCGTGCTAACATTTTCCTATAAATAGAGGGCTAAGTTAGAATTGAAAATCACACTAGAAACAAGTTTTCTCTCTTTCTCTCTCTAGATTATCGAGTGTATTTTGTGAGTATTTAGATACTTGGAGAGTTGCTATTATTCTTCAATTGCAAGTTTCCTTGACGTATATCCAGATATCCAAAATAAGTGCTGCTCTTTTGAGGTAAGGGATAGTAAGGGATAGTAAGGGATATTAAGGGATGTTATATTCTTCATAATGATGTTATTCTTTCAATATCATTATACTGACATATTGGTATGAATCTTATTGTGGAATTTCTACCTTTTTGAGTCGGGGTTACTATTCACGTATACAGCACTATTCACGTATACGACACTATTCATGTATAAGGCACTATTTACATGACATTAGTTACGTATACAGTACTATGTACGAATACGGAGTACTATTCACGAGTTACTATTCATGAGTTACTATTCACGAGTTACTATTCACGGGTACTATTCACGACAAAATTAGTTCTTTTTCTGACCAAATTATCGTTGATTTATGAATCTTACTCTTGAGATTAAATCTATATGTTGATTATATTGTTTTTATTATCATATATAACATTTTTATAATCCTGGTGATGAAATTTCTCTTTGACTTGAGTGTAAAGATGGGTAGATTATTGGTATGATCATGACTATGGGTTCTCTTTGGCTAGTAGTGCAAAGTTGAATCGTTAACTGGTATGATCATGACCATTGAATTTACAATTGAATATTTTTAGCTTAAGTACAAAGGTGAATTGATAAACATGGTTATAATTATGGTTTATATAGATTTTTAAAAGTTATTGAATATCTTTGGCATATAGTGAAAAGATGATCTCATTGTTGAATATCTTTGGCCCAGTAAGTAAAGATGATTTGTTGATGAATATCTTTGGCTCGTAATGCAAAGATGACCTGTTGTTGAATATCTTTGGCATGTAGTGCAAATATAACTTGTTGATGAATATCTTTGGCCCGTAGTGCAAAGATAAATTTATTAGTATGATTATGAACATGAACTGTGATTTGGTATAACTATGATCTTTGATATTTCAGGTGATGAAAATTATCTTCGTCCTGGATGCGAAGAGGAATTACAATTATGATTACGAGTTATTCATATAATTGTGGAAAGGAACTGTTGATTGATGTTACAGGGATAAAACATTGTTGGTGGATTTTTAATGTGGAGAAGTTAATAGACTTTATAGTCTATTTGACTCTTCTAATGGATTGCTCGTTCCGCTGCAACTATGGTTGAAATTTTTTATCATCTACTATATAATCTAAATCACTGATTTATTATTGATGAAGGCTATTGATAATTTAATTATCTGTAGTCATGATATTCTTTACTGAGCTAGTTGTGCTCACCCTTTTGCTTCACAATTCCTTTCGGTAATAAGAGTGTATTTGGGAGCGAAAAGAAAGTAATGACAGGAATAGTAATTGGTCATCATTTAGTAGTTATATTTGGTGAATCAAATAGGGTGAAGCGAACCCAACGTTGGAACGGTGTTTTGCCACTATCATACAAGATGTCGAAAGACATACAACCTCGTTTCATCATAAGCCAAGGTTGTGCACATCCACTCACTGAGTATATCTACGCGCACTACCTATATGATCTTGGTGTTTGTTTGAAGTATAATTCTCAATTAGAGACAGTGGAGATAATTATATGTCAAGAGAAGACTCACCATTGGAAAGAAGATGATAGTAATCTTCTCATTTTTCTTTGGGGTCTATTGGGTCAACCAAGGATAATTCTATGGGCATATGATATCTATCATAACCTAGACGCATGGCCTCCCATGTACGAAGGTTTCCTTGAGCACTTTCCAAAGATTCTAATTCCTAAAACAGTTTTTGACTGTACCTTTATGTAAGGTGTCATTGTGACGTGCTATCTAAGGTTGGGACATGAGTCACAGTTGGTATATATTTGTATCAAAACTCGCAGCATATGTGTTGTTGTATTTTGCACGACAATTATTGTAATAAAGTTGTAGTTGTTTTCTGTACCATGTATTTGGCGACTCAGAATGGGTTGGATGGAATGGACCTATTTTGGGGGCGTCACATGTAGTGCAAAGATAAATGATTTTCTGATGAATATCTTTGGCCCGTAGTGCAAAGATGAATAGGTGTTTAGATGAACATGACCAACTGATGAATATCTTTGGCCTGTAGTGCAAAGATGAATATTTAATTCCAGATATATATTGATTGATGTTACAGGGATAAAATATCAACGATGAACTTTTAAATTCATATATAGAAGATAGTAGATTGCATTCTCTACTTAACTCTTCTAATGAATTATTATTTCCGCTGCGAAGAGTGAGTTAAAACTGGTTGTCTATTGTATTCTATTAAATTTTTCCCTGTTGAAGACTAACGATAATTTGTTCTATGTTATCTTAGTCATAATATTCTTTACTGGGCTAGTTGAGCTCACCCTTTTCCTTGTTGTTCCATTTTTCTTCTCAGGAGACGAGAATGTAGCGAGTACTAGTCGGGGTGTGGAATGATGGTTCTAGTAGTCCTCACTATTCTGTAAAATAGTGTATTAATAATTGTAATGATGACTTATTTGAGTGTGAATATTGTCTAGATGACAATATTTGTATTTAAACTCACAGTTTTTATGTTGTATTAATAAAGTTGTAGTTGTTTATGTACTATGTATTTTGATGACTCGGAATGGGTGTTGTATACCTATTTTGGGGGCTTCACAACACCCCCAAATCCGGGTACTCGATTCCATGAGATTTGGTGTTCACTGTACAAATATCATCTATCTATCTACCCATAATAAATGCAAATCATGCAATAGATAGAAATAAAATCTTCCCTTTATAGGGTTACAACATCTGAATCATAAACATAAACCCAGGTTAAACTAACCTTAAACATCTGTGTGGAAATATAAACAATAAGTCTTAAACAACATCATTAACTCAAGTCTAACATAAATACATCATCAAATAAAATAACAAGTCTTCATCACTTGCTAACTTTTCCCTTGCCTTTACTAGTGGAAGGTTCAACGGTTCTTTCATTCTTAACTGCAATGTTATTATTAAGCAAGAGTGAGCACTAATGCCCACAAGTATAATAATGAAATAACAGTATAATAACATGCGAGTAAATCAAAGACATCTGAATAAAAGCTCAACTTTTGAATCAAGAATGAATAACAAGAATCAAAAGAATTACGAGGGTCATAAGACCTTGAACTATGTCCCTAGGTTATCAAGGGTTATACATAAAACCTTTAATGAATATAAGACTATGGACCTTCTACTTTCGTACTTAGGGGGATCAGCCCTTAGTACCATATTGTGCACAATATCTTAACGCTAACGCATAAGTAAATCCCTTTGCAGGATTGTTCATCTCAGTTTGACATTCGAGTCCGCACCAAAGGAAGTTTGGTTTGGATAATTCAATAAGGGTTCTGAAATTTAAAACGTTCATCAACTAAGGACTAGTTGAATCAATAAAGTTCACTAGTCTAATAAGGTTCAACAATAATGATATTCGATTTGAATAATAATCTCAAGAAGTATACAATAGGACAATCATTGTATAACTGAATCATGCTTTGAAAAGATAATCAATCTTTAATATAACATTTGAACTTGAATAATAGTAATGATAATTTACTCGAGGTAAATAATAAACTTGAACAATAATGACAAGTAGGGTTAGGAAACTTGCCTCGTGTGTAGATTACACTTTAACTAAGCACGTTCTTTGAATTTAATCCTACATACCATTCACATTCACAATACCAGTTAATTATAACTTAACTAATCATCAATGATCATTCTTTTGTCTAAACTTTGGTTATGACTATACTTAGTCAAATTATCACATTTACTGTCACATAAAATCATTTCATGAATAATAATTTAATTATGCATTCCATAACTCAATCTATATGTAATTATGTAATTAAATGTTAAACATCTATTTTATCATTACATTATACTTCTAACATGTTTACATGTCCATTACAATAAATTAACAATACATTGCTAGACTTAACACTTTAAAAATTACATTTCTGGACCATTCTGCGAGTGGTAGGCAAGCACATGCTGAAGTGGCACTGTGGGTGGCTTCGGCCATATGGCGTTATCTTTGGCCTGCGGTGAACTAGAAACTGTTCTGCAATTCGCGAAAATTGCAGAACACAGCCAAAAAAATTCCAATTAAATTACTACTACACGAATTTAATCATACCCACATGTTATAATTCATATATAATCAATACCCAACACTTATATAGTGATTTTAACCCATTTAAACACTTAATCACAGAGCTAAAATATGTGAATTTCACTGACTTTGATGTTCTTGAAGGTTTTGAAAAGAAAACATGAAAATTGACACTACGGATTCGTTATAATACCGAATCCGTTCGTTTAAAGTTTGGTCTCTTCGTATTAACATGTATAATAATATACAAGTGTAAAATTTAGGGATCATATATGATCAACACATGAAATAGCACGTATATGGCCATAAGGCCAAAACTCATACTCTGTAATTTTGTAGAAATCATATACTACGTATTTTTCATGAAACTGATGTTATGGTTTACAAAATATATATAATTAAATACGATGTGATATGACATAACACATATACAACCCATAATCATTACTCCTATCCCAATTACAGAGGTTTAAATCAAAACTATGAAAGCCAATTTTTATAAAAACTAAACAACGTGAAATAGAATTTGGGAAGGAGAATTACCCAGAGTATAATTTAGAAGAGGTGATCAATGATGATCCTTTCACAATAATTGTTAACTACACGCTCACAATTTTTCTCAATCTCAATATTTCTCTCTGATAATTTCTCAAATTCTCTCATTCTCTGTTTTTTCCAGACTTAGAAACAATAAGGAATGGAAAAGATGTCGTAATAAGAACTGGCGCATTATGGTCAGTTAACCCAATCATGGGTAACTGCATCCAACCACTACTAAGGCCTTGTTTGGCAACCCTTAATTGATTCAAAGTCATTTAATTTAATAAACCTCTTATACTATAGTTTAAATCATGTCACACCCACTTGCACAATAATTCATATATCTTATTTAATATAAATAAAATATAATAACTTCTCATAAATTCACATAGTCACATAATTAATTTTCTCATTAATTAATTATATCAAATTATTAAATCTCCAATTAATTATTACATTAATTAAATAACATTTAGGCTTATTAAATATTTCTTTTAATTCAATAAGCTTATATAATTACATACTTGAATAATGAATATCCTCCACATTAATTTAATAAATGTAACACATATAATTAAATTAATCTACCACAATTGCATCAATTAATTATTTAATCCAATAATTAAATCATCGAAATTTTTTTATTTAATTCAATAAATATTAAAATTAATTTTACAAAATCTCGCTCATTACATCTTTCCCCTTAAAAGGATTACGTCCCCGTAATCACTACCAATAAATTCGACCTATTACATTCTCCCCCTTACAAAGATTACGGCCCCTAATAAATACAAATAATTAAGTAAATAAATGAGGGTAATTCTTCATCATATTCTCTTGAGTTCCCACGTAGCTTCTTTCGTTGTGGTTCCTCTAAATTACCTTAATGTAATGTATAACTTTATTTCGAGAACTTGTTCTTTTCGATTACGACAATTTGAATTTGGAATTTCTTCGTAAGATAAGTCTTTCTCCAAATGCAGGGGTTCGTATTCAATTACATGCTTGTAATCGGCTTTGTAGGGTCGTAACACAGAAACATAGAAGACGTTGTGGACATTCTCGAGTGCTGGAGGTAAGGCTACTGTGACGCCCCCAAATCCGGATACTTGAAACCCGAACTCAGTGCTTCACGATACCATTTCTATAAGCTGAATAATACAATAGTAATATTACATTCAAACTTAATTTACATACATCAAAGTTTACTTCCCAGGTACGAGACCTTCAATTACATTCCTTACAATACTTGAATAGATATCCATACAGCTATAACCATTAACTCATAATACACACTTATTCGATCAGCTTTCCTTTTCCTTTGATCGTGCCTGAGCCTTCAGGTTGCTCATACATAACTGAAAATATTTAATTTAAGCAAGGATGAGCATTTGAGTGCCCAGCAAGTAATAGCAATTATATATATAAGCTGAAAGAATATAAGTATTCCCTTTACATAACACTTCTACAACGAATCAAAAGTTGTGAAGTAATCTGTACTGATAAAAGATTCACATAACAACTCTCTTTCAAATTCTTGAAATGAGGCTCTACCCATGAATAGGGTTTAAGAAACATACTATGAACATTCTTTTTCATTTTCGAAAAGGTTTAGAAATTCATCCACAAACCCGTCATAACTTACGAGCACGGAGGGTGATCAAATCCCACATTGTACCAGATTGATCAATACTACATAACTAGAACGACATTCATCGCTTTCATCCTTTGTCCAGCCAAAGCGCATAAAAATTTTCCCATTATCGGGATGTTCATACATGCACGGTTCCAAACCCGAAGGTTTTAATCTTGCTTTCAACAATAATATGTAATTCAACATATATCTATACGGGTAATTGACATGGTATATCAACATGTGAATAAATGCCATGATTATCCAAGTGGGGACACTTGTATAACCATTTAGAAATCAACTTAACGTAATATATATCCGAGCTAACATGTTGATAATCAAAGCGCACATAACTGCATGAGAAATAGAATAATTCGAAACTTCTTACTCATGTCCATTGCATAAAGAAAATGCAAAGGTAGGATACTTGCACGATTTGGTCGATTACAAATCTCAACTTAGACCTTATCTCTTTATCACAACCTATCAATAAAAGCGGTCATTCGTCCGATTAGAACATAAATCATAACACATAAAGATCACAATTATGGTCATACATAGTCTAATTATGTCATCACATTCTATACTTTTATACATTTTCAAATATCTCATCCATGTTCTTACGGTAGTCTTTTCTTTCTATTATAGGTCCGACAAATACGTTTTACAGCATCGATAAACTTTTTTTATTGGGTACATCTTGAGTCTAAGACTCTTATTCTATACCTCAACATCTCAGAATATCGGACATTTTACTTTTAATCATTTTCGAATTTTTCCAGAAATTGAAAAATTTAAAATAATTCAAATCTGTCACTCAAGGTTTATAGTGATATAATTGTTATTATGGTTGTTCTTCACCAAATCCTAGACTTCATAATCGGTTCTCTAGTCAGCTAGTCTGACCGGATATCACTTTCAAACATCAGAATTATAATTACATGATTTAAACATTAAACAATTCATTTATCATTAATAATTTATTTATATTAAACTATTAATGAAACCATTGCCAAAATATAAAAGTTATTTATAATAACTCAAACTATTTTTAAAACATTTATTTTACCCTTAAATGATTTTTAAAACAATTAAAATCATTTTTAAATAATCATCATTAATATATAAATATTAATGTACTATTTATCCAAATATTAAAAGTCATTAATTATAACTTAAAATATTTTTAAATCCTTAATATTCTCTTTAAATGATTTTTAAATAAATAAAACCATTTTAAACTATTTATTTAATATAAATATTAAATAAACTTAATATCACAAATCATTAACTAAATATCATTAATATATAATTATTAATGAAATTATCTTCTAAATATTAAAAGTTATATTTTATAACTCAAAATATTTTCTTATATCATAAAATAATTTTTCATGATTTTTCATGAATTAAAACTATTTTAAATCATTTATTTAATATTATAATTAAATAAATAAATACCTTTTATATTTCAAAATATTAAATATTTATGAAATATACTCAAAATAATTAAAAACTATTTTTAGGACTTTAAAATAATTTTTCATCATTTATTTGGTATTTTAATAATTAAAACTAATTTTTCTAATTTTTAAATTAATTTTAGGAAAATAAAATGTTATCTGTCGCTAAAGGCATCTATAGCTGACGTAACCGTCGCTTATAGGTGTTCTTGAGCTTCATATCGATTGCACAAAGGTACTAGTTTTGACCGAGCTTTAAATCTATGATCTAAGTGTTTTCCGGACTTGCAAAAGCTTCAATGTTGTAGTACTAATGTAATACTACAACTACATACTCATTTCATGACCAAACAACAACAAATCATGAGATATGATCAATGAGAAAACCTTGTCGACGTGTTCTTCATGTTTACAGGTTGCCGAGGAAAATTACAGTCAACAATTCAAGCGACCTTAGTGGTCTTAATCTCGGTCGATCATACATGTTATAGGTGTTTTTATCGTCGGGCTATGTAGTACAACTTACGAGAGAACATGATTAAATCAAGTTTCAAGTCTAAACATTAACAATACCAAAGATATAAATCATCAAACTCTCTCGACAAAACTTGCGTGCCAATTCGGGTTTTCGAATTTCAAAAGCAGATCGTCGTACTTACTTTGGATCTTTATATCTTTCATTACGAGTTTGATCTAAGTGATCTATTGATTCCGGGTTGTAGATAACATGTAATACTACAACTCTATTACATATAAGACATATAACAACAATGAGATCCAAAGAGATAGAGGCCATTAAAGGTGACCTCAACAATCGTTCTTGAACATTTTCGAAAACCCGTAAATGTTCTTGAAAGCGATTCGATTAATGGTAATTTGACCATAAATATCTTCTAATCTACAACAGATATGACCATGATTCCTTTTGCAGAATAAAGTCAACATACCGGGCTACACATAGCAAGCTTTAAACATCAAAACGCTTAACAGGATGGGATCTACGACCTCGACATTCGTTGTCGTAACACAAAATTAAAATTTCAGATTTGAAGATCTTCAAATTCGAGCTTCGATTGTTATGGAATCAACATCAAGCAACCCAGATCATCCTTAGACACTATAATCAACATGTTTTAACATTTAAACATAACATCTAACACCAAAAGTTTAAGAAAAAATCAAGCTAGGGTTTATACCTTTTTAAGCTTTGATCCCGATTTTTGCTCTTGATTTGTTATTGGTGTGAATGGGGCTTGTTTATAGGTGATATAATGAGAGAATTTCGTGAGGTTTAGGCTAGGAGAATGAAGCTAAGTGCTTGGGTATAAATAGGCCAAAATGGTGCATTTCTCTCTTGAATTCATAAAATAATGCATGAAATGATTATAATGGCTGATTGATGGTAATACTACAGCCCATAGGTAATTTCTAGATGGATTGGCCGGATTTTGTGGACAAGTGGTAGCAATAAGACATAAATAATGCATTTTCCTTTCCTTTAATTTAAAAAAATCTTTAAATACCTTGGATGCTAAAGTGGGATGATTCCTTGTTTGAGAGCCGATAGCATGTAGGGTAGGTGTGTTGGGCATCCTTGTTGCAAGATCCCATCAACAATGTAAGTAATAATACACTAAAATGACAAAAGGGTATTTTGGTCATTTCACATATAATTCAAGGGCATTTTTGTAAAAGGCCATTAAATGTAATATTTAACCATTAAATTATAATTCTTACCATTTACCAATTAATTTCTATCATTTGGTAAATTAAAACATTTATATAATAACGTCGTAATTAAACCCGATAATTTTAAATTAGGGTTTCCTTTAGAAAATTAGGGTTTTCTAATTAGGGTTTCTTAACGTTATCAATTAGGGTTTTCTAATTGACCATTAGGGTTCTCTAATTATCTGTGTATGATCTAACACAGTCATTACGGTCTCTAACTTCAACCGATTAGGGTTGTAATAATTAGGGTTTGTCCTAGTTATCAGCGTAAAAATAGTAATTAGGGTTTTTCTTCCAATTACTGACATTCGTGTACACAGTAACTTCATTTACACAGTAAACTTCATATACTACTCAGTCATTTCTCATAACTGAGTTTAATAATTAGGGTTTCACAGCACGGTAATATGCTATGACCTAACTGACCGTCATTGTTCAATAATATCTGTCCGCATACACAGTACATAATTATTGTACTGTAAAATCATTATAATAATAATATAATATTATTATTATCATCTCTTGATCATAATCCCAATTCAGGGTTTGGATCTCATATCTGACTTCTCTTTCGCATATCAAGTTAAAATACTTGATTTAAATATTCTGAACAATTTATATAATAAAATATATATTATATAAGTTCTAATTATCACTTCATATATTATTTCCAATCATGTTATCATGGAAAACATTTACGCTTAAAATTATTTCTAATTTTTCAAGTAATAAATATATTCATATTTATCGTTCACATTACTTGAACACTTATTCTCGCTATTAAATAATAAAAAAAATTTTATACGCAAATTTTTCTTAATTATTTTATTTAGGAAATTTCGGGTTATTACAGCTACCTCGTACGCAACTTCTCCGATTCTTCTCAGTACTTCAAATGGTCCAATGAATCTTGGGCTCAATTTCCCTTTCTTTCCGAACTTGATCTTCTCCTTCCAGGGAGAGACCTTCAAGAAAACATAACTACCTGATTCAAACTCGATATTTTTACGATGTGGATCAACGTATTTCTTCTGTCGATCTTGAGCTGCTACTAGTCGTGCTCGGATAACTTTGACTATTTCTGCTGTCTATTGTACCAATTCTGGCCCTAGCAATTGTCTTTCGCCAACTTCATCCCAATAAAGTGGAGTTCTGCACTTTCTAGGTCAGATAACGCTCGTAACCGTGGCGGCATGCCTATACTAGCGTGGTGGTAGCTGTTGTTGTAGCCGAACTCTACTAACGGTAGGTGATCATCCCAATTTCCTTTAAAGTCCATCACACAGGCTCTTAGCATATCTTCTAATGTTTGAATCGTTCTCTCGCTCTGCCCGTCTGTTTGAGGGTAGTAAGCTATACTCATTCGCAATTGCGTACCCATGCATTCCTGTAGACGTTTCTAGAAGTCCAATGTAAAACGCGGATCTCTATCAGAAACAATTGACACTGGCACTCCGTGCCTCGAAACAATCTCTTTTACGTATAGTCTCGCCAACTGATCTAAGTTGAAACTGATTTTGATCGGAAGGAAGTGTGGGGATTTCGTCAGTCGATCAACTATAACCCATACTACATCGTAGCCTTTCTGAGTCATCGGAAGGCCAACCACGAAGTCCATTGTAATATGTTCCCATTTCCATTATGGGATCTCTAACGGTTGTAGCAATCCACTCGGTCTCTGATGTTTTGCCTTCACTTTACGGCGATGTGTCGGACACTTGGCAACACATTACGCAACATCACGCTTCAAATTCTACCACCGTAAATGTTGTCTAAGATCTTGGTACATCTTGGTACTACCAGGTGAATCGAATATCGTGAACTATGAGCCTCGCTCAAAATATCTTCCTTAATCTCTTGATCTTTGGCAAAGACCCAAATTCTACTCTCAAATCTCAGTATTCCTTCCTTATCCATCTTAAATCTCGGTTCGGTTCCTTCAGATATCTTCTCTGTCACCTTTTTACATTCTTCGTCCTGAAGCTGAGCCTCCTTTACTTTATCTAGTAGAGTTGTACCAGATTGCATCTGAAATAATTTCTCATCAATCTCCAAAGGATACTTCACTTCCAACTCTAGTTTCTCCATTTCTAAAATTAGCTCCTCCTGAGCAGTCAACATCATCAATTTCTCATGACCCTTTCTACTTAAGGCGTCGGCAACTACATTTGCTTTACCCGGATGGTATAAAATTTCACAGTCGTAATCCTTAATTAATTCCAACCATCTTCTTTGACGCATATTCAAATCCTTCTGTGTAAAAATATATTTTAGACTCTTATGGTCCGTATATATTTCACACTTCTCCCCGTAAAGATAGTGCCTCCAAATTTTCAAAGCAAAAACAACTGCAGCTAACTCTAAGTCGTGGGTCGGATATCCCTTCTCGTAATCTTTCAATTGTTGTGAAGCGTACGCAATAACTTTGCCGTTTTGCATCAGCACACAGCCAAGTCCTTTATACGACACATCACTATAGACAACAAAATTTCCTGTATCATCCGGAAGAGATAACACACGTACTCAACCTCTTCTTCAACTCTTGAAAGCTTTCCTCACACTTATCCGTCCAAACAAATTTCACAGCTTTTCGAGCTAAATTCGTTAACGGAGTTGCGATCTTGGAAAAGTCTTGTATGAACCTTCTATAGTATCCTGCCAATTCAAGAAAACTTCTTACTTCCGACGGCATTCTCGTCTGATCCCAGTTAATCACGGCTTCGACTTTGGATGGATCTACTGAAATTCTGTTTTTATCGATCACGTGACCAAGAAATTACACTCGTTCAATCCAAAATTCGCATTTTGAAAACTTGGCATACAACTTTTCCCTTCTCAATACTTCGAATGTTAATCTCAAATGCTCTTTATGTTCTTCCTTGGTCTTCGAATAAACCAAAATGTCATCTATAAATACCACTACGAACTTGTCCAAAAATGGCTTGAACGCACCATTCATTAGTCCCATAAATGCTGCATGAGCATTCGTAAGACCAAACGACATTACTAAAAATTCGTAGTGACCATATCGCGTTCTAAACGCTGTCTTCGGTACATCCTCTGGCCTCATCTTCAGTTGATGATAACCACTTCTTAAGTCTATCTTGGAAAAATATCTCGCTCCCTTTAATTGATCAAACAGGTCGTCGATCCTCGATAATGGATATCTTCTCTTAATCGTGACCTTATTCAGTTCTCTGTAGTCAATGCAGAGCCGCATCGATCCATCCTTCTTTTTCACAAACAACACCGGTGCTCCCCACGATGATACGCTCAGTTGAATGTACTTCTTGTCCAACAATTCTTGTAGTTATACCATTAGTTCTTTCATCTCTACTGGCGCCATTCGGTATGGTGCCTTCGATATTGTACCGGTTCCGGGCGCCAAATCGATCACGAAATCTACTTCTCTATTTGGTGGAAGTCCTGGTAAATTGTCTGGAAATACATCAACGAAGTCCCTCACAATCGGTATTTCTTCTACCTTCGGATTCTCTTTTCGACTGTCGACTATGTAAGCTAAGTATCCTACATGTACCATGTCTTAATAACTTCGGCTTTGCATCATTGTCGACAACTTCGCTTGTCTAAGCGACTTGCTACCATAAAAAACACAACCTTTGACGGGGTCATAAGGTTAATACGCTTCTTTTGGCAATCAATTACAGCCCCGTAATTGAATAACCAGTCCATTCCAAAAATAACATCAAATTCCCCAAGTCTAATAGGGATAAGATTTATGTTCATGATATTACCCTTAATATCCACTCTACAGTTCTTATGTACGCATTTTAACGAGGATTATTTCTCTATTCGCAATTTCTATGTTCATGGGATAATCCAATTCATCCTTAGGCAAATCTAAATTCTTGGCAAAATCATCGGATATAAAGGAACAAGTAGCACCCAAATCAAATAAAACATAAGCATTAATTTTATTGATCGGAATGATACCTGACACCACATCACGGGATTGAACTGCATCTTGCACCGTCATGTTGAAAGTCCCGGCGATTCGATTCGGTTTGTTGCGGTTGGTCGGTGATGGTTAAGGCATTTCCACCGTTGTTTCCTTGCTTCCTCCTCGATCCCCGACCATCCCGATCCCTTCTTGAGGCAGGTCTCTTGCCGGATGGTCCTTCAAACCACAAGTAAAACAAGCACCCTTCTTTGGGGTTTCGGTTTGGTCTTATGTGGCCTTTCGACCACAATTGTAGCACACTCTTTTTTGCTTTCATACAAACTCCCAGATAGGCTTTCCTTGGTCGGGCATGCTTCGATTCTTTTCTTCCGATTACCTTGCCGATTTCCGATGATGAGTCGTTGTTTCCACCTTTTCTTCTGATTGAAATTTCCACCTCCTATGCCACTTCCACTGGCCTTGTTATTAATTTCACCTTCACTCTTCTTCTTGTTCTGATCTTGATTGTACTTGGTCACCGCATCGCTTCCACCTTCAGCGAGGATGGCCTTTTCCAGTACTCCAGCAAACATGTTTAGCTGAAACATTGATGCCTTGTTGTACACCCATGGCTTTAGTCCTTGCTCAAACCGTATCGCCTTCCTCTCATCCGTGTGAACTTGATACGGGGCGAACCTTGCTAACTCATTAATTTTTCCGCATAATTAGGTACGCTCATATTTCCCTACTTCAATTCCAGAAATTGAACCTCCATCTGATTCTGTGAACTGGTCGGGAAATACATTTCGAAGAACATCTCTTTAAATCTCTCCCACGTAATTACACCTTCACCTCCTTGCATTTTGTTTGCTTGCTACCAGTAGCTAGCCTCAGACTTTAGCATAAACGTTGCAAAAGCGGTCTTTTGGTCTTCTCTAACCCTAGCAACGTCGAAAACCTTCTCCATTTCCATAACCCACGTTTGAGCCTCGATTGGGTTCATGGAACCTTTGAACTCTGGCAGTCCCACCGCCTTGAAATCTTTAAACGTAGTATTGGGTGGAGCTTGAGGTTAATTATTCATAGCTCCAGTCAGTAAGTTAACCAACTGCTGCACGGGATTAGCATTGGCATTATTGTTGTTATTGGTTGACTCTTCCTGAGCCGGTTGACGTTGTTGTCTTCTCCTTGGCGGCATTTTTCTGTTAAATAAATGCTTATTAGAACTTTATTTATTTCTCTAAGTAGTTAAGGTATTACCTAACAATTTAACATACTCATTTAACACATCATCTCAAACAACTTGATATATTTTCATTCAAATCAAAAGTTTTAACATTAAATGATAGCATAACTGCTATATACATCAACTATCCTGGAATAAAGAATCCACAGGATTAAAACATTCAAATATTCTTTCGTTCATAAACACGTCAGAATTTACATCTAAAAACTAATTAAGTTCTTTACATAATTAAGCAAATCATATCACTGCCGGTTAAGGTGCTGAATAGCCTTGCTACGCTCCTCTTCTAAGATGCGATGCATCGTCCTGCGATCCATCATGTACAATGGTAGTCCTTCGAACTTGATTGGGTGCCTCAAAACTCGATCTTGGGTCTCATTCATTGCCTTGTTAAGTGTAGAGTATGTCTCTCCAATCTTCCCCTTCTTTGCACGACCATTATCTTCTGTACGATCAGCTCGACGTGATTCTCTTACCCATCATTCCTCTGTTATTTTCAGTCTTTCGGAGGTTTCCTTCAGTTCCTTCTTCAGTTTCTCTATCTCCTTGGTCTTATCTTCAGTTTGACCCTTCTCATGGACCAAATCCTATTCTACATTTCCCAGTCGTGAGTGAAGAGTCGAAATCTCCCTCTCCTTCTCCTCTAGAGTAATCTGCTGAATAACTGCTCGCTCAGTCAAATCCTGGACCTCGTCTCGTAACTCTATGTTACGGTCATATAACGTGTCATACATCTTAGCATCAATGGTGTACCATGGTAACTCCTCTTCTTCCTCTTCCTATTCCTCAACAAATTCCTCCTCAGGATCCTCCTCAGGATCAGTCTCCGGTTCATGCTCCTGACCCACCGCAGTGATCAATGGAGATGACTCCCTCTGTACCAACTGTTCCCTAACGACATGAATGTCTCTGGGCCCCTCCTCCGTTCGGCATTATAGGTACTCGGGGTTCCTCCCCCGCCGACTAGATCCTCCAACGTCGAGACATCCCCGACAACAAAATTTCGAGTTTTAGTTACTAAGTCGTACTAGTGAGCACATAATTTAACACATAAGCACATAAAGTCTTTTATTATCTTCAATGATACAAAAATTCATTTCTTAGAACTCGATAAGAGTTTTCCACCACTATGTTCTTTCTATAAGGCTACTACCTAAGGTTGTTCCCCCACCTAAGGTTCATAACCTACAGCTTTGATACCAATTTGTGACACCCCCAAATCCGGGTACTTCAATTCCACGGGATTTGGTGTTCACTGTACAAATAGCATCTATCTATCTACCCATAATAAATGCAAACCATGCAATAGATAGAAATAAAATCTTCCCTTTATAGGGTTACAACATCTGAATCATAAACATAAACCTAGGTTAAACTAACCTTAAAATTCTGTGCAGAAATATAAACAATAAGTCTTAAACAACATCATTAACTCAAGTCTAACATAAATACATCATCAAATAAAATAACAAGTCTTCATCACTTGCTAACTTTGCCCTTGCCTTTACTAGTGGAAGGTTCATCGGTTCTTTCGTTCTTAACTGCAATGTTATTATTAAGCAAGAGTGAGCACTAATGCCCACAAGTATAATAATGAAATAACAGTATAATAACATGCGAGTAAATCAAAGACATCTGAATAAAAGCTCAACTTTTGAATCAAGAATGAATAACAAGAATCAAAAGAATTCTAAGGGTCATAAGACCTTGAACTATGTCCTAGGTTATCAAGGGTTATACATAAAACCTTTAACAGTCATAAGACTATGGACCTTCTACTCGCATTTAGGGAGATCGGCCCTTAGTACCATCATGCACAATATCTTAACTTATTAACGCATAAGTAAATCCCTTTGCGTAGGTTGTTCATCTCGGTTTGACATTCGAGTCCGCACTAAAGGAAGTTTGGTTAGGATAATTCAATAAGGGTTACGAAATTTAGAACGTTCATCAACTAAGGACTAGTTGAATCAATAAAGTTCACTAGTCTAATAAGGTTCAACAATAATGATATTCGATTTGAATAATAATCTCAAGAAGTATACAATAGGACAATCATTGTATAACTGAATCATGCTTTGAAAAGATAATCAATCTTTAATATAACATTTGAACTTGAATAATAGTAATGATAATTTACTCGAGGTAAATAATAAACTTGAACAATAATGACAAGTAGGGTTAGGAAACTAGCCTCGTGCGTATATTACACTTTAACTAAGAACGTTCTTTGAATTTAATCCTACATACCATTCACATTCAGAATACCAGTTAATTATAACTTAACTAATCATCAATGATCATTCTTTTGTCTAAACTTTGGTTATGACTATACTTAGTCAAATTATCACATTTACTGTCACATAAAATCATTTCATGAATAATAATTTAATTTTGCATTCCATAACTCAATCTATATGTAATTATGTAATTAAATGTTAAACATCTATTTTATCATTACATTATACTTCTAACATGTTTACATGTCCATTACATTAAATTAACAATACATTGCTAGACTTAACACTTTAAAAATTACATTTACGGACTATTTCAGCAGTGGTATTTATATTATGCCACGTATATACTAGGTTTTGACAACGCTGTAGGACACTTGGCTTGCGCGGCCATGGGCCTTAAGACGTTAGATGTAGGCGGCATGGCATGAACGAGAAGCTGATTCGCAATTCGCAAAAATTGCAGAACACAGCCACAAAAAAATTCCAATTAAATTAGTACTACACGAATTTAATCATACCCACATGTTATAATTCATATATAATCAATACCCAACACTTATAGAGTGATTTTAACCCATTTAAACACTTAATCACAGAACTAAAATATGTGAATTTTACTGACTTCGATGTTCTTGAAGGTTTTGAAAATAAAACATAAAAATTAACACTACGTATTCGTTATAACACCGAATCCGTTCGTTTAAAGTTTGGTCTCTTCGTATCAACATGTATAATAATATACGAGTATAAAATTTAGGGATCATATATGATCAACACATGAAATAACACGTATAAGGCCATAAGGCCAAAACCCATACTCTGTAATTTTGTAGAAATCATATACTACGTATTTTCATGAAACTGGTGTTATGGTTTACAAAATATATATAATTAAATATGATGTGATATGACATAACACATATACAACCCATAATCATTACTCCTATCCCAATTACAGAGGTTTAAATCAAAACTATGAAAGCCAATTTTTATAAAAACTAAACAACGTGAAATAAAATTTGGGAAGGAGAATTACCCAGAGTATAATTTAGAAGAGGTGATCAATGATGATCCTTTCACAATAATTGTTAACTACACACTCACAATTTCTCTCTGATAATTTCTCAAATTCTCTCATTCTCTGTTTTTTCCAGACTTAGAAACAATAAGGAATGGAAAAGACGTCGTAATAAGAACTGGCGCATTATGGTCAGTTAACCCAGTCATGGGTAACTGCATCCAACCACTACTAAGGCCTTGTTTGGCAACCCTTAATTGATTCAAAGTCATTTAATTTAATAAACCTCTTATACTATAGTTTAAATCATGTCACACCCACTTGCAGAATAATTCATATATCTTATTTAATATAAACAAAATATAATAACTTCTCATAAATTCACAGTCACATAATTAATTTTCTCATTAATTAATTATATAAAATTATTAAATCTCCAATTAATTATTACATTAATTAAATAACATTTAGGCTTATTAAATATTTCTTTAATTCAATAAGCTTACATAATTACATACTTGAATAATGAATATCCTCCACATTAATTTAATAAATGTAACACGTATAATTAAATTAATCTACCACAATTGCATCAATTAATTATTTAATCCAATAATTAAATCATCGAAAAATATTTATTTAATTCAATAAATATTAAATTAATTTTACAAAATCTCGTTCGTCACAAATTCTCTTCGGCCAAGGGTACAAAGATGAATTGTTTTATGGCATGATCAAGACCAGTGATGAAAACATGATTATCTTCGGCCCGTAGTGCATGGATAATTCGTGGTCGTGATACTAAAGAATATCATTGGCCTATAGTGCAGGGATGATTTGATGATGTGGATTATTTTTTAAGCTAAGTCTCAGTGATAAAAGTGATGAAAAACATTTTAAATCATAGAAGATAGTAGATTTTATTCTCTACTTGACTCTTCTAATGGATTGCTTGTTCCGCTGCAGTTAAACTTGATGTTTATTATATTTTATCAGCTTAACACCGTTGAAGGCTAACGATAAATTATTCTGCATTATCTTAGTCCTAATATTTCTTATTGGGCTAGTTGAGCTCACCCTTTTGCTTTTATTGTTTTCTTCAGGAAATGAGAATGTAACAGGGACTAGTCGGGGAACAGAGTGATGGTCCTAGATGGTACATTAGTAGTCCTCACTATTCTGTGAAATAGTGTGATAATAAATGTAATGAGGACTCCATTGAGTTTGCATATTGTCTAGATGACAATATTTGTATTAAAACTCATAGCATATGTTTAGTCGTATTTTACACGACTATTGTATAATTAAGTTATATTTGAATTTTGTACCATGTATTTGGCGACTCAAGATGGGTGATGTATACCTATTTTGGGGGCGTCACAGTTGGTATCAAAGCTTAGGGATATGATCCACTGCCAGGATGTGAGAATAGAACTAGGAGGGAGAGACGGAGAATTCCTTCGCTAGTATGACCTACCTAAGTTTATTTGGTATTTAATTGGTGGTCGTAATATAGGGATAATATGTTACATGTCAATTAACCTTTGTTTTGTGGCAGTATCTAAAAATGACATCCGAGAATGTTGAGAATAGCAATGGAGCACAGGAGACTGTTGATTCTCCACATATCAATAATCAGGACAATGTGCAACAGGATGGCGATAATCCTCCTGTAAACAACAACACTGATCAATTAACGAACGACTGTACGTTTAGGAGCTTTTTAGAATTCATGCAACATCAGGCGAAGGCAGCTCTTATTCATAATATGGGAGGAAACAATGGCAACCCACAGTTGGTCACCGCTAAACAATTCAAGGAGCTGGGACCACCGGAGTTTTTGGGAAAGCCAGAACCACTTAAGGCGGAGATGTGGTTAAAACAGATCACCAAGATATTTGATGTCTTGGGATGCTCCGAGGAGCAAAAGGTTCCCTTTGCCACCTTTATGTTGCGTGAAGAGGCAGATTACTGGTTGGAATCTATAAACGCACTTACCGACGCCACTCAAGATGTCTTGGGAGAAGTTCCAAGAGCTGTCAATGACAAGTACTTTCCTGAAAGTATTCGTCATATGAAGGAGGTGGAGTTTATCAAGTTGGAGCAAAACAATATGACCGTGTCGCAATACAAAGCCAAGTTTGCCGAGTTGTCCCAATTTGCGTCCCATTTGGTTGATAATGAGGAGAGAATGACGCGAATGTTTCTAAGAGGTTTGAAACCTGAGATACGTCAATATCTTATCTCTCATAAAGCGTGTTTGTATTCGAGATGTTATTAATAGGGCTCGATTATTGGGCGTGATAATGAGTCAAACCAACAAAAAAAAAAGCAAATGACAAAATGATAATCTGGGGTGATACTTGATCATCAAAGCGGTGACAATAAGCATGGAGGGAATCGACATGCCAGAAATGGTAACCACTTCGGTGGTAATCATGTCCAAAACAATAAGAATGGACATTTCAAGAAGAGAAGGTTCAACAATGACGTGAAGACGTCGGCACCAACACCCATTTCAAAGGAAGAAGAATGACCACCGGTCGTATGTTTCAAATGCGGACAGGAGGGACACATTCGTCCAAACTATACACAGCAATCCAAAGCGTGTTTTAATTGCGGAAGAGAAGGTCACCTAGCTCGATTTTGTCGTATGGTGAAGTCAATTCCAGCTGGGATAGTGATGCCAAAGGATGTCCCAGACAAGCCAAAGCTGGTAGTTTAAGAGAGAGCATTTTTTTTCGTGACGAGGAACCTGAGTAAAATTATCACAGGTATGTTAGTCATAAAGTCTTGCGAAGTCTATACCGTGTTAGATACCGGTTCTACTCACTCTTTTATTTCACCTAGTTGTGTTCAATGTTTTAAGTTAACTCCGGAGAAGTTAGACTTTGATATATCTGTTGGGAGAAATCTTTGTTACCTCTACTATTTATAAATCTTGTTCAAATCAACACTTTCACGTTACTTGTCAATCGTATCTCTTTGAAAATACTTGCCTTTGATGCGATTTTAGGAATCGATTGGTTAACTACTCATCATGCTTTTCGTAAGATTGTTAGCTTTCATATTCCTAACCAACCTGTTATGCGAACTCAAGCAACCAAACCACTAAAGTCAATCATTGTCATATCAAGCCATAAGTAAAGAGCCCCGATCCTTTCGTTGTTGACTTCCTTGTGTGGAATGCACCGAAGCTAGACTTTATGTAGGCGACATCGTGAATGACAATGGCAAGTTGATAGGTATCAATGTGATGTACTATCCAAGTCTTGGATGAGGGTCACAGTTTTGAATGATATTTCTATTGTTAATAAATTTCCTGAAGTATTCTTGAAGACTTCTTAGCCTACCCCTAGAGCGTGAAATCGAATTTTGTATTGACCCCAGTACAAAACCCATTTCTTAAACCCTCAAATATTTCTTCAACTAAAATGAACGTAACATGTGCCAAAGACGTTGGCTCAAGCTGTTGACGATTACGATCGTACCATTCAATACCATCGTGGGAAAGCGAACGTGGTAAAAGATCGTATGCGTTTACGAGTGCGATGTTGTTAACACAAAGACCCATTTCGTACGACTTACAAATGATGAAGATAGAGTTAAAGACTCTAGGAACCCACGTGAAGATAACGAATATACGAGTAGAATCGACTTTAATCGATAAAGTTAAAGTCGCTCAAGCTACACACCCGGAGCTGAAGAATGTGAAGAAGAAGGTTCAAGAGGGCGTTATTCTAGAAGCAAGAATCGACGAAGAGAGGAAATCTCAACCCTCGATTTAATTGGCCCATTTGAAATCCTTGATCGAGTAGGAACTGTGGCCTATAGACTCGTTTTACTGCCAAGTATATTGCGTGTTCATAACGTTTTTTACGTATCGAGGTTACGTAAATATGTGGACGAACCGAACAACATTAATAAATTAGAACTAAATAATATGGCATAAGATTTAACGTATGAGGAGATACGTGTTAAAATCTTAGATAAGAAGGATCGTATTCAACACTCAAAGGTTATACCTCAAGAGTTAGAATTTGAAGTGAAGTCAAGGTATCCTCATCTATTCGGCATACCAGGTAATTACGTAAATTTCGACGGCAAAATTTCATAAGGAGGGGAGATTGTGAGACCCCAGATTTTATGAATAAATATTTAATTTTCTCGAAATAATTTTTTTGAATATTATGGTGTGGATTTGATATAATGTTATAGTTGTGGGTAATATTTATAAATTTTGCAATGTACGCAAGTTGTTATATAATATTCGATTGGTCGGGGAATATTCATTTTATCAGGGAATATTCGTACAACGGCACAACCATTGGTGGACCCCACAACGGAATTATTGTCGGATTGAGAAAACGATAAAAATATCTTATTGAAATAACGGCAGAAGTTTTACCGTTAATACTATTGAACTACTCGGTAGTAAAAGTACAGTAATACGCGTGGTTGCATAGTAGCACATGGTATTGATTATTGATGCTTACGTGATAAGTCACTCAGTTTTGTTTTATTAGTATTATTAATGTAATAAAACAGAAAAACTTTTATATAAAACAGAATACTTTTATAAAGTTATTTGTTTTATTAGACTGTAAATATAATATATTATATTTTATTATGCATAGTGTTTTGCATAGTAAAATCTTTTTATATAAAACAAAATACTTTTATAAAGTTATTCGTTTTATTAGATTATAAATAGAATATATTATATTTTATTAAAAAGATTTTGCTTTAAATATGGACCGTCCGATTAAAAGTAAATCAATCTGGACCGTTCATGAATTAGTTACTATGCAGTCCATTCTTCTATAAATAGAAGCTCATTCCTTCATTATTTCTTACGAATTCACTGAAACTCTAGAGAGAGAAACTATAGAGAGAGAGTTCTTCTTCTATAATCTTGAGCGTATTTCTTTAGAGTTTAAGAAAGCTTTGAGCGTAGTACAAGTTTTCTTCGAGTATATTCTTGCCCTACCAGTCGGAATACTCTTCTTTCAAAGGTAAGAGATATTATTTGTTGTACTCGTAAGGGATATTATTTGTTGTACTCGTAGGGGATACTATTTCTTGTACTCATAAGGGGTATTATTTCTTTTGTATTCATAAAGAGAACTTCTGTTATTCCATTCTTTATTATTCTATTGGAATAACCTGTATACGCGGGCTACCCTATACTTGGTGAAATTCTTCTGTTATTCCATTCTTTATCATTATGTTGGAATAACCTTTGTTTATGCGAAGTTCCGTATACATGGTGAAATTCTTCAGTTATTCCATTCTTTATCATTCTGTTGGAACATCCTCTCTGTACTTTACGCATGACCTGGTTCCATTATTTATTATTCTGTTGGAATATCCTGTCTATGCTTTACGCATGACCCGGTTCCATTATTTATTATTCTGTTAGAATATCCTGTCTGTGCGTTTACGCATGACCTGGTTCCATTATTTATTATTCTGTTGGAATAACACATGCATGCGTGATCTATCGCATGCCTGGTGATTTCTTTTGTTATTCCATTCTTTATTATACTCAGTTGGTTAAAGTTTTGACTTCTATACTCCATGAAATTAGTGGAATATCCTTGGTATTTGCGCTTCATCCAGTATCTTTTCATGGAAACATTCTTCTGAGAATTCTTGAATTTTACTCCACAAAGCAGTATCATGTTGACAATTTGGACATTATTGGTTCCTCGATAAATTAATTCTTGAACTTGTTTTATTGAATTATTATATCATTGTCATCAACATCATGTTTATATTATGTTGAAAGTCATACGTGGCACGTAGTGCATAGATGGACTTGGTATGATTATGACCGAGGATTATTTCGGTATAATCATGACCGTAATGTTACAAATGATGTGAAAAAGTCCTCATCGCCTGTGTAGTGCATTGATGGGATGAGCTTTTTGGTATGATTATGGCTATGGATTCTCTTATTAAGGGTGCAAAGATGAATTATTTTATGGCATGATCGTAACTGATTGATGAAAACATGATTATCTTTGGCCCGTAGTTCATGGATAATTCGTGGTCGTGATCTTTAAAGAATATCCTCGGCCGTAGTGCAAGGATGATTTGATGATGTGGATTATTTTTTGTCGAGTCTCAAATGATAGAAGTGATGAAAACATTTTAAATCATAGAAGATAGTAGATTTTATTCTCTACTTGACTCTTCTAATGGATTTCTTGTTCACCGCAGATTAAACTTGATGTTTATTATATTTTATCGGCTTTAACATAGTTGAACGCTAACGATAAATTATTCTCGCATTATCTTAGTCATAATATTTCTTCTTTGGGCTAGTTGAGCTCACCCTTTTGCATTCATTGTTCTCTTGAGAAATGAGAATGTAGCATGGACTAGTCGAGAACAGAGGTGATGGTCCTAGATGGTGCATTAGTAGTCGTCACTATTCTGTGAAATAGTGTGATAATAAATGTAATGAGGACTCCATTGAGTTTGTATATTGTCCAGATGACAATATTTGTACTAAAACTCACAAAGATATGTTTAGTCGTATTTTACACGCATCGTTGTATAATTAAGTTGTATTTGAATTTTGTACCATGTATTTGGCGACTCAAGATGGGTGATGTATACCTATTTTGGGGGCGTCACAATATTTTATAACTTCAAATATTTTTAAACTATTTATTTTCATTTAAAATGATTTTTATAATATAAAAATCATTTTTAATTAATTTAATTTATTTAATTGTTAAATAAATCTAATTTCATTAATATTAAATAATTAATGAAATTTGCTTTAAAATATTAAAAGTTATATTTTATAACTTAAAATATTTTTAAATAACTTATTATCATTTTAAATGATTTTTAATATAATAAAATCATTTTTAATTAATTTATTTAATGTATTTAATAAATAAATTAATTATCAATAATATTTAAATAAATACTAATATTTATGAAAAATATTTCAAATTATTAAGAGTTAATTTTTATAAATTAAAAAATAATTTTTAAATTAATTTTCAAAAATTAATTACTATTTTTAATAATTTTCGGAATTTAAATAATTAATTTTAATAAAGGTGTCAAGAAGATTCGCTATAATGATGAGCAAATCGCTATAGGTGTTCTTCATGTTCTTGGCCAAACCCAGAAATTCAAGTGCAATTATCGAGTGGCCTACTTTGACCAAGAACTGTGAATTGTGTATTTTGTTTCTGGATATGCTATTTGTCAGATCTTGTAGTACTAATGTTAGACTACAAGATCCAACAACAAACATGATCAACAAGCATTAAACGAACGAGATCTAAGCCTTCAAAGGGACTGTCAGACCTGTTCTTCATTTCTGGGTTACCCAGAAATGAAGAACAGTTCGAATGTCCATTTTTGGGCTTCTACAACTTGTAATCCTTGTAATGTTTTAGTGATTTAAAGGTTGCAGTGTGTAGCCAACATGTAGGACAAGAGATCTATTACATAAAATCATAACAAAAACAACACAATCGCGAGATCTATGTTGGTCAAAGTATGTCAGAGGACACGTTCAAACATTTTCTAGGTTACCCAGAAAACATGAACTTTGATCAACTGAGCTACTTTGACTGGTCACTGAATCCAGTATATTTGATATATAAAGGTTCTAAAAATATGAATCAACAGTTAACATAACATAATACAATATGGTTTCAACAACAAACTCAAAACATCTACAACCGGACAGATCCAAGGCTAACAAATACTTGTCAGACTCTAGTTCTCGGTTTCCGGGCTACCCAGAAATGGCCCAGTCAATGTCGGTCAACGACCTTTGACCTGTTATAACTTACAATCTACAACTGATCTAGGCCTGATTCTTGATCCAGAGAAAAGATCTTATAGCATACTACACGATCAACGCTTAAAATAACAAAAACACACAACAAGCCAAGATCTATGGGACCTGACATTCATTGTCAGACGACTGTTGAACTTTTTTTCCAGATTTTGTAAAATGCCAAATTCGAGCCTCTAGATGTTATGGATCTAACATCTAGCAACCCAAATCATCATTATACACTATATCTAACATTGTTAACACAAAAATTTTAACATCAAACAACAGATCGATGGACAGATTTCTTGGCTAGGATTTATACCTTCTTTGATCAATTCTGATTCTGGCTTCTGTTTTTGTTATGGATGTTAGTGGGGCTCGGTTTTGTGACTGAAAAACTAAAGAATTTTTGAGGTGTGGGGCTTGAGAGAGTTAGGTTGAGTGTTGTGCACAAAATGAGCAAAAATATGGCTTTCTCTCTCTCTTGATCTATTTATAGAAGTGGTGGATGCATGAATGGCCGATATAAGTGGCTGGTTGCTAGCAATTTAAGTCACTAAGTTAACATGTTAGGTCACCCACTCCACATTTATATAGATACTCAAGTTACATAATAAAAATATCCAAAGAGGGGTATTTTAGTCTTTTCGCATGGAATTTTAATGGCATTCCTGTAATCTTGCAAACCCTTAGGGTTTGACCCTTAGGATTTAACCCTAAGGTTTAGTACATAGCATTTGTAGGATTTTCAATTTAGGGTTTGCACAAAAAAAAATTAAATAAATTTTAGTTTCTAAAATTTTGAAATTAGGGTTTCCTTAATTAAATTAATTTTCTAATTACTTTATGCAGGAACATTAGGGTTTAAAATCACTAATTATAATTAACTTTGCTAATTTAGCAATTAGGGTTTACAATTTTGATAATTAGGGTTACTAAAGTATAATTAGGGTTTCTAATTACCAAATTAGGGTTCTAGATATTAGGGTTTTAAATTACTAATTAGGTTTTCCATAATTAGCAATAAAATCTACTGTACATGATATTAATCACACTAACACAATTTCTGACTGATCACATACTTCAGTTTAGGTTTCAAATTAGGGTTTCTCATTTCAAAAATTAGGGTTTTATAATTAGGGTTTTTCTAAAGATTAATTAGGGTTTTAAGATTTTAATTGGGGTTTACCTAATTAATCAAATCATTATATAATACACAACATAAATCATATAACACAGTTATATATATAACAATCTTAAACTCACAATTGATTTTTAAATTAGGGTTTCCCCCAGTAAAACTAGGGTTTAACCAATTAACATTAGGGTTTTGAAATTATACACCATAATTGACCAACCATCCTCAATACATATATACAAAGATATATTTATAAAGATCGAAAAATCAAAATATAATTAATATTATATTATTATTCTCATTCCTTGATCAAAATTCAAAATTAGGGTTTGGATTCCATATCTGATTTATTCTTCCATATTTAACCTTAATAATTAAGGTAATTTAATCAACTTGATAATCCGTATCTTTAAAATTCATATAATAGAATAATTATTATAATTATTCTCAAAATCATTTCATATATTATTTAAATAATATATAATTATATTTTATGGAAAATAATTAATAAAAACATTTATACTATAAATTAATTATTATAAGAATATACTTTACAAAAATCAATAATTCTAAGATAAAATTATTTGTAAATATTCATGTAATAAATATATTTTTATTTATCACACAAATACATATACACCTTATCTTGTACAAATCCTCATCCTTAAAATAAAAAAAAAATTTATGCACAAAATTTCTTATTTATTTAAATAGAAATATCGGGTTGTTACAAAGATCCTGCTATTCACAAAATTCATGAACACATGCTATATTAACTAAGTCTAGATTCGAATATCCTCTCTCGATTCCATATAAATCCACAATGAATTATTGATCAGGCAATTCATAAATTTACGCTCAAATTAATATAGAAAAATCGGGAAATATCTTATTGAACTGGAAATCAAAGTTGCAAAATTATCGTTTCACTTAAGGATCCATCATAAGCCTAAAAAGTGAATTAGTTCATAATGAATGAAATAAAAACTGAATAATTTAAAGGAAACATCCTTCCAATTACAAATATAAAGCTAAGATGAAGAATAATGCAAGACACCCTTCATGTAGCCTTAATCTACAATCGTCACGAAAATCTCTTCAAAATACTCCTCCAAAGCTTACTATGAAAAACTGGAATTAATCTCTGTACTTTTTCTTGCGTGATGATTGATTCGTTGTTTTTCGAGCAATATATATCTACCACAGAATTCTAGTTAAAATCCCTTTGCAACTAGAGTCCACATGCTACATAAAGTTATTGATGCCTCTTTTTTAGTTCTACAAAAGAGCTCTAACTCATGCAAGCATACATGCGTCAACAAGTAATACAGAGCAAGTAAAGTATCGATCCCACAGGGAAAGTTGTTTAATTTAAATTACTATTCATCAATTAAATCACTATATTTATATGCTCAAACTAATGACTATAATTGGTTTGTTACTCTAATCGCAAATAACGACTAAAACAATAAATAAGATGTAATAAATAAAATCTGAAAGTAATGGGATCATAACTTCATTTAATATTTCATTTAATCACCACTATCATGCAAGACTTGTTCACATATCACAGGAAAGTAGCCAAGAGCACTAAAAGAGTCATAGCCATTTTTCAATGTACTATGACCTACTTACACAACATCCACAAGCGATAGACTCTATGTAATCATCAATATAACCAAAATCACTATATGTCTATGTGAAATTGCAATCATATTGAATTTAAGCACAAGCCCTTATTCTAACTCATACGGTGAAACAGTATATGTCTATCTGGTTCACGAAATACACAAGCCATACAAAACAACCCTATATACGTATGCTATCTTGATTACAATCCATACTTGCATGTTCATTGTCAATTCCATACAAGTACTAAAAGCGAATGGTGATCAAGCATTCATACATGCAAAACAATCATGATAGAAATCCCATATGATATGTAAAACAATCCAACATTCAAGCATGCAACCAAACTACATATTAAAATCCGTTAGAATCTCATAATGGAGTTTAGTTCATGACTGAACCAAAAGCCATTATGGGATCAAAGCTAAACATGGCTAATACGCAAACAATTGAAAGATGAAAGATAGAAACGATCAAACCAATTGCTGAATATAATCCACTATTAACGTTCAAATCCTTATATAAATCCAGCAACTACTAATAAAAATCCACACTGATAGAAAATCCCAAGAAGGATTAGAAAAGTAGAGTTTTGGCTTCATTCCACGTTGGAATCTCTCTCAGTATGTAAACCCTAGTTTTCCAATGAAAATACGTAAAACTGAATAATAATAATGATACCCTCTAACACAAGTCAGAAATCGTTTTAAACGAATTACAACCCTTTTAATTAAAAATTAAAATAAAACAAATCAGCATTAATCAGCAATAATAATCCTCGCACAGGCGTAACTTGCAGTGTGTCATGTTGTCCATCCGAGTGCTCGCGCGGGCGTGCGTTCCCAAGCTTGTCCTGCCGCGCGGCTTCTGCAATATTGAGTTCTGGTTCTGCTGCAGCAACTGATCTGTTCCGCTGCTCCTTCCTTTGTCCATCCACTCGTAGTCTTCTGCTCCTTGACCCTCATGCCACGCATATCCTAGCTTGTGCCTCGCTTCATACGCCCATTCGCCTCGTGCCTTCTAATTCCACCAAATTAGGCCGTTTCCTGCACTTTTTCACCAAAAGGAGTTTTAAGTTTATGCAATGTAAAATAACATGAAATGCAACTAAAACACACTAAAATGTACTTGAGATGGGCATAGTTCACGTGAATTGGTATTCCATAAGTAGGTATAAAACCCACTTATCAAATACCCCCAAATTTGAACCGTTGCTTGCCCTCAAGCAATTCATACTAATGAACAATGAAAATGCAGATATATTACTATGCAACTAAATTATGATGCAACCAGTCTCACATTGTTCCAAATTTATCACGTAAATTCAAATTCAAAAATACCTCAAATAATTTTTCCAGATTCAAGAATACAGATTCAAACCAAACTGTAGGCATAATGTCATACACTCAGATAATTCATAAATGGTATAGATATGCTGTGTGTATGTGTGTATTATTATTTTCACCAAAACTTGATTTAAGCAAAGAATACACATACTAAATTGCTCAAAATAGAAAATTATAGTTTAAATCAAGACTCATGTATACATATGCAACGAAGACTATTCCAACATATCAAAACAAACTGAAGTTCAACAATGGGCTTAACTGCTTTATTTTTGCTCACGAGGGCAATTTTCGCACTTTCCTGCGGTGTTTATTGCTTTTTTTTCATTTTCTTTTTTTTTACACATGACTGTGCAATGTCTTACTCCATTAGGCAACACTGCTACCCCTTAGCGAGCTTTCAACCAACGACTCCCAGACCATGAAAGACCTTAGGGCGCTAGGTGTAGAGACAATCCCCTCGGGCGTACTTACTCAAGTAGCCAGGGCCCCGAAATAAGACTAGCCACGTTATTGCTACTATTTTATTTATTTATTTATTTATACATAAATACCCATGTTTTTCCAAAGTTTAAAAATCAATGTTTTAAATCGTCTAAGTTCACTTTCCACATATTTCCCTTTTTAGAACTACATTTTCTATCGAGCAATGCAACACGTAATTCTTATACCTACAAGTGATTGTGAACACGTTCGTGCAAACTGAAAGCATTTAAACAGCAACATGAACTTCATCGTGTAAAACATTATATCTTAGCTTATGTCATCCTAACATACTCAAAAATCTTTCAAAATCATCATCGGCTAGACAAAAATTTCCATACGGCAAGAACTGTGAGACATGCAAACTAAAAATGAACATACAAATAAACATGCAACTATATGCAAAAGTTAAACTAATCATGCAAAAACAACTACATGCAACTATACTACTACCCCAATACCCCCAAACTTATAATATTCAATGCCCCATTGAATGAAGGTAAAGGGTAACGAAAAAACTCCCCTAATGATCAGTGGTACCACCCTCCTCGGGTGGTGAATCTGGTGGTGGATATGGCATTGATGTCCCGAACTGAGGCCACACTAGCTTCGTTCCTTGCTGCGCAAAAGCCTCGGCCAAAGCCCTCGTGAGTCCTGTCGCAAATGTGCCGAAATTATCATACATGGCATCGACTTTGCACTCCAACCTTCGGAGCTGGCGATCACCATGATAGGTGCTTTGTGGGACGGCGGCCCGCCTCATTTGTCCGAGGGGTCTTTGTGTGACTCTCGGGAAAGTAGGCTGAATGATAAAACCTAGTCCGCATAGATGCTGTACACCTCCTACCCAATCCTCAAATTTTGCAATTGTGGCATGAGTTATGTCCTGGCTTGGGTATTGCATTTGTTCGTTGCCCTAGTTGCATCCCTGATTAGCACATAGCATAGCAACCACTGATGCGTGTGGAATACTCCCAATGGTGCCTCCCCGCAGATATCGCAATATATTCTGATGGATGAGATGACCAATGTCAATGTATTTCCCGGTGATTATGCCCCACAGAATAATTGCCCTCTCCGCTGTTATTTCGTGTTGATGAGAGGAAGGCACGAGCTTGGCATATACGAACAGATTCCACGCCTTTGCATATCGGTTCAGGGCGGCGGCTAGGAATATGCGAGGTTGATTCGTGCCGACTTTATAGGTCCATTTTGTGCCAGGCACACACAATTCAGCAATAACCAACTCCATGTCTATCTCCAAATATGCACCTGTGACCCAATTAGTAGCCCCCGTTGACGGTGTATCGGTAAGTCTAAAAATGGCGTGGATGGCACGGGGTCTGTAATATATCTCGAAACCGCGAACCATAGATATACCGCTCATGGTGACCTTGGCGTTGGCATAAAACTCTCGGACTACGCTCATCGGAATGGGCGTGGGAGTGGCAGTCAGTCCACCCTAGCCTCTTTCATGAATCATGGCACACAACTGACCATCTTGCCCTTCCAGTTTGAAACCGCGCTCCTTGATAAACGTCTTCGCCATAATTTGGTAATACTCCTGTTGAGCTTCCAAATTGAGGAACTTGGTGTGGTCAACAATATCCTCCCCTTGACTGCCCGAGGAGGATGAAGAAGAAGATAACATTGAGCGTGCCCACTTAGGCCCCAATTGCAGTTGATAACGATTGCACAAATGATATTACTGAGACTGAAGAAGAAACAAATGATGATATTAATCCCCAAATTTTTTCTGCCCAACCAAATAGAAGCCCTAGTTTTATACTGCAATTGGATGAGAACGTGGGTTTGAGCTTTGAACGTGGAGAGAATCGTGGATATGTGATTGAGAGATGTACGGCTTCAATTTGTAACTGATAGAAGATAGAGATGTGAGTTATGGAGAGACACTGTGAGTGCGCTTCTGTTTTGATTGCAAATGAGAGTCCAACTGATATCCATCAAGTTTTTAAACTTAAAAATTTTCCACGTCTGATGTCGCACAAGGCATATGAGATTTTAAATTTGTCAGATGCTACGCAAGCGGTAGAGGAAACTCTGGTCCGATGAAAAGATACTGGATGAAGTGCAAATATCAAGGATATTCTACTAATTTCATGGAGTATAAAAGTCAAAACTTTAACCAACTGAGTATAATAAAGAATGGAATAACAAAAGAAATCACCATGTATGCGGTGATGCCGCATAAAAGTTATTTCAACCGAATAATAATAACGGAACAAAGTCGTGCAAAATTTGCACTTATGAGGATGTTCCAATGTAATAATAAAAAGCGGAACCAGTCCGATGTAAAACACATGCACGAGGATGTTCCAAATGTAATAATAATAAAGAGCGGAACCCGTGTCCGGTGTAAAACACATGCATGTGATGTTCCAATGAATAATAATAAAGACGGAACGGTGTGTCCTGTAAAACACACGCATGAGGATGTTCCAAATGTAATAATAGAAGAATGTCACCAAGTATAGGGGTAAACCGTGTATACAAAGTTATTCCAATAGAATAATAAGCAATGGAATAACAACAGTTCTCTTCATGAATAAGAAAGAATAACACCCCTTCCACTAGTAGTAGATTGAATACTGCAGTAGTGTAGTAACAGAATACTCTTCTTCTTTCTCTCTTATTCTCTCTATACATTCTCTCTCTATAGCTTGAATGAATTAGTGAAAAATAATGAAGCACTAGGCCTCTATTTATAGAAGATTTCTAGCTTAGCACTTGAAATGTGAAAAGGCAAGTGACTGGACGACTGATGATGTGAAAAGAAAAGTGGTTTGACGCCTGTAATGTGAAACGACAATTGGTTCGACGCCAGTAATATGAAACGGCAAGTGGTTTGACGTCTGGTAAAGGTAGTTACTATTGACGAAGGTAATTACTATTGACGAAGGTAATTACTATCGACGAAGGTAATTACTATTGACGAAGGTAATTACTATTGACGAAGTTAATTACTATTGACGAAGAGACTCTTAGATGATGACATATGGGCCCCCCACAAAATAACCAAACTTACCACAAACTTCTCATAATAGACTCTTTATATACATCAAGGATTGAATAAATATTACCACAAATCATTTTATTTTTAATCAACACATATTTAACCTTTCAACAATTATTAATCATTTATAACTTGTCGTCTCAATTATTGATTAAATAATATAACATATTATACAGATGATACTATGACAATAATTGAATCAATAATATAAGAGATATGATGCAGTAATTACTGTAGCAATAATTGAGTATAGCTGAGTGACTTCTCACGTAAGCATCAATAATCAATACCGTGTGCTACTATGCAACCACGCGTATTACTGTACTTTTACTACCGGGTAGTTCAACAGTTTTAACGGTAACACCTCCGCCGTTATTTTCATAAAGTATTTTTGTCGTTTTCTCAATCCGACAATAATTACACATTGGGGTCCACCAATGATTGATCGTCGTCACGAATATTCCCCGACAAAAAGAATATTTCCGACCAAACGAATATTTTATAACAACTTGCTTACTTTGCAAAATTTATAAATATTACCCACAACTATAACATTATATCAAATTTACTCCATAATATTCAAAAATAATATTTATAGAAAATTCATCTTTATTTATAAAAGTTGGGGTCTTACAACCTCCCTTCTTATGAAATTTAGCCCTCGAAATTAGGGTACGATGACTGGTATGTCAAGAGGTAAGGATACCTTGATTTCATTTCGATTCTAACTCCCAAGTCATTTCCTCAACATCGTGGTTTCTCCACAAAACTTTGACTTGAGGTATAACCTTGGAGCATAGAATATGTTCCTTCTTATCCAAGATTTGAACATGAACCTCTTCATACGTCAAATCTTCTGCTATTTCGTCTGGTTCTAAATAAATAATGTGGTTCGGGTCTTTCACATATTTACATAACATGGATATGTGAAAACATTATGAACACGAGACATACTTGGCGGAAAAAGCGAGTCATATAGCCAGTTCCTACTCGATCAAGGATTAAAAATGGGCCGATGAATCGAGGATTGAGTTTTCCTCTCTTTCCAAATCTCATAACTCCTTTCCATGGAGCAACACGCAACAACACATGATCTCCTATATCGAATTCCACGTCCTTTCGATGAAGATCAGCATAACTCTTTTGTCGATCTTGTGAGATTTTTATACGTTGTAGGATCGTTTGAATCTTTTCCATAGTCATACGTACCAACTCCGGTCCCAACAATGTTGCTTCACCCACCTCATCCCAACATACTAGAGAATGACACTTTCTTCCATACAACGCTTCGAATGGAGCCATGCCAATACTTGCTTGATAACTGTTGTTGTAGGAAAACTCCACCAATGGTAAGAACTTGTCCCAACTTCCCTTAAAATCAAGGACACAGAGTCTTAATAGATCTTCAAGAGTTTGAATAGTCCTCTCCAACTGTCCGTCCGTCTGAGGATGATATGCCGAGCTAAATCGTAAGTCTGTGCCCATAGCATTTTGCAAACTAACCCAAAATCATGAAGTGAATCTTGGGTCTCGATCGAAACTATGGATACTTAAGATACCATGCGGTCTTACAATCTCGTTTATGTACATATCTGAGCAAGATGTTCAAGTGTATAAGTTTTCGTGTCAAGAAGAAATGAGCGGACTTGGTCAATCTATCAACAATGTCCCAATCGCATCTATGCCTTGAGAAACCTTAGGAAGGCCGCAGAAATTAAATCCATGGTAATGTGCTCCCACTTCCATTCTGGAATTTCAAGTGGTTGCAATGGACCTTTGGTACTTGATGCTCCGCTTTAACTCGTTGACAAGTTAGACACCTTGAGATAAACAACGTTATCTCTCTCTTCATATTGCTCCACCAAAATGTATGACGAATATCATGATAAATTTTGGTACTCCCAGGATGGATTGCAAACGGTGTGTTGTGCGCCTCCATCATGATTTTATACTTTAAATCAGGGTCGTTAGGAACAAAAATTCAGAGTTGACTCAAGTATTCCTTTTCATCGATTCTTGCTTAGGCATAGAACCCTCTTGCACTTTTTCTTCCTCATACGTATTAGCTCCGTGTCCCAGAATTTCGAGCGACTTTAACTTTATCAATTAAAGTCGGTTCTACTCGTATATTCACCATCATCACATGGGTCCCTGGAGTCTTTAACTCTATCTCCATCCTTTGCAAGTCACACAAAATGGGCCTTTGCATTGACAATATCGCACTCGTACTTGCATATGATCTTCTACTTAACACGTCAGCTAACATGTTCACTTTTCCAGGATGGTATTGGATGGTATGATCATAATCTTTCAACAGTTAAAGCCAACGTCGTTGTCGCATGTTGAGTTCCTTTTGAGTAAAGAAATATTTGAGGCTTTTATGATCCGTAAATATCTCCACCTTCTCCCCATACAAGTAATGCCTCCAAATCTTTAGTGCGAAGACAACAGCTGCCAACTCTAGATCATGAGTAGGATAATTCCTCTCATATTCTTTGAGTTGTCTTGAGGCATAAAGCTATGACTTTTCCATGTTGCATGAGAACACATCCCAACCCTTTTGCTCGAAGCATCATCAGATGACAAATCCTCCGAGCCAGATGGTATTGTCAGAACAGGTGCGAAATGAGTCTCCTCTTGAGTTCTTGAAAAATCTTCTCCCATTCTTCACTCCAACCGAACTTTATATCTTTCCGAGTCAGCTGAGTCAATGGAGTAGCAATTCGAGAAAATCCTTCCACAAATCTCCAATAATAACCAGCTAAGCCGAGAAAGCTACGATTTTGGTCATCGATTTAGGTTGCTCGACTTTGAATAGCTTCAATCTTTGCTGGGTCAACAAATATTCCATGACTTGATACCACGTGCCCAAGGAATGCTACTTCCTCAAGCCATAATTCGCATTTCTTCAACTTGGCATAAAGCTTGTATTCACGAAGCTTTTGGAGTGTCAGCCTCAAGTGTTGCTCATGATCTTCACGGCTTTTGGAATAAATAAGGATGTCATCAATAAAGACGACCACAAAGTGATCCAAATATTCTTTGAATACTCGGTTCATCATATCCATGAAGGCAGCAGGAGCATTAGTCAATCCAAAGGACATGACTAGGAATTCATAATGCCGTACCGAGTTCTGAAAGCCGTCTTTGGAATGTCATCGGTTCTAATCTTCAATTGGTGATATCCGGAACGAAGATCAATCTTTGAAAAGAATTTGTCTCCTTGCAACTGGTCAAACAGGTCATCAATACGTGGCAATGGATACCTATTTTTGAGGGTGACATGATTCAACTCCTGATAATCAATACAAAGTCGCGATACTCCCATCTTTCTTCTTCACGAATAGTAAGCAGGGAGCACCCCAAGGAGAAGTACTAGGACGAATAAAGTCGGATGTTCAACAATTCCCTGCATTGGGTCTTTAACTCACGAAGTTCAATAGAGCCATTCGATATGGGGCTTTGGAAATGGGTTTTGTCTGGGTTCAAGGTCGATACAAAATTCAATTTCACGCTCAAGGGTAGGCCAGAAGTTCTTCGGGGAATACGTCAGGAAATTTATTAACAATAGAAATATCGTTCAAAACTGACGTATTTTTGTTTAAATCTGTGACATGAGCTAAGAAAGCTTGACATCCGTTTTTCAATAAACGAATAGCTTTATGGCTTGAGATGACCGTGATTGATTTTAATGGTTTGGTCGCTTGAATTCGCATAATAGGTTGATTAGGAATATGAAAGCTAACAACCTTACGGAAACAATCAATTTTTGCATGATGAGTAGTTAACCAATCAATCCCTAGAATCACATCAAATGCAAGTATTTTTAATGAAATAAGATCTACAGGTAGTGTGAAGGTACCAATTTGAACCAAACAAGACTTATAAACAGTGGATGTAATGAAGGTTTCTCCCAACGGAGTTTCCACAGATAAGTCAAAGTCTAATTTCTCCGGAGTCAAATTTAATCGATGAGCGCAAGTAGGAGAAATAAAAGAATGGGTAGAACCGGTATCAAATAAAGTATAGATTTTGTTAGAGTTTATGATAAGCTTACCCGTGATGACCTCATTCGGGTTCCTTGCTTTCTGGGAGGTCACAACAAACGCTCTCCCTCAGACTCACCGGTTTTGACTTTTTCGGGACGACCTTTGGTGCCTCCATCCTAAATTTGAATTTGTCTTCGATGAACGACAAAATCCAGGCTAAGTGACCTTCTCTTCCATAATTATAACATGCTTTGGATGGCATCGCATGAGTTTGGGTGATGTGCCCTCCCTCCGTGATTTGAAACTTATGATAGGTGGTCGTTCTCCTTCCTTAACGACAGTCTTTGGTCTTCGACGCTTTCCATCATTGTTGAATCTCCTCTTCTTGAAATGTCCATTCTTATTGTTTTGGCCTTGATTACCACCGAAGTGGTTACCATTTCGGCCGTTGATTCCTCCACGCTTGTTGTCACCGCTCGATTATCGCTCTCATTTGGTATTATCATTTTTTTTGGTCGCTCTCTTTTAGTTGCGTTGACTCGTTATCGCGCTCCACTAATCGAGCCCTATTTACAACATCTGAATATAAACATAGTTTATGAGAAATAAGATGTTGACGTATCTTCGGCTTCAAACCTCTTAAAAACATCCGTGTCATTCTCTCTTCATTATCCTCCAAGTGGGACGCAAACCGGGATAACTCCACAAATTTAGCCTCGATCATTATTACACGGCCATATTGTTTTGTTCCAACTTGATAAACTCCACCTCCTTCATGTGACGAATACTTTCAGGAAAGTATTTGTCATTGAACAGCTCTTGGAACTTCTCCCAAGACATCTTCAATACGGCAGGTTGAGTACGTTTTACCGATTCCCACCAGTAATCTGCCTCTCCGCGCAACATAAAGGCGGCAAAGGGAACCTTTTGCTCCTCGGAGCATCCCAAGACATCAAATATCTTGGTGATCTGCTTTATCCATGCTTCCGCCATAAGTGGTTTTGGCTTTCCCTTAAAATCCGGTGGTCCCAGCTCCTTGAACTGTTTAGCAGTGACCGCCTGAGAGTTTCTAGTGTTTCCACATGCATTTTGGACAGGAGCCGCTCTCGCCTGCTGTTGCATGAATTGCATAAAGCCTCTGAACATTTGATCATTCATCCTTTGGTCAATGTTGTTGTTTACATGAGGATTGTCGCTTTCCTGATGCACATTATCCTGATTATTGATATGTGATGAATCAACGGTCGCCTGTGCTCCATTGCTATTCTCAACATTCTCGGATGTCATTTTCAGATACTGCCACAAAACAAAGGTTAATCGACATGTAACATATTATCCCTAAATTCTGACCGACCAATTAAATACCACATAAACTTAGGTAGGTCATACTAGCGAAGGAATTCCCGCCTCTACCCTCCTAGTACTATTCTCACATCTTAGCAAGGGATCATATCCCAAGCTTTTGATATTACAAAATGACGCCCCAAAATTAGGTATACATCACCCATCTTGGGTCGCCGATACATGGTACAAAATTCAAATATAACTTATTAATACAAGCGTCAGGTACAATACGACAAAACATAACTGTGAGTTTGAATACAATTATTGTCTACTAGAGATTATACAAACTCAAAAGAGTCCTCATTATAATTATTAACACACTATTTCACAGAATAGTGATGACTACTAATGCTATCCTCTGGACCGTCACTCCGCTTCCGACTAGTCCCCTCGCTATGTTCTCATTTCGAAGAGAACGGTGAAAGAAAGGGTGAGCTCAACTAGCCCAAAGAAGAAATATTATGACTAAGATAATGCGAGAATAAATTATCGTTAGCCTTCAACAGTTGTTAAACCGATAAAATATAACAACATCAAGTTTAAGCTGCAATGAATAAGCAATACATTAAAAGAGTCAAGTAGAGAATAAAATCTACTATCTTTTATAATTTAAAAGGTTTTTCATGACTTTTATCATGGGACTCGACTTAATAAATAATCCACATCATCGAATCACCCATGCACTACGGCCAAGGATATTCTTTAGTATCATACGACCACAAATTATCCATGCACTACAAACCAAGGACATCGTGGTATTCATTAATGGTCATGATCATGCCAACAATCGTCCATCAATGCACTACGGGCCAATGATAACTTTTTACCACATCATTTGTAACATTACGGTCATGATTACAACCGAATAACCCCGGTCATAATCATACCAACTCCATCTATGCACTACAGGCCACAGATGACTTTCAACATAATATAAACATGAGGACGATGACAATGATATAAGAATTCAATAAAACAAGTTTAAGAATTAATTTATCCAGGAACTAATAATGTCCAAATTGTCAACATGATACTGCTTTGTAGAGTAAAATTCAAGAATGATCAGAAGAATATTTCCATGAAAAGATACTGGATGAAGCGCAAATATCAAGGATATTCTACTAATTTCATGGAGTATAAAAGTCAAAACTTTAACCAATTTGAGTATAATAAAGAATGGAATAACAAAAGAAATCACCATGCATGCGGTAAGATTGCATGTAAAAGTTATTTCAACCGAATAATAATAATGGATCCAGTCGCAAAATTTGCACCAACAGGATGTTCCAACGAGAATAATAAAGAGCGGAACCAGTCCGGTGTAAAACACATGCATGCAGGATGTTCCAACAGAATAATAATAAAAGACGGAACCAGTGTCCGAATAAAACACACATACGGATGTTCCAAAGTAATAATAATAAAGACGGAACCAGTCCAGATGTAAAAACACATGCATATGATGTTCCAATGTAATAATAGAATAATGTCACCAAGTATAGGGTAAAAGCGTGATACAAAGTTATTCCAATGTAATAATAATAAGCAATGGAATAACAAGCAGTTCTCTTCATGAATAAGAAAGAATAACACCCTTACATTAGTAGTAGATTGAATGCGGTAGTGTAGTAATGAATACTCTTCTTCTTTTCTCTTATTCTCTCTATACTTTCTCTCTCTATAGCTTGAATGAATTAAGTGAAAAATAATGAAGCACTAAGCCTCTATTTATAGAAGATTTCTAGCTTAGCACTTGAAATGTGAAAAGGCAAGTGGCTTGACGATCGTGATGTGAAAAGAAAAGTGGTTTGGCGCTCTGTAATGTGAAACGACAATTGGTTTGACGCCTTTGTAATATGAAGCGGCAAGTGGTTTGACGTCTGGTAAAGGTAGTTACTATTGATTTGAAGGTAATTACTATCGACGAAGGTAATTACTATCGACGAAGGTAATTAATTATCGACGTAAGGTAATTACTATATATTGAAGGTAATTACAATCGATTGAAGGTAATTACTATCGACGAAGAGACTCTTAGATGATGACATATGGGGCCCCAAAAATAACCAAACTTACCACAAACGCCTCATAATAGACTCTTTATATACATCAAGGATTGAATAAATATTACCACAAATCATTTTATTTTTTATCAACACATATTTAATCTTTCAACAATTATTAATCATTTATAACTTGTCGTCTCAATTATTGATTTAATAATATAACATATTATACAGATGATACTGTGACAATAATTGAATCAATAATACAAGAGATATGATGCAACAATTACTGTAGCAATAATTGAGTATAGCTAAGTGACTTCTCACGTAAGCATCAATAATCAATACCGTGTGCTACTATGCAACCACGTGTATTACTGTACTTTTACTACCGGGTAGTTCAACAGTTTTAACGGTAACACCTCCGCCGTTATTTTCATAAAGTATTTTTGTCGTTTTCTCAATCAAATAATAATTACATTGTGGGGTCCACTAATGATTGTATTGTCGTATCTAATATTCCCCCACAAAAAGAATATTTCCACCAAACGAATATTTTATAACAACTTGCTTACTTTTGCAAAATTTATAAATATTACCCACAACTATAACATTATATCAAATTTACTCCATAATATTCAAAAATAATATTTATAGAAAATTCATCTTTATTTATAAAAGTTGGGGTCTTACATAACTTCTGCTGAAGTACTGCACTGCATTCTTCTGTCAAGGCTACTGTCTCAAATTTATCTAATCTCCTCTTCCTTGACAGTATACCCTTCATTAACTTTGCATAGCTTGGCATTTGTTCCAATGCCTCGGCGAAAGGTATATTTATTTGAAGCTTTTTAAATATCTCCAGAAACTTGTTGAATTGCTTATCTTCCCTTTTCTTATTTAATCTTTGCGGATACGGTACTTGAGGGTGAATTGGTGGTACTGAACTCTTAAGCTTCTCCTCTTAACTTGCTTTATCTTTCTCTGTCTGCTGAACTTCAGAATTTTCCAGATTTCCTTCCCCAAGAGTCACTTGCTTTCGCCATTGCGCCACGCTGACCTCCTCAAGATAATTGAAAGTGGGCGCGACTTACACTCAGCAAAGGATGTCTGCAGTGTTTTTCCTAGACCTAAATGTGATAGCTTGACACTGTTCCTTCCCGTCTCTTCGTGGATTTGTTTCTGTATTACTCGGTAATGAACCATGGGGTCTGTTTATAAGCATGTTCACCATCTGCCCCATCTGAGTTTCCAGATTCTTTATAGCCACTGCTTGGCTTTTGATCATAACTTCTGTAATTGCCATATATTTCATCATCATCTCCTCTATTTCTGATTTCTTCTCTTGCTGAGGTGCAGCTGGATTGTGATGTTGTTGTTGTTGAGAAAATCCCAAAGGTGGTCTAGGATTGAACTGTGGATGCGCTGGTTGCGACTGAAACTGGTTATTTGTTTGAAACTGATTCTGCTGATTCCATTGGTTATTTGACCAACTAAAGTGTGGATGATATCGTTTGTTGGGGTGGTATGTGTTCTGAAACTGACCTTGGTCTTTTATGTAATTACTCACATATTGTACCGACTTCGAGTTGATAGCACATTGATCTGTCGAGTGTGACCCCGCACAAATCTCACATACGAATGCAACCGTCTTCATTTTACCTTCTGCTAATGTATCTATTTTCTTTGCCATGGCTGCCATCTGTACTGACAACTGCGTGATAGCATCTACTTCCAACACACCTGCAATCTTGGGCTGTGGCATTCGAGATGTAGGATTCTGATAATTGTTTGATTCCATTGTCTCGATAAGGTTATAGGCTTCCTCATAGATTTTTGCCCATAATGCCCCTCCTGCAGCTGCATCTATAATCGGTCTCGACTGCCATCCCAATCCGTTATAAAATGTGTTGATCATCATCCAATCTAGTATACCGTGATGTGGACACTTTCTCACCATCTCTTTATACCTCTCCCTTTCTTCGTATAAGGACTCGCCCTGTTGTTGCTCAAACTGAGAGATAGTTGTCCTCATCTTTGTAGTCTTAGCCATTGAAAAGAACTTGGCTAAGAATTTATGTGCTAAGTCCTCCCATGTAGTTATAGATCCTACTAGCAAAGAATGAAGCCAACTTCTTGTTTTATCCCTCAATGAGAATGGGAATAGCCTAAGTCTGATAGCATCCTCCGTCACACCGTTATATCTGAATGTATCACAAATTTCGATGAAACTCAACAGGTGTTCATTCGGATCATCTGTAGCGGCACCCCCAAACTGTACCAAATTTTGTACCATCTGAATAGTGCCCGTTTTTATCTCGAATGTATTGGCTGCTATCGCTGGTCTGACGATGCTAGACTGTAATCCATTAATATTGGGGATGAAATATTCCTTCAGAGCCCTATGCTCCTCTCTTTGCTCTTCTCCTTGTGTCTCGGCTGCCATAATAGTTGTGGTACTTTCTAACTGTGCTTGTAAATTTCTACGAACACTCTCTTTTTAACCTCTCCCGTTTATGTTGTCCTGAATAGGTGTTAAGTCGGGGTTGGATGATCGCGTGCGCATAAAAAATTATACAAGGTCCTGAAACAAAAACAAAAACGGAAATGAGATAAGAATAGATTTGTCTAAGTTATATAATATAGCTTAAAACTAATGATAATAATAATAATTTAAACGCATGTCCCCGGAAACGGCGCCAAAAACTTGTTGCCTCTTTTTTAGTTCTACAAAAGAGCTATAACTCATGCAAGCATGCATGCGTCAACAAGTAATACAGAGCAAGTAAAGTATCGATCCCACAGGAAAAGTTGTCTAATTTAAATTACTATTCATCAATTAAATCACTATATTTATATGCTCAAACTAATGACTATAATTGGTTTGTTACTCTAATCGTAAATAACGACTAAAACAATAAATAAGATGTAATAAATCAAATCTAAAAGTAATGGGATCCTAACTTCATTTAATATTTCATTTAATCACCACTATCATGCAAGACTTGTTCACATATCACAGGAAAGTAGCCAAGAGCACTAAAAGAGTCATAGCCATTTTTCAATGTACTATATACTTACACAGCATCCACAAGCGATAGACTCTATGTAATCATCAATATAACCAAAATCACTATATGTCTATGTGAAATTGCAATCATACTAAATTTAAGCACAAGCCCTTATTCTAACTCATACGGTGAAACAGTATATGTCTATCCTGGTTCAAAATAAATACACAAGCCATTACACAAACAAATTGACCCCTATATACGTATGCTTATCATGATTATAATCCATACTTGCATGTTCATTGTCAATTTCATACAAGTACTAAAAGCGAATGGTGATCAAGCATTCATACATTCAAAACAATCATGATAGAAATCCCATATGATATGTAAAACAATCCAGCATTCAAGCATGCAACCAAACTACATATTAAAATCCGTTAGAATCCCGTAATGGAGTTTAGTTCATGACTGAACCAAAAGCCATTATGGGATCAAAGCTAAACATGGCTAATACGCAAATAATTGAAAGATGAAAGATAGAAACGATCAAACCAATTGCTGAATATAATCCACTATTAACGTTCAAATCCTTATATAAATCCAACAACTACTAATAAAAATCCACAATGATAGAAAATCCCAAGAAGGATTAGAAAAGTAGAGTTTTGGCTTCCTTCCACGTTGGAATCTCTCTCAGTATGTAAACCCTAGTTTTTCAATGAAAATACGTAAAACTGAAGAATAATAATGATACCCTTTGACACAAGTCAGAAATCATTTTAAACCAATTACAACCCTTTTATTTAAAAATTAAAATAAAACAATCAAAGATCACATACCAAGAACTTGCGATATGTCATGTTGTCCATCCGGGTGCTTTCATGCAGCGGCTGAATTCCAAGCTTATCTCGCCGCGTACTGCCTTAAACCGCAATATTGAGTTCTAATTCTGCTGCTACAACTGATCTGTTCCGTTACTCCTTCCTTTGTCCATCCACTCTTAGTCTTCTGCTCCTTAACCCTCATGCCATGTATATCCCAGCTTGTGCCTCGCTTCATGCGCCCATTAGCCTCGTGCCTTCTAATTCCACCAAATTAGGCCGTTTCCTACACTTTTACACCAAAAGGAGTTTTAAGTATATGCAATGCAAAATAACATGAAATGCAACTAAAACACACTAAAATGTACTTGAGATGGGCATAGTTCACGTGAATTGGTATTCCATAAGTAGGTATAAAACCCACTTATCAGTTATAACAATCCATGTTCCAGCCGAGTTTCAAATGCAACAGGACACTCTAGACTTGGTATCATTACCTACGGGGTACAAGGCGTAATCAGCAGGCCGGCCAGTATGGCCCCGTTAGTTGACTGGTGCCATTTTCCAAACTTTCCCTAAATATGCTCCAATCCTCCTTTTCGCATCATTCGCCACACCAACCACCCTGAACATAAAAGAACACCAAACGAGTAAAAACGAACACGAAATGAAGAAAGTAACAACGAATTAAGCTTGAAATGGACAACGATTCGTAGATATAAAATCCACTTATCAAAATCCCCCAAACTTAAACCGTGCTAGTGCTCGAACACAAAACAAACTACATGCTATACAGTGCAATGATATGTAATGTATCTAACTAAATGATTACGTATCCGACAGTATCATAGAATCAAATTTATTCATCCGACGTCAGAACAATTAAGCACACACTACAATACTTCATAATAAAAACCATCACTAACTTCTCTTCAAATCCTCGAATCTTATACGCCTCATCACTAATTTCGTGTATATGTGGTCAACATCTATGCTACTGATTTAAATTCAAATTCAACACATAACCAATCTCTTATTAGGATTCATAGAGAATAAACTAGAAACTCTCAAAAACAAACAAGTTCCAACTCAAATCAAAAAATTACCAAGATTAAGGGTCCGAATAGGGTATTCATGCTCTCTTTTTTTTCATTGATGGGGGCTCTTTGCTCTTATTTTCTGTCTTTTCTTTATTTTTCCCATTTCTTTCTTTTTTTTAGATAGATGGTTGGTGAGTGCGTTTTACGCTCTATCTCACACTTGTGTTTATGGGGAGTATTTCTCCTCAACCCACCACAAGACTCAACTTGTTTCCATTTTCTTTTTTTTTCTTGAAGCTTATACACCCTACGTTTTCCCCCCAGACTTAGGTTATTGCCTAATTTATTATCTTCACTTCCTATTCTTGTCATTCTCATATCTATACTAGCATTATCCTTTAGAAATTTATTATGTATCGATTTAAACCAATCAGTCAACCCAGATGTCATTAACGTGCTAACCTTTTATACCAGTTTCAAACAAGCACAAAATTCGAGTTATGATTCGAAACTACCTCACAATTCTAACAATCAGTACTGTATTTGTCTACTTAATCTCAATTTCATCATTGGCCATAATAAACATGACAACAACACTGCTGGACATATGCAAAATGAACACAATAGCTAACTAAATTAATTATTATTTTTTAGATATAACATGAATGCATACATTAAACAACATAAATTAAAATTAAATATGCTCCTAAGCTACTATGCAACTATATGATTACATAAATGCTAACACTAATATGCAAACTAAAATGCAATACTAAATAAAGACATTATGCATGCAAAAATGAAAAATAAAACTAACTCCCCCAAACTTAATAACAACAATGTCCTCATTGTATGGATATAGCAATAAAATGAGTGAAGACTTCCCTGTAATATCCTAAGTCTGGGGTGGTGGTGGTTGATCATCTCCCTCAGAGTCACTTGGTGGAAACCTTGGCATGGGCTGCTGATATGGAAATTGTGCAGCTGGATTGAAACTCTGGAGTGTCGTATTCAAGGATTCGAATGACATGTTCATGGCATCAAACATATGGTCTTGTCGCATTGCAAGCCATCTCATCTCTCGTCATGCGGCCTTGTTGTGATCCTCCATGTGTTGTTGAAATTCAAGAAACTGAGGGTTAGATATGGCGTCAGAAGATTGTTCCGCCTCAGTCCCTGGATCTCCAATAGTCTCATCCTCATCTCCGGAGGTATCTTCAGCGTCAGCTTCGTCCTCCGAAGCTTATGGAAATACAAAACCTAAACCTCTAGGATGAGATTCGCCGCCGGGCCACACCGAATACCGTGCGATCATTCTGTTGTCTAGTAGCTGCAGCAGCATCTGAGTGGGCTCATCATCAGAACATCAAATTCCTGCTTGACGACACAACCCACAAATGAGGGTTGGGTTGAGGGACCCCCGCCCCGGCGGGCTAGTCCCCTGACTTCAGTTTTATGACTTCGACTTTGGCCTTGCAACTTGAGCTCTTTTCTCTTCTTTTCTTACATGTTGCTCCTATTACTCACTATTTAATCCTCCTGCAAACCATAAAACACATACATGGGGAGATTGTTGATCGATTTGAGCGTGATTGAGAGATTTTCAAGAATCATAGAACGAACTAACTACCTAATGAAACTAATATCCTAAGCTATAATATAAATAGTATGAAAATCAATAAAAAATAAACGATTGGGTTGCCTCCCAATTAGCGCTTGATTTTAAGTCATTCAGCCTGACTACTCCATGTTTCATCCCAGATCGGTTGGGCTATCCGTGACATGATTTTTATTTGTCGCATAACACCAACACTGTTGTAATGCGTGTTTGTTCACTTGAATGTTAGGTGATGACTTTGAAATTCTATTCTCAATTAACGACCTAAGACCACTATCCTCTTCGCAATCCCAGAACTTGAGGCGTATAGATTTCTCGATCCATTCGCACTCTTCGTTATCAGTCAGGATTGGGATTTCTTTAAACACCTTCACCTTTATCACATGATCAAACACTTTCATTATCAATTCTCCATTAGGCACGTCAATTAGTGTTCGTCCAATTGCCAGGAATGGTCGTCCCAAGATGATAGGGATGTTCTTGTCTTCCTCATAATCTAGTACCACGAAATCAGCCAGAAAAATCAAAGAATCAACCTTCACCAATACTTCTTCAACTATTCCTAATGGGTATGTTAATGATCTATCTGCAAGTTATAGACTGATGTTGGTCGGTTGTGCTTCCTTCAACCCCAGCTTTTGGTAAATGGATAGTGGCATAAGATTAATACTCACTCCTAGATCGCATAGCGCTCTCCCTACATTTTGATTTCTGATTGCACACGGGATTTTAAAACTCCCCGGATCTTTTAATTTAGGAGGAAGCTTTCTCTGCAGTATTGCATTGCATTCTTCGGTTAATGCCACTGTTTTGAAATCCTAGAGCTTGCATTTCTTTGAAAGTATGTCTTTCATGAACTTAATGTAACTCGACATCTGATCCAGTGCTTTGGCAAATGGAATATTGATATGTAATTGTTTGAATATATCCATGAACCTCGAAAACTGATTCTTCAACTTGTCACTTTCGTGTTTAAGTCATTCCGTGCATCCTCACATTCGTCTCTTGTACTGGCTTTCTCATCAAAATTAGAACCCAACTCCTTACCACTCCTTAGTGTGATTGTGTTACACTGTTCATGATTTCCCTTTGGATTTCTTTCAGTGTCACTCGGTAGAGTACCTTGTGGTTTGTTGTTCAAAGCAGACGCTATCTGTCCCATCTAATTTTCCAGATTCTTGATAGCTATTGCTTGGTTTTTCATTACAACCTCGTTGTTTGTTATATACTTCGAAAACATTTCCTCTAAATCTGATTTCCTCTCTTGATGTTGAGCTGGTTGCGGTTGATTCTGAAATCCTGGGGGATACGACGGTCGTGGAGATTGATATTGCTGATTATTGCTCCACGAGAAATTTGGGTGATTCATATTCCCCTGGTTGTAAGTGTTTTGGTACATATTCTGTGGACCCCTGTTGTAGCTACCTACGAATTACATGGATGCTGGATTGATTGCGCACTGATCTGTAGGATGGTCACCCGCGCACAATTCACACACGACCACAACCTTCTGTACCTAAGCCTCTGTCATGGCATCCAACTTCTTGGACATCGCAGAAATTTGTGATTGTATTGTTGTCACCCCATCGACTTCTAACACCCCAGCCGCCCTTGCATGTGTCATTCTTGTTGTGGGCCACTAGTAGTTGTTAACCGCCATGGTCTCAATCAAATTGTAGGCCTCCTCATTAGTCTTAGCCATGAATGTTCCACCCGACGCTGCATCAATACTGGTCCTGAGATTCCCATGTAGTCCGTTATAAAAACTATTCATTTACAACCACTTAGGCAATCCATGATGCGGGAACTTTCCTAGTAACTCCTTGTATCTCTCACATGCCTCATATAGCGACTCCCCATGTTGTTGCTCAAACATTGTTATGTCATTCCTCATTTTTGTAGTTTTCACTGGTGGGAAAAATTTGGCAAGGAATTTTTGAGCTATGTCTTCCCACGTAGTTATCGATCCCAGCGGTAGAGAGTGTAACCAACTCTTCACCTTGTCCCGTAAGGTGAATGGGAACAAGCGAAGTCTCGCCGCATCATCCGACACCCCATTATACATGAAGGTGTCGCAAATCTCCAGAAAGCTGACTAGATGTTCATTCGGATCGTCATTAGCCAATCCCCCAAACTGAACTGAATTATGGATCATCTGAATCGTCCCAGGCTTGACTTCAAATGTATTTGCAGAAATTGCGGGCCTGGTGATGCTCGACTATAGTTCAGTCACATTGGGTGTGGTGAAGTCCCTTAACACTTTCTGATCTTCAGCTGCCATTGCCTCTTCTTCCGCAGAATTTTCAAAGTCTTGCCTCGTTTCCTTGATCCACTTACTTGACCTCTGGAACCATTTCTCAATGTCATCCTCAAAAGGCAGCAAATCTGGATTTTTGGACCGAGTTTGCATAAACCACTTCAAAAATCTGAAATAAGAGGAACAAAACAAAAATAAAAATGTTTAAGTAAAACTGGACTAATTAAACTGATATTGTAAAAATATTAAAATCTATACTAAATTATCCCGTGAATGGCGCCAAAAAACTTGTTGGGTAAAATCTATATACGCACAACACGCAAGTATACGTGGTCAACAAGTAACATAGTATTGAATAGAGTATCGTTCCCACAAAGACAAATTGGTAAGAAATTTAACTTTACAATTACCAATTTCCTATTAATCCTAATCACTACAACAAAAAGGCTTATCAATGATCTTTATCATTGACCGCTTTACCTGTCAGCAGATGGTATCCGCGACCAAATACGGTCGCTAATATTAATCGCGAGTAACCGTCATTGGATGGACACCAATGACCGTGTAATAACACCGCTTTATTAGCGACCGCACTCAGCGACCGTTGTCGTCACTATTACGACTTATCTTTGAGTCGGTTTGTCGAGTATGATGTGGCACGTGTTACCGATCGATAATAGCTTAACGCATGCGGTCGCTAATTTCAACAAGGTAATGCGATCGATCGACGTCTGAGTTAGCGCGACCGCATGCGATCTTGATGGGTTTTTGTTTTTTTTTAAAATTTTACCTGTTTTCTTGATTTCCCAAAAATAACCTGTTGTACCTGCTTTCAATCCCAACACAGCAGTATATACAAGCATCCATATTAACATCCATCCATGATATAACTACTATATAATAAACATTGATCATCCATGAAAATACATTCATCCAACACAATATAATTGTAAATATTCATCCAACACAATACAATCGATATTGTAAACATCCATATAAACCAATACAATTGTCCAAAGAATGAATCTAAAAGAGTACAAGGCTTTAAATATCTAAAAAAACCAGTCTAGGCGCTCTTCATGGATCATCAAAATTATGATCCTGTAATTAACAAAGTAATAAAACAATAGACAATATATATACCGGTCGTCATTCTCATTGCATTTGTCTGCCATCTGCTGCTGCCGCCGCCACCCACGCCACTGCCTCCGCCAACTCATCATGACTCAGAGACTGCAGATGCCCGCCCAATATACGAAGAAGATCACGATCCTGACAGATCACTCTCACACAGTCAGTAGGAGTATGATAAGTTGGATAACGATGACTGTGGTAGACTGGTGGCGAGTACTGTGCTAATTGATGGTCGGGTGCCGTTTTTGTCCTTGGCCTTTGACATAATTTTTCTTCACGATGGACGCCCTCTCCCATAATTCTTGATCAATCGACGGACGCGGGGTGCCTTCAGGATAGCACTCGTTCATTAAGCCCTTATAAGTGTCCTGTCAGAAGATGAACAATCAAATAGTTAAAAATAAATAAAAAAATACTCAAAAAAGTCGTCACAATTTATAAACAACATATTAGGATAAAGTGAACTTATTACCGCTATCTGAACAGCCTTAGGCAGGCCATCGCGGGTGGCCACATACACATCCAACCAATTGATAGGTTGACCTTGAGACTGAGACTCCTACAGTTCATTTTCTCATATTATTATGTAAACATATGATATTTTAGTTTACAAAAGATGACTGTAAACATAAAAACAAATTACTTAGTCAATAAGCTTGCTATACATACATACCTAGCGATAATATCTTTATGTCATACTGTGATATCTTGCCGCCTTATGCGTGCCTTTTTGCCTTTTCGCCTTCAAATACACCTGAGGATCTGTTCGAGGCGGCAGTCTTGCGTCTCTTGACCCAGGACTCATCTCTCCACTTGTCACACATCTGCACCCATATGGGATGTGCGCACCACCAGGGACTATGCTCATGCATATACTGCTCACCCTGTCCCGGATGGTCAATCTCAGCATTGTGCAGGGCTTTTTGTCGTTCCTTGTTCAGATTATCTTTAGTTGGGACGATGCACTTCTGCCAGAATAGTGTCTGAATAACTGATGCCTGTGCGTCGTCCCATCTATACCGCTTCTGCAAATAAAACAACAATAATAATATTAAAACTGTTATATTATATTATCTATCAGAGTGATAAAAAATATACATATCAGAGTGATAAACAATATTATTTGATTAACTATGTATTATCTATCGTGAGTGATAAAAAAATATACGAAATTCAAATTAAATTGCATCCTTATGGGCGAGAGGTGTGCTCATTTATGTAATCATCAGCGTAGGCGATTCAGAAGCATAATTGTGAAATGCACTTCACAATTTTACTATCTTGAAAATCACTACAATATACAATAATTTACAATCATATATATTTATAACAATTGAAATATTAAACCCTTATATATACATGATGTTTAACTTACGTGCTTTCTGGAGGAGGATGAATCTGTATAAGAATGCGATCATCCGGATTAGCTGGGGCCTTCGGCACATGATTAGGGCCTCGACCCAACCCGCGCTTTCGTGCTGCAGGTTCAGAAGACATCTATAAATAAATAATTTAGGATGTTAGTATGAGTTATAAATGAAAGATACATAAACGCATCAAGGATATAGAGAACATGTACATATGTAATTGTATATTAAAATGAGGTTGTCATTATTTTTCTAGTTCCTCTATCAATGACATTAATCAATAATACAAAGAATATTTGGTAAAATAGTGAAAAGTCCATTGAACCCCAATACAGAGAATATGCCAAGAGTCCCACAGGCTTGAGCGATCAAACTTTCACAAATTAGATAACTAATACTGAACAATTTAATCACTCAATTTTATGACAAATAAGAATTCATGTCCATTTTAATGAAATAGCAAAACTAATACTGAACAAATTTAGTCTAGGTACCCAAAATAGTTAAGCTATCAAATAGTTTGTTTCATATCAAATACTTCACAGTCGTAAATCAGGTGTGCACATATGATTTTGTTACCTGTGCAGGTAGCGATGGTGTCGGCGGCGGTTGTGCTGGTGGTGATAGTGGGTGGCGACGTCGACTATGGTGGTGGTGGTGGTGGTGATGGTGGCGGCGACGGTTTTCCTCTCTTCTCCCTCTTCTCTTCTCCCCCTTCTCCCTCTTCTCCCTATTCTTTTCTCCCTCTTTTTTTTCTTCTGTCGATCGAGAGTGACGAACTGGAACTGGAACAGGTTAATTGGAATAGATCAGCGACCGCCTGCGGTCGCTAATTTTAAATGATGTGTAAGTATCCGCGACCGCATGCGGTCGCTGATGGTGAGTGGTCGCAAATAACTAAGGCGCCAACATTTCGTGCCAATGTCTTTGGAGGTAAAATTAAACTGAATAGAATAGCGGCCAAATTTGGATCCGCTAACATATTCTAGCGATCAAATTCAAAGGCGGTCGCTACTGTCGGTCGCTAATAATCCTATCTGCGACCACAAGTGCGGTTGCTGATAGTTTTGGTCGCTGTTAGAGCATTTTCTTGTAGTGAATTCTATTAAACTATTCAATTCAATGATTTAAAATTATAAAAACTAAATTATTAATAACTATTCTATCACAAAACAAATGCAAATATCAAAACTGAATTTTCGAACAATTAATGGAGATTTAAACTTATGATTTCACCCTAAGTTTCACTCTGATTTTTACACCTTTATTCCAATTCAACTCACTATCCCAGTTTATTAATCAAGAACACGAACGTAGTACTAGCCACCTCTCAATGCACTAATATCGTATTAAATTAAATCCACAATTTAGATAAAAACAAGTTAAACACCTTAATCAACTAACTCACTATATCTCTTTGTGAATTAAAATTAAAGAAGGTTTAAGATTAAGTTCTCTATCTGATTACATGTGATGTCAATCATATCTCTACCTTAACATTCATCAAGATTCTGCTAGTCACAAAATTCATGAACACATGTTATATTAACTAAGTCTAGATTCGAATATCCTCTCTCGATTCCATACAAATCCACAACGAATTATTGATCAGGAAATTCATAAATTTACGCTCAAATTAATATAGAAAAACCGGGAAATATCTTATTCAACTGGAAATCAAAGTTGCAAAATCATCGTGTCACTTAAGGATCCATCATCAGCCTAAAAGGTGAATTAGTTCATAATGAATGAAATAAAAACTGAATAATTTAAAGAAAACATCCTTCCAATTACAAATATAAAGCTAAGATGAAGAATAATGCAAGACACCCTTCACGTAGCCTTAATCTGCAATCGTCATGAAAATCTCTTCAAAATACTCCTCTAAAGCTTGCTATGAAAAACTGGAATTAATCTATGTACTTTTTCTTGCGTGATGATTGATTCGTTCTTTTTAGAGAAATATATATCTACCACAGAGTTCTAGTCGAAATCCCTCTTCAACTAGAGTCCACATGCTACACAAAGTCATAACAATCCATGTTTGGTTGGAGTTTCAAATGCAACAGACACTCAGTTTCGGCACCCCGCCTACGAAGCCGAGTATACAAAGTGTAACAAGCCCACCCCGGCAGGCATGGCCACTGTTAGTTGATTGGTGCCATTTTCCAAACTTGCCCCAAATATGTTCCAGTCCTCCTTTTTTCATCATTCGCCACACCAACAACCCTACACATAAAAGAACACCAAACAAGTAAAAATGAACACGAAAATAAGAAAGTAACAACGAATTAAGCTTGAAAGGGTCGGAGCGATTTGTCATCTACAGTGATGCTTCAGGCAAAGGGTTAGGATGTGTTCTCATACAACATGAGAAAGTCATAGCCTATGCCCCATGACAACGAATATGAGAGGAATTATCCTACTCATGATCTAGAGTTGGCAACTGTCATTTTTGCGTTTAAGATTTGGAGGCATTAACTGTATGGAGAGAAGGTGGAGATATATACAGATCATAAAAGCCTCAAATATTACTTTACTCAAAAGGAACTCAACATGCGGCAACGACGATGGCTTGAGCTATTGAAAGATTACGATCATACCATTCAATACCATCCTGGAAAAGCGAACGTAGTAGCTGACGCATTGAGTAGAAGATAATATGCGGGTACGAGTGTGATATTGTCAACGCAATGGCCCATTTTGTATGACTTACAAAGGATGGAGATAGAGTTAAAGACTCCAGGGACCCATGTGATGATGGCAAATATACGAGTAGAACCGACTTTAATCGATAAAGTTAAAGCTGCTCAAGCTATAAACCTGGAGCTGATGCGTATAAGGAAGAAAATGCAAGAAGGTGCTATTCCAGAAGCAAGAATCGATGAAGAAGGAATACTTCAAGTCAACTCCTGACTTTGTGTTCCTAACGATTCTGACTTGAAGTATAAAATCATGATGGAGGCGCACAATACACCGTTTATAATCCATTCTGGGAGTACCAAAATGTATCGTGATCTTCGACATACATTTTGGTGGAGAAATATGAAGAGAGAGATAGCGGGGTTTATCTCAAGGTGTCTAACTTGTCAACGAGTCAAAGCGGAGCATAAAGTGTCAAAAGGACCATTGCAACCACTTAAAATTCCAGAATGGAAGTGGGAGCCCATTACCATGGATTTTGTTACTGGTCTTCCCAAGGTTTCTCAAGGCATAGATGCGATTTGGGTCATTGTTGATAGATTGACCAAGTCTGCTCATTTCTTACCAATGCGAGAAACTTATACACTTGAACGACTTGCTCGTATATACATAAACGAGATATAAGATTGCATGGTATGCCAGTATCCATAGTTTCTGATCGAGACCCAGGATTCACTTCACGATTTTGGGTTAGTTTGCAAAAGGCGATGGGCACGGATTTACGATTTAGTTTTGCATATCATCCTCAAACGGACGGGCAGTCAAAGAGGACTATTCAAACTCTTGAAGATTTATTAAGACTCTGTGTCCTTGACTTCAAAGGAAGTTGGGACAAGTTCTTACCATTGGTGGATTTTTCCTACAACAACAGTTATCAAGCAAGTATTGGCATGTCTCCATTTGAGGCGTTGTATGGAAGAAAGTGTCGTTCTCCAGTATGCTGGGATGAGGTGGGTGAAGCAATGTTGTTGGGACCGGAGTTGGTACGTATGACTGCGAAAAAGATTCAAACGATCCGACAACGTATAAAAACCTCAAAAGATCGACAAAAGAGTTATGTTGATCTTCATTGAAAGGACGTGGAATTCAATATTAGAGATCATGTGTTGTTACGTGTTGTTCCATGGAAAGGAGTTACGAGATTTAGAAAGACAGGAAAGCTCAATCCTCGATTCATTGGCCCATTTTTAATCCTCAATCGAGTATGAACTGTGGCCTATAGACTCGCCTTACCGCTAAGTATGTCTCGTGTTCATAACGTTTTTCACATATCTATGTTACGTAAATATGTGAAAGACCCAAACCACATTATTGAATTAAAACCGGACGAGATAGCGGAATATTTAATGTATGAGGAGATACCTGTTAAAATCTTGGATAAGAAGGATCATATTCTACGCTTCAAGGTTATACCTCAAGTCAAAGTTTTGTGGAGAAACCACGATGTTAAGGAAATGACCTGGGAGTTAGAATCTGAAATGAAGTCAAGGTATCCTCACCTCTTCGACATACCAGGTACGCACCCTAATTTCGAGGATGAAATTTCATAAGAAGGGGAGGTTGTAAGACCCCAACATTTATGAATAAAGATTAATTTTTCTCGAAATATATTTTTGAATATTATGGTGTGGATTTGATATAATGTTATAGTTGTGGGTATTATTTAAAAATTTTGCAAAGTAAGCAAGTGGTTATATAATTTTCGATTGGTCGGGAAATATTCGTTTTAACAGGGAATATTAAATGCGACGGCACAATCATTAAGTGGACCCCTAGCGGAAGTATTGTCGTAGTTAAAAAATAACATAATTATCTTTTTATAAAATAACGGCGAAAGTTTTACCGTTTAACTGTTGAACTACCTGGTGGTAACAGTACAGTAATACGCGTGGTTGCATAGTAGCACACGGTATTGATTATTGATGCTTACGTGAGAAGTCACTCAGTTATGCTGCATAATATCTCTAATATTATTGATTCAATTATTGTCACAATATCATATGCATAATATCTTATATGATTAAATCAATAATTGAAATGACAAAGTTATTCATATTATTATTTGCAATATTGACAATGTCTATAAAGTTATGTCAAGGAGAGGTTTGGTCACCTAATTGCGCGCCAATAGGAAGAAATCCTTATCGGAAAGCCCTCTCTTTCCTGGGAATGATTTGGTTGTTAAATATTATGAGTTATAATATAAATGATGAATAAGTTCGTGTTGATTAAAGATGAATTTGATATTTCCATTGTGTTGGGATTATTAGTGTTAGTAGAAATTGACATCTATTTCGATAATAATGAATGTCTTGAGGTTATATTGACCAATCGGGTAATTAATCGGATAAATGAGCAATTAATTGTTATTAATTCACATGCTTATAACTATTTGTTCACATGTGTGTACTATTATTGATTCACATGCATATACTACTAGGGGAGGTGGTGCAAGATTGATAATACTGGCATGACTAAATTAAAAATGGAGGTATAGATGAAGGTACTATACTGTAATTAATTTTTTCACATGATTATATTATTTATTCACATGATTGTACTATTGATTCACATGATGTACTATTAGGGGAGGTGGTGCAAGTTTGATAATACTTGCAGGACTAAATTAAAAATGAAAGAAAAGACGAAGGTATTATACTGTAATATTTCGAGCCCCAAAACGTGCAATTATCGAAACTATGTTTTCCTATAAATAGAAGCTCATTCTTCTTTCATTCTCACCAATTCACTAAGACTCATAAGAGCATTTATAGAGAGAGAAGCTTTAGAGAGAAAGTAGAAGAGAAGTCTGCTACCTCACTATTCCAGTATCCAGTCTTCTTTTGAGGTAAGGGATATTATTTTGTTCAGTATTCATAGGAATAATATTTTCTTCCATACTCTATAGTATGTGAGTAATATTATTTCGTCTAGTATTCCTGATTATACCCTCATTTTGTTAAAGTATTGCTTCTATACTCCGTGAAATTAGTAGAATATTCTTGAAATTTGCGCTTCATCTAGTATCGTTTCACAAGGATATTTTCTGCACATTTTTGTTAAATTTTAAGCTTTTCATGGCGGAGTATTGTCCATGAGTAGTATTCATTTTTACGGTACTATTCACAAAGTATTATTCACGGGGTACTATTTATAAAGTACTATTCATAGGTACTATTCACAAAGTACTATTCACAAAGTACTATTCACGGGGTACTATTCCCGAAGTACTGTAAAGCCCCCAAATTCAGGTACTTGAAATCCGAACTCGGTGCTTCACGATACCATTTCTATGAGCAGAATAATACTAATAATAATAACAATAATATAAAGATCAACTTAATTTACATATCATCAGAGTCTAATCCCCAGGTACGAGACCTTTAAATATTCATTACAATACATGATAGATAATATATATCATACTTGTCTTAATAACATCGAACTAATACATAAACTACCATAAATCTTATTTGGTTAGCTTTCCTTTTCCTTTGTTTCTACATGAATTTTCTGGTTCTTCACACTTAGCTGAAAACATTTAAATTAAGCAAGGATGGGCATTTGAGTGCCCATCAAGTAATAGCAATTATATATATAAGCTGAAAGAATTTAAATATTTTCTTTATACTACCCTTCTACAATAAATCAACAGTTGTGAAGTAATCTGAACCGATAATAATAACATAACAACTCTCTTTCAAATTTTTGAAACTATATATTGACTATAAATAGGGTTTAGGTGACATGCTATGAACATTATTTTCAATTTTTGAATAGGTTTAAACAGAACTTCATCTGTAAACCGTCATAACTTACGGGTACGGGGGTAATAAGCTCGTTATGCCCTGTATTGATCAACAGTACATGCAAGAACGAGGGTATCGTCACCTCATCCACCTTGGTCGCATAAAACGTTTTCCCCCGTGTAAAGGATGTTCATACTTGTCAGGTTCCAAACCAAAGCAATTCAGGTTGGATAATAGTAAGGTTTTATCTTGTTCAACAATAATCTATAATTCAACATATATATATATATATATATATGGGTAATTAACAAAGGTGTATCAACATGTGATTAATTAAAATGATTATCCAAGTGGGGACACTTGTATAACCATTTATAGAAATTAACGAACAGAATATATATCTGAATTACCATATACTAACATGTTGATAATCAATGAGCGTATATAATATAGGGTTAATAATCTGTACAGTAATAATATAATTCTGAAACATTCTTACTCATGCCCATTGCATAAAGGAAATGCAAAGGTAGGATACTAATTGCCTGATACACTGCTTACAATTTGCAACTTAGTTTTATATTTTATATAACCACCTATCAGTAATAAGATTATTTTATAGATTAGAATAACATATCTCAATACATAATACTACTTATTACAGTCAGCACATAACCTAATCACATTGCCACTTAGGTTTAACAACCATTGAATCACAAATAAACACTTATCAAGTCAACCTATCTAAGTCCAGATCAATTTCTGAAATATGTCGGCGTACCGACGGCTTTATCGGGTAATTATCGAGTCTAAGACTCTATTCTGTAACTCAATATCGGTAAGTATCAGTCATATTATTTTTAAATGACTTATAATAATTTTTAAACATTTATTATAATTTATCATGAATTTTCAAACATTAGAATCATTATTAAATGATTTATATATTAAACAATTTTATTATCATTAATATTTAATTACTATTAAACTATTAATGAAACCATTACCAAAATATTAAAGTTATTTAAAATAACTTAAAATATTTTTAAAGTTTTAATATTACCCTTAAATGATTTTTAAAACATTTAAAATTATTTTAAATAATTACCATTAATATTTAATTATTAATGTACTATTTATCACAATATTAAAAGTCTTTAAGTATAACTTAATAATATTTTTAATTCATTTATATCCTTTTTAAATGATTTTTAAATTAATAAAACCATTTTAAACTATTTATTTAATATAATTAAAAATAAATTTAATATCAATTATTAAGTTATTAATGAAATTATCCTTTAAATATTAAAGGTTATATTTTATAACTTCAAATATCTTTAAACACTTTATTTTCATTTAAAATAATTTTTATAATAATAAAATTATTTTTAAACTAATTTTTTGATATAATTATTAAATATCCTTAATATCATTAATAATAATTAATTAATGAAATTTACCTTTAAATATTAAAAGTTATATTTTATAACTTAAAATATTTTTAAATACCTTATTATTATTTAAAATGATTTTTAATATAATAAAATCATTTTAATTTATTTATTTAATTCATTTATCAAATAACTTAATTATCATTAATATTAATTTATTAATAAATTTCATCACAAAATATTAAAAGTTATGAAAAATAACTTAAAATATTTTCTTACATCATAATATAATTTTAAATAATTTTCAAGTATTAAAATCATTTTTAAATAATTTATTTAATATAATAATTAAATAAATTAAATACCTCTAATATTTCAAAAATATTAAATATTTATGAAATATAATTAAAATAATTAAAAACAAATTTTCGTGCCTTAAAATAATTTTTAATAATTTATTTTGTATTTTATATAATTAAAAACTAATTTTCTATAATTATTTAATAAAAATAATTAATTTCCGAAAATATCTATCGCTAAAGGGCCCTATAACGACGAAACTGTCGCTATAGGTGTTCTTTAGTTGTTCTACATGAAACCCAGAAAACAAGTCAATGCACGAGCTAGCTAGTTTGACCAAACTTAATCTCAATCTGTGATGTTACATGGCATGCTTGTGATCAGATCTTATAGTGCTAGTGCAGGACTACATTACCAAACAACAAACATAGCTGTAACATGCTTAACAAGGGAGACCTGGGTACCCAAAGTAGTAATGGTGTCGCTCTTCATTTCTAGGTTGCCCGTAAATGAAGAGCGATTCAACACGTCACCTTTGGGCTTCCACAACTTGCAACCCTGTTAATGTTTATGTGATATAAGACTACCAGGTTGTAGACCACATATAATACCATAGATCTATTACAAAACATCAACAAAATAACAACATAATAGCAAGATCTTGTCTGGTCAAAGGCTGTCAAAAAAATGGTGCATACGGTTTCTGGGTTTTCCAGAAACGCTTAATCAGTGACGAGTGGTCTACTTTGACCACTCACTCAGATCGATATATTGAGGTTATGAAGGGGCTAAAGACATGGATCTAGAGTCCATCTAACATACTACAACATGAAGGCAAGAACAAGAACAAAATAACAAAAACCTGACAGATCTGGAGCCTTAAAAAGCTTGTCAGACACTGGAAAATGATTTCTGGGTTACCCAAAAATCTTCCGGTCATGCTCGGTCAACCGAGTTTGACCAACAATATCATGAAATCTACACATCTCCTGACCCTGATTCCAGTTTCAGATTAAAGATATCATAACATACTACTAGTTTAAACATTTAAAAAGACAAAATCATAAACAAAATGAAATCTAGGAGGCCTGACATTCGTTGTCAAACATCAAAACAAAATTTTTCCAGATTTTGTAAAATTTCAAATCCGAGCCTCTAGATGCTATGGATCTAACATCTAGCAACCCAGATCATCATTATACACCATAAACAACATATTTTAACAACAAATCATAACATTTAACACAAGATTAAAGGTCAGATTTCATGGCTAGGGTTTATACCTTTTCTTTGATCTATCTTGTATTTGGGCTTCTGATTTGTTAGTGGATTTCGTGGGGATTGTTTTGGGGACTGATAAGCCTTATAATTTCGTTGGTTTTGAGTTGAGAGAGTCTAGTTGAGTGTTTATGCAAAAGTAAGTTAACAAATGTCATTTCTCTCTCTTCCAATCTATATATAGAAGTGGTAGATGCATGAATTGATTGATCTAGAGGCTGAGTGCTGTCAATTTTAAGTCAAGAGAGTTGTTACATTAGGTCACCAACTTCTCTTATTGTCAAAACCTACTTGCTAGCCTTAATAATACACAAAAGGGCAATTTGGTCAATTGCTACAAAATTTTAATGGCAAAAGTGTAATCTTAACAAACCGTTAGGGTTTAACCCTAAGGTTTAGTACATAGCATTTACAAGATTTAGCAATTAGGTTTTGAAAAATAAAATTTTAGTTTCAAAAATTAATTTCTAAAAATTTCAAGATTAAGGTTTTCTTAATTAGGTTAGGTTTCTAAATATATTATACAAGAACATTAGGGTTGTAATCACTAATTATAATTAACCATGTTAATTACAGTAATTAGGGTTTATAATTTTTATAATTAGGGTTACCAGATTATAATTAGGGTTCCTAATTATCAAATTAGGGTTCTAGATATTAATATATCTAAATGTTAATTAGGGTTAACCTAATTAGTCATAAAATAATATAACACAGTTATATAATAGTCTTAAACTCACAATTGAGTTTCAAATTAGGGTTTTCCACAGTAAAACTAGGGTTTGACATAATACACCATAATTGACCAACCATTGTCAGTCTACATACATACAGTACATATTTATAGCACTGAAAAATCAAAATATAATACTATTATATTATTATTCTCATTCCTTGATAAAAATCCAAGATTAGGGTTTGGATTCCATATATGATTTATCTTCCATATTTAACCTTAATAATTAAGGTAAAATAATTAACTTAATAATCTATACTAAAATTCATATAATAAAATAATTATTATAATTATTATAAAAATCATTTCATATATTATTTAAATAATATATAATTATATTTTCATGGAAAGTAATTAATAAAATATTTCTACTATAAAATTAATTATTATAAGAATATAATTTATAATAATCAATAATTCTAAAATAAAATTATTTGTAAATATTCATGTAATAAATATATTTTTATTTATCACATAAATACTTATACACATTATCTTGTACAAATCCTCATCTTTAAAATAAAAAAAAAATTATACGCAAAATTTTCTGATTTAATTATATAGAAAATATCGGGTTGTTACATTCACCATCCCTTATAAAGATTCCGTCCCCGGAATCACCGTTTTAAAACCTATACATACAAGGGTACATAGCATACACAATCATTGCAATTAGATCTTGATCAAAATTTGATCGAACTGATCTTTAACTATTCACATAAAGCTTGTCTATCTGATCAAACAGAAAATTTGATTTCTAAAAGAACTCAAATTCCTCCTTCAAAATTTCTTTATAAAATAATTTACTATAAATAGGAAACTCATATATAAGAGAATAAAAGGTATACGAATAATACCTGGAGTTCCATTGCCAGCTGCCATCGTATCCTGGACAGTCATGTTGTAGACCCTTGCTATTGATTTTGTTGGCTTGTTTGACGAAGTCGGTCCTGTGATTGCTAAAGTCCCGCTGCCAGTGCCAGTATTCACACTTCCTGCCTCCGTCCTTCTCATCAGACAATCCTTTACCTTGTGTTCAGTCGACCCGCATAGATAACACCCACTGTTTATCCTAAGATTGGGGCAGTTGGGAAAGATGTGGCCCTCCTGCCCACACTTGTAGCAAAAAAAATTTCTTACACTATACAGCTGGCTTCTTCACACCTTCTTGTTTCACCTATACACTTCCAAATTTGCTCCCCTTCCTCTTGTTACTACTACCCTTACTCCCATTATTAATTTCCACCTTCTAAGTTCCTTCAACCTTACCTTTGTTCTTCATCTCCTTGTTGTAGTGGCTCATGGCCTCACTCCCCTCCTCAGCAATAATAGTTTTCTCAATGAGTGATGCAAATATAGGAATCTGCAACACCGCCAGCTTGTTGTAGAGCCAGGGCTTTAATCCCAGCTCAAACCTTCTCGCATTCCTAGCCTCCGTATCAACTTGATGCGGAGCAAACCTAGCTAACTCATTAAATTTTGCGGCATATTCTGAAACCGTCATATTCTCTTGCTTCAACTCTAAAAATTTCACCTCCATCTTAGCATGCATACTAGATGAAAAATAATTTTCAAAAAACAAAGTTTTGAACCTATCCCAAGTAACTATACCTGCTCCTGCCCTCACTTGATTCGCTTCCCACCAAAAATTCGCCTCACCATTCATCATGTGGGTGGCAAAAGCGGTCTTTTTCCCCTCAGCTACCCTAGCTATTACAAATTTCTTTTCAATCTCTTTAACCCAAGTTTGGGCTTCAACATGGCCAGTTGTCCCTTTAAATTCTGGCGGTCCTACAGCCTTAAAATTCTTGAAATTCGCCAAGCGATTGTCTAGCAAGTTCCCTGCGGCTGGTATTCCCTGCTGCATAGCTTGCCTGTGTTACCATGTTTACAAAGTGTTGCATCGGGTCTACTTGTTGTTGTCCCTCAGCGTTGTTGACAGATTCTTCTGCCCTTTGGTTTCAAGTTCGACGTCTTGGCAGCATTATCTAATTAAATAAAATCATAAATTTAACTTACATTCTAAACCTTATCATATAAGTTTAATATATTAAACTTGTTTCATTACTTAAACATAGATTCATATTCATTTAACGAGTACTTTACATAGCATAGCACATAATGCTTTAAACAGCAGCTATCCCTTTGTGACCACAAAAGTCAGGATTTACAGTCTTGACTAATACAAAAGTTGGAAACATAACTTTACACAGACATACTTATCATATATATTACATTAAACACACCTACATCACAGAACCTATACTACCTTTTCGCTACGCCTTTTTCCTTGGACAACTCTTCGCTCGAGACCTTTCCTCCCACAAATAAAACATGCGCCTAGCTTAAAGTCAGGACAATGATGAGAGGTATGTCCCTCATGTCCGTAAATGTAACATATATTTTTCCCTTTCCTGCATACGCCTTCATGTTTCTTGTCACAATTTGTACACTTTTCTATTTTGTTAGCGTCCTCTTGGTTGTTACCGGATTTTCCTAAGTCATGATCTTCTATCTTTCTTTTCCCCTTCTTGCTTTGGAGTTTTTTAGATGTGTTGCTTGTGGCTCCCATTTGATCAATTTGGATTTTAAGCTTATCTTGTTCTTCCATTTTTTCTATTAACGCCTGACACAATTGACTATTTAACAGCTTTTCTATCTCCCACAGCCTTTCCAGAGAAGAAACCTTGTTCCTCAGATCCTTCACCTCCGTTGACGCTAGATCAGCTTCAACTTTAGTGTCCGAATAACTATCTGTCAGTTCCACCATCTCCAGATCTGGTACTACGTTTTCTACAATAACCACATCGTCTGAGTTGTTTGCATCGCAAGCCTCTATTTCAGCTATTGGCTTTGATATTAGCTCGGGTGTATGGTTTTGATCCTTCTTCATGCTATATGCATATAACAAGCCTTTTCCACCAGATATCTATACACATAAATTGTAAGACCCCAAATTTTATAAAATAAAAATATTCATTTTTTCTTAAAATTACTATTCATGAGTTACTATTCACGAGTTACTATTCACGAGTTACTATTCACGATTTACTATTCACGAGTTACTATTCACGAGTACTATTCACAAAGCATGATATTTTTTTACGTAAGAAGGCACTACTGAATAATTGTTACAGTAATTACTGTTCAATATTTTATTTTATTGATTCAATAATTGCTACATTGATATTTATATTACAATTATTTCAATAATTGTCACTACAAAGTATTTTCCATTATCGAAGTAATAATTCATATTATCTGAATAGTATTATTAGATAACATTATTGGCAATGTCTAGAAAATTCTGTCTAAGGAGAGGTTTGGTCACCTAATCAAGGCTACGAAGAAGGAGAAATCCTTATTGGAAAGCCCCCTCTTTCCTGGGAACGGCCTGGTTGTCAGTATTGTGATTCTGTAATATTATTTGTGAATAATTAATTATTGATTTATATGATAAGGAAAATATTTATTTATGTGGATATAAATGGAGGAACTTTTAGAAAAGTGACAATTGTTGAAAATTGATATTTTATCTTTTCTGATAAAATAATTTATTATTATATTATAATAATATAATAATGGTGATATTTTTACAATGAATGTGTGATATATGAGTAAATGAGGAGGAAGAGTATTTTTGTTACTAAAAATATTTAAAACATATTAAACATGTTTGTGGATCCCATTTCTTGACTGAAATTTGATTATAGCCTGTAAAATCATCCGTATGTGGATTTCGGTCATTTTTTGTTTGGAATTTGGAAAAACTTTCTTCTGTAAAGTTGTAGAGAATTGAATTTCCTATAAAAGGACATGAGATTTGAATTTTTCTGATAAAAGGGCTATTTATTATGAATTATTGAAGTTCCAGAATATTGAGTCTGAATTAATTTTGTTTAAAACATATTTTTCTAGAAGGTGGGCCGCACAATTGTACTTTTGCAAGTGTTAAAGGCTGGAATCTGAATTCAAAATGTGCGTAGGAAATTAAAAATAAAATATTATTATTTTATTAAATTTTCTGCTTTGGTGTTCTAAGCAATTTCCTATAAATAGGGTGCTTAGGTTAGAATTGAAAATCACACCAGAAACTGAAGTTTTTTCTCTATATTATCGAGCGTATTTTGTGAGTATTTAGATATCTTGAGTGTTGCTATACGGTGCAAGTTCGTTCAGCGTTATATCCGACATTCCAGTACTGCTCTTTTGAGGTAAGGGATAGTAAGGAATTTTAAGGGTTATTATGTTTTTCAGTTTCGAAATTTTTGCGAACCTTCAAAAATTCTGGAAAAATTAAAATAATAATTTGATGAGTTTTGTTGATTGTGTCCAAAAATGGCGATTTTTGGATATATAGATTAAGAGTTATGGATTTTATGAGAAAAGACTATTTTAAAAGTAAACGCTTATAACTCCTTGTGGTTAATTCCAAAAATTGATGACATTTTTATTGGGAGTACATGTATATAACAGAAGTATACCGTGTAAATATTAGAATTTTTTGGAAAAAGTACAATTTATGATAAATGTCTAAATATTCGGTAGTTTTGGTCATATGAAAATAGTAAATAAATTTTAAAATTTTCGAGAAAAATATATGTTCAATATGGGACTATATTCTCGCTAAATCCCGGAAAAGAAATATTTTTGGGAATGATTTGGTATTTTTCATGAAAATGGACTAGTTATGAGTAAATGAATTAAATATGTTATATGAAGTAAGAAAATTGGAAAATAGGATTTTATGGCTTGAGAATCCTATATAAGGTATATGCAGATTTTTGATGAGGTTTTGGTTATTGGTGATGAAATCTTATGAGTTTAGCATTTTAGAATGATTAAATGCATTAATTAGTAAAGTATAAACAATTAAAATAAATTATTTATAAGTTTAAGAAATGATTAAGATATTGTGGTAATGTTAATAATTTTAGATTATGAGATTATTAAGTGATTTATAACATGGATTAAGGTGTTATGAAATCATTGATTTATGAATCTTGCTCTTGACATTAAATGTAGTTGTTGATCCTATTGCTTTTATTATCATATATAACATTTTTATAACTCTGGTGATGGAATTTCTCTTTGACTTGAGTGTAAAGATGGGTAAAGTATTGGTATGATCGTGACTATGGGTTCTCTTTGGCCAGTAGTGCAAAGTTGAATTGTTGACTAGTATGATCATAACCATTGAATTTACAATGGAATATTTTTTAGCTTAAGTGCAAGGTGAATTGATCAACATGGTTATAATTATGCTTTATATAAATTCTAAAATGATTATGTATTTCTTTGAGATATGAATATCTTTGACCTGTAGTGCAAAGATGACCTGTTGTTGAATATCTTTGGCCTATAGTGCAAAGATGAACTGTTGATGAATATCTTTGGCTCGTAGTGCAAAGATGAATTTTTTAGTATGATTATGAACAGGAACTGTGATTTGGTATAACCATGATCTTTGATGTTTCAGGTAAAGACAGGTGATGGAAATTATCTTCGTCCTGAATGCGAAAAAGAATTTAGAACTACAATTATGATTATGAGTTATTCACATGATTGTGGACATGAACTGTTGATTGATGTTACAGGGTTAAAACATTGTTGGTGGACTTTTAACATGGAGAAGATAATAGACTTTATGGTCTATTTGACTCTTCTAATGGATTGCTCGTTCCGCTCCAACTATGGTTGAAAAGTTTTATCATCTACCATATGTTCTAAATCTCTGATTCATTCTTGATGAAGGCTATTGAGAATTTAATTATCTTTAGTCATAATATTCTTTACTGAGCTAGTTGTGCTCACCCTTTTGCTTCACAATTCCTTTTCGGGTAATAAGAGTGTAGTTAGATTTGGCGAGGGGTAATGAGGGGAATAGAAGCGGTGGTCTCTAGCTGTGGAGGTTCTCCCTAAACAGTATAGAAAAGTGGGTTATATTTTATACATCATTTAGTAGTTATATTTGGTGAACCAAATAGGGTGAGGCGATCCCAACGTTTGGAAGGGTGTTTTGCCACTATCATACAAAATGTCTAATGACATGCGACTTCGTGTTATCATAAGACAAGGTTGTGCACATCCACTTGCTGAGTATATCTACAAGCACTACCTATATGATCTTGGAGTTTGGTTGAAGTATAATTCTCAATTAGAGACGGTGGAGATAATGATATGTCAAGAGAAGACTCACTATTGGAAAGAATATGATAGTAATCTTCTCGTTTTTCTTTGGGGTTTATTGGGTCAACCAAGGATAATTTTGTGGGCATATGATATCTATCATAACCTGTAGGCATGGGCCTCCCGTGTACGAAGGTTTCCTTGAGCACTTCCCAAAGATTTTAATTTCTAAAACAGTTATTAACTGTAAGACCCCGAATTTTATGAAATAAAAGTATTCAATTTTTCTTATAATAACTATTCAGTAAATAGGTTAAATTGATAAAAGATTAAAGTTAAGGGTGATATATGAATTTTTTTTCAAAATACACAAGTGGTTATAAAATATTCATTATTGTCGGGGAATATTCGTTTGGTCGTGGAATATTCTTTACGTCGGGGAATATTAAATGCGACAGTAGCGACCATTTGTGGGCCCCACAATGAATAATTTGTCGAATGAAGAAAATGACAAAATTGAGTTTTACAAATAACAGGCGTAATCGTTCACAAGTTAACATTTGTTGGAATACCGGTGGGTAAAGTAAAGTAATACTGCGTTGTTGCGCTGATGTACGTGGTATGGTATTGCACAAGTATTTTTGAATTATTGATTCTTATGTAAGAAGGCACTACTCAATAATTATTACAGTAATTACTGTTCAATATTTTATTTTATTGATTCAATAATTGCTGCGTTGATATTTTATATTATTGTATTTTCAATAATTGTCACTGCACAGTATCTCCATTATCAGATCAATAATTCATATTATTTGAATAATATTATTAGATAACATTATTGGTAATGTCTAGAAAGTTCTGTCAAGGAGAGGTTTGGTCACCTAATTTGCGGCATGATAAGGAGAAATTCTTATTGGAAATCCCCTCTTCACAGGAACTACTGGTTGTCATAATTGTGATTCGGTAATATTATTTGTGAATAATTAATCATTGATTCATATGATAAGGAAATATTTATTTTATGTGGATATAAATGATGGATTTATTTATGTGGTTATAAATGAAGGAATTAATATTGAGGTATTTTATTAGTATTTTGTCGGATTGGAGGTATTAAAAATCAAACTAGTGTTTTTTTGAGATATATTTCAGGAGTTATAATTTTTAATCCGACCGTTGGATCGTTGTAATTTTTGGATATGTTATACATATATAAGTTGAGTATATGTCCACAAACTTTGAACCGTTAAAAATGAGTGTATGATTTGTTATGAATTTTAAGAGGTGGCTGATTCGGAAATCAGGTTATAAATCATTTTGGTGGAAAATTCTAGAATTGGTGGGCCCCACTCTTGGTTGGTGAAGAAATGTGCTGAGATTTTTATTCAAATATAGTGGATGGGAATAGTAGCGAGTAAAGCCATCAAAGTTGCGAGAGTTAAGTGCCTTGGCAGTGCTAACATTTTCTATAAATAAAAGGCTAAGTTAGAATTGAAAATCACACCAGAAATAAGTTTTCTCTCTTTCTCTCTCTAGATTATTGAGTGTATTTTGTGAGTATTTAGATACTTTGAGAGTTATTTTTCAGTGCAAGTTTCTTTCATCTTTTCATCCGATATTTCAGTCAGAAGTACTGCTCTTTTAAGGTAAGGGATAGTAAGGGATTTTAAGGGTTATTATGTTTTTTAGTTTGTACTTCTTCCGTCCTTCAGAAAATTCTGGAAAACTTTGAAATAATATTTTGATGAGTTTTATTGATTGTGTCCAAAAATGACGATTTTTGGATGTATAGATTAAGAGTTATGAATTTTACGAGAAAAGACTATTTTAAAAGTAACCGCTTATAACTCCTTGTGGTTAACTCCAAAATTGATAAAATTTTTATTGGGAGTACATCTATATAATATTAGTGTACTCTGTGAATTTCGGAATTTTTAGATAAAAGTACAATTTATGATAAATATCTAAATATTCGGCGGTTTTGGCCATATGAAAAATAGTAAATGAATTTTGAAAATTTTGAGAAAAATATATGTTCAATATGGGACTATATTCTGCTAAATCCCAGAAAAGAAATATTTTTGGAACTGATTTGGTATTTTTCATTAAAATAGACTAGTTATGAGTAAATGAATTAAATATGTTATGTGAAGTAAGAAAATTGGAAAATAGGATTTTATGGCTTGAGAATCCTATATGAGGTATATGCAGATTTTTGATGAAGGTTTTGGTTATTGGTGATGAAATCTTATGAGTTTGGAATTTTAGGATGATAAAATGCATTATTTAGTAAAGTGTAAACAATTAAAATAAATTATTTATAAGTTTAAGAAATGTTATTTCAATATCATTATACCGAAATATTGGTATGGATTTTATTGTGGGATTTCTACCTTTTTGAGTCAGGTTTACTATTCATGAGTTATTATTCATGAGTTACTATTCACGAGTTACTATTCACGAGTTACTATTCACGGGTACTATTCACGACAAAATTGTTTTTTTTTCTGACCAAATTATAGTTGAGTTATGAATATTACTCTTGAGATTAAATCTATATGTTAATTATATTATTTTTATTATCATATATAAAATTTTTATAACCCTAATGATGATATTAATTTCTCTTTGACTTGAGTGTAAAGATGGGTAGATTATTGGTATGATCATGACTATGGATTCTCTTTGGCGATGGTGCAAAAGTTGAATTGTTGATTTGGTATGATCGTGACCATTGAATTTATAATTGAATATCTTTAGCTTAAGTGCAAAGGTGAAATGATCAACATGGTTATAATTATTGTTTATATAAATTACGAAATGATTATATATTTCTTTGAGATAATAATATATTTGGCTTTCAGAGTGCAAATATGAACTCATTGATGAATATATTTGGCTGTAGTGCAAATATGAGCTGTTGAGGAATATCTTTGACTTTGTAGTGCAAAGATGAATTGTTGATAAATATCTTTGGCCCGTAGTTAAAAAGATGACATGTTGTTAAATATCTTTGGCCATGAGTGCAAAGATGAAGCAGTGTTGAGATGAACATGACCAATTTGGTGATACAAATGAATATCTTTCGTCAGTAGCAAAAGATGAAGTTATTAGTATGATTATGAGCGGAAATGTGATTTGGTGTAACCATGATCTTTGATGTTTCAGGTAAAGATAGGTGATGAAAAATATCTTCGTCCTAGATGAGAAGAGGAATTTAGAACTACAATTATGATTATGAGTTATTCATATGATTATGGACCAGAATTGTTGATTGATGTTATATGGATAAAACATTGTTAGTGGATTTTTAACATGGAGAAGATAATAGACTTTATAGTCTATTTGACTCTTCTAATGGATTGCTCGTTCCGCTGCAACTATGGTTGAAATTTTTATTATCTACCATATGTTCTAAATCTCTGATTTATTATTGATGAAGGCTATTGATAATTTAATTATCTTTAGTCATGATATTCTTTACTGAGCTAGTTGTGCTCACCCTTTTGCTTCATAATTCCTTTCAGGTAATAAGAGTGTAGCTGGGTCGAGCGGGGGTAACAGGGGAATAGAACGGTGGTCATCATTTAGTAGTTATATTTGGTGAATCAACTAGAGTGAGGTGAACCCAACGTTGGAAGTGTGTTTTTCCACTATCATACAAGATGTCTAATGACATACAACCTCGTATCATCATCAGACAAGGATGTGTTCATCCACTTGCTGAGTATATATACGAGCACTACCTATATAATCTTTGTGTTTGGTTGAAGTATAATTCTCAATTAGAGACTGTGGAGATAATGATATGTCAAGAGAAGACTCACCATTGGGAAGAATATGATAGTAATCTTCTCATTTTTCTTTGGGGTCTATTGGGTCAACCAAGGATAATTCTATGGCCATATGATATCTATCATAACCTAGACGAATGGCCTCCCATGTACGAAGGTTTCCTTGAGCACTTCCCAAAGATTCTAATTTCTAAAACAGTTTTTGACTATACCTTTATGTAAGGTGTCATTGTGATATGCTATCCACGGTTGAAACATGAGTCACATTTGGTATATATTTGTATCCAAACTCACAGCATATATGTTGTTGTATGTTGCACGACAATTGTTGTAATAGAGTTGTAGTTATTTTCTGTACCATGTATTTGACGACTCAAAATAGGTTGGATGGAATGGACCTATTTTGGGGTCGTCATATTAACTGTACCTTTATGTAAGGTGTCATTATGACGTACTATCTAAGGTTGGGACATGAGTCACAGTTGGTATATATTTGTATCAAAACTCACAACATATGTGTTGTTATATTTTGCACGACAATTGTAGTAATAAAGTTATAGTTAATATATGTACCATGTTTTTGGCGACTCAGAATAGGTTGGTTGGATTGGACCTATTTTGGGGGCATATAGTATATACACACAGCAAATAATAGTTTTATATAAGTTATCTTTTATTTTATTTGACGATGAATTTATTCAATTCATCTCTTTTTAAACTCTATATGAGTTATTTATATTTTCAACGTTTCCCTCTGTCCTAAGGTTATAGCCTAAGGTCTAACCCACCTAAGGTTTAACCCACCTAAGGTTTTTAACCCTAAAGCTCTGATACCAACCTGTAAAGCCCCCAAATTCAGGTACTTGAAACCCAAACTTGGTGCTTCACGATATCATTTCTATGAGCGGAATAATACTAATAATAATAATAATATAAAGATCAACTTAATTTATATATCATCAGAGTCTAATCCCCAGGTACGAGACCTTTAAACATTCATCACAATACATGATAGATAATATATATATCATACTTGTCTTAATAATATCGAACTAATATATAAACTACCACAAATCTTATTTGGTTAGCTTTCATTTTCCTTTGTTTCTGCATGAGCTTTCTGGTTCTTCACACTTAGCTGAAAACATTTAAATTAAGCAAGGATGAGCATTTGAGTGCCCAGCAAGTAATAGCAATTATATATATAAGCTGAAAGAATTTAAATTTTTTCTTTAACTACCCTTCTACAACAAATCAACAGTTGTGAAGTAATCTGAACCGATAATAATAACATAACAACTCTCTTTTAAATTTTTGAAACTACATATTGACTATAAATAGGGTTTAGGTGACATGCTATGAACATTGTTTTCAATTTTCGAATAGGTTTAAACAGAACTTCATCTGTAAATCGTCATAACTTACGGGCACGGGGGTAATCAGCCCGTTATACCCTGTATTGATCAACACTACATGCAAGAACGAGGGTATCGTTCACTCTGTCCACCTTGGGTGCATAAAAAGTTTTTCCCGTGTAAGGGATGTTCATACTTGTCTGGGTTCCAAACCAAAGCAATTTAGTTGGATAATAGTAAGGTTTTATCTTGTTCAACAATAATCTATAATTCAACATATATATATATACAGGAAATTAACAAAGGTGTATCAACATGTGATTAAATACAATGATTATCCAAGTGGGGACACTTGTATAACCATTTATAGAAATTAACGAACATAATATATATCTGAATTACCATATACTAACATGTTGATAATCAATGAGCGTATATAATATAGGTTTAATAATCTTTACAGTAATAATATAATTCTGAAACATTCTTACTCATGTCCATTGCATAAAGGAAATGCAAAGGTAAGATAATTGCCTGATACGCTGCTTACAATTTGCAACTTAGTTTTATCTTTTATATAATCACCTATCAGTAATAAGATCATTTTACTGATTAGAATAACATATCTCAACACATAATACTGCTTATTGCAGTCAGCACATAACCTAATCACATTGCCACTTAGGTTTAACAACCATTGAATCACAAATAAATACTTATCAAGTCAACCTATCTAAGTCCAGATCAATTTTTGAAACATGTCGGCGTACCGACGGCTTTATCGGGTAATTATCGAGTCTAAGACTCTATTCTGTAACTCAATATCTGTAAGTATCAGTCATATTATTTTATCATGAATTTCAAACATTAGAATCATTATTAAATGATTTAAATATTAAACAATTTTATTATCATTAATATTTAATTAATATTAAACTATTAATGAAACCATTGCCAAAATATTAAAGTTATTTATAATAACTTAAAATATTTTTAAAGTGTTAATATTACCCTTAAATGATTTTTAAAATATTTAAAATTATTTTTAAATAATTACCATTAATATTTAATTATTAATGTACTATTTATCACAATTTTAAAAGTCTTTAAGTATAACTTAATAATATTTTTAATTCATTTATATCCTTTTTAAATGATTTTAAATTAATAAAATCATTTTAAACTATTTATTTAATATAATTATTAAATAAATTTAATATCATTCATATTAAATTAATATCATTAATTATTAAGTTATTAATGAAATTATCTTTTAAATATTAAAAGTTATATTTTATAACTTAAAATATCTTTAAACACTTTATTTTTATTTAAAATGATTTTTATAATAATAAAATTATTTTAAAACTAATTCATTTAATATAATTATTATATATCCTTAATATCATTAATAATAATTAATTAATTAAATTTAACTTTAAATATTAAAAGTTATATTTTATAACTTAAAATATTTTTAAATACCTTATTATTATTTAAAATGATTTTTAATATAATAAAATTATTTTTAATTTATTTATTTAATTCATTTATCAAATAACTTAATTATCATTAATATTAATTTATTAATGAATTTCATCACAAAATATTAAAAGTCATTAAAATAACTTAAAATATTTTCTTATATCATAATATAATTTTAATTGATTTTTCAAGTATTAAAATCATTTTTAAATAATTTATTTAATATAATAATTAAATAAATAAAATACTTCTAATATTTCAAAAATATTGAATATTTATGAAATATTATTAAAATAATTAAAAACAAATTTTCAGACCTTAAAATAATTTTTAATAATTTATTTTGTATTTTGCATAATTAAAAACTAATTTTCTATAATTATTTAACAAAAATAATTAATTTTCAAAAATATCTATCGCTAAAGGGCCCTATAGCAACGAAACCGTTGCTATAGGTGTTCTTGAGTTGTTCTTCATGAAACCCAGAAAACAAGTCAGTGCACGAGCTAACTAGTTTGACCAAACTTTAATCTCAATCTGTGATGTTTCATGGCATGCTTGTGATCAGATCTTATAGTGCTAGTGCAGGACTACATTACCAAACAACAAACATAGCTATAACATGAATAACAAAGGAGATATGGGTACCCAAAGTAGCTGTCAGAGGCTGTTCTTCATTTCTGGGTTGCCCAGAAATGAAGAACAATTCGAACATGCACCTTTAGGCTTCCACAACTTGCAATCATGTTAATGTTTATGTAATGTAAGACTACCAGGTTGTAGACCACATGTATTACCATAGATCTATTACAAAACATAAGCAAAATAACAACATAATAGCAAGATCTTGTCCGGTCAAAGGCTGTTAGAAAAATGGTGCATATCCAAAAATGTTTATTAGTGACGAGTGGTCTACTTTGACCACTCACTCAGATCGATATATTGAGGTTATGAAGGGGCTAAAGACATGGATCTAGAGTCCATCTAACATACTACAACATGAAGGCAAGAACAAGAACAAAACAACAAAAACCTGAAAGATCTGGAGCCTTAAAAAGCTTGTCAGACGCTGGAAAATGATTTTTGGGTTACCCAAAAATCTTCCGGTCATGCTCGGTCAACCGATTTTGACCAACAATATCATGAAATCTACACATCTCCTGACCCTGATTCCAGTTTCAGATTAAAGATATCATAACATACTACTAGTTTAAACATTTAAACAGACAAAATCATAAACAGAATGGAATCTAGGAGGCCTGACATTCGTTGTAAGACATCAAAACAAAAATTTTCCAGATTTTATAAAATTTCAAATCCGAGCCTCTAGATGTTATGTTTCCCCCTTTTTTTGTGACCCACCTCAAGTTTTAACCCATTTTGTGACCCGCGTTTTTTTTGCTATTTTTTGCCTTGGTCTGTTGCTAGTCAATTTCTTTTGGTCCATCTAAGAACTTGCCTGTATATATATATAAATAACCTGCCATTAAAACCTTTAAGTAACATGGCCCCTTAATCAGGAAATGCTTCACGTGAGGCCAACACAGCCACCACAGAATCAGCTAAAATAATGCCGATTATAAAAAACAGATTTCGCGAATGAATTTCGTTTTTCATAAAAAAAATTAATTTTATACAACAAATTATGCTCAATAAATTATTCTAAATACATACCCATATATATATGGAATCAAAAGAATTAATAATTTGCATAAAGTTTGGCTTTGATACCACTGTTAGATTTTGTGAAAATCAAAGTAACAATCAAATTGCAAAAATAGCGGAAGAAAAACAAAATCAGATTTTAAAATTTTTCACAAACCAATTACCCGGATCATCCTTTATGCATATTATTAATTAAAACGAAGAACATGAAGTTATGTAATCATACCCTTGTAGATACTGAGCTTCCACAGTTACGAGTTCAACTCCTACTTCTCATGATTTCCTTGAATCTCAAGGGTAGATTAAAATCTTTTGATCAATGTAAGCCACCCAAGTGTATGGCCTCTAGAGGTGATCCACCAAGAAAGAACAATTTTCAAGAAGAATGGTGTATTGGCTCAAACCCTAGTTTTTCCTATCTCTATAGAAAAGGGGGCGTACTCTCCAACTCTTGGAATTACGTATTATTGATATCTGATGATATAAGACTCCTCTTATAAAGATATCAGGTAACCATATTTTAATTAAAATAAGGTATTATTCATTTAATTAAATGGGCTCCCTAATCCTATTAGGGATAATTAATTAAACTCCTTTAACTAATTTTCCCTCCTAATCCTATTAGGAATATATGAGAGTACTTATATTAAATTAATTCCTAAACTCTTTTAGAAATTAAAATAATAATAATTATAATAATATTAATAAGACTCCTCTTATTAATTTATATTTAATATTTCTAAAATATTAAATAATAAATATTAAGTTATTTAATTTATTCTATCACCATAGATTAAATTAAATATACTTAACATATTATTACGATTATGTCATTCACTTCTAATTATTCTTCCTTTTATGGTGTGACCCTTTAGGTTCTCCATATTAAACCGGTTGTGAATAAATCAATTAGAACAATTCTAATCTTATTTAAATAAATAAATTAAACGATTAATTTATTTAAATAAATAATATTTATTCTACAATAGGGATAAGCCTCCCTAGCGATCAACGACTTTCCAGATAATATAGATTTCAACATTAATCATAAAAGAACCTTTGAGTTAATAGTTACCGTACAATTCAATCCTTCTACCATACAATGTCCCAATTAAATATAAGACATGGAATTCATCACAAGTCTTATTTTATTTAATTATATGTATTTCGATTCCTAAATGCACAACTCCTAATGAATGCAAATTAGAAACTACTTTCTAATTTCATTCCACCTTGGCCAAGGATTCCTGTGTTGTCATTTATCGAATCACATAGGATATTTCTCTTCTTTTACTAGAAGTAGTAGATTCTTTATTGATAATTCATTATCTTCATATATAACTTATTACACCCAAGCATAGCCTTTGATATACTCTAAGAGTCTTAAGGAATAAGTCAAAGTGTAATTCATTATTTATAAGATACTATGATGATCTCAAGTCTAAGGATCATTTGTACTACTATCACTACAGGAATTCCTATTGACAGACAAGTAAAACTCCATTAGGTATTCCTTAGCGAGTCACGTTCAGTGAACTTATTCTCTAATAAGTACCTACATACTTGCTTTAGTGTCTCCACACAAATGATCATGAGATCAATCATCCTCATCCAATGAGCAAGCAACGTACGTACCAATCTATCCGGATTCACTAATCCCCTTTTTAGTAATCCATTAATTGGGAACATTTTAGTTTTAAGCTATCTAAGAATTTAGATCTCATTAGCATGATCTCATCATGATTCTAAAATCATTGCTTAAAACTGTGGGTTTATCACATATTATTAAAACAGCACCATGTAGATAATAAAGGCCTTTAATAAATAATTCTTTTATTAATAAATAAATAAGATTGATTACAAAGTATATGCTTTATCATCATACATGATTGGCTTGTATGCATACTACTTTCACCCAGATCCTGAAGAAGAACAAAGTTGGTCATAAGTCCAAAAGGCCATCAGTCTCCTCAATCGTAGAGTCTCTACTGTTCGTAGAGACCAGACCAAGCATGTCAGGCAAGGAAGTAGCTGCATCAAGTATAGTGGCTGTTGAACAGGACAAAACTGAGGTTCAAGAAAGTCCTGAGGCTGTGGCTCAGCCTAGTAAAACAAGGAGAAAGCTGGTCAAGAAGTACATTCTTGAAAATGAAAAAGTGCTCAAGAAGGAAGCAAAGAGTATGGTTGCCAAGGAGGAACTGTCCAGAGCAAGTCAAGAGGACAATACTCCAGCTGAGGGGGAGATCCCTAAAATTCTCATGATAGAGAATACACCAGCTGAGGGGGAGATGCTTGAAGCTCAAGAAGATGCTCCACTTGAGAGGGAGCTATTGATTGCCCAAACAGATGATCAAGTTGAGGGGGAGCCTCAGGATATCTCCATGGCAGAAGAAGAGGTCCTTGCTAGAAATGAAGAAGAACCAGTGCAAGATCATCAAGAGACCATTGAGATAATGGAATCCTCCAATGAGAACAGAGAAGAGAAAGAAGATGATGATGACCTTGAGATCACTGGTGTAGGCAATGATGGGTATAGAAACTATCTCTACAATCAGATGTTCTCTTACCTACCCATGATGCCATATCATCGCGCCCAAATCCTAAACTCTTGGGATCACATGTTCTGGAGCTTCAAAGAGTATCCAGCCATCTCAGTACTAGCCAATGGATTCCCAGGAAGATTCAACTTTGCCAAGAAGTTGCTTACCAACAACTCTTCCTTAAAGGATAAATCTGAGGTACTGTCTATCCCAACTCTCTTCAGAGTTAATCACTTACCATCATCCTCATTTAGTCAATTCTATGAATTCCCTCGATGGTTGGAAGTGATACTTCATCCACTAAATCAATTTCTAGTTGCAGAATCCCAAAATTCTGTAACTGAGGAACCAAATGCAGTCAACTTTATTTTGCTCCCACATACCACCATCTCTACGATCCTTGACTCTAGCCCCATCGCAGAGTCCCAAATAGAAATCGTAGAGCCACATATTCCAAACATCGAAACTCAGGCCCCTCCAACAGACATACCATCCTCCTCCTCAAATGACTATTTTAGTCTTGATCTTGCTCTCTACTCCCTGCAAGATCAATCCCAGAAAACATCCCCTCCATTCAACAATCCTCAAACAAATGATACTCTTCCAAATCTGCCCACAAAAGATGACTTGAAAGAAGTATCTAAGAACATAGTCAAGAACATAGAAGAAGGCCTGGAAACTCACACAGACCTCATTCATCTCCGGCTGAATCAAATGATCACTGCTGCAAATAATATCCCTGGCACTCTAAACGCTGAGCTTACAAAGAAGCTGAGGGAAATTATCCAAGAAATTCTTCAAAGCATGAAGGACAGAGATGAGATTCACTTCCAGATAGCCACCAAGCAAAGAGAGGTACATTCTTGAAATGCAAAAAAAATCAAGAAGTCCAAAAAAACTTATCTTTGGAGAACATCATCAACCCGAAAGCTTCATCCGCATGAATTCCGAAAGCTTATGTAAATCGAGAACAAGCAGACCGACATTATTCTCACCGCTTGCTCCGACGCAAGAAAGAAGCTAGATCGAAGTCGGATCAAGGAAAGTCGAGAGGACATTGCTCAAACACAAAGCCAACTAAACGAGCTTGTCCAAGGAGTAAATCGACTCTCTGCAGACATTCGAACCCTTGATGCTGACATAAAGGGGGAGAATAAAGAGAAAGGAGGTCAAGGAGCACAGGGAGGTCAGGGCAGAGGCAGAGAAGGTCAAGGAAGCCAAGAAAGAGGAAGAGGACAATTTTCAAGAAGCCCTCCTACAAGACAATTCCACCAACAGCCTCCACGATCAAGCAATCAGACTCAACGATCTGATCAGCAGGAAATCTTGATGGCTCAGCCATTAAGGAGTCAAGGGCCAACTACCAGCTCACCAAATGTGACAACCACAGGCCTAAGAATGCCAATTGGAGATCCAACATTCATGAATAGGCATGATTACAACCCGATAGTAAGCCCAAGTGAGCTGGAAGAGTTAGCCAGAAGGGATGAAGCTAGCAGGAAAAAAAGGGCTGAGGAGTATGCCAATCCTCCAAGGAAAAGATCAAAGAAATAGAGATAAGTAAAAGCTTAAATTCCTATTGATGTATAGCTAAATTTAATACTCTTCAATAATCAATAAATTCATGCTTATTCTCTAAAAATTTCAGCTGCTCACTGAAATACTAAGTCATGTTTAAATTTCCTGCAAATGCATCTAGACACTAATAATCATGACAACAAATGTCCTAGGCTATGTCAACATCAAATAGGGGGAGATTGTTGGGAAAATGCATATTATGATTTGATATTTTAATGTATATGCTCATGATTATGTGTAAAGTCCTTCAAGTAATATATGTACAAGGACTTAGTGATAGATCAAATTTGTTAGGTTGATCTAAGCTCTTAACGTGTATCATTCTGTAATAGAATGTATAGATAGAAAGATCAAAGCTGTTAGGTTGATCTTGAGATGTAATAGATAGGCTTCGAAGAAATCGTAGTGTATAAATCTGATCAACATAGCAGAAGTCAAGGCAGAAACGTAGAGCTTCAAAGATCGTAGTGTGCCTGCCTTGAAGGGCCTCTTTGAAAATCGTAGAGTGGTCCCAACGTTTGCCGAGCCAACTCAACGATCGTAGTGTGCTCTCAGAAATGTAGAGTTTACAAGTCAACGATCGTAGTGTGCTCTCGAAAACGTAGAGTTTACAACTCAAGCAAGCGAAGATCATAGTGTGCAAAGACTTAAGAGAAATTGTAGTGCTCTCGGCTAATAGCATCAGACCAGGCATCAAAGCGACAAGTCACCACGATCTGAATCGTAGAGTAACACTATCTGAATCGTAGAGTATCATCTGTCTTGTGTCAGAAAATGTCGAGCCTCATGATTTATGTGGAGATAGGTTCCAACATAAGAGGAATGGATTCTAAATGCTGCAGTACTCACCGGTCCCAAAGTCATAAGAAATATCCTTAGTATGCAACAAAGAAGCGTATTGAAGAAGCTAAGGAAAGTACCATTGGTAAGGGGGGAAACACCTTTTCACGTGTTAGGTGAGAAAGCAGTCTGCAGTGTCAGTGGGCCAGAATGCAGTTCAGAAGATGTGCAGAAATGTCTCCATCAAAAAATAGAAAAGTTAAACGTATTTAATGCTTCAACGGATGGATCCAACGGATAGTTTTCAAGATCATATATATGCAAATCAAGCTGATTAGAAAGAAAATAGCAAGCATTGAACAAACAACGTGAACAACTATCAAAGTTCAACTCTATGATCTGAGAAATAGCAAAGCTTGCTCAGCTAATCAGTTCTTTCGAACTAGTGCTTAAACAGCAACTGAGTAGCAACCATCAAGAACTCAACATCTACCAATCAACTGAAGAAGAGTACCAAGTCTGTTGGACTTGAAGAGTTCTAAGTGAACTTTAAGAGAGCCAAGTCTGCTGGACTTGAAGAGTTCAAGAGTGAACTAAGAAGTTCCTAGACTGCTAGTCTAGAAGGAATCTGTGTGATTCAGAAGTTGTAAAAGACATCTTTAGTGGATTTCCTACTCGTTGAGTAGAAGAGTGGACTAGGAGCTTTAAGTGCTCTGAACCACTTAAAACGACCGTGTCTTTTACATTCATACTATAACTGCTATAACTGCCTCACTCTTATAACTCCACTACTTTGCAAAAGAGATTAAAACAAACATAAATTCCGCTAAGTTTTAATCATCATTAACTAACAAGTTTAAAATGAAAAGATTTTTTAAAATATCAATTAAACCCCCCCCCCCTTCTAGATAACTATTATGCCTACTAGGAACTAACAGTACGTACCTGGTGTTTTGAAAAGGTGAGGATACCTCACTTTCATTTCTGATTCTAACTCCCAGGTCATTTCTTCAATAGTATGATTCCTCCACAAAACCTTAACTTGTGGTATAACCTTGGTGCGTAGGACATGCTCTTTCCTATCCAAGATCTTAACAGGTACCTCCTCAGACGTTAATTCTTGACTATCTAAATCGGGTTCTAACTCAATAATGTGGTTCGGGTCTTTCACATATTTACGAAGCATAGATATGTGAAAAACATTATGAACACGAGACATGCTTGGAGGTAATGCGAGTCTATAGGCCACATTTCCTATTCGGTCAAGAATTTCAAATGGACCAACAAATCGTGGATTGAGCTTTCCTCTCTTCCCAAATCTTGTAACTCCCTTCCATGGAGCAATACGTAACAATACACGATCCCCAATATTAAATTTCATGTCCTTTTGATGAAGATCTGCATAACTCTTTTATCGATCTTGTGCCGTTTGTATACGTTGTCGGATCATTTGGATCTTCTCTATTGTTATGTGTACCAATTCTGGTCCCAACAATGTTGCTTCACCCACCTCGTCCCAACATACTGGAGAACGACATTTTCATCTATATAATGCTTTAAATGGAGCCATGCCTATACTTGTTTGATAACTGTTGTTGTAGGAGAATTCCACCAATGGTAGGTACTTATCCCAACTCCCTTTGAAATCTAGGACACAAAGTCTTAATAGATCTTCAAGAGTTTGAATAGTCCTCTCTGATTGTCCGTCCGTTTGAGGATGGTATGCCGAACTGAATCATAAATCTGTGCCCATAGCTTTCTGCAAGCTAACCCAAAATTGTGAAATGAATCTTGGGTCACGATTCGAAACTATGGATACTGGAATGCCATGCAATCTCACAATCTCATTCACGTACATACTAGCAAGACGTTCAAGGGAATAAGTCCCCCGTATAGGCAAGAAATGGGCAGACTTGGTTAATCTATCAACAATAACCCAAATCACATCTATGCTTTGAGATACCTTGGGAAGACCCGTAATGAAATCCATAGTAATGTGTTCCCACTTCCATGTCGGAATCTCAAGTGGTTGCAATGGACCCTTTGGCACTTGATATTCCGCCTTTACACGTTGACAAGTTAAACACCTCGAGATAAACTCTGTGACCTCTCTCATCATATTGCTTTACCAAAATGTATGTCGAAGGTCATGATACATTTTGGTACTCCCAGGATGGATTGCAAACGGTGTGTTGTGTGCCTCCATCATAATTCTATGCTTCAAGTCAAAATCGTTAGGAACAAAAAGTCTGGAGTTAACTCGAAGTATTTCTTCTTCATCGATTCTTGCTTCTGGAATAGCACATTCTTGCACTTTCTTCTTCATATGCATCAGCTCCATGTCCGTAGCTTGAGCAGCTTTAACTTTATCAATTAAAGTCGGTTGTACTCGTATGCTTGATATCATCACGTGGGTACTTGGAGCCTTTACCTCTATCTCCATCCTTTGCAAGTCATACAAAATGGGCCTTTGTGTTAACAACATTGCACTCGTACCCGCATATGATCTTCTACTTAATGCGTCAGCTACTACGTTTGCTTTTCCAGGATGATATTGGATGGTATGATCATAATCTTTCAACAGCTCAAGCTAACATCGTTGTCGCATATTGAGTTCCTTTTGAGTGAAGAAATATTTGAGGCTCTTATGATCTGTATAGATCTCCACTTTCTCCCCATACAGGTAGTGTCTCCAGATCTTCAACGTGAAAACGACTGCTGCCAACTCCAGATCATGAGTAGGATAATTCATCTCATATTCTTTGAGTTATCGCGAGGCATAGGCTATGAATTTCCCATGTTGCATGAGAACATATCCTAACCCTTTGCACGAAGCATCATTCAGATAACAAATCCATCCGAACCGGATGGTATTGTCGAGCAGTAAAATTTAAATGAGTCTCCTCTTGAGTTCTTGAAAACTCTTCTCACAATCCTCGCTCCAACCGAATTTTGTATCTTTTATGAGTTATTTGAGTTAGCTGAGTAGCGATTCGAGAAAATCCTTCCACGAATCTTCGATAATAACCATTAAGCCCGTAAAGCTACATACTTGCTATGATTCTGGACTTTCAGTTGCTCGACTTTGTATTGCTTCAATTTTCAGAATTAGACAGATACTCCATGTTTTGACACCACGTGCCCAAGGAATGCTACTTCCTCAAGCCAGAACTCGCATTTCTTTATCTTGGCATATAGCTTGTTATCACGAAGCCTTTGAAGTACTAGCTTCAAATGGTGCTCATGATCTTCACGACTTTTGGAATAGATGAGGATGTCATCAATAAAGACAACAACGAACTGATCCAAATATTCTTTGAACACACGGTTCATCATATCCATAAAAATAGCAGGGGCATTAGTCAATCCAAAAGACATGACTAAGAATTCATAATGCCCGTACTGAGTTCTGAAGGCAGTCTTTGGAATATCCTCAGTTTTAATCTTCAGCTGATGATATCCAGAACGAAGATCTATCTTTGAAAAGAATTGTGCTCCTTGCAACTGGTCGAACAAGTCATCAATGCATGGTAGCGGATACATATTCTTGATGGTGACATGGTTCAATTCTCGGTAGTCAATACAAAGTCTCATATTCCCATCTTTCTTCTTTACGAATAACATAGGAGCACCCCAAGGAGATGTACTAAGAAATGAAATCGATGTCCAACAACTCCTGTAGTTGAACCTTTAACTCCTGAAGTTCAATAGGAGCCATTCGATATGGGGTTTTAGAAATGGGCTTTGTACCAGGTTCAAGGTTAATAAAGAATTCAACTTCACGTTCTGGGGGTAGACCAGGAAGTTCTTCATGAAATACGTCAGGAAATTCACTAACAATAGAAATATTATTCAAATCTGACGTGTTTTTGTTTAAGTCCATGACATGGGCTAAGAAAGCTTGACATCCGTTTTTTAATAAACGAATAGCTTTATGGCCTGATATGACAGTGATTGACTTTAATGGTTTGGTTGTTTGAATTCGCATAATAGGTTGGTTAGGAATATGAAAACTAAAAACCTTACGAAAATAATCAATTTTAGCATGATGCGTGGTTAACCAATCAATCCATAAAATCACATCAAATGCAAGAATTTTCAACGAAATAAGATCGGCAGGTAATGTGATGGTACCAACTTGAATCAAGCAAGATTTATAAGCAGTAGATGTAATGAAAGTTTCTCTAGCTGAGTCTCAGCAGATAAGTCAATATCTAATTTCTCCAGAGTCAAGTTTAAACGTTGAGCACAAGCAGGAGAGATAAAAGAATGGGTAGAACCGGTATCTAATAAGGTATAAACTTCTCAAGAGTTTATGATTAGCTTACCCGTGATCAGATCGTTTGGGTTCCTCGCATTTTGGGCAGTCACGACAAACGCCCTTCTAGGAACCACCGACTTTGACTTGTCCGGGACAACCTTTGGAGTCACCATCCCTGTTGAACTTGGTTTCGCAACTAGATAATCTCTAGCTATATGACCTTCCTTTCCACAGTTATAACACACCTTGGATTGTGTGGGCGGTTTGAAATGATGTGTCCCTCTTTTCGCAGATTTGTAACAAACGACCGGTGCTCGTTCTCCTCCCCTAGAAACAGTTGATGTTTGTGCTGATGTCTTCACGTTATCATTGTTGTACCTTCTCTTCTTGAAATCTCCTCCCGACTCGCTTCTTCTACTTTCATGGCCACGATTACCACCAGAGTGGTTACCGCTATTGTCCAAATGTTTTCCTCCCCGCTGGTTGTCATTGCTCCGGTGACCACTGCCACCGGTATGACCTTGGTTGTGGTCCCTCGGTTGAACATACTCATTATCTCGCTCTAATAATTGAGTCATGTTTACAACATCTGAATATAAATAAAATTTATGAGAGATAAGATATCGCTGAATCTCGGGTTTTAGACCTCTCAGAAATATCCGCGTCATTCGTTCCTCATTCTCTACCAAATGAGGTGCAAACCTGGATAACTCTGCAAACTTTGCCTCATACTGGGACACCGTAATGTTATTTTGTTCCAGTCTGATAAACTCTACCTCCTTCATGTGACGAATACTTTTAGAAAAGTACTTGTCATTGAATAGTTTCTGAAACGTTTCCTAAGACATGTTGAGTGCGCCAGGCTGGGTACGCTTCACAGACTCCCACCTGTAGTCTGCCTCACCGCAGAACATAAAGGTGGCGAATGGAACCTTCTGTTCCTCCGTGCATCCCAAAACATCGAATATCTTGGTAATTTGCTTGACCCACGTTTCTGCCTTGATCGGATCCGGCTTTCCAATAAATTCTGGTGGTCCCAACTCCTTGAAATGCTTGGCTATGACAAGTCGCGCATTGCTATCATTTCCACCCGTATTTTGTGCACGAGTCTCCCTCGTTTGATTTTGCATGAATTGAAAAAAGCTTCTAAACATCCCATCATTCATCATTTGTTCGGTAGTGTTGTTTACAGGAGGAATATTTCCTTCCTGTTGCACGTTCCCCTAGGTGGTGATTAAAGGTGTCTCCACTGTCTCATTCACTCCATTGTTAATATTTCCCGCTACTATTCTTAAATACTGCCATAAAACAAGGGTTAATTAACAAATTAGCATATCACATATTAACCATATGCTCTAACTGACCAACCAAATAACAAATAAACTTAGTCAGATCATACTAGCAAAGGAATTCCCCGTCTCTCCCCTCCTAGTTCTTGTCTCACATCTCAGCCAGGGATCATATCCCTAAGCTTTGATACCAACTGTGACGCCCCCAAAATAGGTATACATCACCCATTCTGAGTCGCCAAATACATGGTACAGAAATCAATACAATTTCAGTAATACAATTATCGTGCAGAATATGACAACACCTATACTGTGAGTTTGAATACAAATATTGTCTAATAGACAGTATATAAACTCAAATGGAGTCCTCATTATAATTATTGATACACTATTTTACAAAATAGTGAGGACTACTTAAATAACTATCTTGAATCATCACTCCATACCTTAATTTAGTTTCATGCTAAATTCTCTCCTCCCGAGAAGAACAATGGAACAAAAGGAAAAGGGTGAGCTCAACTAGCCCAGTAAAGAATATTATGACTAAGATAAATATACAACAAATTATCATTAGTCTTCAATGAGGAAAAAATCGATAAAATATAATAGACGACAAGTTTTAGATCAACAACTGCAGCGGAAATAGCAATCCATTAGAAGAGTCAAGTAGAAAATGAATTCTACTATCTTCTCGCATTTAAAAGTCCATCATCAATATTTTATCCCCGTAACATCAATCAATATACATCTTGAATCAAATATTCATCTTTGCACCTCTGAGCCAAAGATATTCATTTGTATCACCGGTTGGTCATGTGTTCATCTCAACACTGTTCATCTTTGCACTCTGGGCCAAAGATATTCATCAGTTAATCATTCATCTTTGCACTACAGGCCAAAGATATTCAATAATATCATCATTTAGGACTAAGGATGATGAAAAATATCTTAAAGAAAACGAATCCAGTGAGATAAAAGAACAAATATTAGGAATTCGTATTACAGTTATTCAAGTTCAATAATACTCCATAATAACCAATTGTAAAGCAGAATTCAAAAATAAAAATCAAAACATGGATACAATCAAAGATAGTAACCATAATAGACATCATGGACAAAAAGGAAAATTTTTATTTTTTAGTGAATAGTGTCGTATTCGTAAATAGTGCCGTATACGTGAATAGTATCGTATACGTGAATAGTAATCCCGACACAAAAGTTCCAAATTTGATAAAAAATTTAGACCAATATTTCGGCATAATGATATTGAAAGAAATAATATCATTTACGAAGAAAATAACATCCCTTACCTCAAAATAATAATACTTCTGTTCGGAATATCGGATGTAAGGCCAAGGAAACTTTGCACTGAATAACAACTCTCAAAGTATCTAAATACTCACAAAAATACGCTCGATAATATAGAGAGAAAGAAAACTTGTTTCTGGTGTGATTTTCAATTCTAACCTAAGCGCCTATTTATAGGAAAATGCTAGAACGCCAAAGGAGACTAAAATAATAAAATAATAAAATAATATTATTTATTCCTTCACTTCTACGCCCACTAATTTTGATCAAACAAGCCAGCCAATTTTGAAATTTTTTGGCAGCCCACATGTTTAAAACAAAAGTGGGTCCCACCCAATTTTAATAAAAATTATTTTATTTTCCGGAACTTCAGTAATTCATAGAAAATAGCCCGTATATCAGAAAAATACTAATTTTATGTCCATTCCACACAAAATTGAATTCTCTACAACTTTGTAGCTTTAAGTTTTTCCAAATTTCAAACAAAAAATATCCGAAATCCACAAACGGATGATTTTTAATACCTCCATTCCGACAAAATACTGATAAACACCTCAGCATTAATTCCTTCATTTATAACCACAATAAATATATCCATCATTTATATCCACATAAAAAAATATTTCCTTATCATATAAATCAATAATTAATTATTCATAAATAATATTACAGAATCACAATTATGACAACCAGGTCGTTCCCAGGAAAGAAGGGGCTTTTCGATAAGGATTTCTCCTTATTGGTGTGCAATTAGGTGACCAAACCCCTTTTCTAGACAGAACTTCTTTAGACATTGTCAATAATGCTATCTAATAATATTATTCAAATAATATGAATTATTGATCTAATAATGGGAAATACTGTGCAGTGACAATTATTGAAACAATAATAATATAAAATATCAACGTAGCAATCATTGAATCAATAAAATAAAATATTGAACAGTAATTACTGTAACAATTATTGAGTAGTGCCTTCTTACGTAAGAATCAATAATTCAAAAAATGCATGCAATACTGGTGTCTGCTCTTTGTGCAACCACGCCAGACATCGCATTTTAATCACCGGGTATTCCAATAGTGTTAACGGTAACAACTACGCCGTTATTTATAAAAACTCAAACTTGTCTTTTTCTTCATCTGACTGTTTTCCGTTATGGGTCCCACAAATGGCTACGCCGTCGTACGAATATTCCCCGACAACAAGAATATTCCACGACCAAACGAATATTCCCCGACAACAATGAATATTTTATAACCACTTGCTTATTTTGCAAAATTTACACATTTCACCCACAACCAAATCATTATATCAAATTAATTCCTTATTATTCACAATAATAAATGGAGAAAATTCGATTTTATTCATTAAAAAGTTGGGGTCTTACATGTTATATTCTTTTGTGCTAGAAATTTGTTTAACTTCCAAACTCATTCATTGTAAACCGAAGTACTCAAGCATAGTTTTGGCTTGAGGTTTCCTTTTTTAGTTAGTATGTTCAAAGAAGGCTTCAAAGGTCTCAGAGGTGAGAAGAGGTGCAGAGGTGTGCAAGTTGCAGAGGTGAAAAAAGGGGGCATAGGTGTCCAACATCAGATATTGAGGCTTCTTTATAACAGGGAGTAATTTTTGTATTAAGGTTTAAATAATAATAAAAAGAGTCTCCAATCCTAGTTGGGATTAGACGTGGATTAGGCCACTAGATTAGAGGATATTGGTTGAACCACATAAAAATTTTGGTGTGATTTTTACTTCTGTTTATCTCTTTAATTGTCATTCATGTTCTGCATAATTTTGTTCATCACGCTAATCCAGACACTAAAGCAAACAGGTATAGCTGTCTGATAATAATAAACGAAGAACATACACTAAAGTAGACAGGTGTAGCTGTCTGATTTAAACCTGTTGCAGAAAATTTCAAAAAGATTTCACTATTTATCACTTTTAGCTTAAACACCTATTCACCCCCCCCCCCCTCTAGGTGTGCACATACACATAATTACACGTCTTTCTTGGAGATAACTGAGAGGAGCCACTCAAAGTAAGAAAATGAGTTAATTAAGTTATTCTCATTTACAAAAAATTGATACCAATGTATGATTAAATCAGTAAGACAAATGAGTGCAATATTAATTAATTATCAAATTTATTTTATCTTATAGTAATATTATTAATTTATTATAGGTGAAAGGACACGAATAATCAAATGAATTAATATCATCTCATAACAAAGATCAAATTTAACTAATATTGGCATGCTTCAGATTCAAGGGTTGGGGGGCCATATGATCTCCTAACCCCACCTAGTTCCGCTGGTGCTTACAAGTCAATGATCACAAGGAGGTAAAGGTGCTTTTTACCGTAAATTTATTAAAAATATTTTTGTAAATTCATCACAAAATTATGCCGTTAAAAGAATTCATGCAATCCCACACATCCTGTTTTCTATTACTGTAAGACTGCAAGTATTAAGCATTAAATGCCTACTCGTGAAACATGATTTCAAAGGCAAAGGCCTTCTCCTGAACGGTTCGATTCATTTATAGACCTCTCTTGTTGATGGAGAAAGAGCTGCATTGCCAAGTACTTTATCTTTATCTCTTTTTTTGGGGTACATTTAGCGTTTAGAAGAATGTAGCTAGTCATTTTAAGAGTTGACAACATCAAAATTGTAATGCAGTGGTATTCTTTTTTATTGACCTTAAAGAACTCCTTGAATGTATGCAGCTCTATTGCTGAAAGTATTGAACACTTATGTTGAGAATGCTTCTTCATATAGCTATATGGAAAGGGAGGCTTTTAAATGTTTGGAAACTTTGATATGTACTACGCAACATATTAGGCCGGACTCGAGAACTGGAGCATTTTGTGGAGTTGTTGACTGACTTGACAGATACAAGGGAATTGGAGATCTTCTACTGCAATTAGGAAACTCTCTACGTATGCAATTAGGAAACTTTAGTATCTTAAGTGCTTATTTGATTGATAGTTGTAGTATGTGATGTAATAAGATGACATAATTTCACATACATTCATTTCATTGGAATAAATTTTAATGATGGCCTAGCCCTCGAGAGTAGTCGTCATCTGTTTGCTTGGAATTACACAAACATCTACACGTTAGTCAATGTCCGACTGATGTCGTTGTGAGACGCCTCTGGTGTTCTGGTGTATGTGTTAGTGAATAGGGTCAAGAGATAGATTATTAATTAATTTGGGTTTTTATAAGTGTAAAAATATATCTAACATCTGACTTATCCCCGATACTTCTTCAGAAATGACTATGTGAAAACCCTTTGGCTTCCTCAACACGTTTCGCCCGAGCAAGTCAAAGTCTGACAATTCTTGGGCCTGGACCTATTTCATGTAGGTCAGGTGTAACACCCCTTTTTCGAAATAGAAAGAGAGGTTACTCAAAACATAACAAAACTAATGAATTTAATAGCAAGACTCAAAGCCACAAAAGAATAGTCTTAATAACTGATAAATACCACAAATCAACCATAATAAATCTCAAACTGCCTCAAACCACAATCTAAAATAATTATTACAATTCCAAGTAAACTGACACATCAAGTCTAAACAGAATATTTCTAAATCATTGGAATGAATGGAGCTCTCATCACACTTGCCCTTGATTCCCACGATTACTGGGAAGAAAAAACAAAGATGAGCCAAATGCCCAGTACGGATATAGAATACAAATAATGAACCGAAATAACTAACTCAATTAAATGAAAAGAGACGAAACGAACTGAAATGAAACGAATAAATCTAACACAACGAAATAATAGGCTGAATCAAATGGCTGGGTGTTATTTTATATCGAGCTCAAAATAAGTAATAATATATCTTGCCACACAGGCAATCACACATCGGACTGCGCAATCCAGATGCGTGCGAAATCAGAAGGCGTGTTTGGCACAAACATCACCACTCCATAGAACATAACAGAACAGAAAACTAGGGTCGACCCATACGCCTCCCTCCCATAACAAAACACCAAATGGCCAACTCCCACCGGAGCACAAAACGGAGACGCCGTGGACTGATCACACCGCCACGGAAAGTGTCATGCCTCGGTGCCAAGAGGACATGCCTGTGGTACCCCCACAGGTGGTTATAGCTTAGGTATACCCTACGGTATTCTAACAAGGATACCATGTCACAACACATGCGACATAACATCAACAAAATGGGTTTCTAATATGTAAATGTTAAACTAAAATGAATCATCAACTCAAAGTCTCCAAAATATTAACATGTACTTTCTATGAGAATCAAAATAAATACAAAAGATGATACATTAGATCAAGAGTACAAATATGAGTTCCAACTATGAACACCAAAACGAACTATCAAAATAAATTGACAAGGAATAATCATGAGATGCAATACTAAATTTCAAAACGAATAACAAAACGAACAAATTAAAAACAAAAGAGTCTCGCTGAAAAAGTACGGAATCCGTACCTGGATTAAGCAAGATGGAAATTTCTAGTAATTATCTTACATATGACTATTTACTCTATTCTAAATCTCTAAGAAAAGGGGGAAAAAGACCTCCTATATTCATACAAAAATAAAACTATATAAAGATAATAAAAATGGATTTCAATTTCTAATAAGAATTTATAAAAAATGGAATTAGAAATTCTAAACAAAAAAATGAGATTCTATTTCTATTTAGAATTCCTTTTCTTTAGTTCTTTAGAGTTTGTAACACCCCAGTCCCACATCGAAAGATAGGGGGAAAATTTGTCTGTATATGAGGAATTAAGTAACTACTAATAGTACCTTCAAGTCATGACCTTTTGGGAGCCTGTGGTGGGCTAGATGACCCTGTAACGCCCGAGAAAATCGGATTTTTATGACAATTAAATTTTTATTTGATTATGTGAATTAAATGAATTTAATTGATTTCTTTCTTGATTAAGCTATGTGAAGGTCGATTCATGACCTAGAATGTGCTAACGTGGTTAAGTAATTTCGCTACGTGTTAGAAATAGTTGTTTGGAATTTCCAAGGCGATAATAATTATTTTTTGAGAAATTTCGTAAAAACACTATTCATCCGCTTTTACGTCGGGGAATTATTTTTAAATTCAGGAAACGATAATGATAGAATATCGTGATGAGTTGGAATATCGATAATATTTCATTTATGGAAAACGCGGTTTTATCATGACTTAAAACCTAAGGGTTGAGTATATTGATTTCGAGGAGGAAATAATATGCGTAGAAGGAATGGCGTTAGGGTTAATCGAGTGTTATACATTTGGCGATACTATTTAGTATCTATGTATAATACGTTGAGTAAATCTGAATACAATACGATTATTATGCAGTAAGTATCTGGAGATAATCGTAAATGGTAATGCGTATGTGATACGATTCGTATTATAGAATTAAGTTAAGACTTAATGACTAATTCATTTGAGTTGGATTATTAATTAATCCAATCATTTGGATGACCAAGGCCCAATGTTAATTTAGTTAAGCCCAATTCATTAAAACCGAACTGGTGGAATTGAATCCTATGGTCACCGAATGGGTAAAACCCATGGGGAAACCCATGGGATGTCACAAAAAGGAGGTGGGTCGGCCACCTTGGTGTGGAAGCCAAGCATAAGGCTTGGTCACCAAGTGTTTTACTTGGTGACCACACATGAATAGTAAGGAGGTGGTGTTTATTATCCAAATTGCCCTCCATTCTATTTTTCTATAAATAAGAAGCTAGGTTGTTTCATTTGAGAGTTTTCAAATTTGCCAACCTAGATTATTTGAGATAGAAAGGAAGCTACACTTGCAAAACATACACTTGGAAGCTTTAACTTCTATTTTTCCAAAAGATTTCTTAAGAGTTCTTGAGGTAATACTTCTTGTTTCTCATCTCCATCTCTTTTAGATTTTCTTTCGTTTTAGAGAATCATGAAGGGGTGGTATATGTCATAAGTGAGGATTTAAAGATGACTTACCATAGATTCAATCTCTATAAGTCATGAGATTATAAAAATAATAAGGTTTAATATAGTTTTGAACCATGGAAAGATTGATAGTTGAGATCGATTGTTGATAAACAATTGAGCTCCATCAATACGTTAGTATATGCATCTTGTTTGGTTAGGATGTAGATATGAAATCCATGGAGTATTCCATGTGATTTGGCTTAGAGAACATTTGTAATGAAGTTATGGCGAATTTTACGGAAATAGACGTTAAACGTCGAAAACGTAGAAATTCCGAAATGGTAGTCAAAAGTTGCCGTGAGACTTGAAAACGTTAATTTTCAATGTCAACACTTGAGATAGGGTAATTAAGAGTTGTGGGTTCGAGAATCGTCGGATTTCGACTTAGAACAAAAAAAACGAGCATTGAACGCTCATTAACGTTTACGAACGTATATAAAATGAACTCAATAGTGAATTATGAGTTAACGGATTTAAAAGTTTTGAATTCTTATATGAACACGTAAAAGATGTAATTCCTGACTTGTAGGAATTCGAATGGATCAATTCGGATGTAAAACGAACAAATTAGAAGCGGGAGTTTCGTTAGAAAACCAAACTGGTTTGGTCAATCTGGTGCCGCAGACTTAAGACCGCAGCGCTTAAAACCGAAGACAAAGTGGTGGCTCAAGAACGCGGACCTTCGGACTCGGAGAGTAAACTAACTCAACTTGCAAATACCACTAAAATAGATAAAGGATGCCGCCATGGCATGATAGATGAAAAAAGTTGACAAGTTAGGTTTTAAGCTTCGGTTGTTTAGAGACCTACCTGAGTTGAGTTTATATACTCAATAAATGTACTAAGACTAATACTATATTACCTATACTAAGGTATAGAGTATGAAACTTAGGAATGTAATTCATGTTAACAAGATATGTGCAACGAACAAAGTTGGTACCTTATCAACGATGTTTGAGTCCGTTTAATAAACGTCAATAGAGTGACACACCGGGACGAAGGGTAATAAGTCATGTTGACTTTAATAAAGATATTGAGTTAACACAGACATAGAAGAGAAAAAGCTTGTTGGAACAATGTGAATAGTTGTTTGATAGCTAATTACGATTGTCTTTATGTGAACATATCATGTAGATTCTCAGAAAGGCCGTGGGTCGATCGAGTAAGTTATTTGAAGATATTTGAAAGGCAAGTTTTCTTAACGCTTGTCTAACTTCCATGTTAGCCAAGTTTTATGTGATTCGTTGAACTGAATTGCAAGACTTGTTTTAAAGAAAGGGACGATGCCAGATTTTAACTCGACTAGACTATTCGTAAGATATAGATTGATTATTATTCATATCATTCTATAATAGAAATGTTAACGCTATCCTATGCCAAGTAATTGGTACGGACGTGAAGGTAAGGTTTGTCTATGAACAAACAAAAGTATTTTTCATCGATTATTCGATGGGCACGCGAGTTTTCCAAAAATATTAAACGTAAATACGTTTAATGAATGTAGTGTTGATCAACATAGAGTACTATAGGTTGATCACCTAGAAGTGCTCGTAAGTTATACGGATGAATGGCCTTAGTGTTGTGGACTCCTTTTCAAGTATGAAAATAAAATTTACTGTTCATGGTCTATCAACCGGTTCAGAATTCCTAATCTATTCTATACTTTGGGAATTGATGTTATGAACTGTTAAAGTTTTATTGATTCAGAATACTTCATAACTATTGTTCGCTTATGTTGGAATTGTTGTATAATTGAGAATGTGGTATTCCTGTTATCCTTGATTAAACTTGCCGAAATTTATCATGCTCACTTCTTGCTTGAATTATATAACTGCAGATTAAAGATGAACGATCGTGAATGCCAAGAATGATAAGGGCAAAGCTAAGATGGATGCTTAGGCATTGTGTAATAGTTTAGTAAGTTTATATGTATTATACATTATGAACAATGAACGATGTAATCGGTTTATGAACCTGGGAAGGATTATACTTTGATTGTAATAAGAAGATAGTAATTACTTTCATTTTGTTGTATTTCAATGGAATGATTGTATGGATGTTAATACAGTGGAGCACCATCTGTCGGGTTGGAAGATACCCGAATTTGGGGGCGTCACAGGTTGGTATCAAAGCCTTAGGTTATAAAACTTAAGGGGGGAAAACCTTAGATTAATAACCTCGTAAGGAAGGTAAAGTCCGAGGAATGAAATTCAAGTCCGTTGAATTAAGAAGATATTGAGATAACTCAGTATCGAAAGAATTAAAAGATGAAAATTAATCTCAAAGATAATAAATGTGATTTGTGCTTATACTATTGTGTATTATGTACTAATCAATGTGTAATGTGTTTGTAGATGTCAATCGATAGCTTGATGTTTAGAAACATGGAAATGCTAAGTGAGGACTCAGTTAACCAAGTTGAGATTGTACCAATGCCAGTGGCAGAGGTACCGATAGTTGTACTAGAAGACTTAGACATTGAGGAGTACATCTCTGAGGAGGAATACTCTGAGGAGACTATGGGATTAGCATCATACCTTAACAAGATGCTAGATGTGGAGGAGGAAATGGAGGTGACATCGATTAACACGGTGTTACCTACTCAGAGCCAAAGATCATCCTGGATGCAACTAGAGCATTGTATCTGGCGGTGTTGGATAGGAATGTGCATTTGCGTACTCGGTAGAGAGGCACTGATTGAGGAAATAATCGCTTTTATATGAGGCGAAAGAATCTGCAGAGGCAGACTTTGAGTCAGAGCACGATGAAAAAGTGCTTATAACTGATAAGGCTCATAATTATAAGGATGAGGTCCTTGAGCTACAACAGAAATTGGTTGAGAAAGACCAGAAAATAGCTAGGATGTCATACATCCATGAATGCGCTCGTGAGGATTTCAAGCTGAAAATTGCTTGTTATTCTATTGAGTCTGGGCAGACTCGACATACCATAAGTTGAGATATAGTGTCGATTCTGGCAAATCAGAAATATGAAAATGTCGTTCGACAGTGTTAGTAGATCGCTAGATCTTTTTGGTATATAAGTAGTGACGTAAAACCCTCTTTTGTATAACTAAGGGTAGTCTTTTTGTAAATCCCAACTTTTGTAGAAGGCAATCGCGGGATAGTATGTAATAGCTTTTGGCTAAAGGAACATGATGTAAATAGTTTTGACTATGAAAGCATATTTATATAATGAAGTTTTTATTTAACATGATTGTTGTGGTATGAATGGTTGTTGTTAATTTAAAATGATAACCGAGTAGTTAAATAGATAATAACGAAGCTTTATTTATTTAATCAGAATTATGTCGTAGAAGGAGACAACGGAACCAAGAGGCCGAGTCTTATAATGAAAATCAGGGGGGTCCTAACAACCCTATGCAAGAGTTCGTTAATTTATTAATGGATGCATTTAACCAAGTGGGGGGTGGGATTCCTGTAGCTCCTGGGGTAGCAAGAAAAACTACCTTTAAGGACTTTAAAAGTGTGGGTCCTCCCGAGTTCCGAGGAACGACGGATCCACTAGAAGCCCAGACATGGATTAGAGAGATTGAAAAGGCGTTTGTGATAACAAACATAGGTGAGGCGCAAAAGACTTCTTTTGCGACTTACATGATGAAGGGGGAAGCCAACTACTGGTGGGAAGCTCACCAAGGTAGGGCTAGGACAGAGGTTGTTACGTGGGAACAGTTTAAGAAGGTTTTCTTCGAGAACTACTTCCCTACTAGTATCAGTGGTAGGATGGAAATTAAGTTCCTAAAACTTAAGCTGTGGGGATATGACAGGTTCCCAAGATGCCGCCAAGTTTAACGAATTCATAGATTTGCTCCACATCGGTGGATACATAGGAAAGGAAGACGCCTTGATTTGAAAGGGGCTTAAAACCACGGCTCTAGAAAGTAGGATATCGGTTTTCGAGTGCTTCCTACGGGACCATTTTGGAGAAGGCGATAATAAATGAAGGTGGTGGTGAGGCTTTGTCTCAAAGCACCACAAAGAGCGTAAGATTAAGAATAAGATAGTAAGGAGGTATATGAAATTTGAAGTTGCAAATAAGCAGCAACTTGCCAAAGAGGAAGAGTTTTATTCACGGGAATACCGGTAAAGCGCAGGAGATCCCAAAAGGAGAATAGAAGCATGTAAGACATGCGGAAAATCTCACATGGGAGTCTATTTAAAAGGGAAAGCGAAGATGATACAACCTGTAAGGGGAGGGCATTTGTCACCCAACCGTCTCTAACCCTAAGAAAAACCGGGGTGTTTTATTCGTGGGTCAATGGACCACATGGCAAGAAATTTCGAAGAAGGGTTTAGAGGGAATAAGAGTTACGGTAGTGGTAAATTAGCCACATTGGACCAACACCATCGATGGGTGTAGACCCTCATTTCATACGTTTAATATATTTATTCAAGATGCGGTTGCATCAAGCCGATGGCAAAGAGGTATCATTAGGCCAATGAGATAAATGCTTATGTGCTATTTGACTCAAAAGGGTGCTACTTGTTCTTTTATAAGATGTGAATTTGTTACGCGATTAGGTTTAATCCACGAGAAGTTACCTATACCTTTAGATGTTAAGGTAGCAAACGAAGAGATAATCCCCATTGAACATATTCATAAGAATTCACTGCGTGGAAATTAGAGGGAATAAGTTATCGGTGAGATTTAGTGCACCGATAAAGGCTAAAAGAATTGACGTAATTCTTGGTATAGATTGGTTGGTGAACCATGAGGCGATTATAGATTGCCATAGGAAAAGTGTAAACCTTTGGCTTTCTAAGAAAACCAAGGTAGTGTTCTTCGGTAGTAATTAAACGAGACGCTTTCTTGTTATGCGCTCATGACACAAGCTAGGAAGATGTTGAGAAAAGGGTGTGTAGGTTATCTATGCCATGTGGTGGATACCCAAAGAGTGGGAACATTCTTGGATCAGATACCTGTTGTGCAAGAGTTCGCGGATGTATTTCTGGAGGAGTTACCGGGTATTCCACAAGACAGAGAGGTGGAGTTTGTAATTGATCTGTTACCAGGAACGGCACCAGTTTCAAGGGCACCATATCGGATGGCGCCAGTTGAAATGAAGGAGTTAATGGTTCAATTACAAGAACTATTAGACAGGAAGTACATTCAACCAAGTGTGTCTCCTTGGGGAGCACCAGTGTTGTTTGTAAGGACTTTGTATCGACTATCGAGAGTTGAACAAGTTAACGATTAAGAATAGATACCCTTTGCCCAGGATCGATGATCTATTTGATCAGTTGAAAGGGGCAAAGTATTTTTCTAAAATAGACTTGGGCACGGGGTATCATCAGTTAAAAGTGAGGAAGGATGATGTACCTAAGACGGCATTCAGAACTCGTTATGGTCATTACAAGTTTCTGGTAATGTCATTTGGGTTGACTAATGCGCCAGCCGCATTTATGGATATGATGAACAGAGTGTTCAAATAATATTTGGACAAGTTTGTCGTAGTGTTCATTGATGATATTCTAGTCTATTCAAAGATGCTAGAAGATCATTCGGAACATTTAAGAATAGTGTTGGAGACACTACGGAAGGAGAAGTTGTATGCAAAATTCACAAAGTGTGAATTTTGGCTTGAGAGGGTGCAGTTTCTAGGGCATGTTATTGATAAGGATGACATTTCTGTAGATCCGACAAAAGTAGAAGTAGTTAATGAATGGGAGCAACCGAAAACGCCAACTGAGGTTTGGAGTTTTCTGGGGTTAGTGGGATACTATAAAAGGTTCATTCCGGACTTTTCTAAATTAGCTACTCCGTTAACAAATCTGACAAGAAAGTCGATAAAGTATGTGTGGACTGAAACATGTGAGAACAGTTTTCAAGAGTTGAAGAAGAGGTTAAGTGAGGCCTACGGTATTGTCTCTTACCAGACGATACAGGAATTTTGTAGTGTATAGCGATACTTCGCAGATAAAGGATCTGGGTTCATGCTCAAATGCAGCACGGGCAAGGTCATCACAGCGTGTCGTCGCGTCAATTGAAGGATTATGAGAAGGTCTATCCTACTCATAACCCTGAAATAAGCAATTGTAGTTTTTGCCCTAAAGATATGGAGGCATTATGTGAAACCCCATATTTTATGATAAAGAATTAATTTTCTCGAAATAACTTTTTTTATATTATGGTGTGAATTTGAGATAATGTTATAGTTGTAGGTAATATTTATAAATTTTGCAAAGTATGCAAGTTGTCATATTATATTCGATTGGTGGGGAATATTCGTTTTAAACAGGAAATATTAAATGACGACGGCAAGACAATCATTAGTGGACCCTATTAACGGAATTATTGTCGGATTGAGAAAACGACAAAAATATTTAATTAAAATAATAATGAAAGTTTTACTCGTTGATCATTGTTGAACAACTTCGATAGTAAAAAGTCTGATGAATGCGCGTTGTTGCATAGTAGTAATACCAGTATTGATTATTGATATTTATGTGAGAAGTCACTCGCTTTTATTCAATTATTACTACAATAGTTCTTTGCGTAGTATATCACATTATTTGATTCAATTATTGTTGATTTAGAAGTTTTGTTTTATTCAGTATTATTAACGTAATAAAATAGAAACATCTTTTATATAAAATAGAATATTTTATTAAAGTTATTCTATAAATAGAATATATTATATTCTATTATGCATAGTATTTTGCATAGTAAAATCTTTTATATAAAGCAGAATACTTTATTAAAGTTATTCTATAAATAGAATATATTATATTTTATTATGCATAGTGTTTGCATAGTGTCCGCATAGTGTTTGCATATCTTTTTATATAAATAGAATATATTATATTTTATTTAAAAGATTTTTCTTTAAATATGGACCGTTAGATTAAAGTAAATCAATCTGGACCGTTCATGGATTAGTTGTAGCATCTTCGAATCCGGGTCCCAAATCGTCGCGGATCCGGTATACTAATTCTATCACTATTAAGGAAGATATAAACATAAATTGTTTATACATTAAACTTTACATTATTTCCCAAAATCGAGTAACCTTAACTAATACACAATCATAAACTATCTAACACATGACAATACTATTCTTCAACCATACTTTTACAAATTAGTCAGACATTCTATCCCAAGTTGAACTTGGCATTTTCCTTTTCTCAGAATCGTCAGATTCGCTTTATCTCGCAATGTTTTATCATGATATAGCAAGGGTGAGCATGAAAGTTGCCAACAAGTTTAAAAAAAAACAAGGTAAAGATATATCATGATTGAAAGAGTTTGAATAATAAAGTGGCTATCCTTCACAATGTAGTTGTGAATTAGCATGAACAAAATTTCAAAAGTGAATGAACATTGAAAATGAACATAACAATTATATCTCGAATCGACCGGTAATGAAGGTGATCGACCTTTCATACCGATGAATACATGCAATATGTACAGAGTACAATTCATAAGCATATCTGTTCGAAACCACTCTTAAAAAGAGTTTAAGTAAAAGAACTTGAAAAACTTGCTCGAATCATTTGATTACCAGAACGCAATATAATAAGCTTCTCCACAAGACCTAATATTAATAATATAGATCTCCAATATTAGAATAATATCATCATAGTTATAAAATAACTTAAACACATAATCCTATCATTCATACAAAGATATAAAACCTATAATAGATCTTTTCGGTTAGTCATAACATATAGTTAAGTATTAGACAATAGGTTTAAGTCTTAATATTCTTATTATACTTTGATATTCTTTTAATCACATCATAACTTGTACTTATAAGTTATTCATTTTTATATGTTATCCTAGTAAATTAGATAACATCTTAGTAAACCAAATACCATTTCAAGAAGCGGATTTCATTTCAAAGATCCCGAAATCAATATTCTTTTCACGAAAAATACCAAATCAACTTATTATTTTTTATCCTTTGGTCAAACACATATACATATATTTCATACACAAAAATCATTTTTCCATAATTTTCCAAGTTCCTTTAGTATTTTTTCAAAAATCATTTCTAGTTAATTCCTTAGCTACCTTGTGCTTAACTCCAGAGATGCCCATCTTTTGACATAACCTTATATATATTAACGTGATGCTCTATTTTAAATTTCGTGGCAATCGGAGTTGTAGAACTCCGGTTATAGCGATTTCCGTCAGAAAATCACAAAAATTGAAATGGTCATAACTCGGTCATTTTAAGTCGGAATTAGCTCTTTTTTGGACACGAGGTACTTAATACCATATATTTTCATTTCCCAAAAGGCCGGAATTTATTTCACACTTTAAGTTGCCAAAACAGCCCCTGGACAGATCTGGACAGAAACTTTTTGTCATTTGGCAGTTTTGGAGTCCTTTACTAAATCTTAAATAAAATGATATCTGTAACTCTGATTAACAATCCGTCAATTTTGTTGGATTCCTATCTTTCCGAACTATAGTTTTCATCTATCACAATCCATATTTGGACATGTTAAGCTCCCGGAAATTAGCCCGGAAGTGGCTGTTAAAAACTGTTGCTCTAACAGTTTTTTCTTACCTTTGAGTAGTTTGGGAGAAATTTCATAACTCTCTCCTCCGATGTCGGATTTAGTCCGTTTCGGAGTCTATGGAAAGCTTATTGAGTGTAATATAACATACCAAAAGCTCAGAATTTTTAGAGCAAGCTAGCTAACCCCGAAATTTCCTTTTTGTGGCAGCAACTTTTTGGCCAAAAAAAAACAGTTTTGGGGTCCTTCAGCAGAAAATCCATATCTCTCAAACCGTATGGCCAAAAATTCTCAATTTTTACACAACCTGCATATCTACAGATATTAACACCCCAAAATTTTTCCAGAATTTATAAAGCACAAAAGGGGACGAAAATGCCCTTCTACGGACTGATCCAAAACAGTTCCTAGAAACGGGACTGTTTTCACATAAATCAACACCACGACTTTTAGAAACGTGATTTTTGAGTTCTACCACTTGGGTTAACTACTAAACACATATATCTAGCACCCCTCTTTGACGGATCGCAAAAAAGGAATTATAGATTTAAAACGGTGAAATTTCAAAGTATATAGAAATTTCGATTTTCAAAACTAGAAAATTATTTTTCCTTATTCTTTTGATTCCAACCAAATCAACACTCAATATGGTTATATCTAAACATGAAACACTCATTTACACATAGATCTAAGGTTTTTGAGTTTAGAACTATGGATTCAAGGTTTGATTTACAACCATCAAAAAAATTACATAAACAAAAGGGGTTTATACCTTTACTTACCATGTTCTCCTTCTTCTTCTTCATAGCTTGATTATGGAGCTTTGATGTATCACCAAAACTCCCTTTCTCTCCTCCATGGTTGCCGAATGGCCTCCCTTCTCTCTCCTCTATTTGGTTTTTTTTTGGTGAGAGCAAGAGAAAAATTGAGCAATAATACACACTCTCTCTCTCTCTCTCTCTCTTTAATCTAACAAGCCTTGTATGGAATAATTGTAATGGATGATTAGGGCTAGTAATGCTATAGTATTATAGGTAAATTCTAGATGTCTAGCTTTTGTGGAATAATTGGTGACAATAATTCACAATAATACACCAAATGGACAAAAGGGTAAACTAGTAATTTCCACATTAATAATTAATTTCTTTTTAATTCTTATTTATCATACCAAATGTCCAATATGTCCCTCCTTATTTGGGCTTAAATTTGGGCCACCATTTCCATCTTTTGGGCAATCAATAAATAATATATTAGACTTAAAATTTAATTCTTTGGGCCATATAAATTAACATAGTCCAATACTATTAATTCTTTTCCAACCCAAATCATTAAATTAGGGTTTTCATTTTCCTCAATTATAACTTAAATCCTTACTCATGCACATTTATTTCCTTAACCCAATTAGACTTGCTAAAATTAGGTTATAAAATTAATTAATCGAGATGTATAAAATAAATCTTTTAGAGTTAGTATATATCTAAATACTATTATTTTCCCCAACTCATAACTCTTAAGTTATTCAATCATTCATTCTTAATATATAATTAGGATTACATTAGTTTATTTTATTTGTTTATATAATAAACAAATATAAACCATGACATAATCTTCATATTCCTTTACTCACCTATTCGAATAAAACAATTTAATAAATTGTGACATGTTCCACAATTCTCTTAAATTAGGTCACTAATATAAAAATAAAATATTAGGACCACTAAATAATGATAACCATTTAGGTTATTTAATTATCACACCTAATATATATATTAGGTTACATAACTTAATTCTTACTTCACTTTTATATATAAAATAAATGTATTCACATTATATAATGTATATTTATTTACTCATATTCATAATTCACATAATCATAACATATTTCACTTCTCACACTAATTTTGACTTTTCTCCATAAAAAGTCAACTATTGACTTTGACCAAAAGTCAACCTTTACACATTTTGTGTTTACTGTCTATTCTGACCAAATTCGACGTTCTGGACGCAACCGAGCAGTCCATGCTTCAAAATTCTATCTCTAACTCAAATTTTGAGTTTTAAATTACTCCCTTCTCATTGCTAATCGTATTATCTAACGACTTTATACTTATTCAAATTCTTATTTGCCAGTCAAGGCCAACACTCAAACTATGTTAATTACTAACATAGTTTTATCTTGATCATTATATCATTAACTTAATTCATCATTCCTCTTGCTAAAATATATATAGCACCTTACTAAGTAAATATATTTCTATACATATACTCATCTTCGTTTAACCTCATAGCACCTCTTCATGTGAAATCTTATCTCCAATAATAAAATTTCCATATGTACTTATATAACATTTTTTTTAGACTATTCCGTTCACATCGAATTTAAAGGTATCGTAATACCTTATTCTTAATATTCCTTCAAGTACATATTAATTCATTTCTAGGGTTTTGGAATTTTGTAACCCATATTTCCTCTATTCTTATTCGAATAGCAAACCATATAGGTTTTACTTGAAAAATTTTAAATAAACCCTCAAATTCTCATCTAGGTTTTATTCTTTAACTTTTATTCTAATCATTCAAGATTTTAGAAATTTTCGGGTTATCACATTAGTTACTATGCATTCCATTTTCCTATAAATAGAAGCTCATTCTTTCATTATTTTCTTACGAATTCACTGAACTCTAGAGAAAGAAACTATAGAGAGATAGAAGAAAAGTTTTCTGCTACTTCACTACTCTTATATCAAGTATTATTTTACGGTAAGGGATATTATTCTTTTGTATTCAAGAAGAGAACTTCTGTTATTCCATTTCTTTATTGTTCGTTGAATAACTCAGATATGCAGCTACCCTATACTTGGTGACATTCTTCTATTATTACGTCTTTATTGTTCGTTTTAATATATCGTCTGCATGCTATACACCGGACCTGGTTCCATTTTTATTATTCCGTCTTTATTATTTTGTCGGAATATCCTGTCTGTGCTATACGCTGGACCTAGTTCCATCATTTATTATTCCGCATTTATTATTATGTTGGAACATCCTGTCGGTGTGAATTTCACCTGACCTGGTTCCGTTATTATTATTCTGTTGGAATAACCGTCTATGCGAAGTACCGCATGCATGGTTATATCTTTTGTTATTCCATTCGGTATTATACTCAGTTGATTAAAATTTTGACTTCTATACTCCATGAAATTAGTGGAATATTCTTGATATTTGCGCTTCATCCAGTATTTTTCATGGAAATATTCTTCTGAGCATTCTTGAATTTTATTCTACAAAGAATTATCATGTTGACAATTTGGACGTTATTGGTTCCTGGACAAATTAATTCTTGAACTTGTTTAATTGAATTCTTATATCATTGTCATCATCCTCATGTTTATGTTATGTTGAAAGTCATCTGTGGCATGTAGTGCATAGATGGACTTGGTATGATTATGACCAGGGATTATTCGGTATAATCATGACCGTAATGTTACAAAAATGATGAAAATTAAAAGTCCTCATTGGTCCGTAGTGCATTGATGGACGATTTTTTGGTATGATTATGGCTATGAATTCTCTTCGGCCAAAGGAGCAAAGATGAATTATTTTATGGCATGATCAAGACCGTTGATGAAAACACGATTATCTTTGGCCTATAGTGCATGAATAATTCGTGGTCGTGATACTAAAGAATATCATTAGCCTATAGTGCAGGGATGATTTAATGATGTGGATTATTTATTGAGCTGAGTCTCAGCGATAAAAGTGATGAAAAACTTTTTAAATCATAAAAGATAGTAGATTCTATTCTCTACTTGACTCTTTTATTGGATTGCTTGTTCCGCTGCAGTTAAACTTGATGTCTATTGTATTTTATCAGTTTAACATTGTTGGAGGCTAATGATAATTTATTCTGCATTATCTTATTCATAATATTTCTTACTGGGCTAGTTGAGCTCACCCTTTCTTCACTGTTCTCTTCAGGAAATGAGAATATAGTTGGGACGATTCGGGGAACGGAGTGATGGTCCAGAGGATAGCATTAGTAGTCCTCACTATTCTGTGAAATAGTGTGATAATAATTGTAATAAGGACTCCTTTTGAGTTTGTATAATCTCTAGTAGATAATATTTGTACTCAAACTCATAGTTTATGTTTTGTCGTATTTTACACGACAGTGGTATTAGTAAGTTGTATTTGAATTCTGTACCATGTATCTGGCGACCCAAGATGGGTGATGTATACCTAATTTTGGGGGCGTCACACATTATCTTTATGGTGAGAAATGTGAGATATACACGGACCACAAAAGTTTAAAATATATCTTCACACAGAAGGAGTTGAACATGAGACAGAGAAGGTGGTTAGAGTTAATAAAAGATTATGATTGTGATATTTTATATCATCCGGGGAAAGCAAATGTAGTAGCCGATGCGCTAAGTAGGACGGGTAGAGAGAAATTATCAATGTTAACAACTCAAAATGAGTTGGTAACAGCGATGGCAAAAATGGAGCTAGAAGTTAAGTTACCGGAGGAAGCGGTAGAGATGTTATTTTCCATGAAAACCTAACCTACCATAGTGGAGCGGGTTAGGGGAGTACAATTGAGCAATGAGGAGTGCAAGCAGATGCAAAAAAGAATAGAAGACGAAGAAAAGACTGAGTATAACCTCGATAAGGAGGGATTACTTCGTTTTGAGGGAAGAATTTGGGTTCCTAATGATCTCGAATTAAAAGAAGAAATTATGATAGAGGCCCATAGTTCGAGGTACTCGATACATCCCGGTAGTACGAAGATGTATCAAGACCTTCGTCAGAACTTTTGGTGGCCAAATATGAAGAGGGAGATAGCAGAATATGTTAGTAGGTTGCTTAACTTGTCAAAAGGTTAAGGTTGAACATCAACGACTGAGCGGATTGTTACAACCGTTAGAAATTCAAGAGTGGAAGTGGGAGCACATCACGATGGACTTTGTGGTGGGACTTCCAACAACCAGAAAAGGATACGATGCTATTTGGGTGATAGTGGATCGATTAATGAAATTGGCTCATTTTCTACCAATAGGAGTTAGGTATAACCTAGATCAGTTAGCTAAGCTGTATGTCAAGGAAATTATTTCCAGCCATGGAGTGCCTGTTTCGATCGTGTCAGATCCTGATCCACGATTCACATCGAACTTTTGGAGAAGTTTGCAAGAGCAAATGGGAACGCAGTTAAGATTGAGTACGGCGTATCATCCTCAGACGGATGGTCAGAGTGAGCGAACAATTCAAACGCTTGAAGATATGTTAAGATCTTGCGTTATGGATTTCAAAGGGAGTTGGGATGAATTTCTACCGTTGGTGGAATTTTCGTACAACAATAGTTTTTACGCTAGTATAGGCATGCCGCCTTACGAAGCGTTGTATGGGAGGAAGTGCCGATCTCCATTGTGTTGGGATGAGGTGGGTGAACGTCGGATGTTGGGACCTGAGATAGTTCAGCAGACGACGGACATGGTAGAGTTAATACGTACTCGATTGGTTGCGGCTTAAGACCGGCAAAGGAAGTATGCAGATCCTCATAGAGAGAATAGAGAATTCGATGTAGGATCTTTTGTTTTTCTGAAAGTATCGCCTTGGAAAGGGAAGATACATTTTGGAAAGAAAGGGAAGTTAAGTCCAAGGTTTGTAGGACCTTTTGAGATTTTAAAAAGGATAGGGGAGGTAGCGTATGTAGTAGCCTTACCTCCAGAGATGGAACGCATTCATAATGTGTTTCATGTGTCCATGTCTAGGTCCTTATAAACCGGACTATAAACACGTGATAGAGTATGAATCTATTCAGATAGAGAAGGACTTGTCCTATGAGGAACTTCCAATTCAAATTATTGATAGGAAGGAACAAGTTTTAAGAAATAAGGTCATACCTTCAGTGAAGGTGTTATGGAGAAATCACAATGCTGAAGAAGCAACGTGGGAGCTCGAAAGTAAAATGAAGGAAGATTTTCCTCATTTGTTTATGTAATTATAAGCAAAGATTCTGGGGATAGAATCCTTATAAGGGGGAGAGAATGTAACGCCCGAGAAAATCGGATTTTTATGACAATTAAAATTTTATTTGATTATGTGAATTAAATGAATTTAATTGATTTCTTTGTGAGTAAGCTATGTGAAGGTCGTTCTATGACCAAGAATGTGCTAACGTGGTTAGTATTCTGGCTACGTGTTAGAAATAGTTGTTTGGAATTTCCAAGACGATAATAATTGTTTTCCGAGAAATTTCTGTAAAAACACTATTCATCCGTTTCTGTTCGGGGAATTATTTTGAAATTTCGGGAAACGCGTAATGATAGAATATCGTGACGAGTTGAATATATCGATAATAGTTCATTTATGGAAAACGCGGTTTTAGCTGTGCGGACTTAAAACCTAAGGGTTGAGTATATTGATTTCCGAGGAGGAAATAATATGCGTAGAAGGAATGGCGTTAGGGTTAATGCGAGTGTTATACATTTGGTGATACTATTTAGTATCTATGTATAATACGTTGAGTAAATACGAAGTACAATACGATTATTGTACGAGTAGTATACGGAGATAATACGTAAATGGTACGTGTGTGATACGATTCGTATTATAGAATTAAGTTAAGACTTAATGACTAATTCATTTGAGTTGGATTATTAATTAATCCAATCATTTGGATGACCAAGGCCCAATGTTAATTTAGTTAAGCCCGATTCATTAAAACCGAACCGTGGGTCGAGCCGGTGGGTCACCGAATGGGTAAAACCCATGGGATGTCACAAAAAGGAGGTGGGTCGGCCACCTTAGTGTGGAAGCCAAGCATAAGGCTTGGTCACCAAGTAAAACACTTGGTGACCACACATGAATTGTAAGGTGGTGGTGTTTATTGTCCAAATTTCCTTCCATTCTAGTTTTCTATAAATAAGAAGCTAGGTTGTTTCATTTGAGAGTTTTCAAATTTGCCAACCTAGATTATTTGAGAGAGAAAGGAAGCTACACTTGCAAAACATACACTTGGAAGCTTTAACTTCTATATTTCCAAAAGATTTCTTAAGAGTTCTTGAGGTAATACTTCTTGTTTCTTATCTCCATCTCTTTTATATTTTCTTTCATTTTAGAGAATCATGAAGGGGTGGTATATGTCATGAATGAGGATTTAAAGATGACTTACCATAGATTCAATCTCTATAAGTCATTAGATTATAAAAATAATAAGGTTTAATATAGTTTTGAACCATGGAAAGATTGATAGTTGAGATCGATTATTGATAAACAATTGAGCTCCATCAATACGTTAGTATATGCATCTTGTTTGGTTAGGATGTAGATATAAAATCCATGGAGTATTCCATGTGATTTAGCTTAGAGAACATTTATAACGAAGTTATGGCGAATTTTACGGAAATAGACGTTAAATGTCGAAAACGTAGAAATTCCGGAATGGTAGTCGAAAGTTGTCGTGAGACTTGGAAACATTAGTTTTCAATGTCAACACGTGAGATAGGGTAATTAAGAGTTGTGGGTTCGAGAATCGTCGGATTCCGACTTAGAACGAAGAAAACGAGCATTGAACGCTCATTAACGTTTACGAACATATATAAAATGAACTCAATAGTGAATTATGAGTTAACGGATTCGAAAGTGTTGAATTCTTATATGAACACGTAAAGAATGTAATTCCTGACTTGTAGGAATTCGAATGGGTCAATTCGGATGTAAAACGAACAAATTAGGAAGCCGGGAGTTTCGTTAGAAAACCAAAATTGGTTTGGTCAACTGGTGCACAGACTCGGCAAGTGCATGCCAGACTCGGATCGAGTACTCGCTAACTCGCGTCAGCGCCACTAAAGGATGTCGCACCTTGCAATGAAAAGAGAAAAAAAGTTGACAAGTTAGGTTTTAAGCTTCGGTTGTTTAAAGACCTACCTGAGTTGAGTTTATATACTCAATAAATGTACTAAGACTAATCTTATATTACCTATACTAAGGTATAGAGTATGAAACTTAGGAATGTAATGCATGTTAACAAGATATGTACAACGAACAAAGTTGGTACCTTATCAATGATGTTTGAGTCCGGTTAATAAACGTCAATAGAGTGACACACCGGGACGAAGGGTAATAATTCATGTTGACTTTAATAAAGATATTAAGTTAACACAGACATAGAAGAGAAAAAAGCTTGTAGGAACAATGTGAATAGTTGTTTGATAGCTAATTACAGTGTGCTATGTGAACATATCATGTAGATTCTGTAAAGGTTGTGGTCAGTCGAGTAAGTTATTTGAAGATTTGAAAAGGCAAGTTTTCTTAACGCTTGTCTAACTTCCATGTTAGCCAAGTTTTATGTGATTCGTTGAACTGAATTGCAAGATTTGTTTTAAAGAAAGGATCGATGCCAGATTTTAACTCGGCTAGACTATTAGTAAGATATAGATTGATTATTATTCATATCATTCTATAATAGAAATGTTAACGCTATCCTATGCCAAGTAATTGGTACGGACGTGAAGGTAAGGTTTGTCTATGAACAAACAAAAGTATTTTTCATCGATTATTCGATGGGTACGCGAGTTTGCCAAAAATATTAAACGTAAATACATGAATGTAGTGTTGATCAACATAGAGTACTATAGGTTGATCACCTAGAAGTGCTCGTAAGTTATACGGATGAATGACCTTAGTGCTGTGGACTCCTTTTCAAGTATGAAAACTAAAATTTACTGTTCATGGTCTATCGGTAGGTTGCCGTAATTCCTAATCTATTCTATACTTTGGGAATTGATGTTATGAACTATTAAAGTATTATTGATTCAGAATACTTCATAACTATTTTTCAGTTATGTTGGAATTGTTGTATAATTCAGGAATGTGGTATTCCTGTTATCCTTGATTAAACTTACTGAAATATTGTTATGCTCACTTCGCTTGAATTATATAAGCGCAGAGTTAAATATGAACGTCATTGTGAATGCCAAGAATGATAAGGGCAAAGCTAAGATGGATGCTTAGGCATTGTGTAATAGTTTAGTAAGTTTGTATGTATTATACATTATGAACATTGAACGATGTAACCGGTTTATGAACCTGGGAAGGATTATACTTTGATTGTAATAAGAAGATAGTAATTACTTTCATTTTGTTGTATTTCAATGGAATGATTGTATGGATGTTAGTACAGTAGAGCACCATCTGTCGGGTTGGAAGATACCCGAATTTGGGAGCGTCACAGACCCAAGAAGATACTATTGGGCCAGTGGTTTGAGGCCTTATTTTGATGGATTTGATTCGATTCGGACTTGGGATTTGCCCCGAGATTTATTCCGGACTCGGGATTTGACCTAGGTTATTTCATATGGTATCAGAGCCGACTCTCGAAAGCTCGGGTTGGGTCATCCGATCGGGTTGACGGAGGTGGGGACACGAAGGCTGGTGGTATTATCCCACAATGGAGAGATGGAGGTCGGGAGGTGGGGACACGAAACCAAATTTTGGGTATTATCCCATAATGGCTAGAGAGGCAAAGATCTTTGGGCCGTAGGTGTGTGATCGGTTCGGACGGGACGCCGAATTTAAGTGGGGAGTTTGCATTTTGATTCCCACATCGAAAGATATGGAGAAAATTTGTCTGTATATTCAGAATTAAGTAACTACTAATAGTACCTTCAAGTCATGACCTTTTGGGAGCCTGTGGTGGGCTAGATGACCCAAGAAGATACTATTGAGCCAGTGGTTTGAGACCTTATTTTGATGAATTTGATTCGATTCGGACTTGAGATTTGACCCGGGTTGTTTCATCGGGCCATTTAGGCCTATATCCTAACATATTTTATTCTAACACCTCTCACATAAAATGAAAATAAAAGATATATAATGAATTTTCATTCCATCACAATAGCTTATTTACCCAAATGATCACCATATACACTGCTTTTTATTCTATTACTTCATTTATTTCATTTTATCAAATCCAAACATCAGTGTTTGTTAGGATGAGGTGAAGTAGACCTTAATTTGATAAACCTGATAGGAATCAATACTTGTATCTAGCCCAGGAGTGAGGATACTCTCAAGTCTTAAAGTAGATACAAAAGTATCTGGTTTACATTTTCCACAAGGCAAAACACTGTTTGCATATACAATAGATATCATGTGGAATGGAAATTCTCCCTCTTTCATACTACCTCGGTTCTGCATAAACATTCAAATTTTATTTTTTAAGTCAATTTTAAAATTTACAATAATTCATTTAATTTAATATAAATTTAATTAGTGCAAACTTAAAATTCCTCTGATTGTAAAATTTATTATTTTTAAATTTTAAATGAATAAAATCAATTATAAACATTAAGATTTTACAAATTGACTTCACATAGTCAAAATAGAACTCCTTTTCCGTAACTAAGGAAATATTAGTTTTCTTTGTTTGATTTTAATTTTAAAAAATATAGAAATCAACACAAAATGCTATTTAGAATTTCAGAAGTAAACATTTTTTTAATGTTCTAGTCTATTATAATAATTTATCCCAACTTAAGGGAGGGGAGTTTAAGTGAGGAAGAAGATAACTTATTATCTTCATCGCTCTATTATTATTTTTTGAATCTATCTTTATAATATGCTATCAAAAAAATTCAAATCCTCAATGTCTATATCGCTAGAAAAAAGTTGTACTAGTCGATATCTCGGTTTAAAGTTCTTTATAGTATCAAAGTAAGAATGTGTTGAGAAATTTGTATTAAGAAAAGTTAGACAAATAAAGTTGGACGTAGATGGTATATAATTAGACAATTGATAACGAATTGACTATTGAAATAGACTAATGTTAATTCAACACTTTTGACCTAACAATTCCTCTCTTTTTTGTTTAATGCTAAACTATGATCATTTCAACTTGACGTGTGCTTGCTTTTTTGAAATCATGTTGCACTATCAGAGAATAGGAAATTAAACACTAAGATATAAAACTGTCAATTTCATTATGGGGTCCAATCTCACAGTGAGTAGTAAAGCAATAAAAAAAATTCATTACCTAATATTTTTTAATTTCTTACGATACACATTTAATAATATAAATATTACTTTTAATGAAAAAATAAATTTAATTATTGACATAATAAAATTCGCCGTAAACATTTGTGTTATTGAAAATATTACTAAAAAATATTTATATTGCTAAATGTATATGAAAAAATAAAAAAAATGTAATAAAAGGAATCCTAATTTAAAAAAAAACACCAAATCAAATTCAAATACCCCACCCCACAAGAATGTTAAGAAAAGAAATGGACAAATCAAGATCCTATTGGCCCCCTAATCCCTAGAAAGATACAAATTCTCACACGCACACATATGGGTCCGCCAATTAATTATATCATATTGTTGAATTATTTGTTTCGATAGTCACCAATACATATTGATTAACAAGCTAACATCAATTTTTTTTAAAAAAATTCAATTGAATGTCTAAATTAATAATTTGAACCGAAACCAATCAAATCAAATTGAACATGCCAATTTTTAACCGAAACGATTATTTGATTAGTGTGATGCGCTGCACTGTACAGGATACATGAATCAATCAGTGAGCATCGCTTTTAAACCCATATATTATACATATATTAAAATACTCCCTCCGTCCCAGGATAAAAGTTCTGATAAACTTTTCACGTATATTAAGAAAATGAATGAAATGACAAAATTGTCCATAATAATGTCATTAAATATAGAGAGAGAATTAGAATAAGAAAAGTATGAGATATTTAATGTTACGGATATAATAGAAAAATGTGTAAAAGTTTGATTATTAAAAGAAAATGGACATTTAACATGAAACTACTCAAAATAGTAAGGACTTTTATCATGGAACATAGGGACTATTAAATAGGTGTTAATGAGTTTGGGATCTATAATCACCACCTTAGAAAGAAGATATAATACCACTAGTAAATTAAGAGAATGCTTGTTGAGTCCTTTTAAGGGGACTTTTTTTGCTGACATTCTAGCGACATTATTATTTTTTTATTTTTTATTTTTAGTTTTTTTTTGTAGTACCTCTCAAAAGATATATAATATTTATTCCAACTGAATTTTTTATAAAAAACAGTGTTTTAGGTGTAATTTGAATACATACAAGAAATATGATTTGTACATCTAAAACACTATTTTTTATAAAAATTTCAGTTGGAATAAATATTATACATTTTTTGAGAGGTACTACAAAAAAAACTAAAAGTAAAAAATAAAAAAATAATAATGTCACTAGAATGTCAGCAAAAAAATATCCCCTTTAAAATTATTGATGCTTGTTATAGTTTACTATATGAAGATATTGTTATATTATGTAAATTCTTAATCTCTGATGCTGTTTACTTCTTAAAATATTTTATTTTATTTTATTTATAATTATTTGTCGATATAGTGTGATGCGATTCAAGAGAATGAACCGCTTGATGAGGTTCTGGTATAACATTTTTATGAAGCGGGACTGGTGCGTTCGATACAAACATTTTTGAGATCGATACAATTCCAGATCACTTAATAATTGCTATCGCACCACACGATTATCATCCCTAATCTAAAAGTACAATTCAAGTCATTTTAGTCCATTATAAATTTACATAAAAGTTATGATAAGTTATTAATTAATAAGGAGTTGACAATTCCAGTGTATCACACGGGTCACTGCTCTTGTACCATCTAAATTGATAGGTCCAAATTAAATTTAGAATAAAACCCAATTCAATGTCCAAATTGAGTCTAGAATAAGAATCAATTCACTGATAAGTCTCCAACAATACTACTAATTATTGGATCACATAAACTTACTCATAAATCATGATAAATTATTGATATTCAATTATTACTATTGGGCCATGATACTTTTGGTATTGGGCCGTACTGGTCTCCTCCCTTGAATTTATATTTATGGTGTCTTAGAAATATTGGGCCGGACCATTGGACTGACCCATAAAACAAATAACATTTTGTCTTGGGCTTTGACCGAGTAATGATGAATGAGATAACATTTGATCATTATCTCTCTCACAAATCTCGCCATGCATTAATGAGGATGAGACTCAATCAATCCGGTAAAGAGTAAAACAATGATAGGATGTAGTGGGTGAGCTGCACGTTTTCGGCTGAGATAACCATGAGTGGGGATCTGTGTCAGATGGTCGTGGGTGGCACGGTAAACCGGGCTTGGAGTATATGGGGCAAGAATCACACAATTTTAAGGTAACAACACTTAACCAAATTATTATCTCTCTCCAGCACTAAATAATTTTATCCTCCACTATTAACCTTGTGATCTTTCAGATCGACTCTCACGCCGGAGTTATCCCAACGACGGGTCAAGTATCAAGCTTTGGGTGTTGATTTGTTGAATCGCAAGGAGATTTAGACGAGCTTTAAGCGATTGGAGTTCGTGGAAAGATTTTGGCGTTAACATTGGCGCTAGAAGGAGGGCTGTTTTCTAGTGTCTCTGATATTTTCAATCATAAACTTTAGTTGTTCTACATCAGAATCCATGGGGAAGAGTAGAACACCTACACCGGTGATGTAGATGGTCATTAGTTCGACTACACCACAAGTGTCTACCAAGGACCGGTTGGGTCCAATACTTGATCTTTCGTGCCAAGACACGACTTCCAAACGGTATCAGAAGGATCTCACCAAGGTCGTTGGCAATGTTAAGAGAAGACTAGTTTTCACTACCGAAAAAGGACTGGATCATGGTCAGAAACGGGTAGAAGGCACACCGCCTAGAACCCGACACCGAGATGATCAAGATGATAAAGCCTCCAAGTTGGCCAAGATGGCGGACGAAGCAGACAAGGCCATGGAGGTACTTCTGAAACAAAGACATGACATAACCGAACAGATGCTTCGGATGACAGAGTTTAAGGATGCAGCATCTAGCTATGCTCAGTCTGAAGAGCTCGGGCACAGGAGAGGAAAGGAGAATGCCCATTCAGGTCGTGAATTTCGAGGCCAACCTCGGGAACGAAGGAGATCCAGAAGCCCTACTCCTCAAAGATCGAAGAGGGCACACCACCCTGTCGGTTCTAAGGAGCAGCGAAAGAAGGCATGAGGGGCAGATCCAGAGAGTACACGCCCGAGAATACAAAGAAGGCACCCCGTCTTGAGTATTCTCGCCACAGTGACAGAGCCCCGCGACGAAGCAGATCCAGAGGTCGTACACCAGAGAGTCCACTGAGGGTACACCACCCTGTGGACGCTCGTCGTCGAAAAAGTCCCTCGAAGTTTGGGGGTTCTATTGTTAAAGGCCGGTATACTCAGAAGAAGGGAGAGTCACCGGAAAAAGAGGCCTCATCTCAGCCAGAAGGAGTGGAATATCTGGTTAAAGAACTGAAGGAACTTCGAAAACAGCTTGCCGAAGTCCAACAAATAAAGGATACTTCGGGAAAGAAGGCATCTCCTTTTTCCGCGGAGATTCTCAAAGAGAAAGCTGACCCCACCAAGAAGTTTCCCCACATGGAAAGCTATGATGGATCTGGAGATCCTTATGACCACAGTCAGGCGTTTGACAGACTGATGGATTTTTATAACTTTAGCGATGATGCTAAGTGTCATACCTTTGTGACAACGCTCCAAAAAGACGCCAGACAGTGGATGGGGACGTTGCCTTCAGATTCGATCTCATCATGGGCAGATTTGTGCAGTAAGTTCCATGCTCGTTTCGGGAGCAACAAGAGGGGCAAACCAACTGGCTCATTGACTCATTTTTCACCACCTGAAGAGTCTCGCTGAAGCCTTCGATAAGGCAGAGGGCTACATCGTAGTAGAGGAGGCCATGAATAGCCTTAAGCGTCCTTCTTCGGACCGGCTCAAGGAGACAGATCGGGACAGAACTGACGGGGGCCAGAAGAAAAATGAAGGGAATAACGACCGCTACGATGGAGGGTCGAAGAAGTACAACAACTGGAGACAGGGAGGAGGTCGTTCGTTCACTCCAACCCAGAAAGTGAATAGGACGTACACATCAACTCAATACTAATAGGGCTGTCATTTTGGACCAGATCAAAAATCAACCTATTTATGAACTACCTTGAGACAACCTTAAGCCCGGAGCAGGTAATTCTCATAAATATTGTGACTATCATCAGGCTTCGGGTCACGATACAAATGACTGTGCTAGTCTGAAGGACTTCATCGAGAGGAAGGTTCAAGGCGGAGCCCTGGTTCAATACGTTGCTGCAAGAACGACTCAACAAGCCCAGTAAAGAGACAGAGAACCTGTTCAGGTTGTTCAGCTGGCTCAGCCTACATTGGCAGCTCCTGGACAGCCTGCGAGGCATGTGGTAGATGTCATCACTGGGGGAACTTCTAGCAAACTTGTTGGAAAGAAGTGCTGAAGTTATCTAAATTCGGTCATGTCGGTGGCGGGTACCCTCCCGAAGACTGACAGACCTTATCTGGGTACGGTAATCTCCTTTACTGATGAGGATTACCCTTCGAAAATCATCGAACCACATGAGGGATCACTGGTGGTAACGTCACAAGTGGGTTCGGTGGATATGAAGAAAATGATGATCGATAACGGGTCTTCTGTGGATATTCTGTATGCCAACGCTTATTAGATGATGCATCTGGATGGGCAGAAGATGGAGATCGGATAGGAGGCTCCTTTGTACGGCTTCAGCAATGATCCCGTCAAGGTGGCTAGAACTATTGAGCTACCGGTCATCTTCGAAACGGCTCCCCAATAGGTAGAAATTACTTGTAAATTTTATGTTGTGTATGTAGATTCTGCCTATAATGCCATTTTGGGGAGGCCTACTTTGACTGCTTTACAAGTTGTGACCTCGATCCCTCATTTCAAAATTAAATTCCCTATGGCTCATGGAGGTATTGGGAGTTCAGCACAGAAAGACTTCAGTAGCTCATCCCCAATCCAACGGGCAGGTCGAAGTGACCAATAGAACGCTGCTGAATGGGATCAAACGTATATTGGATGAAGCTAAAGGAAGATGGCCAGAGGAGCTGCTCAGCGTATTATGGGCTTATCAGATTACACCAAGGACTACAACAGGGGATTCACCTTTCAGATTGGCATATGGTACTGATGCTTTAGTCCTAGTTGAAATTAGATCTCCAAGTCTTCGGGTCAGTCAATTCAAAGAAATTTACAACGAAGAAGGGCTGAAGGTCAATTTAGATCTACTCGAAGAAGTCAGGGAAACAGCTTTGATCAGATTGGCGGCTTATCAACAAAGAGTGGCTAAGCATTAAAATAAGGGGGTAAAGCTTCACAGATTTTAAGTGGGAGATTTTTTTCTCAGGGAAGTCAAAGAATCCATGCCTCAGAACTTGGGAAAGCTGATGCCGAATTGGGAAGGATCGTATGAAGTCATCGAGGTACCGAAGCCGGAGACTTATCGGTTGAGGGCATTAGACGGATCAGAAATCAAGAATACTTGGCATGCTGGCAGGCTTCGGAAGTACTTTCAGTAGATTCATTGTCAGTATACCGGAAGTCTGTAAATGTTTGAGTCATCATCAATAAAAGATCCTTTTTTTCTCAACAAGTCTTATGTTCGTTGCTGTTCACTTCATCGGTGTAAGGAGGTTCAGGTGGACTCGCTGACCATTCGATGGTAGCCTTATTGACAGGTGGTCCTTATGAATTTGTCAGGCCCTTCATGGTAGGCAAATGTCATCGGTGTAAGGAGGTTTGGGTGGACTGGCTGACCATTCGATGGTAGCCTTATTGGAAGGTGGTCCTTATGAATTTTTCAGGCCCTTCGTGGTAGGCAAATGTCGTCGGAGTAAGGAGGTTCGGGTTGACTCGCTGACCATTCGATGGTAGCCTTATTGGCAGGTGGTCCTTATGAATTTGTCAGGCCCTTCGTGGTAGGAAAATGTCATCGGTGTAAGGAGGTTTGGGTGGACTCGCTGACCATTTGATGGTAGCCTATTTGGTCGGTGGAATCCTGTGGGTTTGTTAGGCCCTTCATGATAAACAAATTCCCTATAACGCAGATCTACCTCACACTTCGGTAACGAATGAGTATTCCTTTACTTTATTACCAAATTTTGTCCAAGTGTTGAGTTCGAATTGCTTCGTTATTTTACTTAATCTTATCTGTTATATGACTTGCCTAATTGTTAATTAACAGTTTAAATTAAGTTCATAAAGAGCTTGTACATTTTTCAAGTTAATTGATATTGAAGTATTAACAGAAAGTAATTGTAAAGGAGTCATAAGGAACGAAGCCAATATTTCATTAATATAGTGTTGATTACAAAAAGATAGGAAATGGTTACAAAAGTCCTACAAACTAGGGGGAAGGAGAATCATCTTCAGGCATCAGCTTCATCTTCAGAAGAATCGAGTATGGCTGAATCAACCTTAGCCGCGATAAGTTTTGCCTTATCCTTGCTTCGACATTCATAATAACCATCAGAGAACATCGGAACGATCTTCTCATTCAGCTCGGTTGATTTTCGGTACTCTTCTTGAATTTGTTTGCGAAGATCTTCGGTCAGAGGAGGACCTAAATCTCTCAAGGCGCGAAGCTCCCGAAGCTCATCTTCGAACTTTGCCTAATCCTTAGCTCGTTCTTTCTGTATTCGAGACTCCTTGACTTCAAGATCATTTACTTGCAGTGCCAAGCTCTTGTTGGTTTTTACAAGCGTATCGTTCTTTTGAATAAGGGTTTAATTCCTCTACATCAAGTCTATATTCAGGTCGGTGGTAGCTCGGTGATTGGCCTCATCTGTTTGATGAATGGCTTCAGCTGCCTCCATTTTCTCTTTCAATTTTTTCATATCCTTTTGGAGGTATTCATTGTTGTAGATGGCAGTACCGAGATCGTTTCTCTCCTTAGCCAAAGCCGACTTCAGAACGATGTTCTCTTGTCGGGTTGTATCCTCTTCGGCTTCAACTTCTTTGAATCGAGGGAGAAGACGTCCGAAGACAGCATTTGCATGTATATGTTCATAAAGAATCAGTTAAATCTTCAAAAAATACATATAATTTCAAATATCCAGATTGAAAAACTAACTCACCTTAGCATGGTAGCTCATGCCCTCTTCGATTAAATCCCTAATCGAGCTATTGTCGAACCGGTGCTCATCGGTATCCCTGATAAATGAGTCGAATAGTTGGAAAGGAAAATTTCTGTTGAACTCGGGCCATACTGTAGGCGAAGACATTGCTTCACGTTGGAAGGACGAGGGTGATGATATTGTTGGGGAAAACATGGGAGGTTCGTTACGAGGAATGGTTCGATCAGGTGATTCAGAAGGAGGCGGAGGTTGAACAGGAGTAGGTCCTGTAGGCGGTGGCGGCTGATCATCCGAGGGTTGTTTCCTTTTTCGAGATGGAGCTAAAGTCCCAGGTTATTCTTCAAATTCTTCTTCAGAGACAATAATTTCCATAAGGGGGGACCCAAAGGTCGTCAGCAGACAAAGGGGTTACCTTGATTCGCCTTTTCTTGATGCGAAGAGCCTACATCCGTTCATTTGCAGGCATATCAATCAAGCTGGATATAGAAATTGGTTGAGATTCTTGAGATATTGATCTTGGTTTTCGAATAGCCCTCTTCTTCTTACGAGGTCGGAGAGTCTCTTCTGCAACTTCTGGTTCTATAGGATGATCCTCGGCGTCATGGGCATCAGAAGCCGGAACCTCTTCCTGAGGAGTTTCAGTGGTGGGTGATGAAGGTTTGCCCAAAAGAAATTTTTCCAAATCCCTTCGGTCGATCGATGTGGGTTTTATCAACGATACTGCAACACGGAAATACATTCTGTTAAGATTTGTTTACAACAATAAATTTCAGCAAATTACGGTAAGAATTGGGAACTTACATTTGTGGTCGTACAACCAGGCTTGTTTGGTGAAAAGACCATGACTCCATTCCTTCTTCGGGAAATTATTGAGGAGCTCGATCATCTCTTTAACACGTTCTTCGGCTATATCCCCAAAGTCTACAGATACTTTCTCTAGTGTTGTCCAGTCTGGAAGAGAAGCAGTTTCAGGCCCTTTGACGAAGAGCCATTGAGTATGCCATCCTCTGTTGCTAGAAGGAGTGTTGATCAGAGAACGTCTCTCGAAGTTCTCTCCGGGTTTTGCAGCTATTTTGCCCAGAACTTTGAACCCTTTTTCTCTGGACTTAGTGATGGTGTATATGGAAAAGAAGAAGTCGAGGGTGGGAGCGACACCTACCTCATGGCAGAAGGCGATGAATGCCAAAATGTGGATGTAAGAGTTCGGGACCAGTTGGGAAAATCCGTCGCCAACGAACCCCAGGAGAGTAACCAGAAAGACGTGCAGAGAAAATCGAACCCCTTTTTCCAGAAGTGTTAGAGGCATGGCGGTCCAGCCATCCGGACACTGGTACATCCTATCGGTGGTTGTGGGACGTCGCAATTGGTGAGTTGCTGGTACTTGGGGTACCAGTTAGGTTAGGGTTTGACCCCGAAGTTGCCTTAGTGGTGCTGGGTGTAGGAGGAACAGTGGTGAGGCGAATGGAGACGATGGGAATTGGATTATCAGAGCCTTAGGACGCCATTGTTGAGAATTTGTAGAGAAGAAGAAGAAATTTGAGAAAGAGAGAAGTCTAGAGCTCGAAAGGGCGTCCGAAATTCAAATGCACAGGTAAAAGCTGTCAATTTGGGGAAAATTACCTTTTAAACTAACGGTTGCACGATACACGAGGGCTGCACAATTAATTGACAGCAATGATGATGAATGAGAAGAGGTAGCGTCCTTATTTGGCTTTAAGATATTTAACCGGACTGGGCTTTTTTACCGGGCTTCTAGTTCTTATATATGTTGATGACCGATACTTCATCATTTGGGCCTCGTTGAGATTTCTTTTGAGACTTTTTTGATCTTATTGCCATTCTTTTTATCATGGACCTATTCTATTTACAGTCTTCCATTAAACATCATGTTTAATAAAAGACTGGGGGGCAATGTTGGGCCATGATACTTTTGGTATTGGGTCGTACCGATTGGGCTCCTCCCTTGGATTTATATTTATGGTGTCTTAGAGGTATTGGGCCGGACCATTGGACTGACCCATAAAGCAAATAACATTTTGGCTTGGGCTTTGACCGAGTAATGATGAATGAGATAACATTTGACTGTTATCTCTGTCACCGTCTGCCATGCATTAATGAGGATGAGACTCAGTCGGTCGGCGGTAGCAAACAGTGATAGGATGTAGTGGGTGAGCTGCACACTTTCGGCTGAGATAACCATGAGTGGGGGTCTGTGTCAGATGGTAGTGGGTGGCACGGTAAACCGAGCTTGGATTATATGGGGCAAGGATCACACAATCTAAAAGTAACAACACTTAAACCAAATTATTATCTCTCTCAAGCACTAGATATTTTATACTCCACTGTTAACCTTGTGATCGCCTGTACTGACTCTCACGTCGGAGCTATCTTCCAACGGTCAAACCGTCAAGCTTTGGGTGTTGACTTGTTGAACTGTGCAGGATTTGGACGAGCTTTAAGTGATTGGAGTTCGTGAAAAGATCTTGACGTTAACAATTACTATAGTTGATGTCTTACATTAAATACAATTCAATTTATCACACATATTTCAATGTTAGATTGAGGTATCACATATTTTAACTAGTGGATTACACGTTGTACATTGAAATTCAAGCTACAACGTGTTTTAAATTGGGTACAAATACTGACAACTAAAAATTAACCAATTTTAAAAAAAGGTGCATTCATTTCTGTTATACTTGCTCCTTGTGGCACACGAGCTTTGTGTACTTAATTTCTCCCCTGTTGGAGAGGATGAATAAAATATAATTTATACATATTAAAAAATAAAAATATAAATATAAATTAGATAAAAAAAAAAAAAAAGTTATAAATTTATCCTTAGTGACTCCATAATATTATATAAAATAATGAATATTTTTTATTAGTAATCTATGTATGTGATTTGATGATGAATATAATTTATGTATATTTCTATAAATAAGTTTTGTGAAATTTTTAATAATGCGTTGATTGTACTGTAAGACCCTAAATTTTTAATAAAGAATTTAATTTTCTTATTATTCTTAATAGTAAGGTGTTAAATTGATAAGTTAAGAGTGATATGTGCAATTATAAAAAGTATGTCGGAGAATATTTCTTCTGTCGGAAAATATTTAATAAAGTATGACGGTGCCGAAATAACCAATCATTGGTGGGTCCCACAACGAAATATTGTTGGATACAGAAAATGACACAAATAACCTTTTTAATAAAAAAAATAGTCAACGATACTATCACTTTTAACTGTTTAAATACCCGATGATAAAAGTATAGTAGCACGCGATATTCTATATATAGTGGTACACGACATTCCACAGTATCACGCGATTTTGCACAGTACTTCATATTATTGATTCAATAATTGTTAAAGTAATAACTGCATAATATTTCATATTATTGAACTCAATAATTGCCACAGTAGCAATTACACAGTATTTCATATTATTATATCAATAATTAACACGTCACAGTAACTCATATTATTTGATATGATATTATTAGGCCAATAAATATTATTGAAAATGTCTGGAAAGTTCTGTCAAGAAAATTAGTTATTTAATTGCGCGTTGTTTATACGGAAGACTCCCTCTTTCTTGGAAATGATCTAGTTGTCAATATTGTGAGTCTATACTATTGATACTTAGTGTTGAATGTGAGCATCAGTCCATTGTAGTAAATACATGGATTTGGGGATGTCTCAATAATTGTCACAAATATCTCATATTATTGAACCGATAATTGTTATCGTAGCAAGGGTTGTAATAAAAAGTTGCATAAATGAAAGTCACATGTATTAAACTGTTAGATATACTCATTATTTGAATAATACTAACATCTGTGATAGTAATGCATTAAGTCAATAATGAAGAAGATGGATAATATAATAATAATTGTGAATAGTAATGATTAAATGAAATCTTGGAATGTGAATAATTAATATGTGAGGTAATTAATATGTAGTAGATTAAAGATATTTTTTTATGAATGAAAGAAATTAAAGGTAAACGTAATTGATGGTTAATATAATGAAAATATATTAATAATGGGTGAATAATATATAATGGATGTTTAATATATTGAAAATGTGTGAATAATGGAATAAACCTTTTGATAGTGGATTTATCTTTTGAATAAATATTGATAATGGATTAATTATTTTTTTTGAATAAATAAAGATAATGGATGAAAATGGGTAATCATTATGTTTAAAGTAATGATAATGGATGAAAATGGATAATCATTATTTTTAAAGTAAAGATAATGGATGAAAATGGGTAATGATTATGTTTAAAGATAATGATAATGGATGAATAATATTTTTATAAAATGTGAGAGATTTTGGGTATAAATAGAAAGACTTAGCATAAGGAAATTCACAACTTTCTTACATATGCTTCATTCCTCTCTCTAAAAACTTCTTAGTGTGAGTTTCTTTTTAAGTATGCTAGGCTACCTCAAGTATTAATAAATATCAGCTAGAGTACTCAATTTGTATTCTAAGCCATTCCAAGCTAAGTCTTTGTTGCATTCTTTTTTGAATTCCAGAGTGAAATTTTCTTATATACAACATCTTCTTAGAAAAATCATAATAAATTCATCCTTTGTCGGAATTGAATGATTCCAAAGCCTATTTTCATTAGATTTTCGTCCTCTAGAACTTTGAAGAAGGAAACAAAGTCATTTTGTGACGCCCCAAAATCTGAGTACCTTTAAACTCCGAATATGATGCTCCATGATACGAAACATAAACATACATATCCATGCATTCATACTAATAGGAAGTTAATTACTAGCTATTACAGTCCTATTATTACATTCCCAGGTTTTAAGACCTTTAAATCTTTGAAACATGATAATTAACGTAGTGATTATTTACAATAAACCTATCTATTCCATATAGGATCCATATCCCCTTAAGCATTCAACCTGCCTTCGTCCTTGTCCTTTTCTGAACCTTCTATATGCTCAGTTTTCACTGAAAACATTTAACTTTAAGCAAGAATGAACATTTACATACCCAACAAGTATAACAGTTGCATATAAAACAACAAAATCAAGAGTCATGCTTCCATACTTCTAAACCTTCATCAACTGAACAAAAGTTGTGAAGAAATCTCAAATGATAAAAAATTACTTTCTTTATTTTCAAAACATATTTTTGAAACGACGTAGTGACTTTAGCTGAGCGGTCGTAAGACCTCGTACTTTCATTTTCATTTTAAAAAGGGTTTAAACTGCACGTTTTTTTATATGCGAAGCATGCGAAATTACATTAAACTACATGCAACCAAATTAAACTAAATGTAACATATAAATTAACTAAAATAAAACTATATGAACAAAACTAACTACAAACTATACTAACAATGATAGGAACCTAATACCCCAAACTTAAAATTGACAATGTCATCATTGGAGATAAAGGGACAATAATATTCCCTTAAGTGGCATCGTCATCACCGCCCACCTTCTCTTGATCTGGTGGTGTATCTGGCGGGGGATAAATGTTGTCGGATCTAAATATTGGGAACTGAGCATGTATGCCAAGCTGACCAAATGCTCGTGATGGTGCCCCAGAGAATTCAGTCGTGTAAGTCTTGAAATCGCTATGCATAGTATCCATCCTCCGTTGTAAGTGACGTAACTCGCGATCCTGTCTGGCATGGTAGGATGTAGGCACCTCCACTGGCTGGTCGGGAATTTCTGCCTCTTCTTCTTCTTCTTTTTCCCCACTCTCCTCTTGGTCTACTAAGATGAAGCTAAGGCCCCGAGGATGTGATTCACCACCATCCGAAACGTTGTACTTCTTATAGCCACGTGATCAATATCGCGCATCGGTAACTGAAGAGTCTCATTATCCCACTCAATATCCGTTGTTGTACATAAACGTGTACTGATCGAGGCATGCGGGATTCCACCCGACGTACTCCCTCGCATATACCGCAGCATGGACTGATTAATGAGATGACCAAAATCAATTGATTTGTCTTTACTAATGTCATACAATATCACAACTCTCTCCTTAGTAACATCATTTTGGTGCCGAGTTGGTAGAAAACTGCCATAAATAAAGTTGTACCATGCCTTCGCATATCGACTCAGTTTTGTGTGCGAAAAGTCGATCTTTTGGTCAGTCCCTTGTTTTGTAGTCCACTTTGTACCCGACTTGCACATTTCCTCAACAAACCCATCCAAATCGGTATCAAAGCGCTGGTTTTCTACCCTGTTTATGTCATTTAATGGTAGAGTCTCCAAGTGGAATACATCATTTATGCTCTTCTTGTAGTAAGACACTTGCTTGCCACGTACATAAGAAATCCCATTCTGTGTTTCCTGTGTATTAGCATAAAATTCTCTAACCAACGCCATTGAGGTTGCCAAGGGAGTCTCCATGAATAATGCCCAGCCCTGATCATCTCCTTCATCTTTCCATCTTCCTTACTTGGCTTCAAGCCCCTTTCTAGCACAAATGTTTTGCCCATCAGCATATCCGTATAATAGTGTTGAGCCGAGAGGTTCACAAATTTTGTTGCATCCAATACGTTGCGGCTATTCCCCTCACCATCATCATTGCTGCTGGAGGAAGAAGGAGAAGGGGTACGAATTCTTTTTGGTGACATGAGAGTTGTGATGTTTGACTGTGAATAATCCTCTCTGTATTTGATATCTCTGCCACCCCCAAACTGAACAAATGTACCCCCAAACTTTCTCAAAACTTGTATCAAACAGATGGTGAGAAAACTCCAAATCTGTCTTATCTCTATGATCTGAATTAGGTTTTGGATAGAAGGTGAATGGTTAGGGTTTATATAAGAGCAGGGATTGATGAGTTATGTCTTGAATGGGAGATGAAGTTGAGATAATCCAATGTTGAAAAGGAAAAGGAATGGGTCCGTAATTAGTTGGAACAATAAGGAGAGAGGGAATTTGTTTTGCCTGTTCCGAGTCTGTTTGAAATAAAAGGACTTAAACCCTTTTTAACTCAGTGACCGCTCTTTAAAAGATTTCTGAAGTTTGATCGCGGCGCGGCCGAGCTTGGTATAAAGCATAGTTGGGCGCGGCTGCGCAGTGTGGCAATATTTGATTTATGTGACTGCTTAAGGGCGCGACCGTGCTGCCTTCCCATACAACTAAGGCGTGTCCGCACTTCCATGCACCTTGATAACTTTAAGTTATTCCATCTGTTTTGACCATGCATCCTTATGGCAATTGGATTGTTCCTATAATATAAACAAAAATAAATTATTAGCATGACTTAAACTACAAAAATCCTACTTACCCTTAGAAATTACTATAAATTGAAACTAAGAACAATAATTGAAACTAAAAACAGTAATTAGATGGGTTGCCTCCCATCGAGCGCTTGTTTTAGAGTCCTTCAGCCGGAATTCTTCTTGTCAAAGCTACCTAATTCCTCTTCGATAATTGAGGAACCCTCCATCCATCAGTAACAATGTATCTTTTGGGAGGTTCCCATCAATAATATTGACCATTGAATCAAATTTACCTAACATACTCTTTTTAGATAGGTTCCTAATTAAGAATTTCAAACAACTAGGTATTTTCTCCGTTATGTCTGTGATTAGATTGTGGCATTGAAGCTTGTTAAATACAACATGCTCTTCTTCTATCTTCCCTTCTCATCCCACCATGGCTCTAACATTGTACTAGCTCTCATGTCACAAAGAGTTTTGCCGACGACATGAGTACCAATTGGGTACGGTTTTGCAAAACTATCCGGATCCTTAAACTTTGGTGGAGAAGGCACATGTGGTACTAACAAAATCGGCTCATGTTCATTGGTACTCACAGTTAGATCTTCGCCGACCTCCTTTTTTAGATCCCGAATCGTCTCCTCTCTTTCAACATTTACATCATTTGGCATATCTATTCGCAGATTTGGTTCGGGCTCTCCATCAATCTCGAAATCCATGTCATAGAGCTAAATGTACTGAGGGCCATTATTTAAGGCATTGATAAGTGGTTCCATCTAGTTCTCAAGATTTTGGCTCAATGTCTGTTGACTAATCCTCATCTCCTCATTTGAAGCTATGATCTTAGAATAAGTTCCTCAGAATTTGAATTTTCTTTCTGTTGCAGCGGAGGTGGACATGAGAATTCTGGTGGGTATGTTGGACTTGGAGCATAAAATTGATCTTGATGACTATGGCTCCATGTAACATCCGGGTGATACCCCCAATCCTGATAATAGTTGGGATATGCATAATTGTTGAGGTAATCACCTCCATACTATACCGGCTCAAAACTGATGGTGCAATGATGACTCGGATGATTACCAGCACAGTAATCACAAATCACCGCTACACTTTGAATACGTTGTGCTACTAAAGCATCAAACCTCCTCGAAAGTGTCTCAAGCTTCAGAAACAAGATGGATGAAGATGGGGTAATCACAAGGAACAAGGCAAGACTAGTGGCCAAAGGTTATTCCCAAAAAGAAGGCATCGACTATAACGAGACCTTCGCACTTGTTGCTAGATTAGAAGCTATCAAGATATTCCTTGCTTTTGCTGCCCACATGAAGTTCAAAGTTTTCTAAATGGATGTCAAGAGTGCATTTCTGAATGGTGAACTTCAAGAAGAAGAATATGTGGAGTAATCTACATGTTTCATCAATCCAACTCTCTCTAATTATGTCTATAGATTAAACAAAGCCTTATATGGATTTAAACAAGCACCTAGAGCATGGTATGAAACACCAACTAACTTTCTTATTGAAAATGGTTTCACTAGAGGTAGATTAGATACCACATTATTTCTTAGGAAGCACAAAAATAAAATATTACTAGTTCAAATATATGTAGATGATACTATCTTTGGTTCTACTGATGAAAATATATGCAAGAGATTTGCCAAGCTTATGCAAAGCAAGTTCGAAATGAGTATGATGGCTGAGATGAATTTTTTTCTTGGACTACAAGTGAAGCAAACTGATGAAGGAATCTTCGTTAACCAAGCCAAATACATTAAAGACTTACTTAAGAAGTATGACATGGAATCAGCCTTTCCCATGAAAACACCAATTGCTCCAGCAACTAAGCTTGACAAAGATGAGAAAGGTAAAAGTATTGACATTACTCAATACAGAGGTATGACAGGCTCTCTTCTATATCTAACTGCCAGTAGACCAGACATAATGATTGCAACATTCATATGTGCTAGATTTCAAGCTAATCCTAAGGAATCACACTTAACTGCTGTAAAGAGAATTTTCGTGTATCTCAAAGGCACACCTCACTTGGGACTTTGGTATCCTAAGAAGTCCTCCTTTGAACTGACAAGATATACATATGCTAATTTTGCAGGCTACAAGATCGATAGAAAAAGTACTAGTGACACTTGTTAGTTGCTAGGAAACAGACTTGTGTACTGGTTCAGCAAGAAACAAAATTCAGTATCTACATCAACAGCGGAAGCTGAATACATTGTTGGTGGCAGCTGTTGTGCTCAAATCTTATGGATGAAAAACTAGCTAGTAGACTATGGGTTTGATTTCAAGTCTATACCTGTTCATGGTGATAACACAAATGTCATAGCAATAACACATAATCCTGTCATGCATTCTAGGACTAATCATATAGAAATAAGATATCATTTTATTAGGGATCATGTTCAAAATGGAACTATATCTTTACAATACATCCCTACTGAAAATCAACTTGCTGATGTCTTTACAAAACCTTTAGATGAAACCAAATTTAATAAATTGATAAGTGAGTTAGGTATGCTAAATCTATAACCATAAACTCTATGCTCTAGTTGGTGCTTACCATGCAGATAAAAAGGCTATGTTAAAATCGAAGAGATGACTAAGAGAAACCACGATCGTAGAACAGTCTCGACATGGAAAGAGAAGCACGTTGTGATGACAACATTCCTGTTAAATCTAAACAACTGTAAGACCCCGAATTTTATGAAATAAAAGTATTCAATTTTTTTATTTAGTAAATAGTTAAATTGATACAAAGTTAAATTTAAGGGTGATATATGAATTTTTTTTCAAAATACGCAAGTGGTTATAAAATATTCATTATTTTCTGGAATATTCGTTTTAGTCGTGGAATATTCTTTCCGTAGGGAATATTAAATGCGATGGCGCGACCATTTGTGGGCCCCATAATGAATAATCATCGGATGAAAAAACGACAAGTTTGAGTTTTTATAAATAATTGGCGTAGTTGTTAATTAACCTTTGTTGGAATACCCGTTGGTTAAAAAATACGAATGTCTGGATGGATGCAGATTGATGAATTATTGATCCTTACGTAAGAAGGCACTACTCAATAATTATTACAATGAATTCTTATTCAATATTTTATTTTATTGATTCAATAATTTATTGCGTTGATATTTTATATTATTGTTGTTTCAATAATTATCAACGCACATGATATTTCCCATTATCGATTAATAATTCATATTATTTGAATAATATTATTCGATAGCATTATTGGCAATGTCTAGAAAGTTTACAAGGAGAGGTTTGGTCACCTAATTTGGCCTTGATAATGAAAAATTCTTATTGGAAAGCCCCCTCTTTCCTAGGAACTACCTGGTTGTCATTATTGTGATTCTGTAATATTATTTGTGAATAATTAATTGTTGATTTATATGACAAGAAAATATTTATTTGATGTGGATATAAATGATGGATTTATTTATGTGGTTATAAATGAAGGAATTAATGTTGAAGTGTTTTATTGGTATTTTGTCGAAATGGAGAACAAAATATGGGATTTTTAGAAAAATTAGTTTATTACTTAATTTTGTAAAATCCACAACTCTTTGTGTATAATGCATTAGGAGATGAGCCATATATCAAAAGAAAGCCCTGGAAGTAAGCTAACCGTAGAAATTGGAATCACCCAAAAATCCTTTATAGATTTATCGTGGTGAATTTTTGAATGAAACTGGTCCGAAGGACTAATAATCCGAAAAATCAGTGTTCTTGAGATATATTGCGTGAGTCATAAATTTTGATCCGACTGTTGGATCGTTGTGATTTTTGGATATGTATATATATATATATATATATATATATATATATATAAGTTGAGTATATGTTCACAAATTTTGAACCGTTAAAAATGAACGAATGATTTGTTATGAATTTTAAGAGGTGACTGATTCGAAAATTTGGTTTATAAATGATTTTGGTGGAAAATTCTAGAAATGGGTGGGCCCCACTTTTTGTTGTTGAGGAAGATGACTGATTTTTGGTGGGTGGAATAGTAGCAGGTAAAGCCATCAGGTAGCAGGTCAAGTCTGCTTCGGCGTGCTAACATTTTCCTATAAATAGAGGGCTAAGTTAGAATTGAAAAACATACCAGAATTCATAAGTTTTCTCTCTTTCTCTCTCTATATTATCGAGCGTATTTTATGAGTATTTAGATACTTGGTAAGTTGCTATTCATCAGTGCAAGCTTTCTTCAGCGTCATATCCAATATCTAGTCAGAAGTGCTGCTCTTTTAAGGTAAGGGATAGTAAGGGATGTTATATTCTTCATAATGATGTTATTCTTTCAATATCATTATACTGACATATTGGTATGGATCTTATTGTGGAATTTCTACTTTTTTGAGTCGGGGTTACTATTTACGTATACGACACTATTCATGTATATGGCATTATTTACGTATATGACATTATTTACGTATACGGTACTATGTACGAATACGGAGTACTATTCACGAGTTACTATTTATGAGTTACTATTCACGAGTTACTATTCATGAGTTACTATTCACGAGTTACTATTCACGGGTACTATTCACGACAAAAATTGGTTTTTTTTTCTGACCAAATTATCGTTGATTTATGAATCTTACTATTGAGATTAAATCTATATGTTGATTATATTATTTTTATTATCATATATAACATTTTTATAACCTTGGTGATGGAATTTCTCTTTGACTTGAGTGTAAAGATGGGTAGATTATTGATATGATCGTGACTATGGGTTCTCTTTGGCCAGTAGTGCAAAGTTGAATTGTGACTTGTATGATCATGACCATTGAATTTACAATTGAATATTTTTAGCTAAAGTGCAAAGGTGAATTGATCAACATGGTTGTAATTATTGTTTATATAAATTCTGAAATGATTATGTATTTCTTTGATATATTAATATCTTTGTCCTGTAGTGCAAATATGAATTATTGATGAATATCTTTGGCCCGTAGTGCAAAGATGACCTGCTGTTGAATATCTTTTGCATGTAGTGCAAAGATGATCTATTGTTGAATATCTTTGGCTCGTAGTGCAAAGATGAACTGTTAATGAATATCTTTGGCCCGTAGTGCAAAGATGAATTTATTAGTATGATTATGAATAAGAACTGTAATTTGGTATAACCATGATCTCTGGTGTTTCAGGTAAAGACAAGTGATGAAAATTATCTTCGTCCTGGATGAGAAGAGGAATTTAGAACTACAATTATGATTATGAGTTATTCATATGATTGTAGACCGTAATTGTTGATTGATGTTACGAGGATAAAACATTGTTGGTGGATTTTTAACATGGAGAAGATAATAGACTTTATAGTCTATTTGACTCTTCTAATGGATTGCTTCGTTCACCGCAACTATGGTTGAAAAGTTTTATCATCTACCATATGTTCTAAATTTCTGATTTATTATTGATGAAGGCTATTGATAATTTAATTATCTTTAGTCATGATATTCTTTATTGAGCTAGTTGTGCTCACCCTTTTGCTTCATAATTCCTTTCTGTAATAAGAGTGTAGTCATCGAGCGGGGTAACAGGGAATAGAAGCGGTGGTCATCATTTAGTAGTTATATTTGGTGAATCAAATAGGGTGAGACAAACCCAACGTTGGAAGGGTGTTTTGCCACTATCATACAAGATGTCTAAAGACATACAACCTCGTGTCATCATAAGACAGGGTTGTGCACATCCACTTATTGAGTATATCTACGAGCACTACCTATATAATCTTGGTATTTGTTTGAAGTATAATTCTCAATTAGAGACGGTGGAGATATAATGATATGTCAAGAGAAGACTCACCATTGGAAAGAATATGATAGTAATCTTTTCGTTTTTCTTTGGGGTATATTGGGTCAACCAAGGATAATTCTGTGGCCATATGATATCTATTATAACCTAGACGCATGGCCTCCCATGTACGAAGGTTGCCTTGAGCACTTTCCAAAGATTTTAATTTTTAAAATATTTTTTGACTGTACCTTTATGTAAGATGTCATGGTGACGTGCTACCCAAGTTGGTGTCAAGAGTCACAGTTGATATATATATTTGTATCAAGACTCACAACACATGAGTTGTTGTATTTTGCACGATAATTGTTGTAATAAAGTTGTAGTTGTTTTCTGTACCATGTATTTGGCGACTCAGAATGGGTTGGATGGAATGGACCTATTTTGGGGTTGTCACAGCAGCCCTTACGATAAGTGCCTCAGGGACAAACCTGACCCTTAGTTTCAGTCTAAGAGGTTAGCCTTCCTTGAGCTATCTTATCCAGAAAGGAATGCTATGTCAGAGTTCATCACAAGGACCAGGACAGACAATGATCGTAGATCAGGATCAACAGTGAACTCAACAATCGTAGAGCAGCCTCAACAATTGTAGTCTTCCCAAAGGATACACTAGCTCAGGGGGAGCTAAGGGTAGATCAGTATTTTCCACATTATTTAAAATCGTGGAGTCCCACAGAACTCGACACATACCCCACTCTGCAGATCATGAGGAGGGAAGTTACATATATAGTTTGAAATTGCTTTTTGAAAATTCACTTCAGAATTTCAAAAGCTCATTCCTCTCTTTCTCTCTCAAAAGAAACCCTAGCTTTCAGAACGATCAACCAACCTCTGTTCAAGAAAAGCACATAAATCAATGGTTGTTTCCAACGTTATATCTGGTTACCAACTCTACTTCGACGAATTCAAGACAATAGACCCACAGTTCCACAAGATTCTGACTCTTCTAAAGAAAGCTGATCTTGAAGAAGCTCTGAGCACCATCACAAGGATTTACCCTAAGCCGGTGAAAGAATTCTATAACAATGGAGTCTTTGAAGATGACATCATCACTACACGGGTCAATGGGGAGCATATTAGACTTAAAAACTGAAGATATAAACCTAGCCCTAGGTTTTAAATCAAAGGGACTCTCATCAATGAGTGACATCAACATTCATGAAGGTCTGAAGAAGATGCACTGTGACGCCCCCAAAATAGGTATACATCACCCATCTTGAGTCGCCAAATACATGGTACATAATTTAAATACAAACTTCTTTTATACAGTACGACAAAATGTAGCTGAGAGTTTCAAAACGGATAATGTCTCGTAGAGAGTATCCAAATTCAAATAAAGTCCTCATTACAATTATTATCACACTATTTCACTGAATAGTGAAGACTACTAATGCAAACATCTGGACTGTCACTCCGTTCCCCGACTAGTCCCAGCTACGTTCTCATTTCCTAAAGAGAACAATGAAAGCAAAAGGGTGAGCTCAACTAGCCCAGTAAGAAATATTATTACTAAGATAATGCAAAATAAATTATCGTTAGCCTTCAACAGTGTTAAACTGATAAAATATAATAAACATCAAGTTTAACTGCAGCGGAACAAGCAATCCATTAGAAGAGTCAAGTAGAGCATGATATCTACTATCTTCTATGATTTAAAAAGTTTATCATCAATTTTATCACGAGACTCAACTTAATAAATAAACCACATCATCAAATCATCCTCGCACTTCTGGCCAAGGATATTCATGTAATCATCAATGGTCATGATTATACCGAATAATCCCTGGTCATAATCATACCAACAACTGTCCATCAATGCACTACAGTCCAATGATGATTTTTACCACATCATTTGTAATATTACGGTCATGATTATACCAAATAATCCCTGGTCATAATCATACCAATCAATAGTACATCTACGCACGTAAGCCACATATGACTTTTATCACAATATAAGCATGATGATGATGACAATGATATAAGAATTCAATTAAAAGAAAGCAAATGATAAATTTTTAAAGATTATAACTTAATTTATCCAGAATTCAATAATGTCCAATTTGTCAACATGATACAACTTTGTGGAGTAAAATTCAAGAATGATATTGTATCAAAAATAATTTGGACAGTAAAGAAATCAATTTTTGTCATGAATAATTCCCCGGGTGAATAGTACCCGAGTGAATAGTACCCCGTGAATAGTACTTGTAACAACCCGATATTTTCTATATAATTAAATCAGAAAATTTTACGTATAAATTTTTTATTTATTTTAAAGATGAGGATTTGTACACGATAATGTGTATAAGTATTTATGTGATAAATACAAATATATTTATTACATGAATATTTATAAATAATTTTATTTTAGAATTATTGATTATTATAAATTATATTCTTATAATAATTAATTTTATAGTAGAAATGTTTTTATGAATTATTTTCCATGAAAATATAATTATATATTATTTAAATAATATATGAAATTAATTTTAGAATAATTATAATAATTATTTTATTATATGAATTTTAGTACTGATTATTAAGTTAATTATTTTACCTTAATTATTAAGGTTAAATATGGAAGATAAATCAGATATGTTATCCAAACCCTAATCTTAGATTTTTATCAAGGAATGAGAATAATAATATAATAATATTATATTTTGATTTTTCAGTGCTATAAATATGTACTGTATGTATGTGGACTGACAATGGTTGGTCAATTGTGGTGTATTATGTCAAACCCTAGTTTTACTGTGGAAAACCCTAATTTGAAACTCAATTGTGAGTTTAAGACTATTATATAACTGTGTTATATGATTTTATGACTAATTAGGTTAACCCTAATTAACATTTAGATATATTAATATCTAGAACCCTAATTTGGTAATTAGGAATCCTAATTATAATCTGGTAACCCTAATTATAAAAATCGTAAACCCTAATTACTGTAATTAACAGGGTTAACTATAATTAGTGATTACAACCCTAATGTTCTTGTATAATGTATTTAGAAACCTAACCTAATTAAGATAACCTTAATTTTGTAATTTTTAGAAATTAATTTTTGAAACTAAAATTTTATTTTTCAAAACCTAATTGCTAAATCTTGTAAATGCTATGTACTAAACCTTAGGGTTAAACCCTAAGGGTTTGTTAAGATTACACTTTTGTCATTAAAATTTTGTAGCAATTGACCAAATTGCCCTTTTGTGTATTATTAAGGCTAACAAGTAGGTTTTGACAATAGGAGAAGTTGGTGACCTAATGTAACAACTCTCTTGACTTAAAATTGACAGCACTCAGCCTCTAGATCAATCAATTCATGCATCTACCACTTCTATATATAGATTGGAAGAGAGAGAAATGACATTTGTTAACTTACTTTTGCACAAACACTCAACTAGACTCTCTCAACTCAAAACCAACGAAATTATAAGGCTTATCAGTCCCCAAAACCAGCCCCACGAAATCCACTAACAAATCAGAAGCCCAAATACAAGATAGATCAAAGAAAAGGTATAAACCCTAGCCATGAAATCTGACCTTTAATCTTGTGTTAAATGTTATGATTTGTTGTTAAAATATGTTGTTTATGGTGTATAATGATGATCTGGGTTGCTAGATGTTAGATCCATAATCTGAGATGATAAATCAGATCATTTCCATTGAGCAGCTCACTCTCTCACCGATGCTCTCTCCCCAAATCCTGCCGATTCTCTCTCCCCGATTCTGAGTAGGAAAAAAGAAGATCGAACAGAACTTGTTGTAAACAGAGAGGTAAAGATTCTGAGCATATGAATCGTGTAATTTCAGTTTGATTTGAAAGAAATCTAGGGTTGGTTTCTGAGCATATGCTTTTTGTAGTTATTGATTTATAGAAATCGCGAGGTCATTTTGGCTATACCTGTAAGGCGAAGTTCAGATCTACTATTAATAAATGTTATGAATGAAAAACATCTGGAATTTGTACTGTAACACTGTAGATTGCTTGTAGTTCTGCTCTCTGTGTCCTTATGGTATTTTAAGGGCTTTTTCATTGATGATGTTTGGCACCGCTTGCAGCTGATTACCAGAATGAAGTAGAAGTAGGAGAGGCACTCACGAAGGCATTTAATTCAGGGCTTGTCAAGAGGGAGGATCTTTTCATTACTACCAAGGAAATAATGGTAAACTGTTTTCTTTCATTGTCTTCGTTTTTTAGAATTTTTTCAATTCTAGATTGTGTGGGAACAACAATATTGTTGACATTATTTGTGCCCTGTTTGCACCTTTGGAATTCAGACCATGGACATGTCATTGAGGCTTGTAAAGACAGTCTCAAGAAGCTTCAGCTAGATTATCTAGATCTTTACCTTGTTCACTTCCCTGTTGCAACAAGGCAAACTGGTGCTTCCTGCTTTCACTCTCAGTCTCTCACCATTCATGTCTGTCTATTTCTTATTACATTCTAATCAATCCTAATTTTACTCCAGAATTGAGGTTGTATGGTTTGATATCATATTTGGGCTGATCTCTTGAAAAGTATAGAATGTGATAACTATAAGAAAAAAAATGAGAATTCAGACATACCAAACTGGATCATTTATGAGTGCTGATGGAGTACTCGGCCTGAAAATAAACAGGGCAATCAAATAAACTAGAAGCATTAGAATTAGCTAGGCAATCAAATATTTAGCTGATAAATTAGATTTCATTCTCCAATTGGATTTCCTACGTCACCTTTGTCAATGTGTTTTTTTATAAGAAATTATAGTACTATTACTATAATTGTTAGTTTTTGTGACTTTTGTATAAACTTCATAGTTTTTGTGACTTTTGTATAAACTTCATAGTTTTTGTGACTTTTGTATAAACTTCATGGATTAGTTTTTGTGACTTTTGTATAAACTTCATGGATTATTTCGTTCTTCATCTATTTCAGGAATGTACATGGGATAGCTACTATTAAGGACAAGCTCTTGGCAACTTTCATGATTGGTCTTGCTGTGTTTGCAAGTTCAGTGGCCATATATAGCGATGCATATACGCTATTCAAGAAGAATGCGTCCCAGCGGGCACGAGCATGATCTCACTCATTCACAACAGAAGAATAGTTCATACCAGGAGGGAGAAAAGAACTTGCTATGCGCAATCATTAGAAATCTGGTCTAGAATCACTACAAAATTTGAATCTCTGGTTCAATTAGAGAAGACAACTCGATGTACAACTTTTTCCTTTATTTTATTAGTTAAAGCTGATTCTGCTTGTTCCATCCATGTATTATTTGTTATACGAGCTACTTCATAGGGAATTTGGAAAATCTGTATTTTAATAAACACAAGGATGCTGATTTACTGATATTCTCATCCTATTATGTATTTTCTACATTCTCTCCTTTTCTTCAGGTTTGAAGCTTGGTAGTCTAGCAGGCTTTCATGTGGGCAATTTTTAAGCTTCCTAATAAATGCATTAAAAAAAATAATACATGCACAAGTAAACTTTCAGAACATCAATAGGTAACAGTTTTCTGTATCACATAAAACAAAAAATTCTCTCTTTTTATTTAGAACTCTTGATACAAGAATAAGGCAGCACGACTAATACGAGTGTTCTGATACAACAACAAATAAAAGTCTTGAAGCTAAATAGAATTACAGCGGACAGAAGACAAACGTGCACCAAACCATCTCTAGGATGTTACTCCAATATGGTGAACCCACTCAGATCCCTCATTAATATGAAAAAACAGATGTCTACAATGCTTTATGGAATCTTCCCATTTGTCCTAGATCATACATCATAGAGTTTCTTCTAAACTTTTAAATGTTCTCTATTTTATATCAAATCAACTTCGGAGTAACAATCCTTTGTTGCAGCTCTTTCAGCTACTAATGCACACCTTGCATTATCTGGTTTTCACTAATGATTGAACAAGGACATAACGATTGAACAAGGACATAACGGAAGACATCAAATGATTGAAGATATCTCTCTAAACATATGTACAACAGAAGCCGACCATCTACTCTGCAGCTGAAAGCCGTCCAACAACTGTACAAAAAAGTAACCACTGAGAGAGTATTTGAAAATATCATGTTCAAAATTTTTCAGGATACTTTATCAAAAAAATCATTATCATGTTAAAGACACATACCAAGTAAGAGTGAAAAATGCAAGTTGCATATTGAGATGCAATGACTCGTAAATAAAAATGACTTATAAAAAGCCATATACAAGTCGAGAAATTTGAGCAAACGCAATTTGATTAACATTGATCAAGGGCCTCAACCGTATATATCTATAGCCATATTGTAGTAACCAAGAAGAAAGCAAGCTCTAAATGTTTACCCAATGGATCCAAATATAAAGATCAGAAACGCTACAAGAGCAAATAACTACCACAACCAAATGACAATAAATATAGTAAATGTCTTCGCTCCGAGAAGAGTAGCAACATAATATTTGATTGCCTAGCTAATTCTAATGCTTCTTCTATAGTAAATATCTGATTATAAAGTAACAGAGTATAGAAGAAGTAAATGGAGTATACTAACGCCATGGTTGTGACAACGAAACAGTTGGAATAGATGCCTCTTGACCTTGTTTCCCATGTATAGCAGATTTTAACACATCATATTGCTGGTGAACAGAGTCATATAGTATCTGGCTATATGCCACTTTCGCCTGCAACAGAGAACACTGGGTCACTTTAAAAAAAAAACACTAAAGACTATACATATCTGCAAGAAGGAAACTCCTAATAAATGAATTTTTCAATGGAGGAGTATGTGCATTCTGACCACTAATTCAAGAGCGTATTTTGCCCCAAATTATATTGTTAAACCGGTAATTTTTCCTTATTTAGTGATTTTTTTTTTAAGTTAAACCGACCTTTAAAGTTTTCAACCAATACACCGATCAATAGAAATGATTTTTTTTTGTTATAGCCAATATAATTTATTATTTCTCATTCAGGAGGGAGAAATAGAAAGATAGATATAGAGGGGGGGACACAAGCAGCGGTAATTTCATGGAAATTGATTGGGGGTGCAATTGATAATACAGTCCCGTGAAAGGCAATCACTCGTCTTTGTTCCACCGATTCAACCTGAAGCAAAGATTAACTCTAGATTTCTTTCAAATCAAACAGAAATTACAAAATTTAATAGGAATCTCACCTTCTGATTCTCTTTGTAGGAATCTTTCGCTTCCGATTTGTAACAAAACCTGCCTTCCGATTTGCTTCAGACTCACTTTGAGAGAGGGAGGTGGGGGGAACACGGTCGCTTTGAGAGAGAGAGGAAGAATGAGAGAACGAGGATGGTTGAACTAATATGGCGCGGGTTATTTTGTTCAGTTTGTTTTTCCCCTTTTTTTGGTTTTGTGACATGCGTGTCCTTTCTTTGCTTCAGTCCGTCATTTTAGTCCGTCAGTTGAGTCTGCCTAAGATCCTGCCTATATATATATATATATATATATATATATATACGGGAAGGATCTTTAACGGACCAAATAAGCGGGCCAAAGAACGGACCAAGGCAAAAAAACACGCAGGTCGAGTTGAATCCGTGTATTTTTGCGGGTTCAACCCGACCCGCGTGTATTTTTTGTCTTGATCTGTTCTTTGATCCGCTTTATTTGATCCGTTTTAAAACGGCTCCGTATATATATATATATATATATATTACCAATTTACCATGGCACTTGTCCAGGATAACTTTTCAAGTTCCTGGGGCTTCACGTGGAATAGGAATAGTATTATATATATAATAGTTATATATATATAATAATTTTAATAATTTTATAATTAAAATAAAAGAGTTTATTTTAATTTTGAAATTTGATTTCATGCAACATAATATTGCCCATTAAATGATATTCATATATATATGGAATGATTTTATTTATTGATACATATGGTGATATGTATGATAATAAATGAGATTGATTATGGACTATTGACCAATGTGATTGGATTTATTTTGGTTGGATGTTTGTATAAATGGGTTTTATTAAATGGGGTGTGCGTACCTCGTCTTTTCTGGTTTTCTTCTTGATGTAAATTTTATCTCTCTCCTATGTACTTCTCCTTGATTGCTGATCAAAATTTCTATTTAAATTAAATAGTTTATGTAATAGGATTAGTTAGAATTTTTTCGAAGAACCGACGATTAAGGAGCATGGAGCGCTCGAAGACCCGTTTGTAATAGAGCCCGAGTTTAAATGTAATAGTTATATTTAAATGTTTATTCTTGCACCCTAGGGTTTGACCTTTTGGTTCACTTGATGGCTCTAGTGAATCAAACTAGAATAAAAGTCCATAATCAATCCGGGTAGAATATAGTATTCTATATGTGCATGCTAATATTATATATATTATATATTATTTAAACATGCTTCGCATGTTTAATAATATGACACGTATTATATATATATATATATATATATATATATATATATATATATATTTTTTTTGCATGCACGCTAAACAAGATGAGACTAATAATAACAAATCCTCAATGAAATTATATTAAGTTGTAACGTTCAAAGATATTTGGAATATCGAAGCGCCGCGCCTTAAGCATGATAAAAATAATAGAGTATTGAATATTTAATATGAGTTTGTTGTGTACACACAAGGTAGTATTAAATATTTGAGATGTTATTTTATTACATTTGATGTTTATAAGGAATTGAACATTACCGCTTTTGTTGTGCACACACAAGGGTTGTAGTTTTCTCTTCACTTATATGGAAATGGTGGGTATGACTTAACTTAAATCATTTTAGTTCGGATGTGCACACATTTGACCATTATGATTTAAGAGGCAAAATATAAGGAGTTACATGATGATGTAATTGACAAAGAGTTGTCTACCTATTTATTTATATATAGTTTGTTGTGCACACACAAGGCTATATACATTTGAAATGAGATTCTTATTCTCACTAACAAATCTTTAATTAGATATCACTTAGAACTATATTCATGAGGGTAATATAGTTTGAAGAAAATAGTGAGAGATACCAATATAAAATAAGACCTAATTTATTTTGGTAATTAATTAAATGAATGTTTGCTAAAATATTATCTTTTTACATGCAGAATTTTGAAAATGTCACATTCACTAATTTCACTGCATAGCATACTTGATGCTAACAAACTGACCGGACCGAATTACATGGACTGGTTAAGGAATCGAGAATTATTCTCCTTTCTTTGAAAAAAGATTTCTTATGTCCTAAATTCGCTTTGTGCACTGTAAAAGTCAGAAAAAGCGACCTACGAGGAAGAGATTGCTACTTTTAAATAGTGGCAAGATGATGCATCAGTGGCTCAATGCATCAGCATCATGCTCGCATCCATGTGTAACAAGCTTCAGCGTCAGCATGAAAACATGGATGCTCCTACTGCACCTTCGAGAGTTGTATGGTGAGCAAAGTAGGACTGCTAGATATGAAATATCTAAGGAGCTTTTCCGATCTTGGATGACCGAGGGCACTACCGTTGAGACTCACGTCTTAAATATGATCAATCTGATTGAACGTCTTGGACAGCTTGGGTTCATCATGGATGGGGAGTTGAGTCAAGATTTGATCTTGCAGTCACTCCCTGATACCTTCTCATAATTTGTTGTGAATTTTCACATGAATAAGTTAGACGTCAGCTTGCCTGAGTTACTTTAACATGTTGAAAACTGTTGAAGGTCACCTCCCATCCAAGAAGAACCATGTCTTACTGGTGGATGATTCTTCCAAGAAAAGGAAGAGGCCCAAGTATCTTTTGAAAAGAAGAAATCCAAGAAGGCTAAGGGAAAGGCGAAAGTGAAGGATCAAAAGAAACCTGATCCAGCTAGCAAAGGAATTTGCTTCCATTGCAACAAGCCAGTCTTTGGAAGAGGAACCGCAAGGATTATCTTTATGAACAAAAGCAAAAGAAGCTTGGAGAAGCTTCAATCCTAATCAAGGTTTGTTTATGATTGAAATTAATTTTTCCGAAAAGTCAATCTTCTACTTGGGTATTGGATACCATTTGTGGTTCTCACATATGTAATAATATACAAGGAATTTGGTCAAGTAGAAAGTCGAGCAAGGATGAGGTCGATCTACTAGTGGGAAATGGAGAAAAGGTTCTTTGATTAATGTGTAGGGACTTATTGTTTAAAGATCGCTTACGCTGCATAAATCCATTAGTTTAAATAATTGTTATTTTATTAAAGTCACTTATTAGAAACATTATTTCAATATCTGTATTGGATATGGATGGTTTTGACGTTATAATAAAGAACAATAGTTGTTCTATTTATAAGAATAATATTTTATATGGTGTTGGTAATTTACGAAATGGACTTTACATTCTTGACTTGCATGAAAATATACTTCAAATTGAACAAACTAAGAAAAGGAAAAGAGATAATGTTAATTATACCTATATGTGGCATTGTAGACTTGGTCATATTAATGAAACAAGATTATCCAAGTTGTATAAAGATGGGCTCCTTGAGCTATCGGATTATGAATCATATCCAACTTGTGAATCTTGTCTCATGGGAAAAATGACTAAATCTCCTTTTAGTGGAAAAGGAGAAAGAGTTACAGAGTTGTTAGCGTTGGTACACACGAATGTATGTTGACCTATGACAACAAATGCACGAGGAGAGTATTCTTATTTTATTACATTCACTGATGATCACTCAAGATTTGGATATATGTATTTAATGAAATACAAATCTGAATCATTTGAAAGTTCAAAGAGTTCAGAAGTGAAGTAGAGAAACAAACGGGTAAAAGTATTAAGATCCTTCGATCAGATTGAGGTGGTGGATACTTAAGCAGTGAGTTTCTCAATTGTCTCAAAGAAAATGGTATAATCTCACAATGGACTCCACCAGGGACTCCACAACTGAATGGTGTATTTGAAAGGAGAAATCGAACACTGTTGGATATGGTTCGTTCCATGATGAGTTTTACCGATCTTCCGGTGTCATTCTGGGGATATGCCCTAGAAGCGGCTACATATCTACTAAATAAGGTTCCCTCGAAATCCGTCCCTAAGACTCCATATGAGATGTGGACAGGGAGCAAGCCTAGTCTTAAGCATGTTAAGATTTGGGGATGTCCAGCTTATGTGAAAAGGTTTGAAAATGATAAGCTTGGGACTAGATCTGATAAGTGTACTTTTATGGGATATCCTAAAGAAAGTTTAGGATATTATTTCTACAATCCTACTGAACAAAAGGTGTTTGTTGCCAAACATGCTTCCTTCTTGGAAAATGAGTTTATCCTTGAAGGGGTCAGTGGGAGAAAAATAGATCTTGAAGAAATTCAAGAACCACAAACCACTATAGATCAAATGGATGAATCTGTCCAAGTAGAGATTCCTTCTGTACAACACCCTATTCGTAAATCAAGAGTACCCAAGATACTTGATAGGTATGGACTTGTCACAGAGGATGACAATGAGGTACGCATCATAGATGATGATGATCCATTGAATTATGAACAGGCTATGAGTAATAAAGACTCAGAGAAGTGGCAAGAAGCCATGAAATCCGAGATGGACTCCATGTATGAAAACCAAGTATGGACTTTGGTTTCACCACGTGAAGGCATTAAGCCTATTGGATGTAAATGGGTCTTTAAAAGAAAGACCTGAGCAGGGCGGCAAGGTAGAGACCTATAAGGGCCGGATCGTCGCAAAAAGGTTTCAAACAAAGACAAGGAGTTGACTATGATTTAAACCTTCTCACCAAAGAGCAATGTTCAAGTCCATTCAGATTTTGCTTGCGATTGCGAAACTTACCATGACTACGAAATCTGGCGGATGGACGTGAAAACGGCCTTCCTCAATGGGAAACTTGAGGAGGATGTGTATATGACCTGACCACGGAGGGATTTATTTCAAAGGTTGGAACAAATCAAGTCATGAAGCTACAACGATCCATTTATGGATTGAAGCAAGCTTCTCGTAGGTGGAACATCCGTTTTGATGAGACAATCAAAGAGTTTGATTTTATCAAAAATGAGGATGAACCATGTGTGTACAAGAAGGTTAGTGGGAGCGCTGTTTCATTCCTCGTATTATATGTTGATGATACATTACTGATAGGGAATGATATTCCTATCCTACAATCAATTAAAATCTAGTTATCTAAACACTTCTCCATGAAGGACTTGGGAGAAGCATCCTATATTTTGGGGATAAAGATCTATAGAGATAGATCTAAAAGGATGCTTGGCTTGTCCCAAGGAACGTACATTAACTCGATGCTAAAGAGGTTTAGCATGGAAGATTCCAAAAGAGGTCTCATGCCAATGAGCCATGGAATAAATATCTCCAAGAAACAGGCCCCAAAGACACCTGAGGAGAGAGACCGTATGAGTAAAATTCCTTATGCTTCAGCAATAGGATCTATCATGTACGGTATGATATGTACTAGACCGGATGTCGCTCATGCACTTAGTGTAACAAGCAGATATCAGTCGAATCCAGGAGAAGAGCACTGGAAGGCAGTGAAAAATATCCTAAAGTACGTAAGAAGAACTAAGGATGTATTTCTTGTCTACGATGGGTCTGAATTGAAACTAGAGGGCTTCACAGACTCAAGTTTTCAAACGGACCAAGATGACAGTAAGTCCGTTTCGGGGTATGTGTTTACCTTGAATGGTGGCGCGATGAGTTGGAAGAGTTCCAAACAAAGAAACGATTCTTGATTCATGTGATGAGGCGGTACATATAATCGCAAGTGAAGGCGCAAAGGAAGTACATTTGGATGAAGAAGTTCATTACCGAACTTGGTGTGGTTCCTAGCATTACAGGACCAGTACCTTTATTCTGTGACAACACCGGAGTTGTTGCGTAGGCTAAGGAACCCATGTCTCATCAGAAATCCAAACACGTGTTATGGCAGTTTCATTTGATCAGAGAGATCATTGAAAGATGTGACGTCACCCTGGAGCGTATGGACTCTCAAGACAATATTGCAGATCCATTTACTAAAGCGTTAACACAACAGCAGTTTGATCGTCATTTAGAGAAGATGGGTATGAGATACCAAGGCGATTGACTTTAGTGCAAGTGGGAGATTGAAAGTAGTATGCATACAAGTCAATCATGTATGATGATAAAGCATATACTTTGTAATCAATCTTATTTATTTATTAATAAAAGAATTATATATTAAAGGCATTTATTATCTACATGGTACTGTTTTAATAATATGTGATAAACTCATAGTTTTAAGCAATGCTTTTAGAATCATGATGAGATCATGCTAATGAGATCTAAATTCTTAGATAACTTAAAACTAAAATGTTCCCAATCAATGGATTACTAAAAAGGGATTAGTGAATCCAGGATAGATTGAATACGTCGTTGCTTGCTCATTGGATGAGGATGATTGATCTCATGATCATTTGTGTGGAGACACTAAAGCAAGTATGTAGGTGCTTATTAGAGAATAAGTTCACTGAACGTGACTCGCTATGGAATACCTAATGGAGTTTTACTTGTCTGTCAATAGGATTTCTTGTAGTGATAGTAGTACAAATGATCCTTAGACTTGAGATCATCATAGTATCTTATATATAATGAATTATACTTTGACTTATTCCTTAAGACTCTTAGAGTATATCAAAGGCTATGCTTGGGTGTAATAAGTTATATGTGAAGATAATGAATTATCAATAAAGAATCTACCACTTCTAGTAAAAGAAGAGAAATGTCCTATGTGATTCGATAAATGACAACACAGGAATCCTTGGCCAAGGTGGAATGAAATTAGAAAGTAGTTTCTAATTTGCATTCATTAGGAGTTGTGCATTTAGAGAATGAAATACATATAATTAAATAAAATAAGACTCGACAAATAATTCCATGTCTTATATTTAATTGGGACATTGTATGGTAGAAGGATTGAATTATACTAAGTAACTATTAACTCAAAGGTTCTTTTTATGATTAATATTGAAATCTATATTATCCGGAAAGTCGTTGATCATTAGGGAGGCTTATCCTATTGTAGAATAAATATTATTTATTTAAATAAATTAATTGTTTAATTTATTTATTTAAATAAGATTAAATTGTTCTAATTAATTTATTCACAACCTAGGTTTAATATGGAGAACCTAAAGAGTCACGCCATAAAAGGAAGAATAATTATTTAAGAAGTTAATAGCATAATCGTAATAATATGTTAAGTATATTTAATTTAATCTATGGTGATAGAATAAATTAAATAGCTTAATATTCATTATTTAATATTTTAGAAATATTAAATATAAATTAATAAGAGGAGTCTTATTAATATTATTACAATTATTATTATTTTAATTTCTAAAAGAGTTTAAGAATTAATTTAATATAAATACTCTCATATATTCCTAATAGGATTAGGAGGGAAAATTAGTTTAAGGAGTTTAATTAATTATCCCTAATAGGATTAGGGAGCCCATTTAATTAAATGAATAATACCTTATTTTAATTAAAATATGGTTACCTGATATCTTTATAAGAGGAGTCTTATATCAGATATCAATAATACGTAATTCTAAGAGTTGGAGAGTACGCCCCCTTTTCTATAGAGATAGGAAAAACTAGGGTTTGAGCCAATACACCATTCTTCTTGAAAATTGTTCTTTCTTGGTGGATCACCTCTAGAGGCCATACACTTGGGTGGCTTACATTGATCAAAAGACGGAATCTACCCGGAGATTCAAGGAGATCGCGGAGAAGTAGGAGTTGAACTCATACCTATGGAAGCTCGTATCTACAAGGGTATGGTTACATAACTTCTTGTTCTTCGTTTTAATTAATAATATGGATAAAGGATGATCCGAGTAATTGGTTTGTGAAAATTTTTAAAATCTAATTTTCTTTTGCTTCCGCTATTTTTGCAATTTGATTGCTACTTTGATTTTCACAAAATCTAACACTGGGATATGGTAGCTTGATCCTCATCTGCTTCATCTTGCTGTTGCTTTCTTCTTAGCATCCTCAGAGTCTCTATATCAGAGGACTCTACAGATATATATCAGTGGTAGATCCTTGAGGTTCTTCTACCAGTCTTGTGACGCCCCCAAAATAGGTATACATCACCTATTCTGAGTCGTCAAATACATGGTACAGAATACAAATACAACTTAATTATACAACTGTCGTGTAAAGTACGACAAAACTTAAGTTGTGAGTTTTAATACAAATATTGTCGTCTAGACAATATACAAACTCAAATTCAATATTATTACATTTATTTTCCACTATTTCCTTTGAATAGTGAGTACTACCAATGCTATCATCCGTTAAAATCACTCCATTTCCCGACTAGTCCTCGCTACGTTCTCATTTCTGAAGAGAACAATAAAAGTAAAAGGTGAGCTCAACTAGCCTAGTAGGAAATATTATGACTAAGATAATGCGAGAATATATTATCGTTAGCCTTCAACAAAGTTGTTAAAGCGATATAATATAACAACCATCAAGTTTAAGCTGCAGTGGAACAAACAATCCATTAAAAGAGTCAAGTAGAGAATAAAATCTACTATCTTTTATGATTTAGAAGGTTTTTCATCACTTTTATCGCTGGGACTCAGCTTAATAAATAATCTACATCATCGAATCACCCCTGCACTATGGCCAAGCATATTCTTTAGTATCACAACCACAATTATCCATGCACTACGGGCCAAGAATATTTGTGTATTCAATAATGGTCATGATCATGCCAACAATCGTCCATCAATACCACTACAGGCCAATGAGGACTTTTACCACATCATTTGTAACATTACGGTTATGATTACAAGAATAATCTCGGGTCATAATCATACCAAGTCCATCTATGCACTACAGGCCACAGTTGACTTTCAAGAAAATATAAACATGAGGATGATGACAATGATATAAGAATTCAATAAAACAAGTTCAAGAATTATTTTATCTAGGAATTATTAACGTCCAAATTGTCAACATGATACTTCTTTGTGGAGTACAATTCAAGAATGCTCAGAAGAATATTTCAATGAAAAGATACTGGATGAAGCGCAAACATCAAGGATATTCTACTAATTTCATGGAGTATAGAAATCAAAACATTAACCAACTGAGTAAAACAAGGAATGGAATAACAAAAGAAATCACCAGGCATGCGATAGACCGCACATGCAGGTTATTCCAACAGAATAATAAATAACGGAATCGAAGTCCAGGCATAAAATGCATGCAGACGAGGATATTCCAATGAGAATAATAAAGGCGGAATCGGTCCAAGCAGTAAAACGCATATCATGTAATATTCCAGCAGAATAATAAAAGCGGAACTGAGTTGGTAGAAGCATGTGAGCGAGGATATTCAATGAGAATAATAAATAATGGAACCGAGTCCCGTAAGCGCTTGACGCATGTGATGTTCCAACGAATGATAAAGAATGGAATAATGGAAGAATTTCACCAAGTATGGGGTAGCCAGCGTATCTGAGTTATTCAATAGAATAATAAAGAATGGAATAATGTAAGTTCTCTTCATGGATAAGAAAGAAATAATACTCCCTACCTTAGAAAAACTGGATACTGGAATAGTGAGGTAGCAGACTTCTCTTCTTCTTTTTATAATTTCTCTCTATAATAATCGCTCTAAAGCTTTTGTGAATTGGTGAGAAATGAAGGAAGAATGAGCTTATTTATAGAAAAATATAGTTTCGATAATCGCGTTTTGGGGCTCAAAAAATTACGAGACAATACCTCCAACTTTTCCTTAATTTTTAATTTAGTCATGGAAGTATTATCAAACTTGCACCACCTCCCTAATAGTAAATAATGTGATTCAATAGTAAATTATGTGAATCAATAGTTACAGACATGTGAAAATCTGAATTACAATATAGTACCTCCATCTACACCTCCATTTTTAACTTAGTCATGCAAGTATTATCAATCTTGCACCAACTCTCCTAATAGTAACAAGAATGTGAAACAATAGTATACACATGTGAACAAATAGTTATAATCATATGAAATAATGGCAATCAATTGCTCATTTATCCAGGTTAAATACCAGATTAGTCGATATAACCTCCAGACATCAATTATTATCGAAATAATTGTCGATTTTCACTAACACAAATAATTCCAACACAATGAAACCATTTTTATCAAAAATATAAATTTTGAAATTTTGAAGTTTGACTTTTCCAAAAAAGTCAAGCTGTTGACTTTGACCAAATAGTGAATTAGGAAAATTTTGTGTTTATAGACTATTTTTACTAATTTCATCGTTCCGAACTCAAATATCACGTCCGCGTCTTCAAATTCAACTCCGAACACAAATTCAATTTTAATAACATTCATCATTAATATTATAACTCACAATATTTATCAACCAGTGTCGTTCTGAGGAAGGGGGCTTTCCAATAAGAATTTCTCCCTATTGGCGCGTAATTAGGTGACCAAACCTCTCATTGACAGAACTTCTAGACTTTGTAAATATTGTAATTTAATAATATGAATAACTTTGTCGTCTCAATTATTGATTTAATAAAATAACATATTATGCGAGATGATCTATAACAATAATCGAATCAATAATATCGGAGATATGATGCAAAGCAATTATCAGCAATAATTGAGTATAAGCGGTGACTTCTCACGTAAGCATCAATAACCAATACCATGTGCTACTATGCAACCATGCATATTATTGCATTACTTTTACTAAGGGTAGTTCAACGATTAACGGTAAAACTTCCGCCGTTATTTTCATAAAAAGTATTTTTGTCGTTTTCTCAATCCAACAATAATTCGTTGTGAGGGGTCCACCAATGATTGTGCTTAGTTGTACAAATATTCTCTGTTAAAAGCGAATATTCCCCAACCAATCGAATATTATATAACAACTTGCGTACTTTTTGCAAAATTTGTAAATATTACCCACAACTATAACATTATATCAAATCCACACCATAATATTCAAAAATATATTTCGAGAAAATTTAATCTTTATTCAAAAAGTTGGGATCTTACAACCTCCCCTTCTTATGAAATTTTGTCCTCGAAATTAGGGTGCATACCTGGTATATCGAAGAGGTAAGGATATCTTGATTTCATCTTAGATTCTAACTCCCAAGTCATTTCTTCCACATCGTGGTTTCTCCACAAAACTTTGACTTGAGGTATAACCTTGGAGCGTAGAATATGATCCTTTTTATCCAAAATTTTAACAGGTAACTCTTCATACGTTAAATCTTCCTCTATCTCGTCTGGTTCTAATTCAATAATATGGTTCAGGTCTTTCACATATTTACGTAACATAGATATGTGAAAAACATTATGAACACGAGACATACTTGGCGGTAAAGAAAGTCTATACGCCCCAGTTCCTACTCGACCGAGGATTAAAAATGGGCCAATGAATCGAGGGTTTAGCTTTCTTCTCTTTCCAAATCTTGTAACTCCTTTCCATGGAGCAACACGTAACAACACATGATCTCCAATATCGAATTCTACGTCCTTTCGATGAAGATCAGCATAACTCTTTTGTCGATCTTGTGAGGTTTTTATACGTTGTCGGATCGTTTGTATCTTTTTTGTAGTCATACGTACCAACTCCGGTCCCAACAACGTTGCTTCACCCACCTCATCCCAAAAGATCTTGGAGAAGCGACACTTTCTTCCATACAATGCCTCAAATGGAGCCATGCCAATACTTGCTTGATAATTGTTGTTATAGGAAAACTCCACCAATGGTAGGAACTTATCCCAACTTCCCTTGAAGTTAAGGACACAAAGTCTTAATAGATCTTCAAGAGTTTGAATGGTCCTCTCTCCATTGCCCGATCCATCGAGGATGATATGCCGAGCTAAATCGTAAATCCGTGCCCATAGCTTTTTGCAAACTAACCCAAAATCTTGAAGTGAATCTTGGGTCTCGATCGGAAACTATGGATCTTGGCATACTATGCGATCTTACAATCTCGTTTATGTCACGTCTGAGCAAGGCGTTCAAGTGTATAAGTTTCTCGTATAGGTAGGAAATGAAAGCGGACTTGGTCAATCTATCAACAATGACCCAAATTGCATCTATGCCTTGAGAAACCTTGGGAAGACCGATGCTTGAAATCCATAGTAATGTGTTCCCACTTCCATTCTGGAATTTCAAGTGGTTGCAATGGACCTTTTGGTACTTGATGCTCCGCCTTGACTCGTTGACAAGTGAAACACCTTGAGATAAACTCTGCTATCTCTGTCTTCATATTGCTCCACCAAAATGTATGTCGAAGATCACGATACATTTTGGTACTCCCACGATGGATTTCAAACGCTGTGTTGTGCGCCTCCATCATGATTTTATACTTTAAATCAGGGTCGTTAGGAACACAAAGTCTGGAGTTGACTCGAAGTATTCCTTCCTCATCGATTCTTGCTTCCGGCATAGCACCTTCTTGCACTTTCTTCTTCATACGCATTAGCTCCAGGTCTGTAACTTGAGCAGCTTTAACTTTATTGATTAAAGTCGGTTCTACTCATATGTTTTCCATCATCATATGGGTCCCTGGAGTCTTTAACTCTATCTCCATCCTTTGTAAGTTATACAAAATGGGCCTTTGCGTTGACAATAATATCACTTTTCGTACTTGCATATGATCTTTTACTCAATCGCTTGACTACCACGTTCGCTTTTCAGGATGGTATTGGATGGTATGATCATAATCTTTCAACAATTCAAGCCAACGTCGTTGTTGCATGTTGAGTTCCTTTTGAGTGAAGAAATATTTGAGGCTTTTATGATCAGTAAAGATTTCCACTTTCTCCCCATACAAGTAATGCCTCCAAATTTTAAGTGCAGCTAAAGCGTGTTTATGCTAACTCTAGATCATGAGTAGGATAATTCCTCTCATATTCTTTGAGTTCTTGTGAGGCATAGGCTATGACTTTCCCATGTTGCATGAGAACACATCCCAACCCTTTGCTCGAAGCATCACTTGTAGATGACAAATCCTCAGGAGCGGATGGTATTGTCGAGCAGTCTTTGAAATGAGTCTCCTCTTGAGTTCTTGAAAACTCTTCTTACATTCCACGCTCCAACCAAATTTTGTATCTTTTGAAAGTCGGTGAGTTAATGGAGTAGCGATTCGAGAAAACCCTTCTACGAATCTCCGATATAATAACCGATTAAGCCGAGAAAGCTACGTACTTGGGCCATTGATTTAGGTTGCTCGACTTTGAATTGCTTCAATCTTTATAAGGGTCAGCAGATATCCCATGATTTGATATCACGTGCCCAAGGAATGCAACTTCCTCAAGCGAACTCACATTTCTTCAACTTGGCATATAGCTTGTTTTCACAAAGCTTTTGGAGTATCAGCCTCAATTGTTGCTCATGATCTTCACGACTTTTGGAATATATGAGGATGTCGTCAATAAAGACGACCACAAAATGATCCAAATATTCCTTGAATACTCGGTTCATCATATCCATGAAGGCAGCAGGAGCATTAGTCAATCGAAAGGACATGACTAGTAATTCATAATGCCCGTCTGAAGTTACGAAAAGTCATCTTTGGAATGTCATCGGTTCTAATCTTCAATTGATGATATCACGAGCGAAGATCAATCTTTGAAAAGAATTTGGCGCCTTTGTTGGTCAAACAAGTCATCAATACGTGGCAATGGGTACCTATTTTTGATGGTGACATGATTCAACTCCCGATAATTAATACAAAGTCGCATACTCCCATCTTTCTTTTTCACGAATAGAACAGGAGCACCCTAAGGAGAAGTACTGGGACGAATAAAGCCAATGTCTAACAATTCCTGCGGTTGAGTCTTTAACTCACGAAGTTCAATAGGAGCCATTCGATATGGGGCTTTGGAAATGGGGTTTGTCTGGGTTCAAGGTCGATACAAAATTCAATTTCACGCTACGGGGTAGGCACGGAAGTTCTTGAGAATACGTCAGAAATTTATTAACAAATGAAATATCATTCAAAAGCTGGCGTATTTTGTTTAAATCCGTGACATGAGCTAAGAAAGCTTGACATCCGTTTTTCAATAAGCGAATAGCTTTATGGCTTGAGATAGACCGTGATTGATTTTAATGGTTTGGTTGCTTGAATTCGCATAATAGGTTTATTAGGAATATGAAAGCTAACAACTTACTGAAAACAATCAATTTTAGCATGATGAGTAGTTAACCAATCAATCCCTAGAATCACGTCAAATGCAAGTATTTTTAAGGAGATAAGATCGACGAGTAACGATGCGATTACCGATTTGCATCAAACAAGACTTATAAGCGATTGGATGTAATGAAGGTTTCTCTAATGGAGTTTCAATAGATAAGTCAAAGTCTAATTTCTCTGGGTCAAATTTAAGCGTTGGCGCAAGTAGGAGAAATAAAGAATGGGTAGAACCGATATCAAATAAGGTATAAACTTCACTAGAGTTTATGATAAGCTTACCCGTGATAACTGATGATTGGGTAATATACCCATAAATTGGATATATTTGGACTTAAATTACTGCATTCTCAAGTTATTTAGAAACATTTTAATATGTTTATGTCTTGTTTTTCTTGATTTGGGAAGTGTCGAGGGCAAAGTAATTCAGGATTTCGAGCTTATAAGCCTCGATTAGTGTTGACCGGGGACGCGTTTGACTTTCGTTTGACTTGGATTGGCACATGGGGTTTCAAAGTTGTCTTGGATTAGGATTGTGAGGAAGCTATAAAAAGAAATTAAGTCTTTGAAATTAAAGGGTTAATCATTCATCTATTCATTCATTCATTGGAGGCTACACAAGGATTACTTGAAGACTAAGGATTGGCTAAAGAGTTTTTTTCTTCTTCTTCTCCTTATTTTCAATTCGTAATTCTTTAAGGATGATTTACAAACGATTATTGGTTTTTATTTCCGTTATGAACTAATTCTTTTATTAAGATTTCAATTGAACCTTTTATGGCTATAAATTAGTTATTGATTTATTCAATTATTTATGTTGAAGTGAATTGTTTATCATGCCTTGCATCTATTGATTAATTATTTGGTGATAATTACCTAGTGTTACTCTAGAAGGAATTGAAAGAGAATTCTAGGGTTAGAAGCTGGGTTTGATAACGTGTGACTTATTTATTTGCGAGTGAATAATTAGGTTTGTGAATTGAATGGAAATATCTTTTTAGCGCATGTAACACATAAGGAATTGGAATTGAAAGAGTTTAATTCACTTGTTTTGCATAGGAATATAGCAAAGATTATCTGGATTAAATAGAAGTTAGTTGATTACTTGGAAAAGGACTTTTGACATTTGAGAATTCTTGTTAACAATTAGGTGAGACATAATAATTGGGATAATTGGGTAATTGAGTTATAGTTCATAATTGGGGATATTGAAGTCTTAATCCTTATTTATCGGAAATCAATCATTCAAATCTGCGTTTATTTATTTGCTTATTTTAGAATAATATCTTTAATTGTTTAATTTAGTTTTAATATTTAGGAAAATCATAATTTATCATTGTTTAAATAAAATTGGGTTGATATAGTGCTAGTAGTTGGAATTTATTAATTAAGATTCTCTGTGGGGAGCGATACTTTTCTTATCACTTTATTACTTGTTGTCCGTAGTGTATACTTGCGTATTCTTTGATTGCGAAATCAATCAACAAGTTTTTAAGCGTGAATTCTTATAGAAATTTTATTAATATTAATTTCATATTAGTTATAATCAATTCGGTCTTAATTTAAGCGTTACTTATTTTTCTTCTTGGATTGGCGGGGAATTCTTGTGCGTGTATGCACACTAGATCGAAAGCTAAAGAGGAAACTTTTTTCCGTATCTGAGGCGACATCGAAAAGAAGTTAGGAAAGTGCGTTTGAATAGTGAGGTTATACATTTGGAAGAAAAATGGCGGACGGACGAAATACCCGTGAACATGGCGGGAGAGCGAGCGAAATCACTTAGGGATTACGCCATGCAAGAATATCGCGGATTTCTGATTCGAGTATTAAGAAGTAAGCAATCAATGCGAACAGTTTCGAGATAAAACCGGGAACAATTCAGATGCTACAGAATACATGTCAGTTTGGGGGTAATTCGATAGATGATCCTAATGAGCATATCTTGAGTTTCTTGGAAGTTTGCGATACCTTCAAATTTAACAATGTATCGGAAGATCTACAAGGTTGAGGATGTTCCGTTTACTTTAAAAGATAAAAGCACGAAATTTGGTTACACTCTTTGCCTCCTGGCTCAATCACCACTTGGGATGACTTAGCTCAAAATTTTTTAGCTAAGTTCTTCCCACCAGCGAAGTCGGCAAAACTACGGAATGATATTCATACTTTCGCACAATTTGATTTAGAGTCGTTATATGAGGCGTGGGAAAGGTTCAAGGATATGCTCCGTAAGTGCCCTCATCATGGAATTCCATGATGGATGCAATTAGGGATATTTTGTGATGGTTTGCCGCGCGTCCACGAGGTCTAGTATTGATCGTGTGGGGGAGAAGCGATCATGTCAAGAGTTTTGATGAGGCGTATCAATTGTTAGAGACAATGGCCACCAACAACTATCGGTGGCCCATGGCGAGGTCTAATCATCCGAAAGCATCGGGAAAGTATGAAGTGGGCCGCGATTATAGCATTACTTGACACAAGTGGTATAATAGCTAAGCATATGGAAATATAGGCGTCCACAAGCCCACACAATGAGTAGCGATGGTTTGTGAGTTGTGTCTTTGGGGGTCATCTTCTACGGATCAATGTGCCATAAATTACGAAAGACCGCACGGTTCGTAGGAAATTATAATCGCTCAACTCAACAAGTATCGACTCAAAATGCTTATAATCGAGGTTGGAAAAATCATCCGGGTTTTTTCATGGAGTAATAATCAAAGTGCGACTCAAGCACTGAACAACAAAACACCTCCGGATTTCAAAATCGGACTCAACAACAACGAGAAAGGAAACCAAGTTGGGAAGAAGCATTAGAAAAATTCATTAGAGCATCGACAAAAGGAGCGAGGAACAAGACAAGAAAATGAATCAAGTAGAAGTGACTTTTGCAAAGCCATGGGGCATCGTTAAAGAATACGGAAAATCAAGTGGGGCAAATAGCACATGCATTGAATAACGAATCCACTAGGAACACTCCCGGTGATCTGAGAAATAAATCGAGGTGACTTGAGCATTGCAAAGTTGTAACTTTTACGTGATGGGAAGGATTTGCAAAAAAGCGATTAAGGATAATGAAAAGGGGACAATATGACGGTGAAATAGAAGAAGTTGTGGAAGCAAGGAAAGATAAAGATGAAATCGTAGAAGCGAATGCACGGAACCAACGATCACTATGCCACCCATACCATATCCATGAGAGGTTTGAAATCCAAGTTAGATAAGGAATTTTCAAGATTTTGGATATTTTCAAAAATTGCATATCAACATCCATTTCTTAGAAGCTTTAGAACAAATGCCGAAGCTACGCTAAGTTCATGAAGGATGTGTTGTCAAGAAAAAGAAGCGGGTGATTTTGAAAGCGATGGTATTAGCTTAGAAGAATCGCAATGCAATTATCGAACAAGTTGCCTCAAAGTTGAAAGATCCGGTAGTTTTACTATTAAATGCGACATTGGTAATCGAGTTTTCGGGGAGAAACCTTTGTGTGATTTGGGGCGATATTAATTTGATGCCATTATCGGTCTCTGATCGGTTTGGGCTCGAGGCACCAAAAGCAGAGCAAATATCGGTTTATTGTTGGCGGACCGATCGATTACATATCCACGAGGTATCGTTGAAGGCGTATTAGTAAGGGTGGATAAATTCATCTTCAATGATTTCGTTATCTTGGATTGTAAGCGGATAAGGAAATTCCCATCATTCTCGAGGCGACCATTCTTATGATGGGGAGAACTTTGATCGACGTACAGAAAGGAGAATTGACGATGCGAGTTGAAGATCAACAGGTCACTTTTAATGTGTTTAAATCAATGTCTTATCCGAAGGAAAAAGGTGAGTGTTTGCGGGTGGATTTAATGGATGAGTTAGTTAATCACAAGATTTGCGGTAATTACTCAGAGGATCCGATAGAATCCATGTTGTTGGAATGAAGACGACTATAGTATTGATGAGGACATTGAAGCGAGATCAAATGGCTAGACACATCATCATTTCTACCAAAAAATAATCAACCATTCGACACGCTTGATAGGCCCGAAAAGGAAGGTAAAAAGTGCAAACCCTCGATAGAAGAGCCACCGGTGTTAGAATTAAAGCCACTTCCCTCTCATCTTTAGTATGCTTATCTGGGGAAAGATTCGACTCTACCGATTATTGTTTCGATAGAGTTAAGCGACACCCAAAAGGAAAAATTTACTACGGGTTCTGCATTGAGAGTTCAAAGCAATGATTGGGTGGACTATAGCGGATATTCGAGGTATTAGCCCATCTTTTTGTATGCATAAGATTTTAATGGAAGAGGGTCAAAACCAACCATTGAGATGCAAAAGGTTAAATCCCATTATGAAAGATGTGGTGAAAAAGGAAATTATAAAATGGTTGGATCTTGGGGATTATTTACCCAATCTCGAAGACGGTTCAGTGGGTAAGTCACATCACGGTCGTCACGAAGAAAAAGGGGGTATGCGGTGGTGAAGAATGAAGCTAATGAGCTCATCCAACTAGAACTATTACAATTTGGAAGTATGTATGGATTTACATAAGTTGAAATAAAGCCACACGTGAGGATCACTTTCCCTTGCCGTTCATTGATCGAGATGTTGGACGAGTTAGCGGGACATCAATTCTCTTTGTCTCTTTGGATGGATATTAAGGTACAATCAAATTGCCATAGCTCAGGAAGATCAAGAAAAGACCACGTTCACATGTCCATATGTAATGCGTTTGCATTCGTGTATGTCTTTTGGTTTATGTAATCTGTGGCAACCTTTCAACGATGTATGATGGCAATCTTCTCCGATATGGTCGAACATAATATAGAGGTATTCATGGATGACTTCTCCGTGTTCGGTGATAGTTTCGACATGTGTTTGAAGAATTTGATCTTGGTGTTAAAAAGATGTGTGGAGACTACCTGGTGCTTAACTGGGAAAAATGTCACTTTATGGTGCAAGAAGGGATTATTCTGGGACATAAGGTTTCCGCATCCGGATTAGAGGTAGATAGAGCAAAGATAGAAGCGATTGAGAAATTACCTCCTCCATCATCTGTGAAGGGAATACGAAGCTTCTTGGGACATGCGGGTTTCTCTGGGGCGCTTTATTAAGGACTTCTCTAAAATCTAAAACCTTTATGTTCCCTCTTGGAGAAAGATGTCACGTTCAAAATGGATCAGGCATGTATCGAGGCATTTGAGGTACTAAAGAAGAAATTGGTATCTGCTCCAATTATTGTAGCGCCCGATTGGTCTTTACCGTTTGAATTGATGTGCGGCGCTTGATGATTCTGTGATGGGGGCGGTGTTGGGACAACGCCACGACAAGATTTTTTCACACTATCTACTACTCTAGTAAGGCGTTGTGGATGCTCAATTGAATTACACAACCACCGAGAAAGAGTTACTTGCGGTGGTGTTTGCCTTCGACAAATTCAGAGCTTATCTTATTGGCACCAAGGTAATTGTCTATCTTGATCATTACGCCATTAAATATCGATTGAGAAGAAGGATGCCAAACCACGATTAATCTGATGGTACTATTGTTACAAGAATTTGATCTGGAGATCCGGGAAAGAAAAGGTACAAGAAAATCAAGTGGCGGATCATCTTTCTCGGTTGGAAAACGCAGAGATACAGAAGGAAGACAACATATTGATTAATGAAAAATTTCTGGATGAACAACTGTTCAGGGTAACCACAATATTGCCTTGGTATCGCGACTATGTGAACTACGTGGTTGCCAAGGTGTTACCTCGGATTTGACCTCACAACAACGAAAGAAGTTCCTCCACGATGTGAAGCAATACTATTGGGATGAACCATTTTACATTTTAAGGCTGTCATGCGAGATCAAATGATAAGGCGTTGTGTGCCTCATGAAGAAATGGATAGTATATTAGGCCATTGCCACTCCTCTCAGATTACGGAGGTCATTATTAGGTGATCGAGCAATGACAAAAAAGTACTACAATCGGGATTTTTCTGGCCTTCTTTATTCAAAGATGCTTATCTCTTTGTGCTGAAATGCGATCGATGCCAACGCGTAGGTAATATCTCCAAGCGTAATGAAATGCCACTCAACACAATTCTGGAGGTTGAACTATTCGACGTGTGGGGAATCGATTTTATGGGACCGTTTCCATCTTCCTTTAATAATCAGTACATCTTGTTAGCGGTCGATTATGTTTCCAAATGGGTAGAAGCCGCAGCGTTACCCACGAATGATGCCAACGTTGTTCTCCGATTTTTAAAGAAAAACATCTTCACACGATTTGGGACACCGAGAGCGATAATAAGCGATGAGGGAACTCACTTCTGTAACAAGTAGTTCACTAAATTGCTTGTAAAGTATGGGGTTCATCATAAAATTATTGCTGCTTATCATCCCCAAACCAATGGTCAAGCGGAGGTCTCGAATAGGGAGATCAAGCGAATTCTGGAAAAAGTGGTCAATCCGTCACGAAAAGATTGGTCATTGCGTCTTGACGATGCTCTATGGGCATATCGAACAGCATACAAAAATCCGATCGGCATGTCACCGTACAGAATGGTATATGGAAAGGCGTGTCACCTTCCAGTCGAGCTAGAACACAGTGCACACTGGGCCATTCAAAAATTGAACTTTGATCTAGAAGCGGCGGGTGAGAAAAGGTTACTGCAGTTAAACGAGATGGACGAATTTAGGTTTAATGCCTACGAGAACGCAAAGCTTTACAAAGAGAAAGTCAAAGCCTGGCATGATAAGAAAATTCTCGATCGGACATTTGAACCGGGCCAACAAGTATTACTGTTCAACTCCCGCTTGCGTCTATTTCCTGGAAATTGAAATCCCGGTGGTCCAACCCATCGTGATTATATCTGTCGCTCCACATGGAAACATTGAGGTCGAAGAACCGAACTCCAAGCGTACATTCAAGGTTAACGGCCAACGTCTAAAACATTATTGGAGTGGACCCATCGAACGTCAAGATACGGTCATGTACTTCTTCGATACAGCGACCAAATGATCAACATCGAAAAGTCGGGCTAACGACTATAAACCAAGCGCTTTAGGGAGGCAACCCCAAAAATTTCGTTTATTTTATTTTATTTTTAGTTATTTATATATATATTTATTTCTATTAGTTTTTTTAGTACTATGGTATACTAATTTTATACTTTACCCACTTGTTCCACGACCAATGATTTCCATACTGTAAGCAGCAAAAATGGGAACAACAAAGACTGATTGATGAAGTCCGAAGGTACCGACCATGCAAAACGTATAGGGTTTCTTCCCCATGCTGGCTTAATGAGGCAAAGCGGGCTTCAAAAGTGTGCTCTCACCCGACTCATCACTAAGCAAGCCGCCATTGGCCAGCCTAGCCTAAAAATCAAATGATCACCGCCTCCCAAATACCGACGCCTTAATTACATCATAGATCCGGCACTTTGCCAGTATATACTTTAAGCTCCGCCCCAGCACCCCGACGCTCTGGTAAGGGTAATTCTCGGCGCCCCGGGGCTGATGAGGTGGAACAGACTCCTATTTGAGTTCAAACGTTTGGATTCTCACTACAACTCCTCCATTTCAGCCCACGATTCATTCTCTATCTGAATTTTTCTACATGGCTTCAAAAACGACAAGCGTGGATTTTTTTGTTACAATACGCTCATTCGGCTCCTTCAGATTTGAGAAGCTTCAATGATTTCGGTTCGTTCCAAGGCTCGAGATTTGATAGTCGACGATTTACACTATAACCGCATGGCTACCCGCTCACTAGTCCCCAAACGTGGTTTAAGGCCCGATCAAACCAAGGATGGAGAAATAGTAGTCATGATAGCTGAAAAAAACTGGTTCTCCCTCACCGAACAACCTGACCCAGCAGTGGTTGCAGTTGTGAAAGAATTCTATGCCAACGTTCCAGACCATGATCACTATGAAGTGTTTGTCAGGGGAAAAATCGTGGAAATCAGAGACGAGGACATAAATGGGTGTTATCAAATGGATTTAGAGGACCGAGCAGCGAATATGCAAAGCTTACGAGCCAAGGTCCAGTTATGAGAAGATAATCCGAGCTGTGTCAACCGGGCACCACATGGACAAATGCATGAACGTAGTAGCATGACCTTCCCCACTCTCATCTCTCATTTGTATGGGAAGGCGTGGTATGCCTTCATCTGTGCCAAACTCATGCCATGCACGCATGTGAGCCATGTCACCAAAGAAAGAGCGGTGTTGCTATATTCAATTATTTAAGGCTTGCAAATAGATGTCGATCACATGATCCAGCAGTCCATTCTCCGAGCGTCTTGAGGTGGAACCACAGGAGGTTTACCCCATCCTTCATTGATATGTGTTCTATGTGCCAAGTTTGGGGTGAAATGGAAATCGGATGAGATGATTCAAACGCCTATGCCAGTTTTGGACCACAAGTTGATCAGCCGGTATAAAGTGTGGACGGGTGGGGCAAATCACCCTAGGGGATTGGGTTTCCTAATTCCCTAAGTTTCACCTACACAAGCCCCACCACCTCAGGCTCCACCTACTTATGGTCCATCTACAGCAGCTCATCATGGTGTGGTCCCCGAAGCAGTCCAGCGGGAGATATACGGTTGGTTCTACAACATGGAGTCCCAGAATGTACGCTTGTCGGAATGTCAAGACGTGATTTTTAAATTTTTAGTTGACCAATTTGCAGCACAGAATGCACTGACCGTCCAATCACATCTGGGCGTTCAACTCAGCCATTTCCCAACTGCTTCAGTTCTGCCAGTATTTCCCCTTCCGATCAAGAGATGAGCGAGGATGAAGATGCTCCACCCGACGAATAAGCTCGTCAGGGAAGTCCTCTATTTTATTTTGCCTTATTTTTTGCATGAGGACATTGCTCTAGATTAGTTTGGGGGTAGTAGTTAATTTTTAGTTGTAGTTTATTATAGTTTGTGGATTTGGTTTGTGATTGTTAGTTTAATGTTGCATTTAGAATTGCATGTTAATTCCAACTTTTGAGAGTACGTTTATTTGGGGGCCAATGATGAAATTAGAATTGCATGAACAAGTCTAGTAAGGATTGTTGAGTCAGTGATATGATTTTCTTGACATGATTTGAATCTTTATCTGGTTGACACTGATATTATAGGATAGCACTTTGAAAAATGACCATGTTGGCTATGATAGTTTAAATGCTTAGATAATAGAGTTCTAAAGGATGATTTCTAGTGAAATGAAGGGACAATTTGAATAGCTAGTGAAGACTGAATTTATACATAAACTCGAGTTTAGGGGAAAAATATTTGAAAAAAAAAACAAAAGGTATACATGGTGACTAGTCTTGTTTCGGGGCCTTTGTTACTTGAGCAAGTACGCCCGAGGGGATTGTCTTTACACCTAGCGCCCTAAGGTCTTTTATGGTTTGAGAGTCGTTGGTCGAAAGCTCGCTAAGGGTAACACTATTAGCCTAATGGGATGAGACATTGCACGATCATTTATGTATATATTAAAAAAATGTGAAAATAAAAATAAAGCGGGAAAAGTGCAAAATGCCCCCGTTATAAAAAAAAAGAGTGAAAATAAAAGCATTAGTATTTCATTTTGACTCTTGAATTCGGGTAATTGTTGGATTTCAGTTGAAACAAGTATATTCGATGAGTTCTCAAGTTTACACTGTATGAAGCTTACTAAGAAATTTATTATCTTTCATATTTTTGCCTTTCATGGGTTAGCATGGTTGTTGAACACACACTCACAATATCAGTCCTAACAGATTCAGATTCATTGATTGTTGGGATATTATCGATCTGCTTTAACATGATGTATTAGCATGTTTTTGTGATTTTTCTGAGGCTTATGGATATACGTGAGCTATTGAACTGCTGGAATTAAGAACATATAAATACTTTGCATTTGTATGATGTTTAGTTTTGTTTTGTGATGTTTATGTTTTGTCGTATGAGGACACGCAACGATTTAAGTTTGGGGGTATTTGATGATTGGGTAATATACCCATGAATTGGATATATTTGGACTTAAATTACTGCATTCTCAAGTTATTTAGAAACATTTTTAATGTGTTTATGTCTTGTTTTGCAGATTTGGGAGCTGTAGGGGTAATTTTGGGATTTCGAGCTTATAATGGCAAAATGGTAAATGATATGAAGACCAGCGCCGGGGCACTCTAGCTAGTGCAATTCCCAGCGCCGGGGCGCTGGGCCTCGGTTGGTGTTGACTAGGGACGCGTTTGACTTGGATTGGCACATGGGTTTCAAAGTTGTCTTGGATTAGGATTGTGAGAAGCTATAAAAGGAGACCAAGTGCTGAAATTAAAGGGTTAATCATTCATCTATTCATTCATTCATTGGAGGCTACACAAGGATTACTTGAAGACTAAGGATTGACTAAAGAGTTTTCTTCTTCTTCTCCTTATTTTCAATTCGTAATTCTTTAAGGATGATTTGCAATTATTGGTTTTTATTTCCGTTATGAACTAATTCTTTTATTAAGATTTCAATTGAACCTTTTATGGCTATAAATTAGTTATTTAGTTTATTCCAATTATTTATGTTGAAGTGAATTGTTTATCATGCCTTGCATCTATTGATTAATTATTTGGCCAATAGTTACCGTGTTATTCTAGAAGGAATTGAAAGAGGAATTCTAGGGTTAGAACTGTGTTTGATAACGTGTCACTTATTTATTTGCACAGTGAATAATTAGGGTTGTGAATTGAATGGAAATATCTTTTCACCGCATGTAACACATAAGGAATTGGAATTGAAAGAGTTTAATTCACTTGTTTTGCATAGGAATATAGCAAGATTAATCTGGATTAAATAGAAGTCAGTTGATTACTTGGAAAAGGACTTTTGACATTTGAGAATTCTTGTTAACAATTCAGTAGACATAATAATTGGGATAATTGGGTAATTGAGTTATAGTTCATAATTAGGGATATTGAAGTCTTAATCCTTATTTATCGGAAATCAATGTGTGTTTATTTATTTGCTTATTTTAGAATAATATCTTTAATTATTTATTTGCTTATTTTAGAATAATATCTTTAATTGTTTAATTTAGAATTTTTAATATTTCCGTGGGAAAACTTTTCATTATTAATTTATTATTATTTTTGAAATAAAATCAACAATAACCTCGTTCGGGTTTGATATAAAGTGCTAGTGAGTTGGAATTTATTAATTAAGATTCTCTTGATGAACGACAAAATCGCTAATACTTTTTAATTATCACTTTATTACTTGTGTCCTCCCTCCGCATTTGAAGCATATGATAGGTGGTCGTTTCTCCTTCCTTGACAAGCGTGTTGGTACGCCTTTCCATCATTGTTGAATCTCTCTTGGTACGCTTTCCTTTGGTTCGTTAACTCGTTATGGCGGCTCCAATAATCGAGCCCTATTTACAACATCCGAGTACAAACACGCTTTATGAGAAATAAGATATTGACGTATCTCCGGTTTCAAACCTCTTAAAAACATTCGCGTCATTCGCTACTTATTATCGACCAAATGGAATGCAAACCGGGATAACTCCGCAAATTTAGCCTCGTATTGCAACACGATCATATTGTTTTGTTCCAACTTGATAAACTCCACCTCCTTCATGTGACGAATACTTTCGGGAAAGTACTTGTCGTTGAATAGCTCTTGGAACTTCTCCCAAGACATCTTGAGTGCATCAGTCGGTGAGTGCTTTTCTGATTTCCACCGATGTCGCCTCTTCACGCATAACATGAAGGTGGTGAAGGAACCTTTTCCTCTCGGAGCATCCCAAGACATCAAATATCTTGGTGATCTCGCTTTATCCATGCTTCAGCCCTAAGTGGTTTTGGCTCTCCAATAAACTCGGTGGTCCCGGCTCCTTGAAGCTGCTTTAGCAGTAGCCGTCAAGAGAGTTTCAAAGTGTTTCCACCTACATTTTGGATGGGAGCCGCTCTCTTTAATGTTGCATGAATTGCATAAAGCCTCTGAATATTCCATCATTCATCATTTGGTCAGTGTTGTTGTTTGCATGAGGATTTTCGCCTTCATGATGCACATTATTCTGATTGTTGATCTGTGGAGACTCAACGGTTTCTTGTGCTCCATTGCTATTCTCAATATTCTCGGATGCCATTTTCAAGTACTGCCACAAAACAAGGGTTAATTGACATGCAACATATTATCCATATACACTAACCAACCAATTAAATACCAAATAAACTTAGGTAGGTCATACTAACGAAGGAATTCCCCGTCTCTCCCCTCCTAGTTCTAGTCTCACATCTTAGCCAGGGATCATATCCCTAAGATTTGATACCAACTGTGATGCCCCCAAATTAGGTATACATCACCTATTCTGAGTCGTCAAATACATGGTACATAATACAAATACAACTTAATTATACAACTGTCGTGTAAAGAACGATAAAACAAAAGTTGTGAGTTTTAATACAAATATTGTCATCTAGACAATATACAAACTCAAATTCAATATTATTACATTTATTTTCCACTATTTCACTGAATAGTGAGGACTACTAATGCTATCATCTGGTCCGTCACTCCGTTCCCCGACTAGTCCCTGCTACTTTCTCATTTCCTGAAGAGAACAATAAAAGTAAAGGGTGAGCTCAACTAGCCCGAAGAGGAAATATTATGACTAAGATAATGCGAGAATATATTATCGTTAGCCTTCAACGATTGTTAAACCGATACAATATAACAACCATCAAGTTTAAGCTGCTAAATGGAACAAACAATCCATTAAAAGAGTCAAGTAGAGAATAAAATCTACTATCTTTTATGATTTAGAAGGTTTTCATCACTTTTATCATTTGGGACTCGACAATAAATAATCCACATCATCGAATCACCCCCCGCACTACTGACCAAGGATATTCTTTAGTATCACGACCACAATTATCCATGCACTACGGGCCAAGAATATTTGTGTATTCAATAATGGTCATGATCATGCCAACAATCGTCCATCAATGCACTACGGGCTAATGAGGACTTTTACCACATCATTTGTAACATTACGGTTATGATTACACCTTAGAATAATCTCTCGGTCATAATCATACCAAGTCCATCTATGCACTACTGAGCCACAGATGACTTTCAACAAAATATAAACATGAGGATGATGACAATGATATAAGAATTCAATAAAACAAGTTCAAGAATTATTTTATCCAGGAATTATTAACGTCCAAATTGTCAACATGATACTTCTTTGTGGAGTAAAATTCAAGAATGCTCAGAAGAATATTTCAATGAAAAGATATTGAATGAAGCGCAAACATCAAGGATATTCCACTAATTTCATGGAGTATAGTAATCAAAACATTAACCAACTGAGTATAACAAGGAATGGAATAACAAAAGAAATCACCAGGCATGCGATAGACCGCACAAACAGGTTATTCCAACAAAATAATAAATAACGGAATCAGTACAGTAAAATGCATGACAGGATATTCCAAAGTAATAATAAAGACGAAATCGAAGTCGGCGAAAAAGCATGCGATGACATGATATTCCAACAAAATAATAAAGATGGAACCAGGTCTGGCGTAGAAAGCACAGGCAGGATATTCCAACAGAATAATAAATAATGGAACCAGGTCTGGCGTAAACGCACAGACAAGATGTTCCAACAAAATGATAAAGAATGGAATAACAGAATAATTTCACCAAGTATAGGGTAGCCCGCGTATACAAGTTATTCCAATAGAATAATAAAGAATGGAATAACAGAAGTTCTCTTCATGGATAAGAAAGAAATAATACTCCCAACCTTAGAAAAACTGGATACTGGAATAGTGAGTTAGAAAACTTCTCTTCTTCTTTCTATAATTTCTCTCTATAATAATCGCTCTAAAGCTTTTATGAATTGGTGAGAAATGAAGGAAGAATGAGCTTCTATTTATAAAAAAATATAGTTTCGATAATTGCACGTTTTGGGGCTCGAAAAATTACAGTACAATACCTCCAACTTTTCTTTTATTTTTAATTTAGTCATGGAAGTATTATCAAACTTGCACCACCTCCCCTAATAGTAAATAATGTGATTCAATAGTAAATTATGTGAATCAATAGTTCTAGACATGTGAAAATACGAATTACAGTATAGTACCTCCATCTATACTTCCAGTTTTAACTTAGTCATGCAAGTATTATCAATCTTGCACCTAACTCCCCTAATAGTAACAAGAATGTGAAATAATAGTATACACATGTGAACAAATAGTTATAATCATGTGAAATAATAACAATCAATTGCTTATTTACCTGGTTAAATACCCGATTGGTCAATATAACCTCCAGACATCAATTATTATCGAAATAATTGTCGATTTTCACTAACACAAATAATTCCTACACAATGAAACCGTTTTTTTTTATCAAAAATATAAAATTTGAAATTTTGAAGTTTGACTTTTCCCGAAAAAGTCAACTGTTGACTTTTTGACCAAATAGTGAATTCTGGAAAATTTTGTGCTTATAGACTATTTTTACTAATTTCATCGTTCCGGACTCCAATATCACGTCCGCGTCTCCAAATTCAACTCCGAACACAACTTTAATTTTAATAACATTCATCATTAATATTATAACTCACAATATTTATCAACCAGGTCGTTCCCAGGAAAGAGGGGGCTTTCCAATAAGGATTTCTCCCTATTGGCGTGCAATTAGGTGACCAAACCTCTCCTTGACAGAACTTCTAGACATTGTAAATATTGCAATTTAATAATATGAATAACTTTGTTGTCTCAATTATTGATTTAATAAAATAACATATTATGCAGATGATACTATGACAATAATCGAATCAATAATATGAGAGATATGATCACGAGAATTCTTTCAGAATGTAATAATTGAGTATAAGCGAGTGACTTCTCACGTAAGCATCAATAATCAATACCGTGGCTACTACGCAACCACGCAGATATTCTTTATTACTTTTACTCTAGGGTAGTTCAACAGTTAACAGTAAAACTTCAGCCGTTATTTTTATAAAGTATTTTTGTTGTTTTCTCAATCAAGAGCAATAATTAGTTGTGGGGGTCCACCAATGATTGTCTTAGTTATGCTAATATTCCCTATTAAAATGAATATTCCCCACCAATCGAATATTATATAACAACTCATGTACTTTTGCAAAATTTGTAAATATTATCCACAACTATAACATTATATCAAATCCACACCATAATATTCAAAAATATATTTCGAGAAAATTTAATCTTTATTCAAAAAGTTGGGGTCTTACAAGTCTAGCCATTAGCTTCCTCTTGCCCTTGCTTTTTCTGGTAAGGACATAAGGTTCTCCTTTGTTGATTTCTTCTTCTTCTTCTTTGATTTCCCTTACAATAGACATATTTCTTGGAAGGCCTGAGTCCTTCAGATCACCAGTTCTTCCACTGGACTTGGTCATCATGCGAACATACTCAACTGGGTTCCTCTTCCAATTTTCAAACAATTTCTGGGTCATACGTCTGTTTGGGTTGATAACATCTCCTTCTTCATCCCCAATTTTGTCACCTAGGGCAAATTGTAGAATGATACTTATGAATCACCCGTAGAGCATCTTTTGAGGGCTTTTTGACTTCTTTAAGTTGATGATCCATTTACCAATCCAATCGAGCAATAGGGCTCCATAGTTGAGTTGTATTCTATAACACATGGCAGTCATGAGCTTAAGTTGTACTTCATTCACAGAGTCATAACCTGAGCTCTTGAAGCATATACATTTCCCAACTATATCGGCTAGAAATTCATACCTCTGTGGGAACTCCTTCTTCTTATACCCTTTCACAGAGGGGAGTTTCTTGTGATGCATTCTTCTAAGTCCCTCTTGGAAGCCCATGTTATCTATTCACGGATGCCCTTCATTTTTGAGACCTAGGGCTAGGTTGATGTCTTCGGCCTTCAGAATGATTTCCACTTCCTTTACTCTCGTAGTGATGGTGTCGTGTTTAAACACACCATTCTTGTAGAATTCTTTCACTAACATGGGATAGATCAATGTATGCATGCTCAAGGCTTCTTGAGACACGCCTTCTTGATGAAGGCAGTCTTGTGGAATTTGGCTTGAGCTGTTTTGAACTAGTCAAAATAGAGTCTGTAGCCTGAGATAACACTGGAAGCCGCCATTGATTTTCTTGCTGGAAGTGAGATTTAACTGAGCTTTCTTATGATTTAGGGTTTCTACTTTGAGAGAGGATGGGAGAGAGATAATCTTTTGAACTTCTGATTTCAAAAATACGATTTCAATTTGTACTTCCAACTTCCCTCTCTCCTTTTTGCTTAGTGGGATAGGTGTCGACTTTTGCTTGGCTTTACGATTTTGACTGATAAGGATTGTACTTATTTGCCCTTGGCTCCTGCAGAGCTGAGGTGTCCTTAGGGAGGACTACGATCGGTGAGGTAGTTTTATGATCGTTGAGTGCTTTGCATTTGTCGAGTCTGATCTAAGATCGTCGAGTCTGTCCAACATTCGTCGTGTATGATCTACGATCATCGAGTCTGTTCAGCATTCGTTGTGTCTGACCTACGATCTTCGAGTCTGACCGGATCCTTGTGATGTGTTTTTGACATAGCATTCTTTTAAGGTAACTTAGGAAGGGCCAACCTCTTGGAGTGAGTCAAGGGTTAGGTTTGTTCCTGAGGCGCTTATTAGAGGGATTGCTGTGTTTTGAAGCTTATCACCATAGGATGCATTCTTGCTTTGTTGATGGAGCTTTTGTCATCGTTGAGTTTGCACTACGATGGTTGAGTCTTTGCTTTGATCGTTGAGGTATTTGTCTCTTCAACTCTACGATCGTGGACTTCCCTTGATCATGTCTACAATTTTGAGTTTAGCCTCTGTATCTATTATGGTTAGCATAATCTAGAGCATATATCTTATGGTTGTAGATTTAGCATGCCTAGCTCACTTATTAACTTATTAAATCTGGATTCATCTAGAGGTTTTGTAAAAACATCAGCTAGTTGATTTTCAGTAGGGATATATTGTAAAGATATAGTTCCATTTTGCACATGATCCCTAATGAAGTGATACCTTATTTCTATATGCTTAGTCCTAGAATGCATAACAGGATTATGAGTTATTGCTATGGCACTTGTGTTATCACAGTGAATGGGAATAGATTTGAAATCAAACCCATAGTCAGCTAGCTGATTTTTCATCTATAGGATCTGAGCACAGCAGCTGCCAACAATAATGTATTCAGCTTCTGCAGTTGAAGTAGATATTGAGTTTTGTTTTTTGCTAAACCAGGACACAAGTCTATTTCCTAGCAATTGTGAAGTGCATCGGTACTTTTTCTATCGATTTTGCATCCCCGCAAAATCAAAGATCTCGTAATATCTCGTTAGTTCAAATGATGATTCCTTGGGGTACCAAAGCCCTAAGTAAGGTGTACCCTTGAGATACACGAAGATCCTCTATACAATGATAAATGTGACTCTTTAGGGTTAGCTTTGAAATCTAGCACATATGCATGTTGTAAACATTATGTCCGGGTCTCTTTGGCGGTTAGATATAAAGAGAACCTATCATACCTACGTATTGAGTTATATCAATACTTTTACCTTTTTCATCTTTATCAAGCTTGGTTGCAGGGAGCAATTGGTGTTTTTCATGGGAGAGGTGATTCCATGCCATACTTCTTGAGTAAGTCTTTGATGTACTACCGGGTTTATGAAAATTCCTTTATCCTGTCTGCTTTACTTGCAGTCAAGGAAGAAATTGACTCACCCATCATGCTCATTTCAAACTTGCTACGCATCGACTTAGAGAATCCCTTGCATAACTTTTCGTCAAGAGAGAACCAAAATAATATCATCAACATATATTTGAACTAATAAGACTTTGTCTTTATGCTTTCTAAGAAACAGTGTGGTATCTACTCTACCTCTAGTGAACCCATTTTCAATTAAGAAGTTAGTTAGTGTTTCATACCATGCTCTAGGTGCTTGTTTAAGACCATATAAGGCTTTGTCTAATCTGTAAACATAATTGAAAAGAGATGGATTGATGAAACCTGGAGGTTGCTCTACATAGACTTCTTCTTGGAGTTCTTTATTTAGGAATGCACTTTTGACATCCATCTGAAAGAGTTTGAACTTCATGTGAGCAGCAAAGGCAAGAAAGATTCTGATGGCTTCTAGTCTGGAAACAGGTGCAAATGTCTCATCGTAGTCAATTGCCTTCTTCTTGAGAGTAGCCCTTTGCCACTAATCTTGCCTTGTTCCTGGTTATAACTCCATCTTTATCCATTTTGTTTTTGAAGACCCACTTGGTTCCAATGACAGGATGACTTTTTGGTCTTGGTACCAATCTCCTTACTTTGCTTCGTTCAAATTGGTTGAGTTCTTCTGCATGGCTTCTATCCAACTAGAGTCTTCCATAGCATCCTATATCTTCTTTGGTTCTATTTGTGATAGAAAGCTTAGATAAAAGCTTTCATTTTGAGTGGCAGCTCTTATTTTGACTCTAGCACTCGGATCTCCAATGATTAGATCCTGAGTGTGATCTCTGGCCCATCTGTTGCCGGTTGGGACATCTGTCCTGATGCCTTCTTGTCTTAAGTCTTCAAGATCTATTTCTTCTTCTTGGTGTGGAGGTTCGTTATCTTGCATAGACCTCTCTACGATCTCATTTTGTTGCTCAACGATTTCACTATTTGGCACTACGATCGTAGTGTTGAGCTCGACAATTTCATTCGTAGTGTCTGTACTATCGGTCATAGTGTCTTGAAGCACCGTGTTGTCTAAGTCTGTTTCATCAAAGATGATGTGAATCGAGACTTCAACACTCAGTATCTTCTTGTTGAACACTATGTAGGCCTTACTGTCTGTGGCATATCCAAGAAAGATTCCTTCGTCTGACTTGGGCTAAAATTTTGTCAGGTACTGCTTTCCATTGTTGAGAATGTAAAGCATACGTAGAAAACCGTAAAGTAGGCGACATTTGGCTTTCTTCCTTTCCACAGTTCGTAGGGCGTCTTTTTTATCGTAGAGTGTATCAGTGATATGTTCTGCGTGTAGCATGTAGTATTGACAGCTTTTGCCCAGAAGTATTCAGGCAGATGAGCTGCTGCTAGTAAAGTTCTTCCAGCCTCTATCAATGTTCTGTTCTTTCTTTTAGCTACTCAATTTTGTTGAGGAGTTCATAGAGCTGAAAAGTTATGACTGATGCCATTGCCTGTGCAGAACTGGTCCATTTCTGAGAAGTCAAATTCTCTTCCATGATCACTCCTTATGGCCTTGATTTTCTCTCCTTTCTCGTTCATCACCAGCTTGAACATTTTGATTAAATTGGAGCTCGTTTCATCCTTTGAAGTTAGTAAGAATACCCATATGAATCTGGTGTAGTCGTCGACTATAACTAGAGAATATCTTTTTCCTCCAAGACTAGTTGTTGGAATTGGCCCAAATAGATACATGTGGAGCAACTGCAGGGGTTTGTCGATAGAGTTGGCAGTTTTGCTCTTGAATGAGCTTCTGGTTTGCTTTCAAAGCTGACAGGCATTGCATGGCCTTTCTTTTACAAAGTTGAACTTAGGTAGGCCAGCAACAAGATCTTTTGATGCCAGTTTGGACATGCTTTTGAAGTTTAAGTGAGACAAGCGTCTATGCCATAGCCAGCTCATTTCTTCAGATGTTTTTGCCAGAAAACATATGGTCTTGTCGTAGCTTAGTTGACCAAGATTCACTGTGTAGACATTTCCTTCCCTTGTCTCGGTTAGCTTTACAGCAGATGTCTTCAAATCTCTGACTTGACATTGGTTGTTGTGGAATGTTACTTGATGACCCTTGTCACAGAGTTGACTGATGCTTAGAAGGTTGTGTTGGAGACCTTCCACATATGCTACTTTGCAGAATGATACTGCACCATTGCCAACATAGCCATATCCTCTTGTCTTGCCCGAGCCATTATCTCCAAAGATGACTGAGGGACCCTCTTTCTCTATATAGTTAGATAGAAGGTGTTAGTTCCTAGTTGGCACAATAGTTATCTAGAGGGGGGGGGGTTGAATAGATATTTAAAAATCTTTTCGTTTTAAACTTGTTCTTTGATAATGATTAAAACTTAGCGGAATAAATGATTGTTTTAATCTTCTTTACCAAGCAATGGAGTTATGAGTGTGAGGCAGTTATGGCAGTTATAGCAGATATAGCAGTTATGGTATGAATGTAAAAGACACAGTCATTTTAAAGTGGTTCAGAGCACTTAAAGCTCCTAGTCCACTCTTCTACTCAACGAGTAGGATGTCCACTAAGGATGTCTTTTACAACTTCTGAATCACACAGATTCCTTCTAGACCAGCATTCTAGGAACTTCTTAGTTCACTCTTGAACTCTTCAAGTCCAGCAGACTTGGTACACTTCTTCAGTTGGTTAATAATGTTGAGTTCTTTATGGTTGCTACTCAGTTGCTGTGTAAGCACTTGTTCTAAAGAACTGAGTAGCTGAGCAAGTTTTTTTAATATCTGAGATCGTAGAGTTAAGCTTGAGAGAGATGTTCACGTTGTTTGTTCAATGCTAGTTTAGTTCTCTCTCATCTGTCTGATCTGCATATATATGATCTTGAAAACTATCCATTGGATCCATCCGTTGAGACATTAAATGCATTTGACTTTTCTGATCTTTGATGGAGACATTTCTACACATCTTCTGAAACTGCATTCTGGCCCACTGACACAGCAGACTGCTTTCTCACCTAACACCTGAAAAGGTGTTTTGCCCCCTTACCAATGGTACCTTCCTTAGCTTCTTCAATACGCTTCTTTGTTGCATACTAAGGATATTTCAGATTGCTTTGGGACTGATGAGTACTGCAACGTTTAGAATCCATTCCTCATATATTGGAATCTGTCTTCACACATAACATGAGGCTCGACGTTTTCTGACATAAGACAGATGCTCTACGATTCAGGTCGTAGTAACTTGTCGCCTTGGTGCTAGATCTGATGCTATCAGCTGAGAGCACTACGATTTCTCTTAAACCCTTGCACACTACAATCTTCACGTACTCGTGTTGTTACTCTACATTTCCAAGAGCACACTACGATCGTTGACTTGTAAACTCCATGTTTCATCCAGCACACTACAATCGTTGAGATGGCTCGGCAAACATTGGGATCACTCTACGATTTCTGAAGAGTCCCTTCAAGGCAGGCACACTACGATCTTCAAAGTTCTACGTTTCTACCTTGACTTCTGTAGTGTTGATCAGATGATACACTACGATTTCTTCGAAACCTATCTATTACATCTCAAGATCAACCTAACAGCTTTGATCTTTCTATCTATACATTCCATTACAGAATGATACACGTTAAGATCTTAGATCAACCTAACAAATTTGATCTACCACTAAGTCCTTGTACATATCTTACTTGGAAGGACTTTACAAATAATTATGAGCATATACATTAAAACATCAAATCATAATATGCATTCTCCCAACAATCTCCCCCTATTTGATGTTGACATAACCAAGGAGATTTGTTGTCATGATTTATTAGTGTCTAGATGCAATTGCAGGAAATTTAAACTTGACTTAGTATTTCAGTGAGTAGCTGAAATTTCTAGAGAATAAGCATGAATTTATTGATGTTCAAGAAATATTACAGTTTTAGCTTTACATCAATAAGAATTTAAAGTTTCAACTTATCTCTATTTCTTTGGGCTTTTTCTTGGTGGGTTGGCATACTCCTCAGCCCTTCTTTTTCTGCAAGCTTCCTCATTTCTGGCTAACTCTTCCAGTTCGCTTGGACTTAGTCTTGGATTTTCTGCATGCCTGTACATGAATGCAGGATCTCCAGTTGGCATTCTTATTCATACGGTAGACACATCTTGTGAGCTGGGAGTTAACTCCTGACGGCTTAAAGGTATGGCCGTTAAAATTCCTTGCTGATCAGATCGTTGAGCCTGATGGTGGAATTGTCTTGCAGGAGGGCTTTTTGATGCTTGAGCATGAAATTGTCCTTTTTCCCTTTCTTGGTGTCCTTGACCTCCTCTTCCTCTTCCCTGGTCTCTGTGTGCTCCTTGAACTCCTTTCCCTTTATTCTCCCCCTTTATGTCAGCATCAAGGGTTCGAATGTCTGCAGAAAGTCTATTGACTCCTTGGACAAGCTCATTCAGTTGGCTTTGTGTCTGAGCAATGTCCTCTCGACTTTCCTTGAGCTGTTTTTCAGATCTTGCTTCTTTGTTTCGTAGGGCAGTGAGAACAATGTCATTCTGACGTTCTTGATTGACATAGGATTTCTGGAATTCTTGGACTGAGGCTTTCAAGTTGATGAAGTTCTCCAGCATAAGTTTATTTTGAACTTCTTGATTTGTCTGCATTTCAAGAACATCTTCTCTTTGCTTGGTGGCTACCTGGAAATGAATCTCATCTCTGTCCTTCATGCTCTTAAGAATTTCTTGGATAATTTCCCTCAGCTTCTTTGTAAGCTCAGCATTCATAGTACCGGGAAAGTTATTTGCAGCTGTGATCATTTGGTTTAGCCGGATATGAATGAGGCCGGAGTGAGATTCCAGGCTTTCTTCTATATTCTTGACCATGTCCTTGGTTGCTTCCTTCAAGTCATCCTTTGTGGGCAGATTTGGGAGAGTATCATTAGTTTGAGGATTGTGGAATGGAGGGGATTCTTTCTGAGACTGATCTTGCATGGAGTAGAGAGCAAGATCAAGACTAAAATAGTCGTTTTAGGAGGAGGATGGTATGTCTGATGGAGGGGTCTGAGTTTCTATGTTTGGAATATGGGGCTTTACGACTGGGCTAGAGTCATGGATCGTAGAGATGGTGGTTTGTGGAACCAAAATAAGGTTAGCTGTGTTTGGTTCTTCAGTTACAGAATTTTGGGATTCTGTAACTGGGAATTGGTTTACTTGATTGAGAATCACTTCCAACCATCGAGGGAATTCATGGAATTGACTAAATGATGATGATGACAAGTGATTAACTCTGAAGTGAGTAGGGATAAATAATACCTCAAGTTTATCCTTTGAGGAAGAGGTGTTGGTAATCAACTTCTTTTCAAAGTGGACTCTCCCTGGGAATCCATGAGCCAGCACTAAGATGGCCGGATATTCTTTGAAACTCCAGAACATGTGATCCCAAGAGTTGTTGATTTGGGCTTGATGGTATGGCATCATGGGTAGGTATGAGAACATCTGATTGTATAGGTAGCTTCTATACCCATCTCTGTCTACACCAGTAATCTGAAGATCGTCATCATCTTCTTCCTCTTCTCTTTCTTTGTTGGAGGACTCCATTATCTCAATGGGTTCTTGATGATCTTTTACTGGTTCCTCTTCATTTCTGGCAGGGACATCTTCTTCTGCCATGGGGATATCTTGAGGCTCCCCCTCAAATTGATCATCTTCTTGTAAGATCAAAAGCTCCCCCTCAAGAGGAGCATTTTCTTGAGCTTCTGCAACCATCTACCCCTCAGTTGGTGTATTCTCTATCATGAGAATTTCAGGGATCTCCCCTCGGCTAAAACCTTGTCTTCTTGACTAGCTACAGGACAGATTTCCTTCTTAGCTTGACCATGCTCTTTGCTTCCTTCTTGACACCTTTTCATTTTCAAGAATGTACTTCTTGACCAGCTTTCTCATTGTTTTGCTGGGTTTAGCCACAACTTCAGGACTCTCTTGAATCTCAGCTTTGTCCTGTTCAACAGCCACTATGCTTGAAACAACTACCTCTTTGCTTCGCCATACTAGGTGCAGTCTCCACAACCGAGAGAGACTCTCTACGCTTGAGGGTGGTGATGGCCTTTTGGACTTATGACCAACTTTGTTCTTCTTCAGGATCTGGGATATGGTAGCCTGATCCTCATCTATTTCATCTCGCTGCTGCTTTCTCCTTAGCATCCTTAGAGTCTCTATATCAGAGGACTCTACTGGTATATCAGTGGTAGAACCTCGAGGCTCTTCCATCTGCATCCAGCAGCCCTTAGCTTCCTCTTGCCCTTGCTTTTCAGTGGTAAGGACGAGAGGTTCTACTTTGTTGATTTCTTCTTCTCCTTCGATCTCCCGACCGACGAGACATGTTTCCGGAAAGCTTTGAGTGAAAGTGACGTGTTGAATTATGATAACATGGGGGAGGATTTTTTGAAAGTCACGGGAAGGATTATTAATGCAAGATTGGGTTAAATATATATATATATATATATATATATATATATATATATATATATATATATATATATATATATATATATATATATATATAAAAGGACAACATGTGGGATTATAATTATATATATATTTTATTTATATTTGTGACATGTGGATTGGGTGGTGGTGGAATGGTTGATTAATGTTATTGTTGAATTGATTTGGTGGAATCAAGTTTGGTGGGAAAGTGTACTATATATATATATATATATATATATATATATATATATATATATATATATATATATATATATATATATATATAGATAGGTTGGCTTTTAAATTTGTCTAGTTGGGTGGGGAGATTTTGGGGACGCAGGTAGGAGTATTATTTTGTATAATATATATATATATATATATATATATATATATATATATATATATATATATATATGTATAGATATATCTTGATGAGGTTGATAAGGAGGGGCCCTCATTTATTTCAAAGAATGTCATTGCTAGCATTATTTGACAGATTCTGTGTTGATTTTTCAAAGCTTGGACCTTTTGGCCAAATTTTTGTCAAGTTATGTATTATTATTGCTAGCTTGTGAATTAGGATTTCTTTTAATTGGTCAAGACTTAATTTGGCATGTGTAGTTTTTCCTCATTGGCTAACTCTTTGAAAAAATGATGGAGCTAAGAATTCATTTAATTTTAAAACACTGTGCGCCTGTGATTATTTCCAAATAGTATCCTTTCTATTCTCCTATAAATAGAAGCTCATTCCTTCATATTTTCTTACGAATTCACTGAAACTCTAGAGAGATAAACTATAGAGAGAAAGAAGAAAGTATTCTGCTACTTCACTACTTATATAACCAGTACTCTTCTTCTTAAGGTAGGGAATATTATTTGTTGTACTTTCGTGAGGGTATTATTCTCTTGTATTCATGAAGAGAACTTATGTTATTCCATTCTTTATTATTACTGTTGGAATAACTTTGATATCTGCTACCTATACTTGGTGACATTCTTCTATTATTAGTCTTTATTATTACATTTGGAATATCACATGCTCATGCGGCTTACGCACGGACCGATTAAAATCTTTATTATTTTGTCGGAAAATCCTATTCATGCATTTTACGCCGCACTGGTTCCGGTCTTTATTATTATTACGTTGGAATATCTTGTTTGTGTGTTTCGTGGGACTGATTAAAGATCCCTTATTAGTATTACATTGGAATAACTTTGTGTATGCAGTACCGCATGCATGGTGATTTCATTGTTATTCCATTCTTTATTATTCTCGTTGGAACATCCATCGCTTGATGTTGAATTTCGCTTTGACTCTGGTTCCATTATTTAGTATTTTGTTGGAATAACTTTGCTCATGCTGGGTACCGCATGCATGGTGATTTCTTTTGTTATTCCATTCTTTATTATACTCAGTTGGTTAAAGTTTTGACTTCTATACTCCATGAAATTAGTGGAATATCCTTGATAATTGCTCTTCATCCAGTATCTTTTCATGGAAATATTCTTCTGAGCATTCTTGAATTTTACTCTACAAAGCAGTATCATGTTGACAATTTGGACGTTATCAGTTCCTAGATAAATTAATTCTTGAACTTATTTTATTGAATTCTTATATCATTGTCATCATCCTCATGTTTATATTTTGTTGAAAGTCATATGTGGCCTATAGTGCATAGATGGACTTGGTATGATTATGACCAGGGATTATTGGGTGTAATCATGACCGTAATGTTACAAATGATGTGGTAAAAGTCCTCATTGGCCCGTAGTGCATTGATGGACAGTTGTTGGCATGATCATGACCATTAATGAATACACGAATGTCTTTGGCCTGTAGTGCATGGATAATTTGTGATCGTGATACTAAAGAATATCCTTGGCCGTAGTGCAGGGGTGATTCGATGATGTGGATTATTTATTAAGCTGAGTCCCAGCGATAAAAGTGATGAAAAACCTTTTAAATCATAGAAGATAGTAGATTTTATTCTCTACTTGACTCTTCTAATGGATTGCTTGTTCCGCTGCAGTTAAACTTGATGGTTGTTATATTTTAACAGTTTAACACTGTTGAAGGCTAATGATAATTTATTCTGCATTATCTTAGTCATAATATTTCTTACTGGGCTAGTTGAGCTCACCCTTTCTTTCACTGTTCTCTTTAGGAAATGAGAACGTAGCTGGGACGAGTCGGGGAACGGAGTGATGGTCCGGATGATAGTATTAGCTAATAGTCCTCACTATTCTGTTAAATAGTGTGACAATAATTGTAATAAGGACTCCTTTTGAGTTTGTATACTCTCTAGAAGACAGTATTTGTATTCAAACTCACAGTTTATGTTTTGTCGTATTGTACACGACAATTGTATTATTAATTTGTATTTGATTTCTGTACCATGTATCTGGTGACTCAAGATAGGTGATGTATACCTAATTTTGGGGGCGTCACAGTTGGTATCAAAGCTTAGGGATATGATCCCTGCCTAAGATGTGAGACTAGAACTAGGAGGGGATAGACGGGGAATTCCTTTGCTAGTATGACCTACTTAAATTTATTTTGTATTTAAATTGGTTTGTCAGAGTTTAGAGATAATATGTTACATGTCAACTAACCCTTGTTTTGTGGCAGTATCTGAAAATGACATCCGAGAATGTTGAGAATAGCAATGGAGCACAAGAGACCGTTGAGTCTCCACATATCAATAATCAGGATAATGTGCATCAGGAAGGCGACAATCCTCATGCAAACAACAACACGGACCAAATGATGAATGATGGATTGTTTTTAGAGGCTTTATGCAATTCATGAAACATCGGAGAAGCGGCCTCGTCTCATACGAAATGTAGGTGGAACACTTGGAAACTCTCGAGACGGTCACACCGCGATTCAAGGAGCCGGGACCACCGGAGTTTATTGGAGAGCCAAAACCACTTAAGGCGGAAGCATGGATAAAGCGAGATCACCAAGATATTTGATGTCTTGGGATGCTCGAGGAGCAAAAGGTTCCTTCGCCACTTTAATGTTGCGTGAAGAGGCGATTCTTGGTGGGAATCGTAAAACATACCCAAACTGGCCGACTCAAGATGTCTTGGGAGAAGTTCAAGAGCTATTCAACGACAAGTACTTTCGAGAGTATTCATCACATAAAAGAAGTGGAGTTTATCAAATTGGAACAAAACAATATGACCGTGGTGTCGCAATACGAGGCTAAATTTGCGGAGTTATCCGGTTTGCATCCCATTTGGTCGATAATGAGGAGCGAATGAGCGAATGTTTTTAAGAGGTTTGAAACAGGAGATACATCAATATCTTATTTCTCATAAAGCGTGTTTGTACTCGAGGATGTTGTAAATAGGGCTTAGTTATTGGAGCCTTGATAACGAGTCAACGCAACCAAGAGAAAGCAGCTGACAACATGAAAATACTAGTTATATCAGTCATCGAAACGGTGACAACAAACGTGGAGGGAATCAACATGCCAGAAATGGTAACCACTTCGGTGGTAATCATCGCAAAGACAGTAAAAATGGACATTTCAAGAAAAGGAGATTCAACATTGATGGAAGGACGTCAACACCAGCACCCGTTGTTAAGGAAGGAGAACGACCACCTATCATATGATTCAAATGCGGAGGGGAGGGACACATCAGTCCAAATTGCGCGATGCCGTCCAAAGCATGTTATAATTGTGGAAGAGAATGTCATTTAGCCCGATTTTGTCGTTCACCAAAGACAAGTTCAGCCAGGATGGAGGCACCAAAGGCCGTCCCAAAAAAGTCGAAGTCGGTAGTGCAAGGGAAAGCGTTTATTGTGACCTCCTAGAAAGCAAGGAACTTGAATGAGGTCATCATGGGTAAGTTTATCATAAACTCTAGCGAAGTCTATACCTTATTTGATACCGGTTCTACCCATTCTTTTATTTCTCCTACTTGCGCTCAACGATTAAATTTGACTCCGGAGAAATTAGACTTTGACTTATCTGTAGAAACTCCATTGGGAGAAACCTTCATTACATCCCTTTGTTTATAAGTCTTGTTTGGTTCAAATCGGTGCCCCTCACATTTACCGTCGATCTTATTTTATTAAAAATACTTGCATTTGACGTAATTCTATGGATTGATTGGTTAACTACTCATCATGCAAAAAATGATTATTTTTGTAAGATTGTTAGCTTTCATATTCCTAACCAATCTGTTATGCGAATTCAAGACACCAAACCATTAAAATCAATCACTGTCATCTCAAGCCATAAAGCTATTCGTTTTATTGAAAAATGGATGTCAAGCTTTCTTAGCTAATGTCACGGATCTAAACAAAAATACGTCAGTTTTGAATGATATTTCTATTGTTAATGAATTTCCTGACGTATTCCCTGAAGAACTTCTTGGCCTACCCCCAGAGCGTGAAATTGAATTTTGTATCGACCTTGAACCTGGTACAAAACCTATTTCCAAAGCCTCATATTGAATGGCTTCTATTGAACTTCAGGAGTTAAAGACCCAACTACAGGAATTGTTAGACATCGGTTTCATTCGTCCTAGTACTTCTCCTTGGGGTGCTCCTATTCTATTCGTGAAAAAGAAAGATGGGAGTATGCGACTTTGTATTTATTATCGGGAGTTGAATCATGTCACCATCAAAAATAGGTACACATTGCCACGTATTGATGACCTGTTTGACCAGTTACAAGGAGTCAAATTCTTTTCATAGATTGATCTTCATTCCGGATATCACCAATTGAAGATTAGAACCGATGACATTCTAAAGGCGGCTTCCGGAACTCCGAGACGGGCATTATAAATTCCTAGTCATGTCCTTTGGATTGACTAATGCCCTCTTTGCCTTCATGGATATGATGAACCGAGTATTCAAGGAATATTTGGATCACTTTTGTGGTCGTCTTTATTGATGACATCCTTATTTATTCCAAAAGCCATGAAGATCATGAGCAACACTTGAGGTCGATACTCCAAAAGCTTCGTGAATACAAGCTTTATGCCAAGTTGAAGAAATGCGAGTTCGGCTTGAGGAAGTAGCATTCCTTGGGCACGTGGTATCAAGTCATGGAATATCCATTGACCCAAAGAAAGATTGAAGCTATTCAAAGTCGGGAGCAACCTAAATTAGTAACAAATCACGTAGCTTTCTCGCTTAAGTTTCGTTATTATCGGAGATTCGTAGAAGGGTTTTCTCGAATTGTTACTCCACTAACTCAGCTGACTCGAAAAGATACAGAGTTTAGTTGGAGCGAGGAATGTGAGAAGAGTTTTGAAGAACTCAAGAGGAGACTCATTTCAGTACCTGTTCTGACAATACCATCTGGTTCGGAGGGATTTGTCATCTATAGTTATGCTTCGGGCAAAGGGTTAGGATGTGTTCTCATGCAACATGGGAAAGTCATAGCCTATGCCTCATGACAACTCAAAGAATATAAGAGGAATTATCCTACTCATGATCTAGAGTTGGCAGCTGTTATCTTCGCACTAAAGATTTGGAGGCATTACTTGTATGGGGAGAAAGTGGAGATCTTCACGGATCATAAAAGTCTCAAATATTTCTTCACTCAAAAGGAACTCAACATGCGACAACGACGTTAGCTTAAACTGTTGAAAGATTATGATCATACCATCCAATACCATCTTGAAAAAGTGAACGTGGTAGCTGACGCATTGAGTAGAAGATCATATGCAAGTACGAGTGTGATATTGTCAACACAAAGGCCCATTTTGTGTGACTTGCAAAGGATGGAGATAGAGTTAAAGACTCCAGGGACCCATGTGATGATGGTGAATATACGAGTAGAACCAACTTTAATTGATAAAGTTAAAGCTGCTCAAGCTACAGACCTGGAGCTGATGCGTATGAGGAAGAAAGTGCAAGAAGGTGCTATGCCGGAAGCAAGAATCGATGAAGAAGGAATACTTGAAGTCAACTCGGATTTTGTGTTCCTAACGACCACGATTTAAAGTATAAAATCATGATGGAGGCGCACAACACACCATTTGCAATCCATCCTGGTAGTACCAAAATGTATCATGATCTTCGATATACATTTTGGTGGGGCAATATGAAGAGAGAGATAGCGATGTTTATCTCAAGGTGTCTAATGTGTCAACGAGTCAAGGCGGAGCATCAAGTACCAAAAGGTCCATTGCAACCACTTGAAGTTTTAGAATGGAAGTGGGAGCACATTACCATGGATTTCGTTACTGGTCTTCCCAAGGTTTCTCAAGGCATTGATGCAATTTGGGTCATTGTTGATAGATTGACCAAATCTGCTCATTTCTTACTAATACGAGAAACTTATACACTTGAACGTCTTGCTCATATGTACATAAACGAGATTGTAAGACTGTATTGTATGCCAGTATCCATAGTTTCTGATCGAGACCCAAGATTCACTTCACAATTTTGGGTTAGTTTACAAAAAGCTATGGGCACGGATTTATGATTTAGTTCGGCATATCATCCTCAGATGGACGGACAATCAGAGAGGACTATTCAAACTCTTGAAGATTTATTAAGACTCGTGTCCTTGACTTCAAGGGAAGTTGGGACAAGGTTCTTACCATTGGTGGAGTTTTCTTACAACAACAGTTATCAAGCAAGTATTGGCATGGCTCCATTCGAGGCATTATATGGAAGAAAGTGTACCGTTCTCCGAAGATCTTTGGGATGAGGTGGGTGAAGCAACGTTGTTGGGACCCGAGTTGAGTACGTATGACTACGAGAAAAGATTGAAACAATCCAACAACGTATAAAGACCTCACAAGATCGACAAAAAGAGTTATGGCCGATCTTCATCGAAAGGACGTGGAATTCAATATAGGAGATCATGTGTTGTTACGTGTTGCTCCATGGAAAGGAGAATTCTGAGATTTGGAAAGAGAGGAAAGCTTAATCCTCGATTCATCGGCCCATTTTAATCCTTGATTAAGTAGGGCGTGGCCTATAGACTCGCTTTACCACCAAGTATGTCTCGTATTCATAACGTTTTCACATATCCATGTTACGTAAATATGTGGAAGACCTGAACCACATTATTGAGTTAGAATCGGACGAAATAGCGGAAGATTTGACGTATGAAGAGGTTCCTGTTCAAATCTTGGATAAGAAGGAACATATTCTACGCTCCAAGGTTATACCTCAAGTCAAAGTTTTGTGGAGAAACCACGATGTTGAGGAAATGACTTGGGAGTTAGAATCTGAAATGAAATCAAGGTATCCTTACCTCTTCAATATACAGTCATACCCTAATTTCGAGGAGAAATTTCATAAGAAGGAGAGAGCTGTAAAACCCCAACTTTTTGAATAAAGATGAATTTTTATAAATATTATTTTTGAATATTATGGAGTAAAATTGATATAATGTTATAGTTGTGGGTAATATTTATAAATTTTGCAAAAAACGCGCAAGTTGTTATATAATATTTGATTGGTGGGGAATATTCGTTTTAACGGAAAATATTCGCATAACAGCACAATCATTAGTGGACCCTACAACGGAATTATTGTCGGATTGAGAAAACAACAAAAATACTTTTATGAAAATAATCTAGGAAGTTTCTGATTAAGCTGTTGAAACACCGGTGTTAAAAGTATGACGATATGTCGTGTGGTTGCATAGTAGCACACGGTATTAATTATTGATGCTTACGTGACACTCAATTTTGTTTTATATATATATATATGAAAGTGACGTGTTGAATTATGATAACATGGGGGGAGGGATTTTAAAAGTCACGGGAAGGATTATTAATGCAAGATTGGGTTATATATATATATATATAAAAGGACAACATGTGGGATTATAATTATATATATATTTTATTTATATTTGTGACATGTGGTCGGGTGGTGGTGGAATGGTTGATTAATGTTATTGTTGAATTGATTTGGTGGAATCAAGTTTGGTGGGAAAGTGTACTATTATATATATATATATATATATAGGTTGGCTTTAAAGTTGTCTAGTTGGGTGGGAGATTTTTGGGACACGGGTAGGAGTATTATTTTGTATAATATATATATATATATATATATATTTATATATATGTATAGATATATACTGATGAGGTTGATAAGGGAGGGGACCTCATTTATTTCAAAGAATGTCATTGCTAGCATTATTTGACAGATTCGTGTTGATTTTTCAAAGCTTGGACCTTTTGGCCAAATTTTTTTTTTTTTTTTTTTTTTTTTTTTTTTTTTTTTTTTTTTTTTTTTTTTTTTTTTTTTTTTTTTTTTTTTTTTTTTTTTTTTTTTTTTTTTTTTTTTTTTTTTTTTTTTTTTTTTTTTTTTTTTTTTTTTTTTTTTTTTTTTTTTTTTTTTTTTTTTTTTTTTTTTTTTTTTTTTTTTTTTTTTTTTTTTTTTTTTTTTTTTTTTTTTTTTTTTTTTTTTTTTTTTTTTTTTTTTTTTTTTTTTTTTTTTTTTTTTTTTTTTTTTTTTTTTTTTTTTTTTTTTTTTTTTTTTTTTTTTTTTTTTTTTTTTTTTTTTTTTTTTTTTTTTTTTTTTTTTTTTTTTTTTTTTTTTTTTTTTTTTTTTTTTTTTTTTTTTTTTTTTTTTTTTTTTTTTTTTTTTTTTTTTTTTTTTTTTTTTTTTTTTTTTTTTTTTTTTTTTTTTTTTTTTTTTTTTTTTTTTTTTTTTTTTTTTTTTTTTTTTTTTTTTTTTTTTTTTTTTTTTTTTTTTTTTTTTTTTTTTTTTTTTTTTTTTTTTTTTTTTTTTTTTTTTTTTTTTTTTTTTTTTTTTTTTTTTTTTTTTTTTTTTTTTTTTTTTTTTTTTTTTTTTTTTTTTTTTTTTTTTTTTTTTTTTTTTTTTTTTTTTTTTTTTTTTTTTTTTTTTTTTTTTTTTTTTTTTTTTTTTTTTTTTTTTTTTTTTTTTTTTTTTTTTTTTTTTTTTTTTTTTTTTTTTTTTTTTTTTTTTTTTTTTTTTTTTTTTTTTTTTTTTTTTTTTTTTTTTTTTTTTTTTTTTTTTTTTTTTTTTTTTTTTTTTTTTTTTTTTTTTTTTTTTTTTTTTTTTTTTTTTTTTTTTTTTTTTTTTTTTTTTTTTTTTTTTTTTTTTTTTTTTTTTTTTTTTTTTTTTTTTTTTTTTTTTTTTTTTTTTTTTTTTTTTTTTTTTTTTTTTTTTTTTTTTTTTTTTTTTTTTTTTTTTTTTTTTTTTTTTTTTTTTTTTTTTTTTTTTTTTTTTTTTTTTTTTTTTTTTTTTTTTTTTTTTTTTTTTTTTTTTTTTTTTTTTTTTTTTTTTTTTTTTTTTTTTTTTTTTTTTTTTTTTTTTTTTTTTTTTTTTTTTTTTTTTTTTTTTTTTTTTTTTTTTTTTTTTTTTTTTTTTTTTTTTTTTTTTTTTTTTTTTTGTCAAGTTATGTATTATTATTGCTAGCTTGTGAATTAGGATTTCTTTTAATTGGTCAAGACTTAATTTGGCATGTGTAGTTTTTCCTCATTAGCTAACTCTTTGAAAAAACGTTGGAGCTGAGAATTCGTTTAATTTTAAAACACTATGCGCCTGTGATTATTTCCAAATAGTATCCTTTCTATTCTCCTATAAATAAAAGCTCATTCCTTCATTATTTTCTTACGAATTCACTGAAACTCTAGAGAGATAAACTATAGAGAGAAAGAAGAAAGTATTCTGCTACTTCACTACTTATATATCCAGTACTCTTCTTCTTAAGGTGGGAAATATTATTTGTTGTACTCGTAAGGGGTATTATTCTTTTGTATTCATGAAGAGAACTTATGTTATTCCATTCTTTATTATTACATTGGAATAACCTCAGATCTCATGGGCTACTCTATTCTTGGTGACATTCTTCTATTATTCCGTCTTTATTATTACGTTGGAATATCCTGCTCTGTGCATTTTATGTCGGACACGATTAAAATCTTTATTATTACATCGGAATATCATGCTCATGCATTTCTGCGGGACCTGGTAAAATCTTTGTTATTATTACGTTGGAATATATCACATCATGCGTTTTCTGGGGACTGATTAAAATCCTTATTAGTATTTTGTTGGAAATACCGTCTATCGCAATCACCGCATGCATGGTGATTTCGTTGTTATTCCATTCTTTATTATTTTGTTGGAACATCACGTCGCCGATGTAATTTACTTACCGGTTCCATTATTTAGTATTCTGTTGGAATAACTTTGTCTGCTGGCACCGCATGCATGGTGATTTCTTTTGTTATTCCATTCTTTATTATACTCAGTTGGTTAAAGTTTTGACTTCTATACTCCATGAAATTAGTGGAATACCCTTGATAATTGCGCTTCATCCAGTATCTTTTCATAGAAATATTCTTCTGAGCATTCTTGAATTTTACTCTACAAAGCAGTATCATGTTGACAATTTGGACGTTATTGGTTCTTGGACAAATTAATTCTTGAACTTGTTTTATTGAATTCTTATATCATTGTCATCATCCTCATATTTATATTTTTTTAAAGTCATCATCATGGCTTGTAGTGCATAGATGGACTTGGTATGATTATGACCAAGGATTATTGATTGTAATCATGACCAGTAATGTTACAAATGATGTGGTAAAAGTCCTCATTGGCCCGTAGTGCATTGATGGACAGTTGTTGGCATGATCATGACTATTAATGAATACACAAATATTCTTGGCCCGTAGTGCATGGATAATTGTTGTCGTGATACTAAAGAATATTCTTGGCCATAGTGCAGGGGTGATTCGATGATGTGGATTATTTATTAAGCTGAGTCTCCGTGATAAAAGTCATGAAAAACCTTTTAAATCATAGAAGATAGTAGATTTTATTCTCTACTTGACTCTTCTAATGGATTGCTTGTTCCGCTGCAGTTAAACTTGATGGTTGTTATATTTTATCAGTTTAAAAGCTGTTGAAGGCTAAATGATAATTTATTCTCGCATTATCTTAGTCATAATATTTCTTCTTGGGCTAGTTGAGCTCACCCTTTCTTTCACTTTGTTCTCTTCAGTGAAATGAGAACATAGGCCGGGACGAGTCTGGGGAGCGGAGTGATGAGTGGGATGATAGTATTAGCTAATAGTCCTCACTATTACATTAAATAGTATGACAATAATTGTAATAAGGACTCCTTTTGAGTTTGTATACTCTCTAAGAAGGCAGATTTGTATTCAAACTCACAGTTTATGTTTTTCAGATTGTATTATTGTACAACGATTGTATTATTAAGTTGTATTTGATTTCTGTACCATGTATCTGGCGACTCAAGATGGGTGATGTATACCTAATTTTGGAGGCGTCACATAAGGGTATCTGTGCTCAGAGCCTCCTCGAGACCCGCCTTCTTCAGCATTGCTAGGGTCTTGTGAAATTTTGGTGGAGCTGTTTTGAACTCGTCAAAACAGAGTCTGTAACCGGATACCACATTTGAAGCAACCATTGATTCTGTAGTTGGAAGTGAGATACGTCTAAGCTTTCTGCTGATTTAGGGCTTTTTCTTTGAGAGATAGAGATAATAATCTTTTGGACTTCAGATTTCAAAAATGTGATTTCAACTTGTACTTGTAACTTCCCCCTCATCTTTTTTGCTTAGTGGGACAGGTGTCGATTTTTGCTTGGCTCTACGATTTTGACTGTACAGGAATGTACTAATTTGCCCTTGGATTCTTCAGAGCTGAGGTGTCCTTAGGAAGACAACTATAGTTGAGGTAGTCTTATGTTCGTTGAGTCTGTCCTGCGATCGTCGAGTCTGTCTTATGATCATCGAGTCTGATAAATCTTACATTAAGTCTGTCCTACGATCGTCGAGTCTGATCAAATCATTCATTGAGTCTGTCCTACGATCGTTAAGCCTTTCCTACGATCGTTGAGGTAGTTTTCTTTTCAGCTCTACGATCGTGAGCTTTCCTTGATCATGTCTACGATTTTGAGTTCAGCCTTTGTATCTGTCATGGTTAGCACAATCTAGAGCATATATTTCATGGTTGTAGATTTAGCATTCCTAGCTCACTTATTAACTTATTAAATCTGGATTCATCTAATGGTTTTGTAAAAACATTAGCAAGTTGATTTTCAATAGGGATATATTGTAAAGATATAGTTTCATTTTGCACATGATCCCTAATGAAGTGATACCTTATTTCTATATGCTTAGTCCTAGAATGCATGACAGGATTATGAGTTATTGCTATGGCGCTTGTGTTATCACAGTGTATGGGAATAGATTTGAAATCGAACCCATAGTCAGCTAGCTGATTTCTCATCCATAGGATCTCGAAAGAAGAATGCCAATGAAGAATATATTCACACAGTAGTTGAAGTAGACACTGAGTTTTGATTTTTGCTAAACCAGGACACAAGTCTGTTTCCTAGAAGTTGACAAGTGCACTGGTACTCTTTCTATATATTTTGCATCCTGTAAAATCAACATCTGTGTATCCTGTTAGTTCAAATGAGGATTCCTTGGGATACCAAAGCCCTAAGTAAGGTGTACCCTTGAGATACCTGAAGATCCTCTTTACAGTAGATAAATCTGACTCTTTAGGGTTAGCCTAAAATCTAGCACATATGCATGTTGCAAACATTATGTCTGGTCTACTGGCAGTTAGGTATAAAAGAGAGCCTATCATACCTCTGTATTGAGTGATATCAATACTTTTACCTTTCTCATCCTTGTCAAGCTTGGTTGCAGGAGCAATTGGTGTTTTCATGGGAGAGGCTGATTCCATGCCATACTTCTTGAGTAAGTCTTTGATGTACTTGGCTTAGTTTATGAAATTCCTTCTTCAGTCTGCTTTACTTGCAGTCCAAGGAAGAAGTTCAGCTCACCCATCATGCTCATTTCAAACTTGCTCTGCATTAGCTTAGAGAATCTCTTGCATAACTTTTCGTCAGTAGAACCAAAGATAATGTCATCAACATAGATTTGAACTAGTAAGACTTTGTCTTTATGCTTTCTAAGAAACAGTGTGGTATCTACTCTACCTCTAGTGAACCCATTTTCGATTAAAAAGTTAGTCAGTGTTTCATACCATGCTCTAAGTGCTTATTTAAGACCATATAAAGCTTTATCTAATCTATATACATAATTGGAAAGAGATGGATTGATGAAACCTGGAGGTTGCTCTACATAGACTTCTTCTTGGAGTTCTCCATTTAGAAATGCACTCTTAACATCCATCTGAAAGACTTTGAACTTCATGTGGGCAGCAAAGGCAAGAAAGATTCTAATGGCTTCTAGTATGGAAACAGGTGCAAATGTCTCATCGTAGTCGATACCTTCTTCTTGAGAATAGCCATTTGCCACTAATCTTGCCTTGTTTATGGTTATGACCCCATCTTCATCAATTTTATTTCTGAAGACCCACTTAGTTCCTATCACAGGATGACTCTTTGGTCTTGGTACCAATCTCTATACTTTGCTTCGTTCAAATTGGTTGAGTTCTTCCTGCATGGCTTTTATCCAACTTGAGTCTTCCATAGCATCCTCTATCTTCTTTGGCTCTATTTGTGACTGGAAGCTTAGATAAAAATATTCATTCCGAGTAGCGACTCTTGTTTTGACTTCTAGCTTTTCGGATCTCCAATGATTAGATCCACGAGGGTGATCTCTTGCCCATCTGCTGTCAGTTTGGGACATACGTCCCGATGCCTTCTGCATCTTAAGTCTTCAAGGTCTATCTCTTCTTCTTGGAGTGGAGGCTCGCTGTCTTGCATTGACCTCTTTACGATCACGTTCTCATGCTCTACGATTTCACTGTCTGGTACTACGATTGTAGTGTTGAGCTCGACGACTTCATTTGTAGTGTCTGCACTATCAGTCGTAGTGTCTTGAGGCACTATTTTGCCTATGTCAATTTTATCAAAGATGATGTGTATCGAGACTTCAACATTCAGTGTCTTCTTGTTGAACACTCTATAAGCTTTGTTGTCTGTGGCATACCCAAGAAAGATCCCTTCGTCGACTTGGTGAAATTTTGTCAGTCTTCGCTTTCCATTGTTGAGAATGTAGCATGCGGTAGAAAACATGAAAGTAGGCGAAATTTGGCTTTCTTCCTTTCCCACGATTCAGTAGAGGCGTCTTTTTTGATCATAGAGTGTATCGTTGATGCGTTACTGCGTGTAGCATGCGGTGTTATGACTTACGCTTGAAGTATTATTCAAAGATGATGAGTCTTTGCTAGTAAAGTTCTTCCAGCCTCTATCAAGGTTTTGTTCTTTCTTTCAGCTACTCAATTTTGTTGAGGAGTTCATGGAGCTGAAAAGTTATGACTGATGCCATTGTCTGTGCAGAACTGGTCCATTTCTGAGAAGTCAAATTCTCTTCCATGATCACTCCTTATGGCCTTGATTTTTTCTCCTTTCTCGTTCATCACCAGTCTGAACATCTTGATTAATTGAGAGCTCGTTTCATCCTTTGAAGTTAGGAAGAATACCTATGTGAATCTGGTGTAGTCGTCGACTATAACTAGAGAGTATCTTTTTCCTCCAAGGCTAATTGTTGGAATTGGCCCAAATAGATCCATGTGAAGCAACTGCAGGGGCTTGTCGATAGAGTTGGCATTTTTGCTTTTGAATGAGCTTCTGGTTTGCTTTCCAAGCTGACAGGCATTGCATGGCTTTTCCTTTACGAAGTTGAATTTTGGTAGGCCAACTACGAGATCTTTTGATGCCAGTTTGGACATGCTCTTAAAGTTTAAGTGAGACAACCGTCTATGCCATAGCCAGCTCATTTCTTCAGATGATTTTGCCAGAAAACATATTGTCTCATCTAAGCTTAGTTGACCAAGATCCACTGTGTAGACATTTCCTTTTCTTGTCCCGGTTAACTTTACAGCAGATGTCTTCAAATCTCTAACGTGACATTTGTTGTTGAGAAATGTCACTTGATGACCCTTATCGCAGAGTTGACTAATGCTTAGAAGGTTGTGTTGCAGGCCTTCTACATATGCTACCTTGCTGAAAGATACTACACCATTGCCAACAGAGCTATACCCTCTCATCTTATCCGAGCCGTTGTCTCCAAAGATGACTGAGGGACCCTCCTTTTCTATGTAGTTAGATAAGAGGGCTTTGTTCCCGATCATGTGCCTTGAGCATCCACTGTCCAGATACCATGTTGTGATTGTGGAGCTCTTTTTCTGTCAAAATATTGAACCTTCATTTTGGTACCCATATTTGAATGGGTCCTTCTTTGTTAGTGCCTTTGGGGACCAAAATCTGTCTAATCTTGGGTCTCACATTCATGGAATTATAATAACACTTGGCCAGCCCTATGACCATATTTATTGCATATAAAACATCTATTATGATGCATGCATGTGTGTGTAAAATGATTCATTCTCCACTTGGACTTGTGTGGTTCCTTAAGTATCCTTCTGTTAAACTGATTCTCATTTTTCCACGTGTCCTTGGATATCATAAATGGTGATGAGTGTGCCTTCCCTCTACTGTACCTTCCCGGTTGATTCGTAGAGTTGGTCTTGCTTGACTCTACGATTCTTCGAGGTTGGTGAGTAGAGGTTAGGTTACTCTTCTCTTTTATGAACCCCAGACCAGCATGAGATCCTTTACTCCTATGAGTAAGAATAGAGATAGTAGGACAAGGTTTAACTAGTTATTTTAACTTTGAGGATTTCACAATGGCAATGCCTCTACTAAAACTTGAGGCATTACTAGTGCTAGTTTCCTTTGCCTTTTCCACACAAGGCTCTGAGATGGATTCCCCAAAGCCTAGACCTGTTTTGTCGAATGTGCTTCTCTGACTAGAGAGAAGGCAGTCCATGGATGATGAGGATTTGTTCCATGCAGAGATAGTCTTCTCTAGATCCTCAATTTTTGAGGTTAGATTAGATTCTCTTTGTGCATTGAGTGTGTTTGTCTATTTTAAAGTTTCATTCTCAGTCTCAAGCTTGGAAAGAAGATTAGTACTTAGAAGGGCTGTTTCAAGCTCTTCTTGAACTTTCTTCTTCTCCTCTTAAAGAAGTGAATGATCTTTAGATAAGACTCTGAACCACTTCATATATTGATGTAGATCAGTGGTTATGCCATGCAGTGCAGTTCTTAAGTCATTCATGTCTACATCAGGTGAGTTGAAATCAAATACCTCGTCGAGACTTACATCATGTATGTTGAGACTTTGTTTGTCCTTTGCATGTTTGGCCATTAAGCACAGATTGGCCATTTGTGGTTCTTCTTCATTTTCGGAGTCGGCATTTGAGTCATTATCTGAATCACTCCACGATCCTCCAGCTACCAGGCCTTTGTCTCTTTTTTGAGGCCTCTTGTTTCCTTTGTATTCCTTCTTTGCATGTGTTTTCTTCTTTAGTTCTTCTTTGATAGGTTTGTTGCAGTTGGTGATGAAGTGACCAGGCTTTTTGCAGTTGTAGCATAGGTCATTCATTTGCTCCTGGCTGCTATAATTGCTGACCTTCTTTGGCTTGCTGATTTTACCTTGTCGCATAAACCTTCTTAGTCTCTTTACTAGCATAGCAAAGTCTTCATCATAATCAGAGTCAATCTCAGTGATGACTTTTGATGCACCTTCATTTGCCTTGAGAGCAACACCCTTGTCTTTCCTTCTTCCTTCTGATAGGGTTTCAACACATTGGGTCAGCTCCAGCTCGTATGTCAGGAGATTTCCATATAGTTGTTGAACTATCATCTCGTTGAGATTCTTTGACTCTCTTATTGCAGTGGTCTTGGCATCCCATCTGCTTGGTAGGGCTCTCATGAACATTATGGTCAGATCTTTGTTAGGATAGACCTTTCCATATGCTCGTAGAGAGTTGAGCAGAACATTGAATCTTTCATAGGTGGCAGTTACATTTTCTCCTTGCACATGAGCGAACATTTCATACTGCTATGTTAGGAGAGACTGTTTGTTCTCTCTGACTTCTTTAGTTCCTTCGTGCATGATCAACAATGCTTCCCAAACCACCTTAGTTGTTTTGCTGTTGATGATGTTTTCAAACAGATCGTCTTCTAAGGATTGGAACAGGATGTTTTTGGCCTTTTTGTCAAGTTGGACAACTCTTTTCTCGTTGTCTGTCCATTCTTCTTTAACCTTGATTTGCATTCGATTTGGATCGTCAGTGGTTGGTGCAAGCTTTGTTGGAATATAGGGCCCATTTTAAACGGTCTCAAATAGATCTTCATCTATTAAGTTCATGTACGCTTGCATCCTGACTTTCCAGTTAGCAAATTTATCCTTGTTGCACATTGGTGGCTTCTTTGCCTCCCCGATCTGGATTCGTTTTGAATACGAAAGTGCCATTGGATCTCGCTAAAGCTTGTAAGCTGTAAAATAGAACCTGCTTTGATACCAATTGTTAGTTCCTAGTTGGCACAATAGTTATCTAGAGGGGGGGTTGAATAGATATTTAAAAAATTTTTCGTTTTAAACTTGTTCTTTGATAATGATTAAAACTTAGCGGAATAAATGATTGTTTTAATCTTCTTTACCAAGAAATGGAGTTATGAGTGTGAGGCAGTTATGGCAGTTATAGCAGATATAGCAGTTATGGTATGAATGTAAAAGACACAATCATTTTAAAGTGGTTCAGAGCACTTAAAGCTCCTAGTCCACTCTTCTACTCAACGAGTAGGATGTCCACTAAGGATGTCTTTTACAACTTCTGAATCACACAGATTCCTTCTAGACCAGCATTCTAGGAACTTCTTAGTTCACTCTTGAACTCTTCAAGTCCAGCAGACTTGGTACACTTCTTCAGTTGGTTGATAATGTTGAGTTCTTGATGGTTGCTACTCAGTTGCTGTGTAAGCACTTGTTCTAAAGAACTGAGTAGCTGAGCAAGTTTTGTAATATCTTAGATTGTAGAGTTGAGCTTGAGAGAGATGTTCACGTTGTTTGTTCAATGCTTGTTTAGTTCTTTCTCATCTATCTGATCTGCATATATGTGATATTGAAAACTATCTGTTGGATCCATCCGTTGAGACATTAAATGTATTTGACTTTTCTAATCTTTGATGGAGATATTTCTACACATCTTCTATAACTGCATTCTGGCCCACTGACACAGCAGACTGCTTTCTCACCTAACACCTGAAAAGGTGTTTTGCCCCCTTACCAATGGTACCTTCCTTAGCTTCTTCAATACGCTTCTTTGTTACATACTAAGGATATTTCAGATTGCTTTGGGACTAATGAGTACTGGAACGTTTAGAATCCATTCCTCATATATTGGAATCTGTCTTCACACATAACATGAGGCTTGACGTTTTCTGACATAAGACAGATGCTCTACGATTCAGATCATAGTGACTTGTTGCCTTGGTGCTAGATTTGATGCTATCAGCTGAGAGCACTACGATTTCTCTTAAACCCTTGCACACTACGATCTTCACTTACTCGTGTTGTTACTCTACGTTTCCATGAGCACACTACGATCGTTAACTTGTAAACTCCATGTTTCCTTCAGCACACTACGATCATTGAGATGGCTCGGCAAACGTTGGGATCACTCTATGATTTTCGAAGAGTCCCTTTAAGGCAGGAACACTACGATCTTCGAAGCTCTACGTTTCTGCCTTGACTTTTGCAGTGTTGATCAGATGCTACACTACGATTTCTTCGAAACCTATCTATTACATCTCAAGATCAACCTAATAGCTTTGATCTTTCTATCTATACATTCCATTACAGAATGATACACGTTAAGATCTTAGATCAACCTAACAAATTTGATCTACCACTAAGTCCTTGTACATATCTTACTTGGAAGGACTTTACAAATAATCATGAGCATATATATTAAAACATCAAATCATAATATGCATTCTCCCAACAGAAGGGCTTTGTTCCCGGTCATGTGCCTTGAGCATCCACTGTCCAGATACTATGTAGTGATCGTGGAGCTCTTTTCCTGTCAAAACATTGAACCTTCATTTTGGTACCCATATTTGCATGGGTCCTTCTTTGTTAGTGCCTTTGAGGACCCAAATCTATTTAATCTTGGCTCTCACATGGATGGAATTATAATAACACTTGGCAGCCTTGTGACCATATTTATTGCATATAAAACATTTATTATGATGTATGCCTGTGTGTGTATGATGATTCATCCTCCATTTGGACTTGTGTGGTTCTGTAGTTGTCCTTCTATTAAACTGATTATCATCCTTCCACGTGTCCTTGGATTTCATAAATAGTGGTGAGTGTGCCTTACCTCTACTGTACCTTCCCAGTTGATTCATAGAGTTGGTCTTGCTTGACTCTACGATTCTTCGAGGTTGGTGAGTAGAGGTTAGGTTACTCTTCTCTTTTATGAAGCCCAGGCCAGCATGAGGTCCTTTACTCCTTTGAGTGTGAATGGAAGCGTAGAAACGAGGTTGAATCGGTTCTTTTCTTACGTGAGGATTTCACAAAGGTAATGTTTCTACTAAAACTTGAGGCATTACTAGTGCTAGTTTCCTTTGTCTTTTCCACATATGGCTTTGAGATGGATTCCCCAAAGCCTAAGCCTGTTCTGTCGAATGTACTTCTCTGACTAGAGAGCAGGGAGTCCATGGATGATGAGGATTTGTTCATGTAGAGATAGTCTTTTCTAGATCCTCAATTTTAGAGGTTAGATTAGACTCTCTTTGTGCATTGAGTTTATTTATCTGTTTTAAGATCTCATTCTCAGCCTCAAGCTTGGAGAGAAGGTTAGTATTGAGAAGGGCTATTTCAAGCTCTTCTTGAACTTTCTTCTTCTCCTCTTGAAGAAGTGAATGATCCTTAGACAACACTCTGAACCACTTCATGTATTGATGTAGATCAGTGGTTATGCTATGCAATGCAGTTCTTAAATCATTTATGTCTACATCAGGTGAGTTGAAGTCAAATAACTCATCGAGACTTACATCATGTATGTTGAAGTTTTGTTTGTCCTTTGCATGTTTGGCCATTAGGCACAGATTAGCCATTTGTGGTTCTTCATCATCTCCGGAGTCAGGATTGGAGTCATTGTCTGAATCACTCCACGATCCTCTAGATACCAGGCCTTTGTCTCTCTTCTGAGGCCTTTTGTTGCCTTTGTATTCCTTCTTTGAATGTGATTTCTTCTTTAGTTCTTCTTTGAGAGGTTTGTTGTAGTTGGCAATGAAGTGGCCAGGCTTCTTGCAGTTGTAGCATAGATCATTCATTTGCTCCTGGCTGTTGTAGTTGCTGACCTTCTTTGGCTTGGTGGTTTTGCCTTGACGCATGAACATTCTTAGTCTTTTTACCAGCATAGGAAGGTCTTCATCATCGTCCTCATCATAATCAGATCAATCTCAGTGTTGACCTTTGATGCACCTTTAGTTGCCTTGAGAGCAACACCCTTATCCTTCCTTCGTTCTTCTGATAGGGTTTCAGCTCGTTGAGTCAGCTCCAGTTCGTATGTCAGGAGATTGCCATATAGCTGTTGAACTATCATCTCGTGAAGATTCTTTGACTCTCTTATAGCAGTGGTTTTGGCATCCCACCTGCTCGGTAGGGCTCTCATGAACTTTATGATCAGATCTTTGTTAGGATAGATCTTCCCATATACTCGTAGAGAGTTGAGCAAAACGTTGAATCTCTCATAGGTGGCAGTTACGTTTTCTCCTTGAACATGAGCAAACATCTTATACTGCTGTGTCAGGAATGATTGTTTGTTTTCTCTAACTTCTTCAGTTCCTTCGTGCATGATTAGCAGTGCTTCCCGAACTTCCTTGGTTGTTTTGCTGTTGAAAACATTTTCGAACAGATCGTCTTCTAAGGATTTGAACAAGATGTTCTTGGCCTTTTTATCAAGTTGGACAACTCTCTTCTCGTTGTCTGTCCACTCTTCTTTAACTTTTATTTGTATTCTCTTTGGATCGTCAGTGGTTGGTGAAAGCTTTGTTGGAACATAGGGCCCATTCTGAACGGTCTTAAATAGATCTTCATCTATTGAGTTAATGTATGCTTGCATCCTGACTTTCCAGTTTGCAAATTTATCCTTGTTGCACATTGGTGGCTTGTTGCCTCCTCCAGTCCTAGATTCACTTTGTACGTGTGCCATTGGATCTACTAAAGCTTGTAAGCTGTATAATAGAACCTACTTTGATACCAATTATTAGTTCCTAGTAGGCACAATAGTTATCTAGAAGGGATGGGGGTTGAATAGATATTTTAAAAAATCATTTCGTTTTAAACTTGTTAGTTAATGATGATTAAAACTTAGCAGAATTTATGTTTGTTTTAATCTCTTTTGCAAAGTAGTGGAGTTATGAGAGTGAGGCGATTATAGCGATTATAATGATATATAGCGATTATAGTATGAACGTAAAAGACATAGTCGTTTTAAGTGGTTCAGAGCACTTAAAGCTCCTAGTCCACTCTTCTACTCAACGAGTAGGAAATCCACTAAAGATGTCTTTTACAACTTCTGAATCACACAGATTCCTTCTAGACCAGCAGTCTAGGAACTTCTTAGTTCACTTTAAACTCTTTAAGTCCAGTAGACTTGGCTCTCTTATAGTTCACTTAGAACTCTTCAAGTCCAACAGACTTGGTACTCTTCTTCAGTTGATTGGTAGATGTTCAGTTCTTGATGGTTGCTACTCAGTTGTTGTTTAAGCACTAGTTCAAAAGAACTGAGTAGCTGAGCAAGCTTTGCTATTTCTCATATCGTAGAGTTGAGCTTTGAGAGTTGTTCACGTTGTTTGTTCAATGCTTGCTATTTTCTTTCTCATCAGCTTGATTTGCATATATATGATCTTGAAAACTATCCATTAGATCCATCCGTTGAAGCATTAAATGCGTTTGACTTTTCTGTTCTTTGATGGAGACATTTCTGCACATCTTCTGAACTGCATTCTGGCCCACTGACACTGCAGAATGCTTTCTCACCTACCACCTGAAAAGGTGTTTTCCCCCTTACCAATGGTAATTTCCTTAGCTTCTTCAATACGCTTCTTTGTTGCATACTAAGGATATTTCTTATGACTTTGGGACTGGTGAGTACTGCAGCGTTTAGAATCCATTCCTCATATGTTGGAACCTATCTCCACACAAATCATGAGGCTCGACGTTTTCTGACACAAGACAGATGATACTCTACGATTCAGATAGTGGTACTCTATGATTCAGATCGTGGTGACTTGTCGCTTTGATGCCTGGTCTGATTCTATCAGCCGAGAGCACTACGATTTCTCTTAAGTCTTTACACACTACGATCTTCCCTTGCTTGAGTTGTAAACTCTACGTTTCCGAGAACACACTACGATCATTGACTTGTAAACTCTACATTTCCAAGAGCACACTACGATTGTTGAGTTGGCTCGGCAAACGTTGGGACCACTCTACAATTTCCAAAGAGGCCCTTCAAGGCAGGCACACTACGATCTTTGAAGCTCTACGTTTCTGTCTTGACTTCTGCTATGTTGATCAGATTTATACACTACGATTTCTTCGAAGCCTATCTATTACATGTCAAGATCAACCTAACAACTTTGATCTTTCTATCTATACATTCTATTACAGAATGATACACGTTAAGAGCTTAGATCAACCTAACAAATTTGATCTATCACTAAGTCCTTGTACATATATTACTTGAAGGACTTTACACATAATCATGAGCATATACATTAAAACATAAAATCATAATATGCATTCTCCCAACACGTACGTCAATTTCGAGGACAAAATTTCATAAGGAGGGGAGGTTGTAAGACCCCAACTTTTTAATGAATAAAATCAAATTTTCTCTATTTATTATTGTGAATAATAATGAATTAATTTGATATAATGATTTGGTTATGGGTGAAAAGTGCAAATTTTACAAAATAAGCAAGTGATTATAAAATATTCATTGTTGTCGGGGAATATTCGTTTGGTCGTGGAATATTAAATAACGACGCTATGACCATTTGTGGGCCCATAACTAAAAAAAAAGCTATTGGGATGAAGAAAACGTCAAGTTTGAGTTTTTATAAATAACGGCGTAGTTGTTATCGTTAACACTGTTGGAATACCCGATGGTTAAAATATAGTAATACGCATGGTTGCACAGTAGCACACGGTATTGCATAGTATTTTTGAATTATTAATTCTTACATAAGAAGGCACTACTCAATAATTGTTATAGTAATTACTGTTTAATATTTTATATTATTGATTCAATGATTGCTACATTGATATTTTATATTATTGTTGTTTCAATAATTGTCACTGCACAGTATTTCCCATTATCAGATCAATAATTCATATTATTTGAATAATATTATTAGATAGCATTATTGGCAATGTCTAAGGAAGTTCTGTTTGATCACCTAATTGCACGCCAATAAGGAGAAATCCTTATCGGAAAGCCCCCTCTTTCTTGGGAACGACCTAGTTGTCATAATTGTGATTCTGTAATATTATTTGTGAATAATTAATTATTGATTTATATGATAAGGAAATATTTATTTTATGTGGATATATTTATTGTCGTTATAAATGAAGGAATTAATGCTGAGGTGTTTTATCAGTATTTTGTCAGAATGGAGGTATTAAAAATTATCCGTTTGTGGATTTCAGATATTTTCTGTTTGGAATTTGGAAAAACTTAAAGGTACAAAGTTGTAGAGAATTCGATTTCATGTGGAATGGACATAAAATTGGTATTTTTCTGATAAACGGGCTATTTTCTATGAATTACTGAAGTTTCAGAAAATAAAATGATTTTTATTAAAATTGGGTGGGACCCACTTTTGTTTTAAACCTGCGGGCTGCCAAAAAATTTCAGAATTGGTTGGCTTGTTTGATCAAAATGGGTGGACGTAGAAGTGAAGGAATAAATAATATTATTTTATTATTTTAGTCTCCTTTGGCGTTCTAGCATTTTCCTATAAATAGGCGCTTAGGTTAGAATTGAAAATCACACAAGAAACAAGTTTTCTTTGTAAGACCCCAACTTTTATGAATAAAGATGAATTTTCTATAAATATCATTTTTGAATATTATGGAATGAATTTGATATAATATTATAGTTGTGGATAATATTTATAAATTTTTCAAAGTACGCAAGTTGTTATATAATACTCCCTCCTATTCAGATTAAATGTCGTTTTAGGGAGTTTAATTTTATTCTATATAAGTGTCGTTTTGGAATCTCTATGCACTATTGCACTATTTTTTCCTAATTTACCCCTCTATTTAATATGCTTAGTAAATGCAATTGTGGAGAGAGAAATAATTAATTAGGGACAATTGTGGAGAATGAGAAGAGACAATTGTGGAGAGAGAAATAATTAATTAGGGACACAAAAGACATTTTGTGTTATTTCTTAATAAGTGTGCTTAACTCTAAAATGACATTTAATCTGAATAGGAGGGAGTATTCGATTGGTCGGGGAATATTTGTTTTAACAGGAAATATTCGTACAGCGACACAATCATTGGTGGACCCCACAACGGAATTATTTTCGGATTGAGAAAACGACAAAAATACTTTATAAAAATAACGGTGGAAGTTTTACCGTTAACTGTTGAAACACCCGGTGTTAAAAGTACAGTAATATGCGTGGTTGCATAGTAGCACATGGTATTGATTATTGATGCTTACGTGAGAAGCCACTTAGTTTTATTCAATTATTGTCACAATATCATCTGCTTAATATTTTATATATTATTAAATCAATAATTGAGATAACAGAGTTATTAATATTATTATTTGCAATATTAACGATGTCTAGAAGTTCTGTCAAGGAGAGGTTTGGTTACCTAATTGCGCGCCAATAGGGAGAAATTCTTATTGGAAAGACCCCTCTTTTCTGAGAACGACCTGGTCGATTAATATTGTGAATTATAATAATGATGATAAATGTTGTTAAAAATATTGAGGTGTATTTATGAAATATTTGTTATAAATTTTGCTTATTTATTGGACCCCCAGTTAATCATTTTTCAAAATAATCGGTAAAAAAGTTATTTAGTTTATATGAGGCCACTTGTGATGTTGATGTCTTGAGTGGGGGATGGGGAGATTGTGCATTGTCGGGAGGAAAATGTGTATAATGGGTGGAGGATTATATAATTTGCATGTGTATGATTATATATATATATATATATATATATATATATATATATATATATATATTGTTTGCAAGTTGCAAAGAATTGAGAAGTATGCAATTAGTTCATCCGTGACTTTCCAATTGTTTGGTCCGTGAGAAGAATTCGGATGAAAAGTTGGAGGTGTTGGTTTTTGTTAAAAATCAACATGTGTGTATATATATATATATATATATATATATATTATACTTTATTGATTATTATATTATTAAGTTGAAAAAAAGGAAACGTCGTAATTTTTCTTGCGAGTGATTTTAATAAATGCGAATATTAACTGTTGATCCGTGATTCGAAAAATTCAAATAGTACCTTTCCATTCTCCTATAAATAGAAGCTCATTCCTTCATTATTTCTTACGAATTCACTGAAACTCTAGAGAGAGAAACTATAGATAAAAAGAAGAAAAGTATTCTGCTACTTCACTACTCCTATATCCAGTACTCTTCTTTTAAAGGTAAGGGGTATTATTTCTTTCTTTCGTCTTCATGAAGAGAACTTCTGGTATTCTATTCTTTAGTATTATGTTGGAATAACATGTCTATGCGAAGTACCGCATACATGGTAAAATTTTTCTGTTACTCCATTCTTTATTATTCTGTTGGAACATCCTGTCTGTGCATTGCGCATGACCTGGTTCCGTTATTTATTATTCTGTTGGAACATCCTGTCTGTGCTTTACGCATGACCTGGTTCCGTTATTTATTATTCTGTTGGAATATCCTATCTGTGCGTTTACGCACGACCTGATTCCATTATTTATTATTCTTTTGGAATAACCTGTCTGTGCTGTCTATCGCATGCATGGTGATTTCTTTTGTTATTCCATTCTTTATTATACTCAGTTGGTTAAAGTTTTGACTTCTATACTCCATGAAATTAGTGGAATATCCTTGATATTTGCGCTTCATCCAGTATCTTTTCATGAAAATATTCTTCTGAGCATTCTTGAATTTTACTCTACAAAGAAGTATCATGTTGACAATTTGGACGTTATTAGTTCCTAGATAAATTAAGTCTTGAACTTGTTTTATTGAATTTTTATTTCATTGTCATCATCCTCATGTTTATATTATGTTGAAAGTCATCTGTGGCCTGTAGTGCATAGATGGACTTGGTATGATTATGACCAGGGATTATTCGGGTGTAATCATGACCGTAATGTAACAAATGATGTGGAAAAAGTCCTCATTGGCCCGTAGTGCATTGATGGACTGTTGTTGGCATGATCATGACCATTGATGAATACACGAATATCCTTGGCCTGTAGTGCATGGATAATTTGTGGTTGTGATACTAATGAATATCATCATTGGTCGAAAAGTGTGGGGATGATGTGGATTATTTATTGTCAAATCAAATGATAAAAGTGATGAAAACCTTTTAAATCATAGAAGATAGTAGATTTTATTCTCTACTTGACTCTTTTAATGGATTGCTTGTTACACCGCAGCTTAAACTTGATGTTGGTTATATTGTATCGTTTAACACTGTTGAAGGCTAACGATAATTTATTCTGCATTATCTTAGTCATAATATTTCTTACTGGGCTAGTTGAGCTCACCCTTTTACTTTCATTGTTCTCTTCAGGAAATGAGAACGTAGAAGGGACTAGTCGGGGAACGGAGTGACGGTCCAGATGATAGCATTAGTAGTCCTCGCCATTCTATGAAATAGTGTGTTAATAAATGTATTAAGGACTTATTTTGAGTTTGAATACTGTCTAGAAGACAATATTTGTATTAAAACTCACGTACTCATGTTGTATATTTAAGATTATATTTGTATTACATACCATGTATTTGGCTACTTCGAATAGGTGATGTATACCTATTTTGGGGGCGCCACAGCTTAATATCAAAGCTTAGGGATATGATCCTGGCTAAGATGTGAGAACTAGGAGGGGAGAGACGGGGAATTCCTTCTCTAGTATGACCTACCTAAGTTTATTTTGTATTTAATTGGTCGGTTAGAGTATAAGGATATTATGTTGCATGTCAATTAACCCTTATTTTGTGGCAGTATTTGAAAATGACATCCGAGAATGTTGAGAATAGCAATGGAGCACCGGAGACCGTTGAGTCACCACAAATCAACACCCAGGATAATGTGCATTAGGAAGGCAATAATCCTCAGGTGAACAACAACACCGACCAAATGGTGAACGACGGAATGTTTAGGAGCTTTCTGCAATTCGTACAACATTAGGTAATAGAGACTCCTGTCCAAAATGCAGGTGGAAACACTGGCAACTCTCGGATGGTCACCGCTAAACAGTTCAAGGAGCTGGGAGCACCGGAGTTTATTGGAGAGCCAAAACCACTTAAGGCGGAGACATGGATAAAGAAGATCACCAAGATATTTTATGTCTTGGGATGCTCCGAGGAGCAAAAGGTTCCCTATGCCACATTTATGTTGCGAGGAGAGGCAGACTACTGGTGGGAATTGGTAAAGCGTACTCAACATACCGCACTGAAGATGTCTTGGGAGAAGTTTTAAGAACTATTCAACGACAAGTACTTTCCCGAAAGTATTCGTCACATGAAAGAGGTAGAGTTCATCAAGTTGGAGAAGAACAATATGATTGTGTCGCAGTACGAAGCTAAGTTTGCTGAGTTGTCCCGGTTTACGTCTCACTTGGTTGACAATGAGGAGAGAATGACACAGATGTTTCTAAGAGGTTTAAAACCCGAGATACGTCAATATCTAATTTCTCATAAACTGTGTTTGTATTCAGATGTTGTATATAGGGCTCGGTTATTGGAGCACGATAACGAGTCAACTCAACCAAGAGAAAGCAACCAGCAAAATGATAATACCAGTGGTAGCAGTCATCGAAGAGATGACAACAAACGTGGAGGGAATCAACATGCCAGAAATGGTAACCACTTTGGTGGTAATCATGGCCAAGACAATAAGAATGGACATTTCAAGAAGTGGAGATTCAACAATGATGGAAAGATGTCAGCACCAACACCCGTTGTTAAGGAAGGAGAACGACCACCTATCATATGCTTCAAATGTAGAGGGGAGGGACACATCAGTCCAAACTGCGTGATGCCGTCCAAAGCATGTTATAATTATGGAAGAGAAGGTCACCTAGCCCGATTTTGTCATGCACCAAAGTCAAGTCCAGCTGGGATGGAGGCATCAAAGGCCGTCCCAGACAAGACAAAATGGTAGTTCAAGGGAGAGCGTTTGTCGTGAACTCCCAGAAAGAAAGGAACCCGAACGAGGTCATCACGGGTAAACTTATCATAAACTCTAGCGAAGTATATACCTTATTTGATACCGGTTCTACCCATTCTTTTATTTCTCCTACTTGCGCTCAACGTTTAAATTTGACTCCGGAGAAATTGGACTTTGACTTATCTGTTGAAACTCCATTGGGAGATCCCTTCATTACTTCCACTGTTTATAAGTCTTGTTTGGTTCAAATCGGTACCCTCACATTACATGTCGATCTTATTTCACTGAAAATACTTGCATTTGACGTAATTCTAGGGATTGATTGGTTATCTACTCATCATGAAAAAATTGATTATTTTCGTAAGGTTGTTAGCTTTCATATTCCTAACCAACCTATTATGCGAATTCAAGCAACCAAACCATTAAAATCAATCACTGTCATCTCAAGCCATAAAACTATTCATTTATTGAAAAACAGATGTCAAGCTTTCTTAGCTCATGTCACAGATCTTAACAAAAATACGTCAGTTTTGAATGATATTTCTATTGTTAATAAATTTCCTGACGTATTCCCTGAAGAACTTCCTGGCCTACCCCCAGAGCATGAAATTGAATTTTTTATCGACTTTGAACCTGATACAATACCTATTTCCAAAGCCCCATATCGAATGGCTCCTATTGAACTTCAGGAGTTAAAGACCCAACTGCAGGAATTGTTAGACATCGGTTTCATTCGTCCTAGTACTTCTCCTTGGGGTGCTCCTGTTCTATTCGTGAAGAAGAAAGATGGGAGTATGCGACTTTCATTTGATTATCGGGAGTTGAATCATGTCTCCATTAAAAATAGGTACCCATTGCCACGTATTGATGACCTGTTTGACCAGTTGCAAGGCGCCAAATTATTTTCAGAGATTGATCTTCATTCTGGATATCACCAATTGAAGATTAGAACCGATGACATTCCAAAGACGGCTTTCAGAACTCGGTACGGGCATTATGAATTCCTAGTCATGTCTTTTGGATTGACTAATGCTCCTGCTGCCTTCATGGATATGATGAACCGAGTATTCAAAGAATATTTGGAACATTTTGTGGTCGTCTTTATTGATGACATCCTCATATATTCCAAAAGCCGTAAAGATCATGAGCAACACTTGAGGCTGATAATCCAAAAGCTTCGTGAAAACAAGCTTTATGCCAAGTTGAAGAAATGCGAGTTCTGGCTTGAGGAAGTAGCATTCCTTGGGCACGTAGTATCAAGTCATGGAATATCTGTTGACCCGAAAAAGATTGAAGCTATTCAAAGCTGGGAGCAACCTAAATAAGTGACCGAAGTACGTAGCTTTCTCGGATTAGCTGGTTATTATTGGAGATTCGTGGAAGGGTTTTCTCGAATCGCTACTCCATTAACTCAGCTAACTCAGAAAGATATAAAATTCGGTTGGAGCGTGGAATGTGAGAATAGTTTTCAAGAACTCAAGAGGAGACTCATTTATTTTGCTCGGACAATACCATCCGGCTCGGAGGGATTTTTGTCATCTACAGTGATACATCGGGCAAAGGGTTAGGATGTGTTCTCATGCAGCATGGAAAAGTCATAGCCTATGCCTCTCGGCAACTCAAAGAATATGAGAGAAATTATCCTACTCACGATCTAAAGTTGGCAGCTGTTGTTTTGGCACTTCAAATTTGGAGGCATTACTTGTATGGGGAAAAAGTGGAGATATTTACGGATCATAAAAGCCTCAAATATTTCTTCACCCAAAAGGAACTCAACATGCGGCAACGACGTTGGCTTGAACTGTTAAAAGATTATGATCATACTATTCAATACCATCCTAGAAAAGCGAACGTGGTAGCTGACACATTGAGTAGAAGATCATATGCGGGTACGAGTGCGATATTGTCAACTCAAAGGCCCATTTTGTGTGACTTGAAAAAGATGGAGATAGAGTTAAAGACTCCAGGGACCCATGTGATGATAGCGAATATACGAGTAGAACCGACTTTAATCGATAAAGTTAAAGCTGCTCAAACTACAGACCTGGAGCTGATGTGTATGAAGAAGAAAGTGCAAGAAGGTGCTATTCCGGAAGCAAGAATCGATGAAGAAGGACATGCTTTATGGAAAGGATCCTCAAGGAAAGCTCACAACAGAAGATCATTGAGCTTAAGACAAAAGGAGTTCTTTATGAAGTAGAACTTCTCAAAACAAAGGACTGACAAAGAAGACTACGTTCGTAGAGTGATCAATCCTGAAAATACTCATCTCTACGATACAAGGAAAACTAAGCAACGATGATGATTCCAGTCAGAAGGAGAAATGCTGGGCAGCCTTCAAATAAACATGAAGAAGGAATCACATCTATCTGAGAAGACAACATCAACAATGGGGGAGCGTTGATCCATTAAGGAATAACAACACTATTAAACCGGAAGAGATGTACCAACTCTGAGTCCCAAAACTTTGTGGGCCGATGAACCATATGAAGATCCATAGTCGTAGAGGAACGCCTCAAAACGTACTCACCGATAATCCTTCAGCCACCCAATCCATAATCGTGAAGTTCCTACGATCAAACACATGATCGTAGTGTAAGAGCAGAAGGACACCACGATTTCATCAATGCAGATATCCAGAGCTGGTAGAAAGATCTCCCTATCATAAAAGGTCTAATGAGATGTCATTGAAAATCACTGTCTTAGTATTTCATCTGGAAAGCGCCTCAGGGACAAACCTGACCCTTAGCTAACTCTAAGAGGTTGGCCCTTCCTGAGCTACCTTATCCCAGAAGGAATGCTTTATCTAGTTCATCTCAAAAGAACCAAGTCAGTCAACGATCGTAATGTTGTCTAAACGATCGTAGTGCAACCTCAGCGACAGAAGAAGACAACTCAACGATCGTAGTCCTACCAAAGGGTATTCCAGTTCAAGGAGCATGAAGAATGAGACATCTGCTAAGCCATTCAAGTTGAGGAGATAAGTTCGAATACATCAGTGATTGAGCTATGCTGCATCGAAGTAAGGAGGAAAGACGAAGCCATCCATCGCAAAGATCTCGAGAAATTGATCGTTGAGTAAACAAATGAAATCGTAGAGTCTATAGTTATCTCATCATGTTACTCTATGAATCAAAAGGTCAACGGTCAAAGCCACGCCAATTAAACGCCCACCTCTAATAACCGAAAAGTTGTGGGGAGTTACTGACTACCATCGGGCAACATGCAACCAATGGACAGTTGACACATCACTAAGTATGCAAAGTTAGAAGGAACTGCCATAAAGACAAGTTCAAATCTGCAGACAGTTACCAAAAGATATCGAACCTTTCTCCCTCCCATTTTCAAAACCCTAGAAAGCTTTTCAAGAGCAAAATCAGTTAACCTTCCAGAGTCTTACCAAATCTTAGTCAGCCATCTCGCATAATCTCTCTAAATCAAACACCCACAGTCTTCAAACGATTCAAATGGAGAACTGGCAAGTTATCACTAGCATTCAGCTTGGAACCAAATCGTTTGCAAATTCTGAGAAGAAGTTCAGGGACGTCCTTAGACTCGTAAAGGAAGCTGGGTTTTCAGAATGTCTCGAGGCGAGTACTCGTGTATACATTGACCTGGTTAAGGAGTTCTACTCAAACATCTCCATAAACTCTGGAACTCTATCTACCAAGGTTAAAGGTCGACTCAAGTCGAAATCTTCTGACCTTAATCAATGCCTAGGGTTCCCTAGCCAAGGGCTGAAGAACCTTGAAGATATGAACATTGAGCAAGCGAAAGAGTTGATGGGATATCAAAGAAACTCTAGCTTCAAAGATATGAAGAAGAAGGAGTTCCTCAAGAGTATGAGTTCTAGTGAAATTGTAGGAAAGTGCATTCGTGCAAAAACACCGCATATGATACTTGATTGATCAACAACTGAAGATTATGTCAGCTATAGTGCTGAAGAAACAAATTGACTTTGGAGCAATTTTGTTTGATCATATCTCTAAGTGGGTAGAGAAGGCTGAGAAGAAACCACTGACCAAAGTGTTTCATGGAAGGCTGTTGAGTATCATACTGAAGAAAAAGCTAGGTGGAAAGATCAAGGATGATGAGGGAGAAGCCCTGAATGTGCACAAAGTAATGTCTCCACAGTTATTTGAAAACTGGAAGAAGAACCCCAAGGAGAACAAAAGGCTGACAGCTGGGAGCAGCAGTAGAGCCTCTGCAAAGAAGAGGAAGACAGTAAAGGCAGAGAGCTCTGAGTCCAGTGACTCTGAAGCAGCTGAAATCACACCAGCCAGGAAGAAATCAAAAGTGGTGAAAAGAGTTGGTGAAGTGAAGAAAGCCCAGGCCCCACCAAGGAGAATCTCCTCCTTGAACAAAGATAAGGAAGAAGAAGCCCAAACTGCTGAGACCACAAAAAGAAGAAGCAGCAGGTTGCTTCAAGGGTCAGTCAGCAAGAAAGCTTAAGTCCCCATAGTCAGCATTCAGAAATGAAAGTGAAGCTGATGTGATGGAAGAAAAGTGCTCAAGCCCCATGGCCAATTCTCAGAGAAGCAACTCTGATGAAGAAAAAGGAATTCAGAATAATCAAAGTGCATCCCCAAGTGCAACTGCCCCAACCTGCCCAGAGAATGGGTCAAAAAATACTATTCTAGAAGAAGAAGAAGAACATGTCCCCTCAATCCAAGAAAGCTCTCATGATGGTTCAAAAAGTGATGAGGCCAAGAAAGAAGAGTCTGCCCCTGCCAGTGCTGATCTTCAAAGAAGTTTATCTGATGAGCAAATGGAGTCAGAGACTGAAAAAGAAGAAGAGTCTGTCTCTCCAATAGTTGAACCTCTACGAAGAAGGAAGAGCTACAGGCTGCAAGCCCTGTTTGCCTCCAAAAGGAACAGTAGCCAATCAAATGCCATCATTGAATTAAGTGATGATAAATCTGTATCCCCAGGAGAAGATGTTGAAGAAGAAGCTAGCAGTGAAGAAGAAGTATCTAAGGAAAGTCTTGATGAAGAAAGTTCAGATAATGAAATTCAGCAAGAAGGATTCTCTGTTGGAGATGATCAAGAAGAGTCCGAACATGAAATGCAACATGAAGATGATCCCTCCGTCAAGTCGATCTAAATGGTTCTGGTTCTGAGAAGGAAGAAGCAGGAAATGATTCCAACTCTGAAGATCAAGAATCAGAAAACTCAGAACTCCACCCTGTTCTCTCACCTGCAAGATTTATCAGGAGAATAGTAGTAGAAGTTCCCAATGAACCATTAGAGACTCCTCCTGACAGATAGATAAACCATGGAGGTGAACAGATCAGAATAGTAAGAATGACCTCCTTTGACTTGTTCAAGAACTGGAACAACATGGAAATGGACTGCACAACCATTCTCTACAACCCTGATGATCTGCTAATGAGATGGTTCTTCCAAAGGATGCCATGGCTAAAGGCCATCATCGAAAAAGATGGAAGCTACTTCGGTTGGTGTTATAAGCGGTTTCAAGCATGGAACCGATGGCTCGAACTTTCAAGAGTGAAGAAGTTTGCCACCAAGTCGATCACAAACCAAATTTCACTTTAAGATCTATCGACATGTTGGAAATCTCTACATCCCCTACGATCGTAGGGTGGACTCAAGGAAGAAGAACCATGTCCAAGAAGTCGATCGTGAGAGTCCGATCACTCTCACCGCTTATGATGTTCAAATCCAATCTCGTAAGTCTCCTTATGATCAAGCATCGCTAATGACACTCCATTATCCTCCACAGTAATTGGTACTCCACAATTGTTCAGGATTATCCACACCTTTGAAAATCATTCAAAGATGACAATTGTAGAGTCCAATTCATTGCCCATACTGAAGCTACCAATCAAGAGGATCAAACTGCTTTGGAGCAGGAACTACTGAAGAGCTCTGATAATTTAAGCAAGAAGATATTTATGCTCACTGAAGAATCACAGAAGTAGACCGCAGCAGGAGATGACTCTTTCCAGCACAAGCTTCAAGTTATTTTGGCTGATGTATCTCTCAAACTCCAAGAGAGAGATAACATCTATTAGAAGGCCATCCAAGATCAGAAGGCAGAAGCTCTACAAGTTCAGGAGGCCAATGCAAAGCAGATCGAAGCCCTCTCTGACAAGATTGACGATCTAAAACAGTCCTTCTCTGTGCAACTTGAACTCGGACAGCAAGAACTAAAGTTTGAAGTTGCAAACTCCTCCTACCTAATGGAGCAGCTTATGTCCAACATGGAGCAGCTCTCTCAAATGATTGATGACAAAAAGGGGGAGAAAAAGAGGCAAAGAAAGAAGAAGAGCAGAGGGTTAAGGGAGAAGAAGTCAAAGAAGAAGGTAGCAACAGCAGATAAAGAATCATCATCTGAGGGGGAGCCTGAAGATGATGATACCAAAATCATAGAAGCTGAAAGGAAACCAGATCAGAAAGGTGATGAAGGGGAGCTAAGCAAAGATAGAAGATCATCATCCGAGGGGGAGCAAGAGCAAGAAGAGAATCGGATGAAGAATGATCAACAAGCATCCCGGAAACATACATGGAGCCAAGGAGGTACATCTCTAGTCCGTTAGTATGTTTGCGGATCCGGGATGTAGAATGTCCGAATATATAATTACCATATTAATATAAATGACATTCATGATTAATCGCTTAGAAGTACAATTTGCTCAACGTATCTAAGATTCATTCATAACATGCATATGCACTTATTGTTTTTGTCATAATCAAATAGGGAGATTGTCAGAATAAACATGTGAATGATATTCCTATTTAATATATGATTTGATTATGATATATATATGAATGAATATGCAAGTATGCTTGCATGAAGAAAAGTCAGAAAGTCCTTTGATAGATAATAGAAATATATGTACAAGGATTTAGAATGAATTAATCAAATATGTTAGGTTGATCCTACATAAGAAAAATAAACTTTGTGAAGTCCTTAAAAGAAATGATGTACAAGGACTATAAATATAGAAAGATCAAGCATGTTAGGTTGATCTTATGTTGTAATAGATAGGCTTGTTCGATCGCCGAGCACTACACCAAAAGTCGAAGTCCGCCAGAGAGTCGAGTCAACTCGGGAGCTATCGAGGCAGAATAGGAGTATGCAAGATAGTGAGATCTCAGAGTTCGTAGACTTCCAGGGGAAACGAAGAAGGATCATAATGTGTCGAGAAGAGCTTCCTCGGGATCGTAGTGTGCTGAGGAAGTCATGTTCAGAATCGTAGAGACAGCCTGTCTACAAGCCGAACGACCATCTGCCGAAGCCAAGTATGAAACGTAGACTACACTCAAAGTCGTAGAGTCTAGCGATGCCAAAGCCAAGATAAGGATCGTAGGCTACACTCTGAGATCGTAGAGTCCACTAAATGAATGCAGAGATCGTAGTCGGGCAAGATCAGATGAAGACAACAAGCACAAGGAAGAAATTGTAGAGTGTCAAGATCTGATCTCGGGATCGTGAGTGTCTCAGACAACAAAGTCAATCGTAGTGTCATGTAACTCACGACTCCAAAAGAAGTGCTCACAATGCTAAGTCGGGGATCAGAGAGAGATCACGGTTCTCAACGAATGAGCACTCCCTGAATATCCAAAGGTACGAAGCCTCTGGTTGGCACTGCAAAGATGCAATCCACAGTAAGGGAACCAGAGAGCACTCAACGAATGACATGCAAGCTAGCAGGAGAACTAAACAACAATCCAATCAGCATCAAGATTGAGTTGAAAGGCCATTCGTGATGAAGTCTTCCACAAGATGATTCAAAGAAGACTTCAAAGAATGACTAAGGAAAAGTCACCTAATGCGATTATTTTGAAGAGAATCAGAAGACAATGACCTGGAAGTAACCAAGATCGTAGTGTTTGCCAAACAAAGAAGGGACTGATGGAAAGTGAACCGAGATACTGGTCAGCCTCTGAAAAGTAAGGCTAAAGTGATTAAGTGTCGTGTCAAATCATTGATGATAATTAAACGGGAGATCACAAGGAGAAAGTAAGTTGGACGCACCACAAATCTGAAGTATCTTAATATTCAGAAGGGGACCGGGACAAGGAATCAAAGCCATCAAGATGTCGAGAACTGCCAAAGCAAATGTAAGTATTGAAGCAATCGTGATAATACAAGGAAGGAGTGTTCTACATTGAAGATCCAATCAACACTCTTCCAGATCGCAGTGTTAACTCTACCAACCAACGAGCAACACTCAACAAGACACTATGATCAGGTCCTTGAAGACATGCATCAGAATCGTAGAGTTCGAATATCTGAAGACTGAAGCATTGGCAAAGGTTTAATCTAAAGAGTAATATTCAAATAAGTGCTTATTGAGAGCATCAATGCAAAAGGACAACCTCTGATCTAGAAATCAGAAGACATAAAGTGTTCAACCTGCCCAAGACAGTAAAGTGATACATCTGACAGGGCAAGTGAAACAGTAGACTGCAGTGTCAGAAAAAGTATGACATATCACATGAAGCAGTCTACCTCAAGCAACTCAAGATATGCGAAGACATTTGATTAGCTTCCAACGGCTACTTTCCAACGGAAGAATTGGGAAGATGTATAAATATAGAAAAGTTTCAAAGATCAAAGGTTGTTGGAGTTGTGAGTTTTGGAGAGAAGGTGTACTGATCGAATCAAGTGATAGTGAGTCCAGAGGCTCACTCTACGATCCACCAAGAACACTCAAAAGTCAGATCAAGCAAGAAGTAGAAGTGTGAGTTCTACTATGTAGAAGTGAGAGCTCTACTACATGAAGAGTGTTCTGAACTATCGAGAGAAAGAAGAGCATAATGCCATCTGGATGTCCATCATGGGAAGACTCTAAGTACAACAGAGAAGAGCTTACGGTCAACTTAGCAAGTCCATCATGGGAAGGCATCGAGTAGCAAGAAGGGAGATCACAAAAGCCATCTTGGTGTCAAGCATGAGAAAACTTTTAAGTACCTTGTAGAAGAGCTTACAGTCATCTTAGAAGCCTCTCATGTGCAGCCATCAAGTACCAAGGAGAATGATCTTCAGGGCAGTTCATCAAGGGGTCATCCGGAGTAGTTGAGCAACCTAAGAAGTCGAGAGCATCATACAACACTCAAACCGCTTCTTCAAGGATGATCAAGCCAAGTCGCTAGGGATAGAAGATATTCAGAGCATGAAGACATCTTAGCAAATTTCAAAGACAGACTCCAACAACAACAAACAAACAACTCAACGAAGCCAGGGCCTGAGGGGTCCTTGTCCAGAGGGACTAAATGAAGCAGGACCGAAGGGTCCTTGTCCGGAGGGACTAAACAAAGCAGGCCAAAGGGACCTTGTCCAGAGGGACTAAACGAAGTTCCAAGCTCTTTGGCTTGAAGAGTTCCTAGGGAACTAGAAGAGTCCCAAGGTTTTTGCCTTGAAGAGTTCTTAGTGAATCAAGTCCCAAGGTCAGCCGGCCTGAAGGAATCGTAGAGATTTAGGGGTGCCGCCCTTCCCAGTGGAAATCTCGCTAGTTGAAAAGCAGGAAGAGTGGATTAGGAGCTTGAGTCTCTCGAACCTCTTAAAACCTCTTGTGTCTTTTTACATTATGTCATTTACATTATGTCTATAACTGCTATAACTGCTATGTATGTTTTAACTACTTACAACTAAACAAACCCAATGAACATTGTACGTATAATTATGAATATATCAATGAAGGGGATCTTTTACTTATTCCGCTGTGCTTGAAAAGATTCTTATGTTTGTCATATACTCTAATATGAATAATACATCATAAACCAGAAAAGTATTTGAAATAAAAAGGATCTATTCAACCCCCCTTCTAGATTTATTATGCCCTCTGGGAACTAACAATATATATATATTGCTTGCAAGTTGCAAAAAATTGAGAAGTATGCAAATTAGTTCATCCGTGACTTTCCAATTGTTTGGTCCGTGAGAAGAATTCAGATGAAAAGTTGGAGGTGTTGGTTTTTGTTAAAAGTCAACATGTGTTAATATATATATATATATATATATATATATTATTTTATTGATTATTATATTATTAAGTTGAAAAAGAAAAGGAAACGTCAGAATTTTTCTTGCCCGTGAATTTAATCGTCTGAATATTAACTGTTGATCCGTGATTCAAAAAACTTCAAATAGTACCTTTCCATTCTCCTATAAATAGAAGCTCATTTCTTCATTATTTCTTACAAATTCACTGAAACTCTAGAGAGAGAAACTATAGAGAGAAAGAAGAAAAGTATTCTGCTACTTCACTACTCCTATATCCAGTACTCTTCTTTTAAAGGTAAGGGGTATTATTTTTTTCTTTTGTCTTCATGAAGAGAACTTCTATTATTCCATTCTTTAGTATTATGTTGAATAACTCGCCTATGCGGGCAACCGCATACATGGTGAAATTCTTTCATTACTCCATTCTTTATTATTCTCGTTGGAACATCCCATCTGCGTGCTTTTACGCATGATTCGGGTTCCGTTATTTATTATTCTGTTGGAACATCTTGTCTGTGCTTTACGCATGACCTGGTTCTATTATTTATTATTCTGTTGGAATATCCTGTCTGTGCGTTTACGCACGACCTGACTCCATTATTTATTATTCTGTTGGAATAACCTGTCTGTGCGATTTATCGCATGCATTGTGATTTCTTTTGTTATTCCATTCTTTATTATACTCAGTTGGTTAAAGTTTTGACTTCTATACTCCATGAAATTAGTGGAATATCCTTGATATTTGCGCTTCATCCAGTATCTTTTCATGAAAATATTCTTCTGAGCATTCTTGAATTTTACTCTACAAAGAAGTATCATGTTGACAATTTGGACGTTATTAGTTCCTAGATAAATTAATTCTTGAACTTATTTTATTGAATTCTTATATCATTGTCATCATCCTCATGTTTATATTATGTTGAAAGTCATATGTGGCATGTAGTGCATAGATGGACTTGGTATGATTATGACTAGGGATTATTCGCTGTAATCATGACCATAATGTTACAAATGATGTGGAAAAAGTCCTCATCGCCCGTAGTACATTGATGGATGATTGTTGGCATGATCATGACCATTGATGAATACACGAATATCCTGGCCCGTAGTGCATGGATAATTTGTGGTTATGATACTAATGAATATCCTGGCCGAAAGTGGTGGATGATGTGAATTATTTATTGTCGAGTCTCGGCGATAAAAGTGATGAAAAACCTTTTAAATCATAGAAGATAGTAGATTTTATTCTTTACTTGACTCTTTTAATGGATTGCTTGTTCATTGCAGCTTAAACTTGATGTTGGTTATATTGTATCGACGTTTTTAACATCTGTTGAAGGCTAACAATAATTTATTCTCGCATTATCTTAGTCATAATATTTCTTCGGGCTAGTTGAGCTCACTCTTTTACTTTCATTGTTCTCTTCAGAAATGAGAACGTAGTAGCAGGACTAGTCGAGAGGCCGAGTGATCATCGGTCAGATGATAGCATTAGTAGTCTTCACTATTCTATGAAATAGTGTGTTAATAAATGTATTGATGACTTATTTTGAGTTTGAATACTGTCTAGAAGACAATATTTGTATTAAAACTCACAGCTCATGTTGTATATTTAAAATTGTATTTGTATTCTGTACCATGTATTTGGCGACTCAGAATAGGTGATGTATACCTATTTTGGGGGCATCACATTCTTTCTCTCTATATTATCGAGCATATTTTTGTGAGTATTTAGATACTTTGAGAGTTGCTATTCGATTGCAAGTTTCCTTGGCCTTACATCCGATATTCGAGCAGTATTATTATTTTTGAGGTAAGGATGTTATTTTCTTCAGAATGATATTATTTCTTTCAATATCATTATGCCAAATATTGGTCCGAACTTTTATCAAATTTGGAACTTTTTGCTCTGGGGTTACTATTCACGATACTAAGACTATTCAATTGAAAAATGAAAATTTTCCTTTTGTCCAAGATGTCTATTATGGTTACTATCTTTGATTGTATCCATGTTTTGATCTTTATTTTTGAATTTCTTTCACAATTGGTTATTATGGAGTATTTTTGAACTTGGATAACCGTAATGTCTTAATCCCTAATATTTGTTCTTTTATCTCCGGATTCATTTTCTTTAAGATATTTTTCATCATCCTCGGTCCTAAATGATGATATTATTGAATATCTTTGGCCCAGTAGTGCAAAGATGAATGATTAATCGATGAATATCTTTCGCCCGTAGTGCAAAGATGAACAGTGTTGAGATGAACATGAACCAACCGGGTGATATAAATGAATATCTTTGGCTCAGAAAGTGCAAAAAGATGAATATTTGATTCAAGATGTATATTGATTGATGTTCTGAGGATAAAATATTGATGATGGACTTTTAAATCTTAGAAGATAGTAGAATTCATTCTCTACTTGACTCTTCTAATGGATTGTTGTTTCCGCTGCAGTTGTTGATCTAAAACTTGTTATCTATTATATTTTCTTAGCTTTTTCCCTGTTGAAGACTAATGATAATTTGTTGTATATTATCTTAGTCATAATATTCTTTATTGGGCTAGTTGAGCTCACCCATTTCCTTTTTGTTCCATTGTTCTTCTCAAGAAGAGAATTTAGCAGGAACTAGTCGGGGTATGGAGTGATAATTCAAGATAGTTGTTTTAGTAGTCCTAAATATTTTATAAAATAGTGTATCAATAATTATAATGAGGACTACTTTTGAGTTTGTATACTGTCTATTAGACAATATTTGTATTCAAACTCACAGTATAGGCGTTGTCGTATTCTGCACGATAATTGTATTACTGAAGTTGTATTGATTTTTGTACCATGTATTTGGCGACTCAGAATGGGTGATGTATACCTATTTTGGGGGCGTCACATAACAGATTACAATAAAATGGCTGGAATAAAGTAATTGAAGTGCTCTGATATAGTATGTCAACTTGATTGCAGGTTTTAGAGTTACATCGCTCAAACCAAAGAGAAGGAGTATATATAATCTAAACAAGCAACGACTATAAAATATGTTAGCAAAGAAATCTCAAATTCCGTTAGCAACCATCTATGATTTCAGCAGCTTTGTATAACCAGAAAGATATTAAGCAATATGCGCCAGCTATTTGATTTTGAAGAGCTGAAATAAAGGAGAGAAAATCTATACCCAATCAACTGAATTAAATAGGAACAAAGGAGATAAAATAAGATAAGTCCCAATAGTTTCTGTAAGACTCCTTTTCAAAATAGAATACCAAAATATCACTAACTATTGTGGGCTCCACTAAGCAAGAGAATATCCTTAAATAAAATTAGCACCCACGAAATACTCTATAGAATAGATGAACCAAATTTGGGTCAGCTGGAAAAACATTTAATAACATAAACTCATCTAATAATATTTGACAGCATTAAAAATTATAAATACCAACATTCCTTAATAAACTCCAATTCAAATCTTCCTTAATAAACTCCAATTCAAATCTTCCTTAATAAACTCCAAATCAAATCTTCCTTAATTAACTCCAAATCAAATCTTCCTTAATAAACACCAATTCAAATCTTTCTTAATAAACTCCTATTCAAATTTGAAATGATTTTAAAACATTCCAACTTACCAACGGAAGGAAATCAGCAACAAGTGTTCATGTAATAACCATAACCCATGCATATTAATTATAATTTTATAAACAATTTATAAACCATAATCCATGCATATTTAATAATATAATAACAAACCATGCACACGTCTAATATACTTAAATTAGTCATCATTCAAAACATCATAAAATCAAAAACTAACATTCTCCCCCCTTTTGATGATGACAATTTATGCACCAACATGCTCCCCCTAAGTATATGGTGAAAGATCAATAATAATCTAGAAGGGGGGCGGTTGAATAGATTATTACAGATTTTTAAATTATCTTAGGCCTTTTTGTATAATTAATTTGCAGCGTTAGAAATTGATATGCAAGATAGTAAAAAATCAATCACATAATGCACAGAGATTTATCTGGTTCACAACATACACCCCTTGGTATGTTGCTACATTCAATCTCAAGTCCCTACTTGGAACTTGAGATCCTATTACTATCAGTAATAACAACTCCTTCAACAGGCGGAGAAGCCTTTTACAAAGTTTTATAGACAAACTTCAAACTATTCAACTATTCTATCTTGGACAGCAAGCTCTCTGCTCCTTCCTCAAGTCTAGTTGTACCACCTTTGAGTTCAGTTCTATTCTATGATTTGGTCTTGAAACAACAGCATCTTCCTCACCTCACAAGTACACTAGAGACCCATCTTCCTGCTGATCTCTCTACGACTCTGGTCTTGGTCGAAGAATTACTCGTCTTTCTCACAGATACATAAAATAAACTAACTCTAATCCTTTCTCTGTTTATGAATAAGTTTACAACAAATTGCTTCTTGAATAAGCTGATACAAGTTAAGTACAGAGTAATGTTTCTCAAATAAGCAGATAGAATGTTAAGACCAAAAAAGTCAAATGACTTTTAATAATAAGCTTCTTTAAAGAAGATAGAACTTTTGTTTAGATCCACTTATGCTTCTGATTAAGCAAGTATATGCTATTAAACCACTTTATAAAGAATTAACAATTCTATAAAATAAAGAGTGTTTTTCTATGGATAGAATTGTTTCTTAGTTAGTCTTTACCAAGTATTATATGAATTATTTGTATGAATCAATACTTGTATAAAATAATAAATTAGATCAAATATAATTTTAGTTAAGCACAACTGATATAACAAATATTATTTGTTTAACTCAAATAATATATAACAATATTTTATCTATTATGTGAACTTTTATAAATAGTGTCACTTGGTACTATAAGGAATCGTACGGTTGGATTTCTCTCCGTAGAGGTTTATCTCCGTAGCCTTGCGACGCCCAAGTATAACAGAATTTATAATTTTCATTAATTGATATTTATATAAATATTTTCAATAGATCACTACGATTCTCAAATCCGATTCGGATGACTACTCTTTTGGAGCAAAGATCTCGGTGTTGTTTTGAGCTATCAAGTGTCGTATCTATTTTATGATATTTATATAAATAATATCAATAAAAGGTTACTGAAGACTATAAGGAATCGTACGGTCAGATTCCTCTCCGTAGAGGTTTATCTCCAAAGCCTTGCGACGCCCAAGTATCCTTTTATTTGATAAATAGATGAAATAAAGATATATAAAATTGTGTAGAACAATATGTATTTGTATATCTATAGATAAAATACAAGTAAGAAATAATTTAACAGAAATCAAACTTATCTCAATACTGGGACCAATTTTTCTCTTCAGAAATTCAGGACCTTTGTAAGAAGAGATATAAAACTTAGAGATAATGTAGGCAAGGAGAGTATGATTTTCTTTTCACTAAATTGGTAAAAACCAAATGAATGAAATACTCCCTATTTATAGAGTTTTTGAAGTTAGGGCAAATTTGTAATGTTGAAAACTAATTTTAGAATGCACGGTTTTGATCTAATATTTTTGAATTGAACGGTCCAGATTAAAAAATATTTGAACGCGGAAGAAGAGAGAAAACCGCCTGGGCCTTTTTCAACCTTCGGATCATTTAATGCTAATATTGACCAACCCATGAAAACATGCCAGCCAATCTTGCACGTTTTTGTCCAAGAATAAATGTCACTTTTGTTAGGCTAATACACACACGGTTGACAGTACATGCAAGTGTGCAAATTATATTTATATTTATATTTACATATTATATATATATATATATTAGAATATATTAACATAACAGTTTATATATATAATAGGAATATTTAATAATTTATATATATAACCGTATTCCACAACCTGCTTAAGATAGATTCGGGATACAACCTGCTCTTAGGACGACCATGGATTCACATGGTTGGGGCAGTCCCCTCCACTCTTTACCAACAGTTGAAATACATTATCAATAATAGCCTGGTCACAGTCAACGCTGAACCAGAGATTCCTCAGCACAGAGACATGCCATTCATCAATGCCAATACCGATGTGGAACCAGTCAGTTTTCATGCTTTGGAAATAAGCAATACCCAATACCATGCTATTGGGGCACCATTGCCCGAACCTAAGATTTCTGCCAAGGTGATGTCAGCCACTCAAGAAATGATGTCGTTAGGTCATAAGTCGGGACAAGGGTTGGGTAAAGATTGCCAGGGTATCAAGTACCCAATTCGCTTAACCAGCAAACCGAGCAATTTGGGCTAGGCTATCTTTGCCATTCTAGTCACAGAATCCTCATAAGCATCATCAGATTCCTTCAGCTTCAACCATCTGGCGTTTAGCTTCGCCTTCAAAATCTGAGTCCGCACAACCTCCCGTAAAGGTGCCAGCCAATGTAATGGCTATGTTATGTCCCAAGCCGGTACCGGTGAAAGTAAAAGAAATCTTTGTTCCAAATCCCGCAGTGGAAGAAGAGGAACGAAGAATCAAGCAAGACGTCATACAGATGATGTCCAGTATACGCATCATCGTTCATGATGAACATACCAACAGACACACCCCAGACAATGATTGCCCAGATGTAATGGCCATCATTCGGGATAGGGAGGATGATGACAATCCCTCCATCACTGAGGTCCACCCGGACTTTACCCTTGCCAATTGGAACAACATTCCTTGTATTGGTCGTCAAGGGTAAAGCGGGCAGAAACTCTTTCTGCCCTGTAGATATAATAACTGTTTACTTTTTTGTACAATATTAACAGTTTATTTTGCTAGTATATGCTAACACTGTGTATGATCAACACATTTCATATATACTAAGTGAAAGCATATTTTGTTTCAGGACTCTAAACTTAGATGTGCCTGCACTTGCTGATACGATGCCTCTTCTCCACAAGGATTGTACCTTTGATGTAGAGATGAGTTCAGCCTTGGTGGATATACAGGATGACATTGAGGTGCCTCAAGAAATTCAAGAATGGGTCAAAGAAAAACCCAAACCCAACCTTGATCAAACCACTTCTTTCAATCTCTGAACCTTAGAAAGCCCTAAGTTAATCCAGATTGGTTCAGACCTTACCCCAAACTAGAGGTGGCAAACGGGCGGGCGGGCGCGGGACGGGCCGGGACAAAACGGGACGGATTTTCACGGGCCAAAAAAAATAAGCCCATAAATTTCGCGGGCTCACGGATGGTAAGTAAGCCTACCACGGGTCAAGGTGGTTTATGCCTATTTTTTGGCACTTTTTTGAGCCCGCGAAGCCCGCGGGCGAGCCGGGCCAAAAAAGCCCGGGTTTTTGTGGGCCAAAAAAGTGCGGCCCAAAGCCCACTTTTTAGCGGTAAGTGTCGGGCCTACCATGGGCTTTGGGGCCTGTTGCGAGTCTACCCCAAAACCAATGAATGACATGGTTACACTATTAACCCAATTCCAGGATGTGTTTGCATGGTCTCATGAAGACATGGTGGGTTTGTCCATCGACATTGTCCTTCATCGCCTTCCCATTAAAGAGGGATTTAAACCAATAAGCAAAAACTCAAAGCGATTGAAAAACCGAGTGGAGTTTAAAGGTGAAAGAAGAAATTGTGAAACAATTTCAAGCTAGCATCATCATGGTGTCTACATATCCCGAGTGGATATCTAACATCGTGTCTGCACCTAAACACGGAGGAAGGTACGAGTTTGCGTGGATTAATGGGACTTGAATAAAGCTTGCTTAAAAGATGACTTTCCGTGCCATTTATCCACATTGTCATTGACAATCTTTGCCTAATCGACATGTACTCCTTTCTTTGATTACTTTGCATGGGTACCATCGGATCATGGTTGCTTAGGAAGATCGTGAGAAAACTACTTTCATTACTCCTTGGGGAACTTTCTGCTATAGACGGTTGTCATTCGGCCTCATCAATGCCGGAGCTACCTATCAACGAGCTATGATAGCTCTTTTCCACGACTTAATGCATAAAGAGATCGAGATCTAAGTGGATGACATCATTGTCAAATCCCGGAAGGAGGATGGCCATATAGACCATCTCAGAAAGTTGTTCAACAGGTTGCGTAAGTACAACTTGAAGTTGAATCCAGCTAAGTGCGCCTTTGGTGTTAAATCAGGCAAGTTGCTAGGATTTCTAGTCAGCCACAAAGGGATTGAGCTGGATCCTGCCAACATCCAAGCCATCACCGAAATGCCCATTCTTCAGACAGAGAAGGAAATACGGGGATTTTTGGGAAGAATCAACTTCATTAGCAGGTTTATCTCCCAACTCACAGCAACCTGTGAGCCAATCTTCAAACTATTAAGGAAGAACTCCTCTATGAAATGGAATGATGAGTGTCAGAAGGCCTTCCTTACAATCATGAAACAGCTAGTCAAAGCTCCCGTTTTGGTGCCACGTAGGGATGATATTCCCCTGTTTATGTATATGTCCATAAGTGACAATGCCATGGGCTGCATGCTGAGACAGAAGGACGATAGAGGCCAAGAACGAGCTAACTATTACCTCAGCAAAAGGTTTAGCAGCAGTGAACACAAGTACACTCTAATCGAAAAGACGTGTTGTGCTTTAGCATGGGCTTCCACGAGGTTACAGCATTACCTCCATGGGCACACAACCCATCTCATATCCCGTGTGGATCCTCTCAAGTACGTGTTCAACAAACCCATGTTAAATTGTTTACCGTCATCCGGATGGCGATTGATCCTACAACGATTTGACATCGTATATGTGACTCAAAAGTCCATCAAAGGTCAAGGAATCGCGGATCAATGGTGGTTGCCGCACCTTCAGGGATTTCAAACCCTTGAAACATATTTCCCTAATAAAGGAGTAATGACGATGCGATAAGAATACCGATCGACGATGCGCCAATCATGGAAGATGTATTTTGATGGAGTCATTAATATGGAAGGTTCTAGAGTGGAGCGATTCTAGTATGCGCACGGGGAGCGATATCCGTTGTCGTTAAATTACCGCTTTCGCAAAGACCAACAATACTGCTATTTGAGTATGAAGGTCGTCTCATGGGGCTAAAAGCGCCCGTTCAATGGGCATCGAGCGATTAATCATCTTTGGAGATTGAGTTGGTAATCGGACAATCCACCGGAATCTATCAAACCAAGGAATTACATTTTCTGCCTTACCATCGGCAGGTTTTGAAGATGGCTTTGGAGTTTGAAGAAATCTCCTTTCTACATATTCCTCGTAATAGGAATGACTTTACGGACGCATTAGCAACTTTGGCCTCCTTGATTCGCATATCAGACAAAGAACACTTGCCGAGCGTCACAATTTCCCTACACAAGGCCCTAGCCTATGGGAATTACGTTGGAGAAGTATCGGATGAGCTACCTCCCATCCAACATCCTTGGTATCAGCATATCAAGGAATATCTAAGAGATGGATCTACACCCGCTGAAGCGAGCCCGACTGAGAAAAGGCGGATCCATCGACTTGCTATGAAATTCTACCTGAGTGGAGATGCGCTCTACAAAAGAGATGCAGGAATAGGTCTCCTCAGATGTTTAGACAAAGATCAAGCCCAAAGGCTTATGGATGAAATCCATGGTGGAGTCTGTGGCCCACACATGAGTGGCTCCCTCCTTGTCAAGAAAATCCTCAGGACGGGACATTATTGGCTATCTCTCAAAGTTGATTGCAATGACCACGTCAGGAGATGCTATCAGTGCCAGATTTATGGGAATGCTATACATGCCCCTCCACAGGAACTCCACAATATGAGTTCGCCTTGGCCCTTCTCAATGTGGGGAATGGACGTTATCAGGCCCATTGAGCCTAAAGCCAGTAATGGTCATTGGTTTATCTTCACCATGATCGACAACTTTACCAAGTGGGTAGAAGCAGCCTCCTTCCCCAGGGTTACTAAAGAAGTCATCATTATTTTCATCAGAAACAATGTCATTTGTCGATATGGACAACCAGAGGTGATTGTGTCAGACAATGCCAAAAACCTCAACAACAAAATGATGGAGGAATTATGCAGTAAATTCCACATCAAACATCTCAACTCTATCATCTATCGTCCGAAGATGAACGGTGTTGTTGAAGCGGCTAACAAAAACATCAAGAATATTATGCAAAAGATGTTCGCCAACCACAAAGATTGGCCTGACCTATTGCCTCTGACTTTGTTAGCCTACAGAACCTCGATGCGCACTTCCACTGGGGCAACCCTCGACGCTTTAACCTATGGGATGGAAGCAGTGCTCCCCATAGAAGTTGAGATGGAATCTCTCAGAGTGTTGATCGATGCTCAGCTGGATGAAGACCAATGGGTACAAGACAGGTATCACCAATTATCTCTCATAGACGAAAGGCGAACCGCGGCTATCTTCCATGGTCAGTTATATCAGCAAAGGATCGCCAGATCCTACAACAAAAAAGTTCGACTACGACAGTTTAAACAACATGACTTGGTTTTGAAGAAGATTCTTGACAACCAAGATCAGGCTAAATGAAAATTCGCTCCTAACTGGGAAGGCCCGTTTATTGTCAAGGAAGTATTGACAGGAGGCGCTCTCAGATTTGCAAGAAATGGACGGCGATGAATTTTTTCAACTCATCAACTCAGACACCATGAAACGGTATTATGTCTGAAGTACCCAGCAAACACCCTGGTGCATCATCATCAGGTCACCAGTCATTCCAGTTCTTTAACCCTTCACCACATACAACTTATCTACACTTTGCCCCTCGTGGAAAGCATTCTTCAAGCCAATGACTGGCTTTCTCCTCTGCGTTCCTACAACTTAGTTCATCCCACCGCGGATTGAACCTCTTGCGTTTGTAGTTTGGCTACCCTTACCTAGGATCAAACTTCTCGTACCTATAGTTTATCCTCAACCTAGGATTAAACTTTCTCCTCCCCGCACTCTGACCTGTACATGGGATTACGCTTTTCTTCTCGCCCTGAGGGGTAAACTACGTCGACCTGATCTCTTCTTCAATAGGAGTACGTAGGCAACCATTTCACATGGCATAAAACAAAAACAATAAAAACATTTCTACCCTCTTCTCCTTACAAAAACAAAAACAACCAAAAACATTCCTACACCATTTCTTCTATATACAGTGTTGAACCTCTTACACCAGGTTCGAACTACGCAGACCTGATCTCCTCTTCAATAGGAGTACGTAGGCAGCCATTTATGGTGCGGTCTCACCCCCTACCAAAACACAAACCCTTGTCAACTGGTACTGGGATTATCCTTTAACACACTACACTTCATTTGGCTTCAGACCAAAGGGATGGAATTACCTGAACTACTCCCAAATATGAGATTCGGCGACCATCTAAGCTATAGTCATACCTTGAAGAGCAACACCAATCCATAAGAGATGGAATTAACTAGGCTTCTCCTAAATAGAAGTGTTGGCGACCATCTGTGGTACGGTCAATCTCAGAGAGGAAAGCCACATTCCTATACACATTTCCATTCAGAAATAAGTCCCAAGACACCAAAGATGGTAGGGATACACAGAGATCGATGATCCATTCTGAACTATCCAGAGACAACTCAATGTCCATCCACCCAGGAGGAATTCAGAATACATCAAGACCACAAGCCCTGAAGCAGTAGGTAAAACATCAAGCAAATAGCAAGGCATATCTAAAAGGGAAGTGATCAAAAAATATATTTCCCTGTCATATATAATGCTGTTTGATATATATACAATGTAAACTGTACATGAAAAAATGGCTAAGCTAGTCTGTGCAGGTATATACAAGCTCATCTACAAGTCAGGGTATATGCGAGCTAACAAGCCCAACATGGTGTCCTCTCGTAAAGGCGAAGTGGCTGTGGTCTCTCAGATGAGAATATCCACACGACCCAAAAGATCTCAGAGCCATCTGCATGGTGACCATATGATCATCAATATATACGCTCATCTCTGCGATCATGCCAGTGGTAAGGGACCTCACTGCAGTACTATCTGTGACGACTACATCCCGGGCAGATATAGCACTATCTTGCTCAATTATCACTGCATCTTTGGCTAATATAGCCTCATCCCGCTCAACAACAGCGGCATCTCTACGATCTAATGCCTCGTCTCTCTCCAATAGAGCGGCGTCCCTCACATCAAGAGCAGTCGACATCATAGATCGAATCTGGTCTCTCTCAAAGGTCATCAGATGAAGACTCTGCTCTAAGTACTGTGTCGAGTGCTGAATCACAACAGTACTGGTACTAGGAGAATCTGGAAGAAATGCTGGCAACCCAGCAGTGGGCTCCTCCTCGATGTAGGTATCAATGTCCTCCCTGGCCTCTATATCGTCTGACTCACTATCCTATTCTGCAGATACTGCTGCAACCAATAAAATCTCTGTCTCCATCCATGCGGAATACTCTGCGAATAATAACTTTGGATGGTGATTAAAAAAGAAGCTATCTCTCGGTTGATCCCAAAGCAAGCATACACCCAGGATCGGTCCTCTGCTGAGAGATATCGAGAAGCTGAACGCTGACCTATCGCCCCATCAAAAGGATAGAAATCCTGGAACTTGTCGAACTGCGACATCACGGCCAGTAGGTGATAAGTAGTCACACCCCTCAAGCCAGTCAGAGGGAGAAAATCCATGCCCGGAGCATGAGTAATGAAGCTGTATGGTGAGCAAAGCCCCGAGCACAGCAATATGCTAAATGGATCTCTGATATCTGCCAAAAATACGGACCAGGACAGAGCATCTATGCACTCCGATGGCTGAAAGGAGTATGACATGGCCACATCATGGGAGAAGCAATACCCATGTCGTCTAAGGGTATCAACCGGTCTCAAGTGTGACATAAACCACACATACAGCATGACCGAACTCCCTGTGAACACTCCTATAGGATACGTGCAACAATAGGATGCCGACCGCAGGGTCTTTACTACAATCATAGGCACAATGGTACGACCCTCCCTGAGAGCTCTCACGGCCATGATAACACCTATATCTATCTCATCCATATACCGCGGCATGTACACATATGACAATACACATAGCATTAATACATCAACTCTGGCCAAACGCCAATGATCCTCCGATGCGGTGAATTCCCTGGCATATCGTGAATAGCTATCCTCTGAGCCAAATCTGTCATACATAAAATGCTGAGAGATCACGTGGCGGATGTCACCATCCTCGCACTACTCACGCACTCAATCACCGTGAGAGTCATGAATTGTTTACTCATGTCTCCCAAAGCTAGGTGCACGCAAGGTCTGTCTAAGGGCATCATCGTCAAACGTGCATACTCCTCCAGAGTAGGAGTCAACTCATGGGTGCCAAAACGGAATACCTGCCTATCAGGTAGCCAATGCTCTAGCATCCCATCTACAAATCCTGCAGGAACTGAAATGCCAAAAGGGTCATGGTATCTTGCAAAGAACAGATCTCTGATCACCCTATCTGGTGGTGACATGTTATCGTATACGATCGCGATACCTAATACCACCAGCATCGGCGGTGGGGTATGATCTATCTGACTAGCTCGTCGAAGAAAACATCTGTATGTAGCCGTGTCATAAGACCATCCAGGGGTCAATGCCGAATATCTCTAGACATACATACATGCATAACATGATACATGAATAACAGATAATGGATGGCAATATGATATAGGGAATGAAAAATGGTGCATACATTCCTAAGTATATCATCATCTAATACATCAGCTCTGTACATCTACAAATACAAGGAAATGGAGCACAGCCGCCCTACTACTAACAGAGGCCTATCAAAAGATATAGCGAGAATGGGGAACAGCCACCCAATATCTAACAGAGGCCTATCAAAAGATATAACTAGAATATACATCCAAAGAAAACCAGGGTCTCAATGTCTACGTCCTCAATCATGTCCACCTGATGTAACTCCTCTTGAGTCACTGGATCCCTATCAACAGGGATGTCAGGCCTATAAAGAGGAGGATCTGCGCTGGCAAAACCGAATGGGTCGTCTGAGGGGCCAGCACCTGAGCTGGAAGGAACAAATGACTCCACCTCTGCTGGATCTCTGCCTAAATGCCGAATAAATACATGTGCCTGGTCCAACTGCCGGGTCAAACTATCAATCTGGGTCATATGAATCGGAGCTCGGACACAAGCTACCCAATCCGTCATCATCAAAGATCCTGGAACCATGTCCCCCATGAACTGTGTGGCGCGAGACTGGGCTCCAATAGTGCGAGGGACCAAAGACCATTTGGAACGTCTCCCCGAGTACATGGGCCCTCCGATAATGCAAAGCCGTCAACCCCCAACAATGGGATATCGATGTGGTGGATGGGATCTGTGCCAATGACGCCTGGTAGGAGGCAAGATCGGTACACGGATCTCCCATGTGGTGCTCCTAATAGCACGCTCTCCTAAATAGAGCTCCCAGCCTCCATCAGTGAAGAGAGGAACTCTCCTGGTAGAGATCAAATACTCAACTCCAGTGGGATGTCCATCCTCAAATCCGATGGTCAAATGATCCCTTGAATAGGGAATCCATGTGATGGTACCCACCGTCAGCAACTCCAACTGCATGCGACAGTGAGTGAATCCCTCAGATACAGGGACCTCCAGCAAAATAGAATGGTGCCATCGTCGTCCTCGTGGATAGGTGTCTAAACCTAACACACTCATAGGACATAAACATGGGAGCCTCTCATAGGCCTAAAACTGCCAACACAACGGCAAAACATCTGCTATCAGTAAACACTCTTAACCTATGAATGGGAAAAGACAAGAGAAATACTCACCAGCAGAAATGGGTAAAATCCTAGCCAAGCCTCGGTCAAACCCTGTGAGCGCATGCGCATGCCCCGGAGGAAATAGGCAAAGGTGTAAGAGCCCCAGTCATACTCTCCTATGCGGTCCACATCGCGTGTGGCGCTGACCAAAGCGAAAGATACCGTGGAAGAGTTATCTGCTATGAAGCAGCCTCGAATGATCATCAGGAACAACCGTCACAGAACGCGATCCCTGATCCTAACATCATCAGGCTTGGGCTCACTAAATAGCCCGCTCATAGCATCTACGCTCAAAGGACCTGAACGGACAGTCCTACCTTTAAGCGCCCCCGCCGGAACTCCTAGTAAGGATCGGACAACAGTAGGGGTGATATTCGCCATGCAAGGCACTGGCTCCCCTCCAAACTCCATACCTGTGATAAATCGCCAATCCATAGGCGTCATCATCACCTCGCAATCCAGCAGGTGGAGTGACTGAGTCTGATGAAACCATAGCTCAGACAAAACCCTGAGATAACCCCAGGGACAACGACGGGGAATGATGGAGAAGAACGCCCAAAATCCCCACTCATGCACTATCGCTCTGTAGTCAGGATGAAGCGCCTGGTACATGGAATGAATGCTAAACCAGTTCCCTCGAGGCTGTGTAAATCCTAGAACCTGCATGAAATGCAAATCAACATCAGAACCCTTTAATCCTCATCAATAGGAAAGAAGGAAGATCAAAGTCTAACGCCATACCTCGTTAGCATGCAAGTACATCGATGGATGTCTACCCAAATCACCCAGCAACTCTGGGTTCACCACCTGAATGCTCGGAAGCTCCCTGCGAGGGACGTGTGCAGCAGGAGCGGGGTTCTCAATCGGAATATTCGCCTCCTCGTCCTCAACGTCTGGAACATCTACCTGGACAGGACGTATCACAGCCTCCACCAACCGGCGAGGCTGCCTGACAAAATGAGGACGAGGCACTTCAGAAGCCCTCCGCCAGACATGAAGCGGTCCTGTGTAAGAAGCTTTCGCCGATCGATCCGGATCCATAATATCCTGACAACAAGTCTCCAAATCACCTCGAGAAAAGGGTGTGGTATTTCCTTACCTGGAGCTTTTTAAATGCATTTATGACTATATGCATGCATGCATTTACTTTAACATATAATAGAGTTAAAATGCATGACTACCCAATGCCTATATTTGGAAAATTTTTGCCATAGTCCCCTTTGAAAATAGGACTATCCACATGCACATAAGCATGTCTAGGTGGCCATTCAAGAGCCACACCGCCCCAAAGTCATATACATAATATATGCATTAAAAATCAAAATCATCATGCATAAGGCCAACCTCAATGCTAGGAGTACTTTGCCTTTCTACCTTTTGCTCATTGGACCTCAAATAGGACAAAAAATAACAGAAAAAGGTGCCAATTTGGTATCTCTAAAAGCCAAATTTTTCACATCATTATGTTCAAAGATGGTTTAATACTAACATTTACTATGTTGAATATTTTTATCAAGTCATTTGTGCATACATAATCACTACTATGTGTTTAGATGCATTTTGTGCGATAATTCACAATCTAGCAGATGTAAACTGGAAAAAATACATGCACACGTTACGTAATAAATAAGTAGAACGCTTTGTGCGGTGTGAGAATTTGCAAAAAGCCGGCCGAACTCAAAGCAGATCTAAAGATGGCTCGCCAATTTTTCTAAGTGAAACAAGTTGAAAGTGACTTGTGAAGACCAGCCTATAGGATTTATAATCCACGCCTAGCCAGCAGCCCACTACTATGAAGAAGGTGCCTTTACTGCAGATAGTAGTGCACTAACATGTGCTAAAGCGTGCAGTGCACCCTGCAGCACCCTATGTGGGTCCCACCCTCCAAATTTCGGTCGATTCGAGTTGAAATGGAGTTCTTACGGACTAGAAAGGTCAAATCGAGAAGAAAAATGTCACGCGATTGAGCAAAACTGCATACAATCCTAGTCCTCTCAGATGAGATTTTGAGTTTGTCCAGCACTCATTAGTAGCCACCTAAGTACAAGGTATACCCTACCAATGATCCCAATTATCACAAGTCACATACGGTAATACCTTATACAGGTCCAATGTCGCCGACTCCGGATCGTTACCCTAAGTGAGTCCCCGACGGGGGTTATAACGTAGGTCCCCGACGGGTTTTAACGCATACATCCCCGACGGGGTTATAACGCATACATCCCTTGGGGGGGTTACAACACGTTCATCCGTTGACATGTCTATCAACGAAGGTCAGCGACCTTGACGAGCGTTATTTGGTGATGATGGAAGTAAACCCATCGAAGCATTGAGGATTGTTCGATAGTTGCGTATGTACTCATGAGTCCCCAGTAGATCCCCGACAGGGGTTACAACGTATATCTCTGACGGGAGTAACAATGCATGCTCAGCCATTGACACACATATCAACGAAGGTCAAGCAACCTTGACGTCATTTCAGCCGATAGCGTTTAAACCTATCAGAGCTCTAGAGCTATTCGAGGTTTTCATACCCAACTGCTCGTATTCCCCAGCGGATCCCCGGCGGGGGTCATAACGCAATGCTCCGTTGATCTACACGATAGCAAAGGTCATTCAACCTTGGCAATCTACTCACAGAGCCTCGGCCGCTGATTCGCACATCAGCGAAGGTCAAACAACCTTGACAGTATATCCCACAGGATGTCTCAGTCGTTGATTCACATGTCAATGAAGCACACGTTAACAAAGGTCAAGCACCCCTGATAACATTTGCTGTTGGCAGTAAATCCAGCAGGATCTTGACATGTTCTGGCGATACCAACTAGAAAAGGTCAATGTTATCAAAGAGGATAGATGATGGAATATGTTATACACATCCTCAAGACAGACCAAGCTTTATCCCCATAGATCACTTGCACATAAGAGGTACCTCTTCGGGATCAAATCGTTATGAAGAACATAGGAATTTGGTGATAACTCCAACATCAACGTCCTAACAAATTCGGTTTACACGTCAGATCTGGTCAGTATTGCCAATCCCCAGTTGATGCAACAGGGATCCCGCAATCATACCCAGCATGTTGGGCTACAACCCCGTACACATGTATCATACATTTGCATCATTTTGCTACCCATGATACCACATTCATCTTGTTGCGTTTCAAGTGTCTAGGATTCTTTATCCTACCCATGCATCGCCATGCATGAGTATGATAAAGAGGGGCATCTGTAGACACTTAAAATTTTATGTACTACTGTTACTAACATTGCAGGAGGATAGATTCGTCTTTTAAGAGAGAACCCTGAAAGATAATCCAAATCGATACCGGATACTACCTGAAGTTCAGCATCAAACCCCGGATCGCAATCTGGGAGTAACGATTTCAACCTCAGAGATAACCCCGAGGCCTGTAGATACAATACCGGAACTCACAACGGAGAAGACCGATTAATCTCAGAGATGACCCCGAGGTATCCAGTCTCAGTCCCGACCATGGGAATAGCTACCAACCTTGGTGATGACCCCAAGGAATGCAGTTTCGGCGATAACCCCGGAAATTCTTGTTTCAAATGCGACCAGCTTCAATCTCAACGCTCACAATGAGGTACACTGCACCAACTCGGCAATAACATCGGGAAGACAGGCACACCTCAAAGATAACAATGAGGACCTTCAACAATTGCAGCAGTCCAATCTCAGCGAAGTCTGAACAACGTCTGCTTTATCAGCCCAATCTGGCGATAACACCGGTGCAGGGCAACATCGTCATCTCGTTAAACACGATGCCATGTCATGTCTCTATGCAACAATATCCCACAAGGCTAACCAATCCCGAGTGACTATTGTGCGGGATAACGGATGAAATTTGAAGCTTGAAGACCGGAGGGCATCGTCCCATCTTCAATGACTTCGTACAAACTCTAATCCCATGCCATCGTACAAACTCTCGACAATGGCGGTCCGAAATAGGTCATGTATACCTCAAACGGATGCCCAGATTGCACTTCTAAAAATCCGAGTGGACATTACGATTGGTTCGAGTGCACGACGCCAAGACGACTCGATTCGACAAACCGGGCCAACCCGGGTTGCCTCTCTGTACACCTATGGCTAATATGCCTATAAATAGAGGGCTTGGGGTGCTAATTTTCTAAGAGAAAAACTGGGAAACCCCTGCGCTGATTCCGGCTTCTCGCACTTCATACAAAGTGTATTTCCCACTTTCAAACACGTGAGCTCATATATAGCCTCTTTTGTACCCACAAAAGTCAAGTGTTTACCCACTCTAAAGATATAGAAGCCTTTTTTTATCAGTCAGTTGTAAGCCTTCTCACATACTTTAGAGTCTTTCTCTTCATCTTTGCACACACCCTTCTACACGTTAAGAGTCGTGTTGCTTACTTTTACCCGGACTTGATTCCAGGGTAGCTTCATTTCATATATATATATATATATATATATATATATATATATATATATATATATATATATATATATATATATATATATATATATTGACTAACATTATCGAGTTATGCCTCGATTGAGCCTGAACTTGATGCGAGTGTTTATTTGCTTTAATATATATATATATATATATATATATATATATATATATATATATATATATATATATATATATTTACATTTATATATATTAATCGTGTGTCGAACTTTGTTCGATGAGCCTAGAACTTGATGCAAGTGCGTTTTACTCGCTTTTATATATATATATGAACTCGTGGTCGAACTACATTCGATGAGCACAGATTTTATATCCAGTGCATTTATTCGCTTTTATATATATATTTATACTTATATATATGAACTGTGGTCGAACTCTGTTCGATGAGCCTGGATTTTACATTCGGTGCATTTAATGCTGTTATATATATATATATTTATTTATTTATTTTCATCCCACTTTGAGTTTCCTTCGTGGCGGTTGGACCGTATTCTGACTTTATTTACGCTTTTGTCACTTTGGAGTTTCCTCCGTTGTGGTTGATAGCTTTTAATGACTTTATTTACATTTTCGATCCCCATGGAGGTGCTTCATGGTTGGTGATCCTGTCAGTATATATATATTTACGACTTTTATATATATACATGTTTATCGCTTTCCTACAAATTGCAAAAAGATATATGCGCTTAGGAATCATGTGATCACAGATTCATCCCATTGGATCTAGATTCGGTTCCGTGATGGACATTTTCAATTTGTATGCGATTTTGTAAATTATTCGTGGTGTCCGAATTTCCTCAAATGGTTTCCATACCCACGAGGAAGTCGGCATTATTTTTGTATATTATTTTTCAGACGGATACCTCGCGATTCATCAAATAAAATCAATTCAACCGCTCACTTAATAAAAATGGGAGTGTAAAAGGTCTCAATTCCTATTGAGCATCAGGGTTTAAAAAACCTCTTTTATAAAACATCACTGCCATATCTTGTTAAAAACTGAATTTTTACATAAATTCAAACCCTGTGTATATAGGTTCGAACGAGGCCTCGCACAACTTCCATATAACAGCACATTGACCCACACACACACACATTCAGATAATAGTTTCTTGAAAAGAGGCGGTCACCGTGGTAACACGGATGTCGGAGGGTGCCTAACACTTTCCCCCCGCATAACCAAGTCCTCGGACCCTAATGAATCTCGGTTTTGCCGACCCGTTTAGCAGTGTCACATCACTGGGTTAATGTGCAAACCTTTTCTCGGTTGTGTTGGTACAACCATTTAAAAAACCAACTGGCAACTCTTAACAGTCCATCGTCGACATTATACATATCGGACCTTTTTCACTTGTTTTTTCAAACAAATCTCACCTAAAATGAGAACACCAAAGAACAAGTAACAGAAAGGGACATCCAAAAATCCCGACGTCGACAACAATTATATAAAAATATTTTTAGTTTTGAAGAAAAACTCCCCCTCAAACTGTGAACCCTTTTTCAATCATAGCAGTTCATATATAACAGTTCATATACAGCAGTTCATATATAGCAGTTATATAATATTCATTCATGGCAATTCATATTTCATATACAGCAGATCATATATAGCAGTTATATAATATTACAGTTATATAATATTCATTCATGATATTGCAGTTATATAATATTCATTCATAGTAGTTCATTTAATATTCATTCATGGCAGTTCATTTATAGCAATTTATATAAAGCATATTTTTCTTCTCCCCCTTTGTCATCATAAAAAAATGAAGGGGTAAAAGAAAATTGTGAAGGCTGCAGAAAATGTGTTAGGAAAACCTGCACTGAAAGTTAGTTAGCCAAAATAAATATATACAAGAATAGGAAGTAGAAGTAGTACTAGTAGCCAGGATAGTTAGTGGAGGGAGAGAAGGGTGATGGATTAGGGAGTACAGTTATCCGAAGTAGTAGATAAAGGGAAACAAATAGTTAGTTAACGTGATCATATAGTTGGATGTCCTCTAGATCAAGAGGAAAGAAATGAGACATATCCGGAACATTGCCTTTTGGATCCGCCGGTGGGGGAATAGACACAGTAAAATCTGGTGTTGTATTGGCATTGAAGGGATTCAATAGCATGTTGTTGTGCTCTAATAACAAACAGACCACGAATTTGACAGTATGTAAGGAAATCTGAGTATCTTCCAGTTTTTCCAGAAGCAGTGTTTGATTTTGCAGTAGAAGTTGATTCATACTGTTGAGAGAGTCGAGTTTGGAAGCCATGTTGATGGTAGTTTCAAGATGTTCATTATCAAGAAGTTTAAAGATAATGAGGGGTTGTGGTGGCAGACGAACATGCATAAAATTTTGTCTTAGGATTTTGCCTAAAAATTGACACTCAGGAGTTAAGAACTCTAAACCAACTTTGCATGGAAAGTCAAACAAAACAGGTGGTACCATTTGGTCAGAAACCACAGACAGATTGAATTTAAACAACATGCATTGTTTGACAGATATTCCAGATGGATGTATATATGAATTTACCCTAGGTAATTCTAGAGTGGAATGAGTTAACTGGAGGGCATTGACAATAAATAATTCATCAATGATATAAGTTTGTCCTTGAATACAAGTTGTAATACTTTTTAGTAACCCAGATGAATCAGTTGAAAACTCCATGTGAGAATAAAATTCAGCAATGAGACTAGGATAAATAGATTTGTCATTGAAAGAAACCAAATAGTCCCACCCAACATTTTTAAAGTTGTCAAAAGTTTTGGAAAACCATGAAATGTGATGACATTACCAGGACAAAGATTGTGTCTCATGGATCTATATTTAGACTGAGCAGAGATAGTAGTAAGATGGGGGACAACATTGAAAAATTGAAGTTCAGAATAAAGAGGTAAAGCTTTCCTTTTATAAGAAAATATATTAGACATGATGAGAATGGATGCAGGAAGGATAGGAGAAAGTATTAAACTGAGAAAAAATTGCACATAAGAAGTCATATTTTTGAAATGACTAATATATATATATATAGAGGGAAAAGAAATATGGTATACGGCAGGTAAGATGCACTCCAAGTAATCAAACAAAAGTAGCAATTAATAAGTTGGTATAGGAGCAAGTAACCGGATTATACAGTAACAAGGAGCAGTAAATATTCAGTAGTGTAAACATGGCATGATTAGAAGGGGCAATAAATATTTAAGAGAAACAGTAGGGTAAAAATGAAACAGTAAAGAAATCTCCACATGTCAGTTAAAGAACATGGAAAATAAAAACTTAGTCAAATTGTAAGAAGGATTACTGAAAGTCTGAAAAAAAAAATTATAAAACACGACAAGAAATTATTATTTCAGTCATCAAATTTTCAAAGCAGCATTTAAAGTGTAAGATTGCAACATTTATGGCAAATCTTAGGGAGATATCAAATAGCAGTTAATGCAAGAAACAACTCATTGAAGATCAAGATGCACACAATATATAAGACATGTCAATTAATCCAGTGAGCATCAGTACCCACACAAGTAAAAATATACACAGAGATAGAGAAGGTATACCTGAGAAGATACCAATTTAAGTAAGCTAAGTTCTTCTTCGAACTTTTTATGATCAAAGCAGCAGTGAGCCCAAAAATGCAAAAAGATATAGAGAGAATATATATATATATATAAGTATAAAAAAAGAAAATATATATATATGGATATGTATGAATAGTGTAAAATATATATATATATATAGATAAACATTTTATTATATCTGAATTAGTAAAAAAAATTTAAAAATTGAAAATTAAAAAAATGAGGGTAGTGAACGAAAATGGATTTTTGAAAAAAAATTGAGGTGAAAAAAAAAAGCAGATCTTTCCATAGCTTACCAGTAATGACATTGACTGTGAGTAAGGTAGACGAGATTGCTTTCATCAAACGAAAAATGTGAAAAATAAAAAGTGATTGGGACAATAGATATGATTTTTAGTTGAAGCTTTATCATTAAAAAAAATAGCACAATTTATTTTACAGATCCTAGTGATTTTTTTTTTTTACAGAGACAAAAGAAATCAAAAGATCCAAAAATGGTAAATGGATTTTGAAAACTAAAAATAGAGACGAGTTTGAGTTTTTAATCAACACTGAGAATCAATTGTTTGTAGTGAACAAGAGAATACGCAGAGGTGTTAGAAAAATTTTGAATACCCATGCTAAAAAAGAAATCCCTAAAAAAACTTTAATGTTTCAGAAGTTTAACAAATTTAAACAATATGAACGCTTGAGAACACGAAATTTGACCGAAACCCTAACAAAATTTTTGGGCTAGAAAAGCGATTTTTTAAAAAAAAGAGTAACACGTGCAGATTTTTTAAAAAATTGTATAATCATGGATGAAAAGGTTTAATACAAACCATAACTGGCAAAAAAAATTACCCAAAAACCCAAAATGGTTAACTACTCAACAATGAATCGATTATCAAGGTTAAGAGAAGAATCATATCGGAATATTGAGGACAAATTATCATCGGAGAAGTAGAGAGAAGAGATCGGAGAAAAGGAACTGAGAGAAGAGAGAGAGATAGCGTAGAAGAGAGAGAAATAGATTTGAAGAAAATGAATAAAAAAATAAAAATTTCATATATATAGTTTGGTTTTCCAGATGATCCAACGGTGGAGAAGATTGAGCAGATCTTGATCAATGGCCAGAAATTAATCTGAGTTGTGTTTCTTTCAAAAACCTGATCCAATGGCTGAGATTAGTGCTTAGGTTTGATCGGATGGTTTGGGAGCATGATCCGTGTGCAGTAGATGCTAAAATTTCATTGGTTGGATAAGTGGGACGTAGCTTGTGTGGTGTGGACCATTTGATTTGCCAAAATCTGATGGTTCAGATTTAATATGTAATATTCCCTTAAAAATCTATTTAAAAGATAAAAAATTATAAATATATATATATATGTGTGTGTGTGTGTGTGTGTGTGTATGTGTGTGTGTGTGTATACATATGTAATATATAAAAAATTTAAAATAATTAAGCAGAAGGATAAATTAAAATTTGTCTTAGACACAAAAAAAAATAATTAAGAAATAATATCTAGTATTCCTAACTCAATTCTTAATTTGAAGAATCTTTCTGAACTTAGTGGTTTAGTAAATATATCAGCTATATTTAATTCAGTGTCAATATGTTCTAATTTAATATTTCTTTTATTAACATGATCTCTTAAAAAATGATGCCTAATGTCTATATGTTTTGACCTAGCATGCAAGACTGTATTTTTGCTGAGATTTATTGTACTGGTATTATCACATAAAATTGAGACACAATCAAATTTTAAGTTATAATCAGCAAGGGTCTATTTCATCCATAATATTTGAGCACAACAGCGTGTGGCTGCAACGTATTCTGCTTCGGTGGTTGAAATAGAGACCGAGTTCTACTTCTTAGAAAACCAAGAAACCAAACATCCTCCTAGGAATTGGCAGGATTTTCGATCAACATGATGACCTGCATAGTCAGAATCTGAAAAACATACTAGATTAAATGGTTTATCCTTAGGATACCATAGACCTAATTCAGTGGTTCCTTTAAGATATCGAAAAATTCTTTTTACTGCGGTCAGGTGAGATTCTTTAGGATCAGCTTGAAACCTGGCTCATTTACAAACACTAAACATGATGTCAGGTCTACTAGCAGTTATATATAATAGACTTCCGATCATTCCTCTATATTTCTTTAAGTCAACAGATTTGTCATTTGTGTCGATAATTAATGTATCAGTTGTTGACATAGAAGTGTTAAGAGGTTTTGCTGATTCTAGGCCAAATTTCTTGATAATTTCTTTACAATATTTAGACTGAGATATATGAATACCTTTTTCTCCTTGTTTGATTTGAAGTCCGAGGAAGAAGTTTAGTTCTCCCATCATGCTCATTTCAAATTCTTTACTCATACTTTCAGAAAACTCATTGCACATAGTAATGTTAGTAGAGCCAAAAATAATATCATCAACATATATTTTAATTATCAAAATATCATCATCTTTATTTTTAGTAAACAAGGTAGTATCAACAGTTCCTCGTTTAAAGCCATTTTTTAATAAAAATTTACTCAACCTTTCATACCAAGCTCTAGGAGCCTGTTTCAAACCATATAGATCTTTATGTAATTTATAAACATATTCAGGATGATTGAAATCTTCAAATCCAGGAGGTTGTTTAACATAAACTTCCTCTTCTATAACACCATTTAAAAAGGCAGATTTTACATCCATTTGAAAAAGTTTAAAATTCTTATGGCATGCAAATGCTAACAACATACGAATAGATTCAATTCTAGCAACAGGAGCATATGTTTCATCATAGTCAATTCCTTCCATTTGATTATATCTGTGTGCAACTAATCTTGCTTTATTACGAATAACAGTTCCATTTTCATCAAGTTTATTACGAAATACCCATTGAGTTCCAATGATTGAAATATTCTCAGGTTGTGGGACTAATTCCCATACTTTGTTTCTAGTGAATTGTTCAAGTTCATCTTGCATAGCCATTATCCAATCTTAATCTAGTAAATCGTCTTTTATTAATTTAGGTTCAATTTGAGACAAGAAAGACAAATGATCGGCTAGATTATGTGCTTGTGATCTAGTGATAACTCCTTTTTCAATATTACCAATAACATTTTCTATATGATGATTTTTAATAACATGAGACTCTTTAGGCAAATCATTCAACTGAGGGTTTGGATTTTTAAGAGGATTCTCAACAATAGGTGGAGATGCATTATCTAGTTTTGGTTCTTCCATATTTCTGAGAATATCTTCAATGACAACATCATTATCAGTCAGTTCTTTGTATTTAGGAGGAGGCTGAGTTTCATCAAAAGTCACATTCATTGATTCTTCCACAACTAGACTTCTTTTGTTGAAAACTATGTATGCTTTACTATTAAGAGAGTATCCAAGAAAAATTCCTTTATCAAATTTAGGATCAAATTTTAATAAGTGTCCTTTGGTGTTTAGAATAAAATATTTTCTCCCAAAAACACGAAAAATTATTTATTTTTGGAGTTCTTTTATAGTAGAGCTCATAGGGAGTTTTGAGAAAAACGGGTCTTAATAAAACTCTGTTTAATATATAACATGATGTTGCCACTGCTTCAACCCAGAAATACTTTGGAAGATGGTATTCATTTAACATTGTATTAGCCATTTCTTGTAAAGAACGATTTTTCCTTTCAACAACACCATTTGATTGAGGTGTATAAGGAGCAGAGAAGTTATAACTTATACCATTTTCATCACAGAACATAATGAAATCAGAATTGTCAAATTCTTTTCCGTGATCAGGTCGAATATAAATAATAGAGCTTCCTTGTTGATTTTGAATCTTTTTACACATAGTAGAAAAAGAATTAATAGCCTCATTTTTAAATTTTAGAAAATCAACCCATGTAAATCGTGAATAATCATCAACCAAAACTAGAATGTATATAGCACCACCTATGCTGTGTTTAGGGATTGGTCCAACAAGGTCCATATGTAATAATTCTAAGGGTCGAGAGGTTGAAATAGTAAACTTAGGTTTATGTGATGCATGAATTTGTTTTCCTAATTCACAAGCTTCACAGATATGATCTTTGAAAAATTTTAATTTAGGAAGACCACGAACATGATCTTTAGAGGAAATGTTATTTATAAGTTTCATATTGATATGTCCTAGTCTGCGATGCCATAACCAAATATCTTCATTTGCAGATACAAGACCGATATTATCTAAATGAGAGTAAGCATCTAAGTCACATGTATACACGTTTTGATATCTAGGACAAACTAAGATCAATTTACCAGTTTGATCAAAAATAGAGCAATTATATGTACTAAAGGATATTTCAAAACCACTGTCATATAGTTAACTAATAGATAAAAGATTATACATGAGTCCAGTAACTAACTGAACGTTGGAAATGGTTATGTGTTTATAACCAACACATCAAACTCCGATTATTTTACCTTTATTGTTGTCACCAAAAGTTACTTCACCAGAGTCTGTAGCTTGCAGATTTTTTTAATTTGGACTTGTCTCCAATCATATGTCTTGAGCATCCACTATCAAAATACCATTTGCTTTTATTCATATCAGCTGCAAGACATACCTGCAATATATGTACTAATTTTATAGGTTGGTACCCTTTAAATGGAAGGGTCCTTAGGGTGAGTTTTCCATTTTGTATAAGGAGCATTTGAAGTTTCCTTTATAAAACTGGGCATAGGATAATCAATTTTAGCAGAAAGAAGCATTCTATGAGTAACTGGATTGTGAGAATTATGATAATGTTGTTTGTGAAATTCTTTTCTTGTTATGGTTGGTGCAGTATATGTTCCCTTGGGAACCCAAATCATTTTTCTTTTATAGTTTCCATTTTTAGCATTGCACATATAAAAAGAGTGACCATTTCTGTTACAATATGAACATTTTGTGAACGGGGATATATGACTTTCATTTTCCTTAATTTTAACATGATATAGTCCTTTATCTTATGAACCACTTGTTTCACCGGTATATCCTAAACCTTCTTTATTAAAGCTACATTTTTGTTGATTTAACATGACATCAAGATTTTCCTTTCCTTTTGTAAATTTATAAATTATATTATTTAAATCTTCACGTTCTTTGGTTAAGTTTTCAATTATGCTATTATGGTTTTCTATTTCTTTCTTTAACCTTGAATTTTCATTTTTAATTTCTTCAATTACAGCTTGATTTTGCACTTGATTATCTTCATTTATTACAGCAAGTGTTGAATTTTCAATTTCAAGATTTTCAATTGAGATGATAAGTGAGGAATTTTCTATTTCAAGATTTTTATTAATTTTCTTAAGTTGTGCTAATTCTTCTTCATTTTTTAAGTTTATTTCATTTAAACTTTCGTTATTGATAATTAAATTATCATTTTCGATTTCAAGACTTGTATTTATTTTTCTTAATCTTTCTAATTCTTCTTTTAACAGTTCATTACTTTCATATAAATGACCATAAACTTCTTGTAATTCATAGTGTTCTTCATTTATATTTCTAGTGTGTATGAAGAAAATGAAGTACTAGAGAGTTGGTGTTCAGAATTTACCTCAGATCTTGGTGATGAGTCATTATCTTCCATTAGGCAGAGATTTGCCACTTCTTTGATTTGCTCAGCAGTTTCTTCCTCGTCACTTAGATCACATCCTTCTTCAGCTACAAAAAATTTATTGTTGACTAGTTTTGGACAGTCCTTTTTGAAGTGTCTAGGCTGCTTACACTCGAAACATGTGTTTGAATTTTCATTTGGATTGGAACTTCTGAAGATGTTGTTATTTGCTTTAAGATTTCCTCCTCGCGTCTTTGGTTTAAAAAATTATTTGCCTTTGAAGTTGTTTGTTTTCATGAAGCCTTTGCCATATTTTCTAGCTTTGCTTTGAATTACTCTTCTGAGTTGTCTGGATAGTAAAGCAACTTCATTGTTGTCTAGACTGAGAAGTTCTTCATTTAATTCTTCATCGTCACTTTCTTGATCCACCAGGAGAGCTTTGAAGGCGATACCATTCTTTTTGAGATATGTGTCTGATCCAGCTTTTTCAACGAACATATCGACTTCGTGAGCACAAAGATTTCCAATGAGATTCTCCAAAGGATATGTGGTTAGATCTTGCATTTCTTTTATTGTTGTAACCTTCATTTTCCAAATGGATGGAAGGGCTTTAAGAATTCTTCGATTTTTTTCATTTGTAGTGTATGTTTTTCCCAATTGCTCTAGGTCATCAATGATTCTTCAAAATCGAGTTTCCATATCAATGATCTTTTCGCCTTCTTCAAGCTTGAAACTTTCATATTCTTGAATTAGAGCATCTTTTCTGGTTTCTTTTGTAAGACCCCAACTTTTATAAATAAAGATTAAATTTTCTCGAAATATATTTTTGAATATTATGGTGTGGATTTTGGTATAATGTTATAGTTGTGGGTTATATTTATAATTTTTGTAAAGTAAGCAAGTTGTTATATAATATTCGATTGGTCTGAGGGAATATTCGTTTTAATAAGGAATATTGAAATGCGCATTTACTCAAGACAATCATTAAGTGGACCCCTAGCGGAAGTATTATTCGTAGTTAGAAAACGACATAATTATCTTTTTATAAAAATAATGGCGAAAGTGTTACCGTTAAAACTGTTGAACTACCCGGTAGTAAAAGTACAGTAATATGCGTGGTTGCATAGTAGCACACAGTATTGATTATTGATGCTTACGTGAGAAGTCACTTAGTTATACTCAATTATTGCTGAGAATTCTTTGCATCATATCTCTCATATTATTGATTCAATTATTGTCACAGTATCATCTGCATAATATTTATTATTATTAAATCAATAATTGAGACGACAAAGTTATTAATATTATTATTTACAATATTGACAATGTCTAGAAGTTCTGTCAAGGAGAGGTTTGGTCACCTAATTGCACGCCAATAAGGAAAAATCCTTATCGAAAAGCCCCCTCTTTCCTGGGAACGACCTGGTTTTTAAATATTGTGAGTTATAATATTAATGATGAATAAGTTGTGTTGATTAAAGATGAAATTGATAGTTCCATTGTGTTGGGATTATTAGTGTTAGTGGAAATCGACATTTATTTCGATAATAATTGATGTCTGGAGGTTATATTGACCAATCGGGTAATTAATCGAATAAATGAGCAATTAATTGCTATTATTTCACATGCTTATAACTATTTGTTCACATGTGTGTACTATTGATTCACCTTCATGTACTATTAGGGGAGGTGGTGCAAGATTGATAATACTTGCATGACTAAATTAAAAATGGAGGTATAGTTGAAGGTACTATATTGTAATTAGTTTTTTCACATGATTATACTATAGAGTCACATGAATGAACTATTAATTCACATTATTTACTATTAGGGGAGGTGGTGCAAGTTTGATAATACTTGCAGGACTAAATTAAAAATGAAGAAAAGAGGAAGGTATTATCTTTGTAATATTTCGAGCCCCAAAAGCGTGCAATTATCGAAACTATATTTTCCTATAAATAAGCTCATTCTTCCTACATTTCTCACCAATTCACAAAAGCTTTAGAGCAATTATTATAGAGAGAAATTATAGAGAGAAAGAAGAAGAGAAGTCTCTACCTCACTATTCCAAAGATCCAGGTTTTCTAAGGTAAGGGTATTATTTCTTTTCGTATTCATGAAGAGAGTTATTTTCTTTTAATACTCGTAAGGGTTGTTATTCCATTCTTTATTATTATGTTAGAATAACCTGTCTATGCGAAGTACCGCATACATGGTGAAATTCTTATGTTATTCCATTCTTTATTATTTTGTTGGAATAACCTGTCTGTGCGGTATATCGCATGCCTGGTGAATTCTGTATTTATTCCATTCTTTATTATTCGCATTTGGAACATCCATGCTGTGGTGGATTACGCATGACCTGGTTCCATTTTTATTATTCTCGTTGGAACATCACATGCATGCGGATTACGCATGACCCGATTCCATTCTTTATTATTACATTGGAACATCACATGCATGCGGATTACGTATGACACCGTTCCATTCTTTATTATTCTGTTGAAACATCCATGCATGCGGATTACGCACGCCGGTGAATTCTTCGTTATTCCATTCTTTATTATTCATTTGGAATAATCATCTCACGTGGATTACCGCATGGCGGCAAAAATCCATTTACGGTTTCATATATTCTATTATACCGGTTGATTAAAGTTTTGGCTTCTATACTCCATAAAATTAGTGGAATATCCTTGATATTTGCTCTTCATCCGAAGATCTTTTCATGAAAATATTCTTACGAGCATTCTTGAATTTTACTCCACAAAGCGATATCATGTTGACAATTTGGGACGTTATTGATTTCTAGATAAATTAAATTATAAATATTTATAAATTTATCCTTGAACTTGTTTTATTGAATTCTTATATCATTGTCATCATCCTCATGTTTATAATATGTTAATTAGTTTTTTTACATGATTATACTATTGAGTCACATGAATGAACTATTAATTAACATTATTTACTATTATAGGAGGTGGTTCAAGTTTGATAATACTTGCAGGACTAAATTAAAAATGAAGAAAAAAAGGAAGGTATTATACTGTAATATTTCGAGCCCCAAAATGTGCAATTATCGAAACTATATTTTTCTATAAATAGAAGCTCATTCTTCCTTCATTTCTCACCAATTCACAAAAGCTTTAGAGCAATTATTATACAGAGAAATTATAGAGAGAAAGAAGAAGAGAAGTCTGCTACCTCACTATTCCAGTATCCAGTTTTCTAAGGTAAGGGGTATTATTTCTTTCGTATTCATGAAGAGAGTTATTTTCTTTCAATACTCGTAAGGGTTGTTATTCCATTCTTTATTATTATGTTGGAATAATATGTCTATGCGAAGTACCGCATACATGGTGAAATTCTTCTGTTATTCCATTCTTTATTATTACATTGGAATAACTTCGTCTGCATGCGGTATATCGCATGCCCGGTGAACTTTGTTGTTATTCCATTCTTTATTATTACATTGGAACATCACATGCATGCGATTACGATGACTGGTTCCATTCTTTATTATTCTATTGGAACATCACATGTCTGTATGCGGATTACGATAACCTGGTTCCACTCTTTATTATTCTGTTGAAATAACCTGTATGTGCGGATTACGCACGCCTGGTGAATTCTTCTGTTATTCCATTCTTTATTATTCTATTGGAATAATATGTCTACGTGGATTACCGCATGGTGGCAAAAATCCATTTGCGGTTTCATATATTCTATTATACTCAATTGATTAAAGTTTTGGCTTCTATACTCCATGAAATTAGTGGAATATCCTTGATATTTGCGCTTCATCCAGTATCTTTTCATGAAAATATTCTTCTGAGCATTCTTGAATTTTACTTCACAAAGCAGTATCATGTTGACAATTTGGACGTTATTGATTTCTAGATAAATTAAATTATAAATCTTTACAAATTTATCCTTGAACTTGTTTTATTGAATTCTTATATCATTGTCATCATCCTCATGTTTATAATATGTCGAAAGTCATCTGTGACCTGTCGTGCATGGATGGACTTGGTATGATTATGACCAGGGATTATTCGGTATAATCATGACAGTAATGTTACAAATGATGTGGTAAAAGTCCTCATTGGCCGTAGTGCATTGATAGACAGTTGTTGGCATGATCATGACCATTGATGAATACACGAATATCCTTGGCCCGTAGTGCATGGATAATTTGTGGACGTGATACTAATGAATATCCTTGGCCGTAGTGCAGGGATGATGTGGTTTATTTATTAAGTTGAGTCTCAGCGATAAAAGTGATGAAAAACCTTTTAAATCATAGAAGATAGTAGATTTTATTCTCTACTTGACTCTTCTAATGGATTGCTTGTTCCGCTACAATTAAACTTGATGTTTATTATATTTTATCAGTTTAACACTGTTGAAGGCTAATGATAATTTATTCTGCATTATCTTAGTCATAATATTTCTTACTGGGCTAGTTGAGCTCACCCTTTCTTTCACTGTTCTCTTTAGGAAATGAGAACGTAATCGGGACTAGTCGGGGAACGGAGTGACGGTCCAGATGATAGCATTAGTAGTCCTCACTATTCTGTTAAATAGTGTGACAATAAATATAATGAAGACTCCATTGAGTGTGGATATCGTCTAGATGACAATATTCTTATTAAAACTCTTATATTATGTTTTATCGTATTTTACACGACTGTTGTATAATTAAGTTGTATTTGAATTTTGTACCATGTATTTGGCGACTCAAGATGGGTGATGTATACCTATTTTGGGGGCGTCACAATTGGTATCAAAGTTTAGGGATATGATCTCTGGCTGAGATGTGAGACAAGAACTAGGAGGGGAGAGATGGAGAATTCCTTCGCTAGTATGACCTACCGAAATTTATTTGGTATTTATTTGGTCGGTCAGAGTATAGGGATAATATGTGACATGTCAATTAACCCTTGTTTTGTGACAGTATTTGAAAATGACATCCAAGAATGTTGAGAATAGAAAAGGAGCACAGAAGACCGTTGAGTCTCCACAGATCAATAATCAGGATAATGTGCATCAGGAAGGCGACAATCCTCATGCAAACAACAACACTGACCAAATGATGAATGATGGAATGTTCAGAGGCTTTATGCAATTCATGCAACATCAGGCTAGAGCGGCTCCGTCCAAATTGTAGGTGGAAAACACTGGAAACTCTCGGACGGTCACCGTTAAACAGTTCAAGGAGCTGGGACCACCGGAGTTTATTTGAGAGCCAAAATCACTTAAGGCGAAAGTGTGGATAAAGCAGATCACCAATATATTTGATGTTTTGGGATGCTCCGAGGAGCAAAAGGTTCCATTTGCCACCTTTATATTGCGAGGAGAGGCAGATTAGTGGTGGGAATCGGTAAAATGTACTTAACCTGCCGCACTGAAGATGTCTTGGGAGAAGTTCCAAGAACTATTCAACGATAAGTACTTTCCCGAAAGTATTCATCACATGAAAGAGATAGAGTTCATCAAGTTGGAGCAGAACAATATGACCATGTCATAGTACGAAGCTAAGATTGCCGAGTTATCCTGGTTTGCGTCTCACTTGGTTGATAATGAGAAGAGAATGACGCAGATGTTTCTAAGAGGTTTGAAACCCAAGATACGTCAAAACTTAATTTCTCACAAACTGTTTTTGTATTCAGATGTTGTTAATAGGGCTCAGTTATTGGAGCACGATAACGAGTCAACTCAACCAAGAGAAAGCAACCGACAAAATGATAATACCAGTTGTAGCAGTCATCGAAGCGGTGACAACAAACGTGGAGGGAATCAACATGCCAGAAATGGTAACCACTTCGGTGGTAATCATGGCCAAGATAGTAAAAATGGACATTTCAAGAAAAGGAGATTCAACAATGATGGAAAGATCCACAAGACCAAAGACCCGTTGTTAAGGAAGGAGAACGACCACCTATCATATGCTTCAAATGCAGAGGGGAGAGACATATCAGTCCAAACTGCACGATGCAGTCCAAAGCGTGTTATAATTGTGGAAGAGAAGGTCACCTAACCCGATTTTATCGTGCACCAAAGACAAGTCCAGCTGGGATGGAGGCACCAAAGGCCGTCCCAGAAAAGTCAAAGCCGGTAGTTCAAGGGAGAGCGTTTGTCGTAACCTTCTAGAAAGCAAGGAACCCGAACGAGGTCATCACGGGTAAACTTATCATAAATTCTAGCGAAGTCTATACCTTATTTGATACCAGTTCTACCCATTCTTTTATTTCTCCTACTTGCGCTCAACGTTTAAATTTGACTCCGGAGAAATTAGACTTTGACTTATCGATTGAAACTCCGTTGGGAGAAACCTTCATTACATCCACTGTTTATAAGTCTTGTTTGATTCAAATTGATAACCGCACGTTACCTATCGATCTTATTTCTTTAAAAATACTTGTATTTGACGTGATTCTAGGGATTGATTGGTTAACTACTCATCATGCTAAAATTGATTGTTTTCGTAAGGTTGTTAACTTTCATATTCCTAATCAACCTATTATGCGAATTCAAGCGACCAAACCATTAAAATCAATCACGGTCATCTCAAGCCATAAAGTTATTCATTTATTGAAAAAAGGATGTCAAGATTTCTTAGCTCATGTCACAGATTTAAACAAAAATACGTCAGATTTGAAAGATATTTCTATTGTTAATAAATTTCCTGACGTATTCCCTGAAGAACTTCCTGGCCTACCCCCAGAGCGTGAAATTGAATTTTTTATCGACCTTGAACCCGATACAAAACCCATTTCCAAATCCCCATATCGAATGGCTCCTATTAAACTTCAGGAGTTAAAGACCCAATTGCAGGAATTGTTAGATATCGGTTTCATTCGTCCTAGTACGTCTCCTTGGGCTGCTCATGTTCTATTCGTGAAGAAGAAAGATAGAAGTATGTGACTTTGTATTGATTATCGGGAGTTGAATCATGTCACCATCAAAAATAGGTACCCGTTGCCTCGCATTGATGACCTGTTTGACCAGTTGCAAGGCACCAAATTCTTTTCAAAGATTGATCTTCGTTCCGGATATCATCAGGTGAAGATTAAAACTGATGACATTCCAAAGACTGCTTTCAGAACTCGGTACGGGCATTATGAATTCTTAGTCATGTCTTTTGGATTGACTAATGCTCCTAATGCCTTCATGGATATGATGAACCGAGTATTCAAGGAATATTTGGATCACTTTGTGGTCGTCTTTATTGATGACATCCTCATATACTCTGAAACCCGTGAAGACCATGAGAAACACTTGAGGCTGATACTCGAAAAGCTTTATGAAAACAAGTTATATGCCAAGTTGAAGAAATGTGAGTTCTGGCTTGAGGAAGTTGCATTCCTTGGGCACGTGATATCAAATCATGGGATATCGCTGACCAAGAAAGATTGAAGCAATTTAAAGTCGGGAGCAACCTAAATCAAATGATCAAGAACGTAGCTTAGCTTTCCGCTTAGATTGGTTATTATCAGAGATTCGTAGAAGGGTTTTCTCGAATCGCTACTCCATTAACTCAGCTGACTCGAAAAGATACAAAGTTTGGTTGGAGCGAGGAATGTGAGAAGAGTTTTCAAGAACTCAAGAGAAGACTCATTTAATTTCAGCACCTGTTCTGACAATACCATCTGGCTCGGAGGGATTTGTCATCTACAGTGATGCTTCAGGCAAAGGGTTAGGATGTGTTCTCATGCAACATGAGAAAGTCATAGCCTATGCCTCACGATAACTCAAAGAATATGAGAGGAATTATCCTACTCATGATCTAGAGTTGGCGGCAGTCGTTTTTGCGCTTAAGATTTGGAGACATTACCTGTATGGAGAGAAAGTAGAGATCTATACGGATAATAAAAGCCTCAAATATTTCTTCACTCAAAAGGAACTCAACATGAGACAATGACGATGGCTCGAGCTATTGAAAGATTACGATAATACCATTCAATACCATCCTGGAAAAGAGAACGTAGTAGCTGATGCATTGAGTAGAAGATCATATGTGGGTACGAGTGCATTATTGTCAACGCAAAGGCCCATTGTATACGACTTACAAAGGATGGAGATAGAGTTAAAGACTCCAGGGACCCTTGTGATGATGGCGAATATACGAGTAGAACTGACTTTAATAGATAAAGTTAAAGCTGCTCAAGCTATAGACCTGAAGCTGACGCGTATGAGGAAGAAAGTGCAAGAAGGTGCTATTTCGGAAGCAAGAATCGATGAAGAAGGAATACTTTGAGTCAACTCTAGACTTTGTGTTCCTAACGATTCTGACTTAAAGTATAAAATCATGATGGAGGCGCACAACACACCGTTTGCAATCCATCCTGGGAGTACCAAAATGTATCGTGATCTTCGACATACATTTTGGTGGAGCAATATGAAGAGAGAGATCGCGAACTTTATCTCAAGGTGTCTAACTTGTCAACGAGTCAAGGTGGAGCATCAAGTACCAAAAGGTCCATTGCAACCACTTGAAATTCCAGAATGGAAGTGGGAGCACATTACCATGGATTTCGTTACTGGTCTTCCCAAGGTTTCTCAAGGCATAGATGCAATTTGGGTCATTGTTGATAGATTGACCAAGTCTGCTCATTTCCTACCTATACGAGAAACTTATACACTTGAACGTCTTGCTCGTATGTACATAAACGAGATTGTAAGACTGCATGGTATACCGGTATCCATAGTTTGTGATCGAGACCCAAGATTCACTTTAAGATTTTGGGTTAGTTTGCAAAAAGCTATGGGCACGGATTTTCGATTTAGCTCAGCATATCATCCTCAAACGGACGGGCAGTCGGAGAGGACTATTCAAACTCTTGAAGATTTATTAAGACTCTGTGTCCTTGACTTCAAAGGAAGTTGGGACAAGTTCTTACCATTGGTGGAGTTTTCCTACAACAACAATTATCAAGCAAGTATTGGCATGGCTCCATTTGAGACGCCAGTATGGAAGAAAGTGTTGTTCTCAAAGATCTTTGGGATGAGGTGGGTGAAGCAACGTTATTGGGACCGGAGTTGGTACGTATGACTACGGAAAAGATTCAAACGATCTGATAACGTATAAAAACCTCACAACATCGACAAAAGAGTTATGCTGATCTTCATCGAAAGGACGTGGAATTCGATATTGGAGATCATGTGTTGTTACGTGTTGCTCCATTGAAGGGAGTTATGAGATTTAGAAAGAGAGGAAAGCTCAACCCTCGATTCATTGGCCCTTTTTAATCCTCGATCGAGTAGGAATTGTGGCTTATAGACCAGCCTTACCGCCAAGTATATCTCGTGTTCATAACGTTTTTCACATATCTATGTTACGTAAATATGTGAAAGACCTGAACCACATTATTAAATTAGAACCAGATGAGATAGAGGAAGATTTAACGTATGAAGAGGTACCTGTTAAAATCCTGGATAAGAAGGATCATATTCTACGCTCTAAAGTTATACCTCAAGTCAAAGTTTTGTGGAGAAACCACGATGTTGAAGAAATGACCTGGGAGTTAAAATCTGAAGAGAAATCAAGGTATCCTCACCTCTTCGATATATCAGGTACGCACCCTAATTTCGAGGACGAAATTTCATAAGAAGGTGAGGTTGTAAGACCCCAACTTTCATAAATAAAGATTAAATTTTCTCGAAATATATTTTTGAATATTATAGTGTGGATTTGGTATAAAGTTATAGTTGTGGGTTATATTTACAAATTTTGCAAAGTAAGCAAGTGGTTATATAATATTCGATTGGTCGGGGAATATTCATTTTAACAAGGAATATTTGAACGACGACACAATCATTGGTGGACCCCACAACGGAAGAATTGTCGTAGTTAGAAAACGACAGAATTATCTTTTTATAAAAATAACGGCGAAAGTGTTACCGTTAAAACTGTTGAACTACCTGGTAGTAAAAGTAAAGTAATACGCGTGGTTGCATAGTAGCACACGGTATTGATTATTGATGCTTACGTGAGAAGTCACTTAGTTATACTCAATTATTGCTATGAAGAATTGTTGCATCATATCTCTCATATTATTATTGATTTAATTATTATCACGGTATCATCGCATAATATTTATTATTATTAAATCAATAATTGAGACGACAAAGTTATTCATATTATTATTTGCAATATTGACAATGTCTAGAAGTTACATCAAGGAGAGGTTTGGTCACCTAATTGCTTACCAATAAGGAGAAATCCTTATCGGAAAGCCCCCTCTTTCCTGGGAACGACCTGGTTTTTAAATATTGTGAGTTATAATATTAATGATGAATAAGTTGTGTTGATTAAAGATGAAATTAATAGTTCCATTGTGTTGGGATTATTAGTCTTAGTGGAAACCGACATTTATTTCGATAATAATTGATGTCTGGAGGTTATATTGACCAATCGGGTAATTAATCGGATAAATGAGCAATTAATTGCTATTATTTCACATGTTTATAACTATTTGTTCACATGTGTGTACTATTGATTCACATTCATGTACTATTAGGGGAGGTGGTGCAAGATTGATAATACTTGCATGACTAAATTAAAAATGGAGGTATAGTTGAAGGTACTATATTGTAATTAGTTTTTTCACATGATTATACTATAGAGTCACATGAATGAACTATTAATTCACATTATTTACTATTAGGGGAGGTGGTGCAAGTTTGATAATACTTGCAGGACTAAATTAAAAATGAAGAAAAGAGGAAGGTATTATACTGTAATATTTCGAGCCCCAAAACGTGCAATTATCGAAACTATATTTTCCTATAAATAGAAGCTCATTCTTCCTACATTTCTCACCAATTCACAAAAGCTTTAGAGCAATTATTATAGAGAGAAATTATAGAGAGAAAGAAGAAGAGAAGTCTGCTACCTCACTATTCCAGTATCCAGTTTTCTAAGGTAAGGGGTATTATTTCTTTCGTATTCATGAAGAGAGTTATTTTCTTTCAATACTCGTAAGAGTTGTTATTCCATTCTTTATTATTATGTTAGAATAACCTGTCTATGCGAAGTACCGCATACATGGTGAAATTCTTCTGTTATTTCATTCTTTATTATTTTGTTGGAATAACCTGTCTTTGCGGTCTATCGCATGCCTAGTGAATTCTGTTGTTATTCCATTCTTTATTATTCTGTTGGAACATCCTGTCTGTGTGGATTACGCATGACCTGGTTCCATTTTTTATTATTCTGTTGGAACATCCTCGCATCGCATGCGGATTACGCATGACCGATTCCATTCTTTATTATTTCATTTGGAACATCTCATGCATGCGGATACGCATGACCTGGTTCCATTCTTTATTATTCTGTTGAAACATCCTGTCTGTGCGGATTACGCACGCCAGGTGAATTCTTCTGTTATTCCATTCTTTATTATTCTGTTGGAATAATCTGTCTACGTGGATTACCGCATGGCGGCAAAAATCCATTTACGGTTTCATATATTCTATTATACTCAGTTGATTAAAGTTTTGGCTTCTATACTCCATAAAATTAGTGGAATATCCTTGATATTTGCTCTTCATCCAGTATCTTTTCATGAAAATATTCTTCTAAGCATTCTTGAATTTTACTCCACAAAGCAGTATCATGTTGACAATTTGGACGTTATTGATTTCTAGATAAATTAAATTATAAATATTTATAAATTTATCCTTGAACTTGTTTTATTGAATTCTTATATCATTGTCATCATCCTCATGTTTATAATATGTTAAAAGTCATCAGTGGCCTGTAGTGCATGGATGGACTTGGTATGATTATGATCAAGGATTATTCGGTATACTCATGATCGTAATGTTACAAATAATGTGGTAAAAGTACTCATTGGCCGTAGTGCATTGATGGACAGTTGTTGGCATGATCATAACCATTGATGAATACACGAATATCCTTGGCCCGTAGTGCATGGATAATTTGTGGTCGTGATACTAATGAATATCCTTGGTCGTAGTGCAGGGATGATGTGGTTTATTTATTAAGCTGAGTCTCAGTGATAAAAGTGATGAAAAACCTTTTAAATCATAGAAGATAGTAGATTTTATTCTCTACTTGACTCTTCTAATGGATTGCTTGTTCCGCTGCAGTTAAACTTGATGTTTATTATATTTTATCAGTTTAACACTATTGAAGGCTAATGATAATTTATTCTACATTATCTTAGTCATAATATTTCTTACTAGGCTAGTTGAGCTCACCCTTTCTTTCATTGTTCTCTTCAGGAAATGAGAACATAGCTGGGACTAGTCGGGGAACGGAGGGACGGTCCAGATAATAGCATTAGTAGTCCTCACTATTCTGTTAAATAGTGTGACAATAAATATAATGAGGACTCCATTGAGTGTGGATATTATCTAGATGACAATATTCTTATTAAAACTCTTAGATTATGTTTTGTCGTATTTTACACGATTGTTGTATAATTAAGTTGTATTTGAATTTTGTACCATGTATTTGACGACTCAAGATGGGTGATGTTTATCTATTTTGGGGGTGTCACATTGTTGATCAAGATTGGACCTTTGTGCCCCTAACATAACATTTAGGTTCTCTTCTCCTTGCTCAAATTTAGCAAGATCATTTTTTAAAGATGCAATTTCTGCATTTGTTACATTATCATCATGTTGCATATTCATCATTTTTTCATCATTAAAAGCATCTATGCATACATCTCTCATTTTCAAATTTTCTTTTAAAATTTGATTTTCATTTTTTAGATATTCATTTTCTTTTCTTTCTTCAATAAGTGGCTCAACTTCATTCATTAGCTTATTTACGCAGTTCTTAAAATAAGCAATTTTCTTTTTAACCGTTTGATTTTCATTTTGTAAAGCAAGACAATCAGATGTAGATATTTCAAAATTTTCATGAAAATTCGTTACCTCAAGTTGATCATCGTCTTCTAGTCCCATGAAACATAATTGGCCAATTTCTTCATCTTGTTCTATTTTGGACTTACTCGTTAGAGTTGAGCTACCTTTTTGTTTCTTCCTTTGTTTCTTTCTTTGAAGTAGTCTCTCGAGTTTTCTTGAGAGCGTTTCAATTTCTTCATCAAAATCTTCATCATTGCCTTCTATATAGCTTTCAGCTTGTAGAGCCAAGGTCTTCTTCTTAGGTGCCTCATCTTCTTCATCGTACAATTTTAGTTGGTTTTCAAACTCTTCAAGTTCTCCAAATAAGGTAAGACTTTCTATTGTGCTAATTGTGACTGAATCTTGAAGTGTAGTAACCTTTGGTGCGAATCTCTTTGGCATGACTCTAAGAAGCTTTTGGTTGATTTCCTTTTGATCAATTTTTCATCCGAGCATGCTTAGAGAATTCATTAGAGTGAGGAATCTTGCTTGGGCATCTCTAATTGATTCATTTTTCTCTAATTTGAATAGTTCGTATTCGTGCATTAGCATGCTCAGCTTGACCTCCTTCACTTTAGTAGTACCTTCATGGCTCATGATGACTGTGTCCCAAATTTTCTTAGCCGTAGTACAAGAAGAGACCTTATCTATCTCTGACTGAACTATGCCACTTAAAAGTGTATTCATGGCCTTGGAATCATAAGATACCATATACGATTCATTTGAGTCCATTTTCATGAGATTCTTTGACTTACCATCATCATGTCGCGGAATGAATGGTCCATTTTCAACTACCCACCATTCCCATGGGTCACAGTTCAGATAGATCTTCATTCTGAACTTCAAAAAGTTGAAGTTCTCACTTTTGAGCAACAACGGTGGCTTACTTGTGGACTGACCTTCTTGAAAGTTTAGGTGTGTCATAGGATCTTCTCCTACGACCTGCAACGATCAATATTAGTAGAGCCAAGCTTTGATACCAAATATAATTCTATGTATGTGCACACCTAGAGGGGGAGTGAATAGGTGTTTAAGCTAAAAGTGATAAATGGTGAAATCTTTTTGAAATTTTCTGCAACAGGTTTAAATCAGACAGTTACACCTGTTTACTTTAGTGTCCATTCTTTGTTTATTATTATCAGACATCTAGACATGTCTGCTTTAGTGTTTGGATTAACGTCATGAACAAAAATGTGCAGAATATGAATGGCAGTTAAAGAGATAAACAGAAGTAAAAATCACACCAAAATTTTTACGTGGTTCAACCCATATCCTCTAATCTAGTGGCCTAATCCACGTCTAATCCCAACTAGGATTGGAGACTTTTTTTATTATTATTTAAACCTTAATACAAAAATTACTCCCTGTTACAAAGAAGCCTCAATATCTGATGTTGGACACCTATGCCCCCTTTTTGCACATCTGCAACTTGCACACCTTTGCATCTCTTCTCACCTCTGAGACCTTTGAAGCCTTCTTTGAACATACTAACTAAAAAAGGAAACCTCAAGCCAAAACTATGCTTGAGTACTTCGGTTTGCAATGAATGAGTTTGGAAGGTAAAACAAATTTCTAGCACAAAAGAATATAACATATTACAATAAAATGGCTGGAATAAAGTAATTGAAGTGCTCTGATATAGTATGTCAACTTGATTGCAGGTTTTAGAGTTCTTTTCTGTTCAGCCAAAGAGAAGGAGTATATATAACGAAACAAGCAATGACTATAAAATATGTTAGCAAAGAAATCTCAGTCCCGTTAGCAACCATCTAGGGATAAATCACTTTTTGATCACTATACTAGGGTCCGGTTTTCATTGTGGTTACCGAAATTTTTTTTGTTACAATCAAATAATTGTACTCTCAAAAATTACAAAATGGTCATTCCGTTCGATTTCTGTCCAAAAATTTGATGGAAATGCTGACTGTGCATATTGAGTCGTTATTTTTGCTGACGTGGGCCGTTATTTTTGCTGACGTGGAGGGTTAAAAATTTTCTTAAAGAAAATGTTACTCACAAGTCTCGAACTCTAGACCTCTCCAAACTAGAAACCTTATATTCCAACAAAAACTATAGTGCCAACTATCTACCATGCTTAAATTAATGTAATACTAATATTTAAACTAAGTAGCATCGTTTCTAGGAATTGTAATAATAATAATAATAATAATAATAATAATAATAATAATATTTTTTGAAGCTCCACTTTATAAAAATATAATATAATTCGTAACTAAATACAGTATTACTACAATATCAAAAAGAGGCAAGTAATTTTTATCACGTTAGATGAAAACTGATGTTGCAATTCTCCTAATAATGTCAATGTTAATTAATACAAGTGGTGATAATAGTAGATTGAGATGTACCCAAAAAAGTCTAATATTTTACAAATATTAGGAATTAACTTCAAAAAATTATAATAGAAATTAAATTTAGTACAAATAAAACTTATAACATACATATCTAATATTGTTCGACTGCAGCTGTTTTTCAGTATTTCACTTGTTTGACTACGACTTATTTTTTGATTTACTAGTAATTTTTGAAAAAATAATTTATAAGTCATTTTAATTAAAATAAGTAAGCTTGACTAAATGGAAAAACATTTTGACTTAATTTTAATAGTCTTTACACCATATTTTAATTTATAAGTCATTTTAACTAAATATGTTCACATTTTATTTAAGCTTATTTTCTTATTTATAAGTCAAAATAGTATCAAATACTTTTATTTATAACTCATTTTAAATTTTAACTTATAAATTATTTTAAAATAAGTCATCCTCAAATATTTGAGCTCATAATAAGTACTAATACTCAGGCACACGTTATATGTGTGTAAAATTTAAATGACTAAACAAAAAGATATAAAAAATCTCATGTAAAAATGACAAAATAATAATATGAATAAAATTGTAAGGGCAAAAGGGAAAAATAAAAAGGTGTGATGCAACTTGCCACGGTGGAGGCTTTATATATATATATATATATATATACTTCCTCGATTTCAAAAGTAGAAATATATTTGAATTCTTTTAAATCAATACAAGTAATTATAATTATTTAAAGTTAACGAAATGAAATATTACGCACTAATATTACAATAATTATTATTACAATAATAATTATTATTTTAATAATTATAATTAAAATAATTATTTTATTGTTAAAATAATTATTATTTTATTATTATTTAAAATTTAATTATTATTATTATTATTATTATTATTATTATTGTAATACTACAAAGTTGTATTATCCATTTTTTGTAAGACCCCAACTTATTATAAATAAAATCGAATTTCCTCTAATTATTATTGTGAATAATAAGGTGTTAATTTGATATAATACTTTAGTTATTGGTGAAATGTGCAAATTTTGTAAAATAAGCAAGTGGTTATAAAATATTTATTATTATCGGGGAATATTCGTTTGGTCGTGGAATATTCTGTCTGTCGGAGAATATTCGTACGACGGCACAACCATTTGTGGGTCCCATAACAGAATAACTGTCGGATGAAGAAAACGACAAGTTTGAGTTTTTATAAATAACGGCGTAGTCGTTACTGTTAACACTGTTGGAATACCCGGTGGTTAAAATACAGTAATACGCGTGGATGCACAATAGTACACCGTATTGCACAATATTTTTGAATTATTGATTCTTACGTATGAAGACACTACTCAATAATTGTTACAGTAATTACTGTTCAATATTTTATTTTATTGATTCAATAATTCTTTGCGTTGATATTTTATATTATTGTTGATAATTATCAACGCACAAAGATTTCCCATTATCGGATCAATAATTCATATTATTTGAATAATATTATTAGATAGCATTATTGGCAATGTCTAGAAAGTTCTGTCAAGGAGAGGTTTTGTCACATAATTCAAGCGCGCCAAGAAGGAGAAATCTTTATTGAAAAGCCCCTCTTTCCCGAACGGCACGCCTGGTTGTCATTATGTGATTTTGTAATATTATTTGTGAATAATTAATTATTGATTTATATGATAAAAAATATTTATTTGATGTGAATATAAATGATGGATTTATTTATGTGGTTATAAATGAAGGAATTAATGTTGAGGTATTTTATCAAGATTTTATCGGATTGGAGGTATTAAAAGATCAAAATCTGTTCTTACAACTCTCTTGTGAGTTATAATTTTAATCGACTGATTGGATCATTGTGATTTTTGGATATGTTATACATATATAAGTTGAGTATATGTCCACAAATTTTGAACCATTAAAATGAACGATGATTTGTTATGAATTTTAAGAGGTGACCGTTCGTAAATTATCAAGTTTCAAATTTATCATTTTAGTGGAAAATTCTAGAATTGGTGGGCCCCACTTTTGGTTGGTGAAAAATATGCTCAAATTGAATTTCAAATGTGGTGGATGGCAATAGTAGCGAGTAAAAGCCATCGGTAGTAGGTCAAGTCCGCTTTTGCGTGCTTAATATTTTCCTATAAATAGAGGCTAAGTTAGAATTAAAAATCACACCGTAAAACATAAGCTTTCTTCTTTCTCTATATTATCGAGTTTATTTTGTGAGAATTTAGATACTTTGAGAGTTGTTATTCAGTACAAGTTTCATTCAGCATCATATCCGATATTTCATTCCGAAGTACTGTTTCTTTGAGGTAAAGGATGTTATTTTCTTAGTAAATGATATTATTTTTTTCAATATCATTATGCCAAAATATTAATCGTAACTTTTATCAAATTTAGAACTTTTTGTGTTGGGGTTACTATTCACGATATACGACATTATTCATTTAATCGACATTATTCATAGAAAAATGAAAATTTTTCTTTTTGTCCAAGATGTCTATTATGGTTACTATCTTTGATTGTATCCATGTTTTGATTTTTATTTTTGAATTCTGCTTCAAAATTGGTTATTATGGAGTATTATTGATCTTGGATAAACTGTAATACGAATCTATAATATTTGTCCTTCTATCTCATTGGATTCGCTTTTTTTCTTTAAAATATTTTTCATCATCCTCATCTCAAATGATGATATTATCTGAATATCTTTGGCCTGTAGCAAAAGATGAATGATTAATCGATGAATATCTTTGGCCCGTAGTGCAAAGATGAACAGTGTTGAGATGAACATGATCGATCGGTGATATAAAATGAATATCTTCGGCCTCAGAGTGCAAAGATGAATATTTGATTAAAGATGTATATTGATTGATGTTACAGGATAAAATATTGATGATGGACTTTTAAATCTTAGAAGATAGTAAAACTCATTCTCTACTTGACTCTTCTAATGGATTGTTGTTTTCGCTGCAGTTGTTGATCTAAAACTTCTTGTCTATTATATTTTATCAGATTTTTTCTTGTTGAAAACAAATGATATTTTGTTGTATATTATCTTAGTCATAATATTTTTTACTGGGCTAGTTGAGCTCACCCTTTTCCTTTTTGTTCCATTTTTATTCTCAGGAGGTGAGAACATAGCAGGATCTAGTCGGACTATGGAGTGATAGTTCTAGAAAGATGTTTTAGCAGTCCTCACTATTTCTATAAAATAGTGTATGAATAATTGTAATGAGGACTTATTTGAGTGTTGATATTGTCTAGAAGATAATATTTGTATTTAAACTCACAATATATGTTGTCGTATTTTGTACGACAATTGTATTATTGAAGTTGTAGTTTGCTTTTTTTGTACCATGTATTTGGCGACTTCGGAATGGGTGTTGTATACCTATTTTGGGGGCGCCAGCTGGTAATATCGAGCTTAGGGATATGGTCTCTCGGCGCAGATCGGGGGAATAAAACTAGGAGGAAGAGATGAGTAAATCCTTCGCTAGTGTGTCCTATCTAAGCTTATTTGTTGGTCGAGGTCATAATATAGGGATATTATGTGATATGTTAATTTGTTTAATTAACCCTTGTTTTATGGCGATATTTAAGAATGGTTTGTTGAGAACGTTAACAATGGAGTGTATGAGAGATCGTGGAACAACGTTTAGTCACAAACCAGAGAACGCATAACAGAAGGCAATATTCCTCCGTAAACAACACTACCGAGCAAACGATGAATGATGGAATGTTTAGGAGCTTTTTGCAGTTCATACAAAATCGCATTTAGGAGACTCGTGCACAAAATACGGTGGAAATGATAGCAATGCGCGACTTGTCACAGCCAAGCAGTTCAAAGAGTTGGGACCACCAGAATTTATTGGAAAGTCGGATCCGATCAAGGCGGAAACGTGGGTCAAGCAAATTACCAAGATATTCGATGTCTTGGGATGCACGGAGGAACAAAAGGTTCCATTCGCCACCTTTATGTTCCGCGGTGATGAGGCGTATCTCTTGGTGGGAGTCTGTGAAGCGCACCAAACGCCGTGACTCAACATGTCTTGGGGAAAATTTCTAAACTGTTCAATGATAAGTACTTTCCTGAAAGTATTCGTCATATGAAAGAGGTAGAGTTTATCAGACTGGAACAAAATAACATGACGGTGTCCCAGTACGAGGCGAAGTTTGCAGAGTTATCCAGGTTTGCACCTCATTTGGTCGAAAATGAAGAACGAATGACGAGGATGTTTCTGAGAGGTCTAAAGCCCGAGATTCGACAATATCTTATATCTCATAAATTTTATTTATATTCAGATGTTGTAAATAGGGCTCAATTAATAGAGCGAGATAATGAGTATGTGCAACCGAGGGACCACAACCAGGGTCATACCGGTGGCGGTAGCCATCGGAGCAATGAAAACCAGCAGGGAGGAAAGCATTCGGACAAAAGCGGTAACCACTCTGGTGGTAATCGTGGCCATGATAATAGAAGGAGCAAGTCGGGAGGAGATTTTAAGAAGAGAAGGTACAACAATGATAATGTGAAGACGTCATCACAAACATCAATTGTTTCTAGGGGAGGAGAACGAGCACCGGTCATGTGTTACAAATGCGGGAAAGAGGGACATATCAGCCCAAACTGCCCACAACAATCCAAGGTATGTTATAACTGTAGAAAGGAGGGCCATATAGCTCGAGACTGTTCTGTAGCAAAACCAAGTTCAGCAAGGATGGTAACTCCAAAAGCTGTCCCGGATAAGTCGAAATCAGCGGTTCCTAGAAGAGCATTTGTCGTGACTGGCCAAAACATGAGGAACCCGAACGAGGTGATCACGGGTAAGCTAATCTTGAATTCTTGTGAAGTTTATACCTTACTAGATACCGGTTCTACCCATTCTTTTATCTCTCCTGCCTGTGCTCAACGTTTAAACTTGACTCCGGAGAAATTAGACTTTGATTTATCAGTGGAGACTCCATTAGGAGAAACTTTCGTTACGTCCACTGTTTATAAATCTTACTTAATCCAAGTTGGCACCATCACATTACCTGTGGATCTTATCTCTTTAAAGATACTTGTTTTTTGATGTGATTTAAGGAATCGATTGGTTAACTACTCATCATGCCAAAATTGATTATTTTCGTAAGGTTGTTAGTTTTCATATTCCTAACCAACCTGTCATACGAATTCAAACAACTAAACTGTAAGACCCCGAATTTTATGAAATAAAAGTATTCAATTTTCTTATAATTACTATTCAGTAAATGGTTAAATTGATAAAAGTTTAAAGTTAAAGATGATATATGTAAATATTTTAAATAAGCAAGTGGTTATAAAATACTCATTGTTGTCGGGGAATATTCGTTTGGTCGTGGAATTCTTCCTGTCAGGGAATATTCGTACGACGGTGCAGTCTTTTGTGGGCCTCATAACGAAAAGCGATTGGATGAAGAAAATGACAAGTATAAGTTGTTTATAAATAATCTGGCAGAAGTTGTTACCAAGTTAATCGTTGGAATACCCGAGTGGTTAAAACACAAGAATGTCTGGCGTTATCGCAGACAAGAAGACACCAGATTGCACCAATTATTAATTCTTACGCAAGACGGCACTACTCAATAATTATTACAGTAATTACTGTTCAATATTTTATTTTATTGATTCAATAATTGTTACGTTGATATTTTATATTATTGTTGTTTCAATAATTGTCACGGCACAATATTTCTCATTATCGAAGCAATAATTCATATTATCTGAATAATATTATTAGATAACATTATTGACAATGTCTAGAAAGTTCTATCTAAGGAGATGTTTGGTCACCTAATTGCGCGCCAGTAAGGAGAAATCCTTATTAGAAAAGCCACCTCTTTCCTGGGAACTGCCTGGTTGTCAGTATTGTGATTCTGTAATATTATTTATGAATAATTAATTATTGATTTATATGATGAGAAAAATATTCATTTTATGTGGATATAGATGGAGAAAATTTTTAAAGTGACAATTGTTGAAAATTGATATTTTATCTTTTCTGATAAAATAATATTTTATTATATTATTATAATATAATAATGATGATATTTTTACAATGAATATGGGATATATGAGTATATGAGGAGAAAGAGTATTTTGGTTGCATTAAATGATTAACACATGTTTTGTGTGTCGGTGGACCACATTTCTTGACTGAAATTTGATTATAAATTTCGTAAAATCGCCTGGCTTGTGGATTTGATGGCCAATTTTGCTTTGAATTTAAAAAATTTCTTCTGCAAAGTTGTAGATAATGAAATTTCATATGGAAAAAACATGTAGTTTGAATTTTTCTAATAAAAGGGCTATTTATTATGAATTATTGAAGTTCCGTAGTTCCGAAATAATTGGTTTTTGAAACTTTTAATTATTTTTAATTACAAAAACGTTTTTTTGGTTTTTGTCATTATTTGGTGGCTGAATTCAAATGGTCAATGTGGGCTAAGGAAAATAATATAAATATATTAATATTATATTAAATTTTCTGCTTTGGTGTTCTAAGCATTTTCCTATAAATAGGTGCTTAGGTTAGAATTGAAAATCACACCGTAAACCCAAGTTTCTCTCTATATTATCGTTTATTTTGTGAGTATTTAGATATCTTGAGTGTTGCTATACTCGATTGCAAGTTCTCTTCAACGTTATATCCGATATTCGATTAAATAACGCTTTTTTGAGGTACCTGGATTTTAAGGGAGGTCAGAAGGATGTTGTTTTCTTCTTAAATGATATTATTTTCTTCAATATCATTATATGAAATATTGGTATGAATTTTATTGTGGAAGTTCTACCTTTTTGTGTCTGGGGTTACTATTCACGATATGGTACTATTCACGATATACTTACATTATTCATGTATATGACATTTTTACGATACTGAGACTATGTCCGAATACGGAGTACTATTCATGAGTTACTATTCATGAGTTATTATTCACGAGTTACTATTTATGAGTTACTATTCACGAGTTACTATTCACGGGTACTATTCACGACAAAATTGGTTTCTTTTTCTGACCAAATTATCGTTGATTTATGAATATTGCTCTTGAAATTAAATGTAGTTGTTGATCCTATTATTTTTATTATCATATATAACATTTTTATAACCCTGGTGATGGAATTTCTCTTTGACTTGAGTGTAAAGATGAATAGATTATTGGTATGATCGTGACTATGGGTTCTCTTTGGCCAGTAGTGCAAAGTTGAATCGTTGATTGGTATGATCATGACCATTGAATTTACAATGGAATATTTTTAGCTTAAGTGCAAGGTGAATTGATCAACATGGTTATAATTATGGTTTATATAAATTCTAAAATGATTATGTATTTCTTTGAAATATGAATATCTTTGGCCTGTAGTGCAAAGATGACCTGTTGTTGAATATCTTTGGCCTGCAGTGCAAAGATGAACTATCGATGAATATCTTTGGCCCGTAGTGCAAAGATGAATTTATTAGTATGATTATGAACAGGAACTGTGATTTGGTATAACCATGATCTTTGATGTTTCAGGTAAAGACAGGTGATGAAAATTATCTTCATTCCCGAATGCTAAAAGGAAATTAGAACTACAATTATGATTATGAGTTATTCACATGATTGTGGATGAACCTGCTGATTGATGATGATGAGGTTAAAACATTGTTGGTGGACTTTTAACATGGAGAAGATAATAGACTTTATGGTCTATTTCACTCTTCTAATGGATTGCTCGTTCCGCTACAACTATGGTTAAAAAGTTTTATCATCTACCATATGTTCTAAATCTCTGATTTATTATTGATGAAGGCTATTGAGAATTTAATTATCTTTAGTTATGATATTCTTTACTGAGCTAGTTGTGCTAACCCTTTTGCTTCACAATTCCTTTCAGGTAATAAGAGTGTAGTTGGGTCGAGCAGGGGTAACAGGAGAATAGAACGGTGGTCTCTAGCTGTGGAGATTCTCCCTAAATAGTATAGAAAAGTGTGTTGTATTCTATACATCATTTAGTAGTTATATTTGGTGAATCAAATAGGGTGAGGCGAACCCAACGTTCATACAAGATGTCTAATGACATACAACCTCGTGTTATCATAAGACATGATTGTGCACATCCACTTGCTGAGTATATCTACAAGCACTATCTATATGATCTTGGAGTTTGGTTGAAGTATAATTCTCAATTAGAGACAGTGGAGATAATGATATGTCAAGAGAAGACTCATCATTGGAAAGAATATGATAGTAATCTTTTCATTTTTCTTTGGGGTTTATTGGGTCAACCAAGGATAATTCTATGGGCATATGATATCTATCATAACCTAGACGCATGGCCTCCCATGTACGAAAGTTTCCTTGAGCACTTCCCAAAGATTTTAATTTCTAAAACTGTTATTGATTGTACCTTTATGTAAGGTATCACTGTGAGGTGCAGTCCACGGTTGGGACATGAGTCACAGTTGGTATATATTTGTATGAAAGCTCACAACATATGTGTTGTTGTATTTTGCACGACAATTGTAGTAATAAAGTTGTAGTTGTTTTCTGTACCATGTTTTTGGCGACTCAAAATAGGTTGGTTGGATTGGACCTATTTTGGGGGCGTTACATTTGGCATCGAGCTTAGGGATATGGTCTCCAAGCGAGATCGGGGAATAGAACTAGGAGGGGAGAGACGAGTAATATCCTTCGCTAGTGTGTCCTACCTAAGCTTATTTGTTGGTTAGTCATAATATTGGATATTATGTGATATGTTAATTTGTTCAATTAACCCATGTTTTGAAGTCGTATTCTAGAATGATATCCAAATACAGAGATGAGCAATGGAGAAATCATGATGATGTGGAAAATGGAATCGAAATGAAAGCAAGGTATTCTCAACTCTTTGAAATACTGTGCACGTAAATTTTTGGGACGAAATTTCATAAGGAGGGAGATTATAAGACCCCTAATTTTATGAAATAAAAGTATTCAATTTTCTTATAATTACTATTCAAGAAATGGTTAAATTGATAAAAGTTTAAAGTTAAAGGTGATATATGTAAATATTTTAAATAAGCAAGTGGTTATAAAATACTCATTGTTATCAAGGAATATTCATTTGGTCGTAGATATTCTTTCTTCCCCGGAGAATATTCGCATTTACTGCAACATGCCTTTTTGTGGGCCACATAACGGAAAGCTTATTGGATGAAGAAAACGACAAGTATAAGTTGTTTATAATTAACTGCCAGTAGTTGTTACAGTTAATCTTGTTGGAATACCGGTGGTTTAAAACACATGAATACGCGTTGTTGCAAAGATGACACTCAGTATTGCACCAATTATTGATTCTTACGTAAGAAGGCACTACTCAATAATTGTTACAAGAATTATCGCTCAATATTTTATTTTATTGATTCAATAATTGCTACGTTGATATTTTATATTATTGTTATTTCAATAATTGTCACAGCACAGTATTTCCCATTATCAAAGTAATAATTCATATTATCTGAATAATATTATTAGATAACATTATTGGCAATAACAGTAGATTATTGGTATGATCGTGACTATGGGTTCTCTTTGGCCAGTAGTGCAAAGTTGAATCGTTGATTGTTATGATCATGACCATTGAATTTATAATAGAATATTTTTAGCTTAAGTGCAAGGTGAATTGATCAACATGGTTATAATTATGGTTTATATAAATTCTAAAATGATTATGTATTTCTTTGAAATATGAATATCTTTGTCCTGTAGTGCAAAGATGACCTGTTATTGAAAATCTTTGGCCTGTAGTGCAAAGATGAACTGTCGATGAATATCTTTGGCCCGTAGTGCAAAGATGAATTTATTAGTATGATTATGAACAGGAACTGTGATTTGGTATAGCCATGATCTTTGATATTTCAGGTAAAGACAGGTGATGAAAATTATCTTCGTCCTGAATGCGAAAAGGAAATTAGAACTACAATTATGATTATGAGTTATTCACATGATTGTGATGAGGCGTTGATTGATGTTACTGTGGTTAAAACATTGTTGGTGGATTTTTAACATAGAAGATAATAGACTTTATGGTCTATTTGATTCTTCTAATGGATTGTTCGTTGATAAGTGGATTTTATATACACTTATCCGGTATCTTTTACTTGAATTAGTTGCTTATATTTATGTGTCTTAGTTACTTTTCATGCATTTTGTGTTCATTTTGTAGGTTATACGTTTGGGAGCGGTGTGAGCGACTATTGGTAAGGAAAAGCAAAGAAAACGCAAAGAAAAGCAAATCGGATATCATTTGGGCTTTCATGTTTACTTTATGTTCTTAGTTTGGAACTTATCTTACATTGAAGAGCATCGTCTTAGCTTTCCGTAACATTTTGAATCATTCCAATCGGAGTTAGGATGCAAGAGTTATGATCGTTGTACCAACGGACGTCGAACGTCATGGTTTTGGCTGGTCATTTGCATAGCAGTTACTTCCAGCCCAATTTCAGCCTTCATCCACCCCGAATTTCTCAATCCTCAAAGAATGAAAGTTGTAGATATCGTCGATATCTTCGATTTGATAGCTGGCAGGCCCCGTAACTCCTCCCGGATCAAATGTTATGGCCGTTTTTCCAAAGGACGTCGGAGCAGAAAATGTCGAACTTGAGAGAAGGCCGAGGCACCCAAAATAGCTATTTAGCCAGCCAGCCGGGCGCCTGGGAGCAAATGTCTGAGACGTCAAGCCCAAAGATCGGGCACTGGGAAGAGGTTGGTTATGCTTGGATGCATTTTGGGCGAATTTTAACACCTTTTTGACTCCAAATTGGATTGAGTTTGTTCCTAAGCTCAAAATTGGACTTGTAATCTATAAATACTTGATGTAAGGCATAAAATAAAGGGAGATTACATAGATTAGACTAGATATAACACTCCATTAGATTAAAATATAAACCCTAGTTCTTAATTAGCCATTGGAGATTGAAGCAACTTGGAGAACACTGAAGATCAAGAGCAAGAGCAAGAGGGGAGTATCAAATTTGCTGACAACAGATTCTATTCTCTTCTCTTATCATACTTTTATCTTTTAATGTCTATTCAGTTGTGGATTCTTGGTTTCCATTTATTAATTATGAACTAACTCTTTTATTAAGATTTCAATTGAACCTTTTATGTCTATAAATTAGTTATTTGATTTATTCCAATTATTTATGTTAAAGTGAATTGTTTATCTTGTCTTGAGCTTATTGATTGATTATCTGATATCAGTAATTACTTTGTTACTCCAGAAAGAATTGAAAGAGGAATTCTAGGGTTAGAACTGGGCATGATATCATGTGACTTAGTTATTTGCAAATTGAGTAATTAGGTTTGTGAATTGAATGAAAATATATGTTCACCGCATGTAACACATAAGGAATTGGGATTGAAAGAAGTTTAATTCAATTGTTTTGCATAGGAATATAGCACGATTAATCTGGATTAAATAGAAGGCAATTGATCACTTGGAAAAGGACTTTTGGCATTTGAGAATTCTTGTTAACAATTCAGTAGGCATAATAATTGGGATAATTGGATAATTGATTTATAGTTCATAATTGGGAATATTGAAGTCTTAATCTTTATTTATTTGAATTCATTTATAAAGTAATTCAGTTTAATTAGTTAATTTAGTTTTCTTAATTAGAAAATTCACGATTTGAGATTGTTTAAATAAAATTAGTTTGGTTAAGAATTAGTACTTGATGATTTTTATTAAATAATTCCTCATGGGAACGATACTCTACTTTCATTTTATTACTTGTTGACCACGTATACTTGCGTATTGTGCGTATATAGATTTTACCCAACACTCGTTCCGCTGCAACTATGGTTGAAAAGTTTTATCATCTACCATATGTTCTAAATCTCTGATTTATTATTGATGAAGGCTATTGAGAATTTAATTATCTTTAGTTATGATATTCTTTACTGAGCTAGTTGTGCTCACCCTTTTGCTTCACAATTCCTTTCAGGTAATAAGAGTGTATTTGGTCGAAAGCGAGGGTAATGAGGAGAATAGAACGGTGGTCTCTAGCTGTGGAGGTTCTCCCAAAATAGTATAGAAAAGTGTGTTGTATTCTATACATCATTTAGTAGTTATATTTGGTGAATCAAATAGGGTGAGGCGAACCCAACGTTCATATAAAATGTCTAATGACATACAACCTCGTGTTATCATAAGACATGGTTGTGCACATTCACTTGCTGAGTATATCTACAAGCACTATCTATATGATCTTGGAGTTTGGTTGAAGTATAATTCTCAATTAGAGACAGTGGAGATAATGATATGTCAAGAGAAGACTCACCATTGGAAAGAATATGATAGTAGTCTTCTCATTTTTTTTTTTGGGTTTATTGGGTCAACCAAGGATAATTCTGTGGGCATATGATATCTATCATAACCTAGACGCATGGCCTCCCATGTACGAAGGTTTCCTTGAGCACTTCCCAAAGATTTTAATTTCTAAAACAGTTATTGACTGTACCTTTATGTAAGGTATCACTGTGAGGTGCGGTCCACGGTTGGGACATGAGTCACAGTTGGTATATATTTGTATGAAAGCTCACAACATATGTGTTGTTGTATTTTGCACGATAATTGTTGTAATAAAGTTGTAGTTGTTTTCTGTACCATGTTTTTGGCAACTCAGGATAGGTTGGTTGGATTGGACCTATTTTGGGGGCGTTTCATAAACCACTAAAATCAGTCACTGTCATATCAAGCCATAAAGCTATTCGTTTATTGAAAAATGGATGTCAAGCTTTCTTAGCCCATGTTATGGATTTGAACAAAGACAAGTCGATTTGAATAATATTTCATTGTTAGAGAATTTCCGATGTATTTCTGAAGAACTTCCGCTCTACCCCGTAACGTGATGTTGAATTCTTTATTGATCTTGAACCGCACAAAGCCCATTTCTAAAAACCCCATATCGAATGGCTCCTATTGAACTTCGTGGAGTTAAAAGTCCAACTACTGTGAGTTATTCGACATCCTGTTTCATTCGGCCTAAAGTACATCTCCTTGGGGGTTCTCTGCTTTATTCAGAAGAAGAAAGATGGATATCATCAAATCAAGATTAAAACCGAGGATATTCCAAAGACCGCCTTTTTAACTCCCTGCATGTGCATTATGAATTCTTAGTCATGTCTTTTGGTTTGACTAATGCTCCTGCTGCTTTCATGGATATGATGAACCGTGTATTCAAGGAATATTTGGATTAGTTCGTTGTTGTCTTTATTGATGACATCCTCATATATTCCAAAATCCGTGAAGATCATGAGCACCATTTGAAGCTGATACTTGAAAGGCTTCGTGAAAACAAGCTATATGCCAAGTTGAAAAATGCGCGAGTTCGCTTCGAGGAAGTAGCATTCCTTGGGGGCGCGTGGTGTCAAAACATGGAGTATCTGGATTGACCCGCAAAGATTGAAGCAATACAAAGTTAGAGCAACCAAGTTTCCATGGATCAAGTGCGTAGCTTTCTGGGCTTAGCTGGTTATTATCGAAGATTCGTGGAAGAATTTTCTCAAATCGTTACTTCTTTAACTCAGTTGACTTGGAAGGATACAAAATTCATATGGAGCGAAGAATGCGAGAAGAGTTTCCAAGAGCTCAAGAGGAGACTTATTTCGGCACCTGTTCTGGCAATACTGTAACAATCCGAAAATTTAAATTGTAATTATTAATATTTATCAATTATATAAATATTTAATTGGTGCATTTATTGCTAAATAAATATTTGTTTAATTTGAATTGATTAATTATTTATGTTGTAAATAAATAATTAATGAGTTAAGAAAATTATTATTATATTGATATTTCAAGTTGATGGTTAATTATTTGTATTAAGTTATGTGATTAAATGAATTATTTAATTAATGGTTATTTGAATTAATTAAATTAAATATGAAAGCTTGATTAAATAAAGTGTGACAAATAACTATAGTATAAGGAGTTATTAAAAATAAATTAAAGTAGTTTTAATCTAGTTTTACCCAAACAATGCTTAAGGATATAAATTTTTTAAAATTTAAATGGTTTGCCAAACAAGCCTTATGGCTTTTGATATTTCTAATTTATAAAATAAATAAAATAAAATAAATAATAAATATAATGTATACGTTATTTTGGGTAACTGATGATGGCTATTAAGGCCATATCAGTTTTGTTTTTTTTTTATATTACGCATACTAGTTGCTGGGTTTTGAGAGAGTTCAGAGAATAGCAGAGAGAATTGAGAAAAGAGTTTGAGAGATTGAGGGAGATTGGTCTTCAACTAACAAAGATTGTATAAGCTAATTGAAGGTATGTTCTACCACTTTGATATTATTTACGAGTATTTCAGTGAAGCTTTGTTATACTCTGTGAATTCTATTTCTTCTATGCTTTGTGAGTTCTAGTTTTTTTTCCGAATTGTTGTTATGTAACTAAGTTATGGGGGTTATACATGTTTATAGTGATTAGATATGGTGTTTAAACAATAATCGCATGCAAATTTTGTCTACAGTAGGAAGAAAATTTGTTAGTATATGTATTCTTGGTATGTTTCCATATGTAATCATGTAAGTACCAATTTTAATGGCCAATTTGGTTGTGAAACTGTAAATTGAAGTTTGTTTATGGTATTTCATTGAGATACGAACGGAACGTAGTTTGAATAGAGTATTTTGGTCTACTAATGAATTCACAGTGTTTACTGTGTTATCAACTATGGAGTTTTAGTTTTTTTTTAATCGTGTTTTCAAAAATTAAGTTTTTAAAATCTTGGTTTAGTCGTTGTTAATTAGTATCTGAATAATTGGTTATGATTATGGGTAAATTATGTTAGTTGTTCATGTAAATTTAGATGTTAGCGGTATCATTTAGTACAAAATTTAGTTGTTATATTCTTCGTCGTTGGGTTCTTCGAGTTTCGCGCTTCAGTCATTAAATTTCACGCCCCAAATATTGAACTCGCGCCGGCGCGCAATGATCCGCGCCCCAAGGCCTTGGGAAAAGTTGTCTGAGTTTGGCAGTTTTGACCTCCTGTAGTAAAACGGCCATAACTTTCTCATATGAACTCCGATTGAGTTGATTCAAGATGATCCGGAACGAGGACGAATAGACCTACAACTTTCATGCTTTAAGTTGTTTAATTTGAGTTCTGTAACTATAGTCAAAATGGTCATCTTTAGGACTGTTGTGTATTTGGAGCCAATCGGAGGGCGTCGGGATGCACGAATGCAAGTGCAACCCTTTGTGTATTAGTATAACTTAATGATAACATGTTAAACATGTAATAGGATATTGTATCAAGTTGTTAATGTGCATGTGGTGCAATGACATGATCACTTAAGTAGTTATAATAAAGCTAAAAAGTAATGTTCATGAAAAGATGTGATGTTGTTTAAACTTAAACTTAGTTAGTAGTTATACTAAGAGTAATAAAGTAACTCATAAAGGTAATGTTAGTGTAACTAATGTGTATTGTCAATACATATGGTATGTGTAGGACTTGGGGTGAACGTGAATAGTAATTGTTTAACCTATTTAATTTGAGGCAAGTTCTCTAACTTTACTTTTATAATTGTGCAAAATTTAACTTTAAGCAAGTTTTCTAATATATTATCTTGTTAATTCAAGTACTGTTTTTCAATTCGATTATAATATAATAATGTAAGTTATTCGGAGCAAGTTATTCTTGTATTTAACTTGTTGTTTAGCATGCACAACTATATATATATATATACTAATGTCGAACATTTCTATCGTTCAAGTTACTATGCATGCTTAGTATTCAATTCTAATTAACCTTGGCTTAGTATTGTTCAAGCAAGGTATGCTATAGTTATTCAAATGGTATGCTATTAGATTATTCCTAAACCATGACTTTAGTTTACTATGATTGATTCAATCACGATTATTCTATAGTATAGTGTTATTGGTTTTATTCAACTACTCCTTAGTTGATGTTCGTTGAATTCCAAATTTCCTTGAAAGCTTATCCAAACCAAACTTACTTTGGTGCGGACTTGTATTCTAAATACTGAGATGAACAACTCTTTTAAATAGAGGTTTATGCCTAGCGTTGAAATGGTTGTGCACAATATATTGTACGAAGGGTTGATCCCCCTAAGTACGTGGAGTCCTTATAGTCTTATGACTGTTAAAGTTAAAGTTGAAAGATTACTTATAACTGTGGACATGATTCGTGGTCATTAGACCCTCAAATGAATGTTATAATTTTGAGTAAAGTTAATAGAATATATTGTTCATTCTATTGAGCCTAATATTGGCAATTGATGTAAAAGTTTAAAGATTTACTTATTGTTATTTCAAGTGGGCCTTGTTTGCTCACTCTTGCTCGTAAAATTTCTTCTGCCTAAAGTTGAAACGGGTGACGTACCTAGTACCAAAGAAGGGAAAAGGAAAGATGAATAAACATCAAGACTTGTAATAGTTTTGATAGTTTATTTTCAGAATTTGATTTAAAGATTGTAATGAAGTTATTTAATTTTCTGCATTTGAATGATTGTTGTTAAAGGTTAGATAACCTGGGAGATTTTTATTTAAGTTTAATCATGTATGGACAGGTTTTCTTTTATTATTCAATTCTATTATGATTGGGTAGTTAGAAATGAATGTTTTGATTACGTGAACACCAAATCTTGAGGTAATGAAGTACCGGGATTTGGGGGTGTCACAAGTTGGTATCAAAGCCTTAGGTTATGAACCTTAGGTGGGGGAAAAGCCTTAGGAAGTAACCTTTGAAAAGATAGTAGAGATAACTCTTATCGAGTTTTAAGAAAGAAGTAATAAAACACTTATGTGCTTATGTGTTTATATTTATGCACTCGTGAGTGTCGAGTAGTAATTATTAATAATTAAAACTTTAAAACTTTGTTGTCAGGATGACTAATGTCGGAGAATCCAACAAAGTTAGGGAGGAGGGACCTCAAATGCCTATAGAGGAGGAGCCTCGCGCCATTCAGAAGTTTAGGAACAACCATCGCCACGGGAGTCGCCCTGCTGGTCACGAAGAGTTGAGGATGAGGATGATGATGTGGAGATGACATTTCAGGAGGATCCCGTTGAGTTACCATAGGAGGATGAGGATGACGAGGACGAGGAGGAAAGAATTCCACTTAACTCGATAATGGTCAGAGTATATACGATGAGGTGCATGACCGTAACGTGGAACTTCAAGATACTGATTGAGGAGTTGCAGGGATAGTAGTGAATAATGCATCACAATGACACAAAAAGACCGGCCGAGATCCAGGATCCCGAGGAACGAATCGACAAATGCCGAGGAGAAACTAATATGCATCAAGGAGAGAAAGAACAATTGATCAAGATGGTTGCCGAACTGAAGAGCAAGCTGAGAGAAGAAGCTGCTAAGAGGGCAAGAGCTGAAGATGCTTATGAGGAAGCTTTTCAACGAACCAGATTAGCAGTAAGAGACACGCAAGCAAAGAGGATGAAGGTGGAAGAGATGGATAAAGTATTTAACACCGCAATTAATCGAGCTCAAGATCGGGTCATGGGATATCCAATTCAGTTTGAGACGCTGCCATCATTCGTGTTAGATCACAGAACAATGTTTCGAGTTATGGAGGAAGAACGTGATAGGGCTAAGAAGTATCTTAATAGAACATCGTAGATATAGTACGATGAGTGAAATGTTAAATAAATTGTAAATCCCAAGTGTTATGCAACCTATGGGATATGATTATGATGTTATCCTAAAACTTTTGTAGTTTAGGAAAGTAATGTAGATAGTAGTGATGTTATTGTTTTATGTTTTCCAAAAAGGTTTTGAATAAATAAAAGATGTTACTTTATTCAAAGTGTTATGCATTATATGGCTATTTCTTTTATGGAGGCAAGTTAATTAGAAAATACTTAAAGAAGCTGAGTAATAGTCTAATAGATGTTTTGTTTTAACAGAAAATGTCTCCAAGACGTGAACCACCCCGACAGAGAAACAATGAGATAACTACCAATAACGACAATGTTGACCAGAACCCTGCTCAACAACTAGTGACACACTATCGAGGCGTTGCGTTGTAATCAACCACAAAACTATGGTACAACGTTTAAGGATTTCAAGGCGGTTGGACCACCCGAATTCCGTGGGTCTATGAATCCCAATGAAGCATGCACTGGATTATGGAGATAGAAAAGGTGTTCGATGTCGCTAGGGTAGGGGATGATCGTAAGACCTTTCGTAATATTCATGTTGAAAGCGTAAGCTAGTTATTGGTGGCGAGCCAATAAAACTCGTGAAGGGCCGTGGAGTGATGACCTGGGATAGGTTCAAGGAGTTGTTCTTCGAGACTTATTTCCCGGAAAGTTCGAAGAGTCAGCTAGAAGTGCAGTTTCTGGAATTAAAACAGGGAACGATGACGGTATTTGAGTATGCCGCGAAATTTAACGAACTGGCGAGGTTTGCGCCATATCAAAGTTACTTACATGCATTTAGCGTGAAGGCGAAAAAGATTTGAACAGGACTCAAGCCCCGGTCAGACAAAGAGGGTATCCTTGTTCTAGTTGAAGACGTTTGCGGTGATGATGGAAAGCAAGATCATCAAGGTGGAGGCGAGGCAGTGACAAAGTTCAACCAGGAACAAAAGAAGAAGAGGAATGAGAATGAGACTAAGAATAGGAGTGGTAGCGGTGGAAACAATAACAACAACAACAGCAACAACGGCATGAAGAGGAAGTGGAATGGGAACGTGGGTGTTGGACACCAACAGGGTAACCAGCAAAACAAAAAGTTTGAAGCATGTGCGACATGCCAGAAATTTCACAAGGGTGCGTGCTTGATGGGGAAACGAGTTTGCTACAATTGTGGCCAGGAGGGCCACATCGCCCCAAATTGCACTCAACCGAAGAAGAATGCGTGCTTCACGTGCGGATCCAAGGATCACTTTGCTCGTGAATGTCCTAAGAAGAGGGATGGAATGACAACCAGAAGCAATGGAGGTAACAATGGAGGTACATGGGCCATTGCAGACTCGCAAAGATCAAACAAACCCACGGCCGTAACCTTCAACATGATCATGCAAGATGCTATGCAATCAAAAGATGTGGTGTCAGGTATTATCCCAATCAATGATATAAATGCTTATGTATTATTTGATTCGGGTGCTACTTGTTCGTTTATATCTGATGAATTTGCTAAGAGGTTAGAATTACCTAGAGAAGAACTGAATTTTCCTTTGAACATAGAAATTGCGAATAAGGAAGTAATCCCTGTTAGATTCGTATACAAGAACTGTAGGGTGAACATTAAGGAGAATATCTTGTTGGTAGATTTGATTCCGATTAGACTCGGGGAATTTGATGTAATTTTGGGAATGGATTGGCTATTCAAATACGGAGCGGTAATTGACTGCCAAAAGAAGTGCGTAAACCTTATGACTCCATCAAAGGTAGTATTTTATGGTAGCAAGTCGCTTAGACAAATGAAATGTCTGACGACTATGCAGGCCAAGAAATTGTTGAGTCAAGGTTGTGTGGGCTATTTAGCTTACATAGTCGATACTCAGAACAAGGGGGTAAAACTAGAAGAAATAAATTGGTGAGAGAATTCAAGATGTGTTTCAGAGGATTTGCGGTGACTTTCACCGACAGAGAAATTGAATTCGTGATCGACTTAGTGCCGGGAACAGCACCGATATCGAAGGCCCCTTACAGAATGGCTCCGGTAGAAATGAAGGAACTGATGGTACAGTTGCAAGAGCTGCCAGTTTTATTTGTGAAGAAGAAGGACGGATCAATGCGCTTTTGCGACCGACATAGGAGTTAAACAAAGTCACTATTAAAAACAAATACCCATTGCCAAGAATAGATGACTTGTTTGACCAATTGAAGGGTGCCAAATACTTTTCAAAAATAGATTTGAGAAGTGGGTATCACCAGTTGAAAGTGTGGAAGGAGGATATACCATTTAACCGGCATTCAAAAACCCCAGATGGACATTACGAGTTTTCGGTGATGTCTTTTGGTTTAACCAATGCACCGCCTTTGCGTTCATGGATCCGATGAATGTGGTGTTTAAACCATTCTTAGACAAGTTTGTAGTTGTATTTATCGACGACATTCTAGTGTATTCCAAGACTCAAGAAGAACACGTGGAACACTTACGTTTGACATTGGAGACACTAAGAAAGGAAAAGTTGTACGCGAAATTCTCTAAGTGAGAATTTTTGGCTCGACCATGTACAATTTTTGGGTCATGTTATTGACAAGGATGGATTTCGGTGGATCCATCAAAAGTGGAAGTCAGAATCAATTGGGGAACAACCAAGAATACCGTCGAAGTGAGGAGTTTCTTGGGACTGGCTGGTTATTATAGAAGATTCATTCAAGATTTTTCTAAGATAGCCACTCCACTAACAAATTTGACAAGGAAAGCTATAAAATTCGTGTGGATGGAGAAATGTGAAGAAAGTTTTCAAGATTTGAAGAAGAAGCTAAGTGTGGCACCTGTGTTGACATTACTAGACAATACAAGAAATTTTGTGGTGTATAGTGATGCCTCACACAAAGGGTTGGGTTGTGTTCTTATGCAGAATGGGAAAGTCATCGCGTATGCATCAAGATAATTGAAAGACTACGAAAAAGGGTATCCGACTCATGATTTAGAGTTGGCGGCGGTTGTGTTTGCTCTGAAGATATGGAGACACTATCTCTACGGAGAAAATGTGAGATTTACATGCACTATAAAAGTCTCAAGTATATTTTCACACGTAGGACCTCGAACATGCATCAAAGAAGATGGATGGAACCGATAAAAGATTATGATTGTGAGATCTTTTATCATCCAAGCAAAGAAAACGTGGTTGCAGATGCCTTGAGTAGGAAAGGCAGGGAAAAGTTGATGTTGTTAACTGATAAGGAGGAGCTTATTACAAAGAATGTCAAGGTTAGAGTTGGAAATCAAATTTCCAAAAAAAAATCGATGAGAAATTGTACCAGATGGAAGCCAGTCAAACTTTGGTGGACAAAGTGAAGAATGCTCAACTGCAGGATGAGGAATGCAGAAAAAAAAGAGAAGGTGTGGTCGGGGGAAAAGAAATAAAGTACAAAGTTGATACCGAGGGGATGCTGAGATTTGAAGGACTAATATGGGTTCCAAAGATAGCATCAGATATTAAAGAAGACATATTGATCAAGCTCATAACTCGAGATATTCGATTCATCCAGGAAGTACGAAGATGTATCAAGATTTGCGATGACATTTTTGGTGGCCAAATATGAAAAGAGACGTTGCAAAGTGCTTAACCGAACATCAAAGACCAAGTGGGTTACTTCAACCGTTGGAGATACCGGAATGGAAATGGGAGCATATCACAATGGATTTTGTGGTAGGTCTTCCAATAACTCAGAAAGGATACGATGCGATTCGGGTGATAGTGGACAGGTTGACAAAATCTGCACACTTTTTGCCAATAAAGATTAGATTCAATCTTGATCAGCTGGCAAAACTATATGTTAAAAAGATCGTTGCAAGACATGGGGTTCTAGTGTCAATTGTGTCAGACAGAGATCCGAGGTTCACATCAAACTTCTGGAAGAGACTACAAGAATGTATGGGAACGCAGTTGCAAATGAGTACGGCATATCATCCGCAAACAGATGGCCAAAGCGAACGAACGATTCAGACATTGGAAGATATGCTGAGAGCATGCGTCATGGATTTTAAAGGAAGCTGGGATGAACAATTACCGTTGGTGGAATTTGCCTACAATAATAGTTACCACGCTAGCATCGGCATGCCGCCACGAAGCATTATACTACAGAAGTGCGAACTCCACCGTCGGGGGACGAAGTCGGTGAACGCCAATCGTTAGGACCGTAACTAGTACAACAAATCGCCGAGGTTGTCCAACTCATCGTAACAAGATTGATAGTCGCCAAGATAGACAAAAGAAATATGTTGATCAACATGCATAAGATCGTGCATTTGACATAGGAAATTACGTATTCCTAAAAGTTTCTCCTGGAAGGGAAAATTCGATTTGGTAAAAAGGGGAAACGAAGTCCGAGGTTTATTGGACCTTTGAAGTGCTTGAGAAAAGTTGGAGAGGTAGCTTACGAGGTAGCTCTCCTCCGTAATTGCAAAACATTCATAATGTTTTTCACATGTCTGTGTTACGATCAGATAAACTCGATTACAAGCACGTAATTAATTAAGTACGTAACCATTGCAATTTGAGAAAGACTTGTCCTATGAAGAGATTCCTATCCGGATAATGATGTGAAAGAACAAGTGCTCATGAATAAAGTGATACCTTCCGTGAAGGTGATATGGAGGAACCACAATGTCGAAGAGGCTACGTGGGAACTCAAGTCGATATGATGAAGAATTACCCCGAAAGTTATTTGTTTAATTGTGTCTTCGATTCTCGGGGATGTAATCTTTGTAAGAAGGGAAGAATGTGACAATTTGTATGTTTGAGTTGTGATTCTGGGGACAGAATCCTTGTAAGGAGGGAAGGATGTAACAATCCGAAAATTTAAATTGTAATTTTAAATATTTATTGAATTATATAAATATTTAATTGGTGCATTTATTGCTAAATAAATATTTGTTTAATTTGAATTGATTAATTATTTTTGTTGTAAATAAATAATTAATGAGTTAAGAAAATTATTATTATATTGATATTTCAAGTTGATAGTTAATTATTTGTATTGAGTTATGTGATTAAATGAATTATTTAAATAATGGTTATTTGAATTAATTAAATTAAATATGAAAGCTTGATTAAATAAAGTGTGACAAATAACTATAGTATAAGGAGTTATTAAAATAAATTAAAGTAGTTTTAATCTAGTTTTACCCAAACAATGCTTAAGGATATAAATTTTTAAAATTTAAATGGTTTGCCAAACAAGCCTTATGGCTTTTTGATATTTCTAATTTATAAAATAAATAAAATAAAATAAATAATAAATATAATGTATACGTTATTTTGGGTAACCTGATGATGGCTATTAAGGCCATCGCTTTGTTTTTTTTTATATTACGCATACTAGTTCTTCGGGTTTTGAGAGAGTTCGAGAGAATAGCGTAGAGACTTGAGAAAAGAGTTTGAGAGATTGAGGGAGATTGGTCTTCAACTAACAAAGATTGTATAAGCTAATGAAGGTATGTTCTACCACTTTGATATTATTTACGAGTATTTCTAGTGTGAAGTTTTGTTATACTGTGAATTCTATTTTCTTCTATGCTCGTGAGTTCTAGTTTTTCTTCCAATTGTTGTTATGTAACTAAGTTATGGGGTTATACATGTTTATAGTGATTAGATATGGTGTTTAAACAATAATCGCATGCAAATTTCGTCTACAGTAGGAAGAAAATTTGTCAGTATATGTATTCTTGGTATATTTCCATATGTAATCATGTAAGTACCAATTTTAATGGCAAATTTGGTTGTGAAACTGTAAATTGAAGTTTGTTTATGGTATTTCATTGAGATACGAACGGAACGTAGTTTGAATAGAGTATTTTGGTCTACTAATGAATTCACAGTGTTTACTGTGTTATCAACTATGGAGTTTTAGTTTTTTTTTAACCGTGTTTTCAAAAATTAAGTTTTTAAAATCTTGGTTTAGTCGTTGTTAATTAGTATCTGAATAATTGGTTATGATTATGGGTAAATTATGTTAGTTGTTCATGTAAATTTAGATGTTAGCAGTATCATTTAGTACAAAATTTAGTTGTTATGTTCTTCGTCGTTGGGTTCTTCGAAGTTTCGCGCCTCATTGCCAAATTTCGCGCCTCAAATATTGAACTCAAGGTCCTCCATTATTTGGTACTCGCGCTACCAAGACCATCGATCCACGCCTCCTACCGTAAAAGTTGTCTAAGTTGGGCAGTTTTGACCTCCTGTAGTAAAACGGCCATAACTTTCTCATATAAACTCCGATTGAGTTGATTCAAGATGATACGGAACGAGGACGAATAGACCTACAACTTTCATGCTTTAAGTTGTTTAATTTGAGTTCTGTAACTGTAGTCAAAATGGCCATCTTTAGGACTGTTGTGTATTTAGAGCCAATCGGAGGGCGTCGGGATGCACGAATGCAAGTGCAACCCTTTGTGTATTAGTATAACTTAATGATAACATGTTAGACATATAATAGGATATTGTATCAAGTTGTTAATGTGCATGTGGTGCAATGACATGATCACTTAAGTAGTTTTAATAAAGCTAAAAAGTAATGTTCATGAAAAGATGTGATGTTGTTTAAACTTAAACTTAGTTAGTAGCTATACTAAGAGTAATAAAGTAACTCATAAAGGTAATGTTAGTATAACTAATGTGTATTGTCAATACATATGGTATGTGTAGGACTTGGGGTGAACGTGAATAGTAATTGTTTAACCTACGCACGAGGCAAGTTCTCTAACTCTACTTTTATAATTGTGCAGCTATCTTTAAGCAAGTTTTCTAATATATTATCTTGTTAATTCAAGCACTGCTTTTCAATTCGATTATAATATAATAATGTAAGTTATTCGGAGCAAGTTATTCTTGTATTTAACTTGTTGTTTAGCATGCACAACTATATATATATACTAATGTCGAACATTTCTATCGTTCAAGTTACTATGCATGCTTAGTATTCAATTCTAATTAACCTTGGCTTAGTATTGTTCAAGCAAGGTATGCTATAGTTATTCAAATGGTATGCTATTAGATTATTCCTAAAGCATGACTTTAGTTTACTATGATTGATTCAATCATTTATTATTCTATAGTATAGTGTAATTGGTTTTATTCAACTACTCCTTAGTTGATGTTCGTTGAATTCCAAATTTCTTGAAAGCTTATCCAAACCAAACTTACTTTGGTGCGGACTTGTATTCTAAATAATCGAGATGAACAACTCTTTTAAATAGAGGTTTATGCCTAGCGTTGAAATGGTTGTGCACAATATATTGTACGAAGGGTTGATCCCCCAAGACGTGGAGTCCTTATAGTCTTACGATCATAAAGTTAAAGTTGAAAGATTACTTATAATCGTGGACATGATTCGTGGTTATTAGACCTCAAATGAATGTTATAATTTTCAAAAAGTTAATAGAATATATTGTTCGCTTTCTATCGAGCCTAATATTGGCAATTGATGTAAAAGTTTAAAGATTTACTTATTGTTATTTCAAGTGGGCCTTGTTTGCTTTACTCGCTCGTAAAATTTCTTACAACTAAAGTTGAAACGGGTGACGTACTCTAGTACCAAAGAAGGGAAAAGGAAAGATGAATAAATACTGAAGACTTGTAATAGTTTTGATAGTTTACTTTCAGAATTTGATTTAAAGATTGTAATGAAGTTATTTAATTTTTCGCATTTGAATGATTGTTGTTAAAGGTTAGATAACCTGGGAGATTTTTATTTAAGTTTAATCATGTATGGACAGGTTTTCTTTTATTATTCAATTCTATTATGATTGGGTAGTTAGAAATGAATGTTTTGATTACGTGAACACCAAATCTTGAGGTAATGAAGTACCGGGATTTGGGGGTGTCACAAATACCATCTGGTTCGGATGGATTTGTTATATACAGCGATGCTTCAGGCAAAGGGTTAGCATGTGTTTTCATGCAACATCGGAAAGTCATAGCCTATGTGTAAGACCCCAACTTTTATGAATAAAGATGAATTTTCTATAAATATCATTTTTGAATATTATGGAATGAATTTGATATAATGTTATAGTTGTGGGTAATATTTATAAATTTTGCAAAGTACGCAAGTTGTTAGATAATATTCGATTGGCTTGGGAATATTCATTTTAACAAGGAATATTTGTACAACGACACAATCATTGGTGGACCCTAATAACGGAATTATTGTTTGATCGAGAAAACGACAAAATACTTTCTTAATAAAATAACGCGGAAGTTTTACTGTTAATCGTTGAAACACCCGGTGTTAAAAGTATAGTAATACGGTGTGGTTGCATAGTAGTTACTACCAGTATTGATTATTGATGCTTACGTGAGAAGCCACTCGCTTTTATTCAATTATTGTCACAATATCATCTCGCTTAATAATTTATATATTATTAAATCAATAATTGAGATAATGAGTTATTAATATTATTATTTGCAATATTAACGATGTCTAGAAGTTCACAAGAGGAGAGGTTTGGTCACCTAATTGCGCGCTAACAGAGAGAAATTTTATTGGAAAGCCCCTCTTCCCGAGAACTAACTCGGTCAATTAATATTGTGAATTATAATAATGATGATAAATGTTGTTAAAAATATTGAGGTGATTTTATGAAATATTTGTTATAAATTTTGCTTATTTATTGGACCACCAGTTAATCATTTTTTAAAATAATCGATAAAAACATTATTTAGTTTATATGAGGCCACTTGTGATGTTGATGTCTTGAGTGGGGGAGGGGGGAGATTGCATTGTCGGGAGGGAAAATGTGTATAATGGGTGGAAGATTATATAATTTGCATGTGTATGATTATAATATATATATATAACATATAAGTGGGTTTATATATATATATATATATATATATATATATTGCTTGCAAGTTGCAAAGAATTGAGAAGTATACAAATTAGTTCATCTGTGACTTTCCAATTGTTTGGTCCGTGAGAAGAATTTGGATGAAAAGTTGGAGGTGTTGGTTTTTGTTAAAAATCAACATGAGTTAATATATATATATATATATATATTATATTTTATTGATTATTATATTATTAAGTTGAAAAAGAAAAGAAAACGTCAGAATTTTTCTTGCCCGTGAATTTAATCGTCTGAATATTAACTGTTGATCCGTGATTCGAAAAATTCAAATAGTACCTTTCCATTCTCCTATAAATAGAAGCTCATTCCTTCATTATTTCTTACGAATTCATTGAAACTCTAGAGAGAGAAACTATAGAGAGAAAGAAGAAAAGTATTCTGCTACTTCACTACTCCTATATCCAGTACTCTTCTTTTAAAGGTAAGGGGTATTATTTTTGTCTTTCGTCTTCATGAAGAGAACTTCTGTTATTTCATTCTTTAGTATTATGTTGGAATAACCTGTCTATGCGAAGTACCGCATACATGGTGAAATTCTTCTGTTACTCCATTCTTTATTATTCTGTTGGAACATCATGTCTGTGCTTTACGCATGACCTGGTTCCGTTATTTATTATTCTGTTGGAACATCCTGTCTGTGCTTTACGCATGACCTGGTTCCGTTATTTATTATTCTGTTGGAATATCCTATCTGTACGTTTACGCACGACCTGGTTCCATTATTTTTTATTCTATTGGAATAACCTGTCTGTGTGGTCTATCGCATGCATGGTGATTTCTTTTGTTATTCCATTCTTTATTATACTCAGTTGGTTAAAGTTTTGACTTCTATACTCCATGAAATTAGTGGAATATCTTTGATATTTGCGCTTCATCCAATATCTTTTTATGGAAATATTCTTCTGAGCATTCTTGAATTTTACTCTACAAAGAAGTATCATGTTGACAATTTGGACGTTATTAGTTCCTGGATAAATTAATTCTTGAACTTGTTTTATTGAATTCTTATATCATTGTCATCATCCTCATGTTTATATTATGTTGAAAGTCATTTGTGGCTTGTAGAAGCATAGATGGACTTGGTATGATTATGACTAGGATTATCGGTATAATCATGACCGTAATGTTACAAATGATGTGGAAAAAGTCCTCATTGGCCCGTGAGTGCATTGATGGATGTTGTTGGCATGATCATGACCATTGATGAATACACGAATATCCTTGGCCCGTAGTGCATGGATAATTTGTGGTTGTGATACTAATGAATATCATTGGTCGAAAAGGTGGATGATGTGGATTATTTATTGCTTTAATCTCAAATGATAAAAGTGATGAAAACCTTTTAAATCATAGAAGATAGTAGATTTTATTCTCTACTTGACTCTTTTAATGGATTGCTTGTTCCGCCACTGCTTAAACTTGGTGTTGGTTATATTGTATCGCTTTAACATCGTTGAAGGCTAACGATAATTTATTCTCGCATTATCTTAGTCATAATATTTTCATCGGGCTAGTTGAGCTCACCTTTTACTTTCATTGTTCTCTTGTGAAATGAGAACGTAGAAGGGACTAGTCGGGAAACAGAGTGACGGTCCGGATGATAGCATTAGTAGTCCTCACTATTCTATGAAATAGTGTGTTAATAAATGTATTGATGACTTATTTTGAGTTTGAATACTGTCTAGAAGACAATATTTGTATTAAAACTCACAGCTCATTTTGTATATTTAAGATTGTATTTGTATTCTGTACCATGTATTTGGCGACTTAGAATAGGTGATGTATACCTATTTTGGGGGTGTCACAGTTGGTATCAAAGCTTAGGGATATGATCCCTGGCTAAGATGTGAGACTAGAACTAGGAGGGGAGAGACGGCGAATTCCTTCGCTAGTATGACCTACCTAAGTTTATTTGGTATTTAATTGGTCGGTCAGAGTATAAGGATATTATGTTGCATGTCAATTAACCCTTGTTTTGTGGCAGTATTTGAAAATGACATCCGAGAATGTTGAGAATAGCAATGGAGCACAAGAGACCGTTGAGTCACCACAAATCAACACCCAGGATAATGTGCATTAAGAAGGCAATAATCCTCGGTGAACAACAACACCGACCAAATGGCTAAGCTACGTAATGTTTAGGAGCTTTCTGCAATTCGTACAACATCAGGCAAGAGAGACTCCTGTCCAAAATGCAGGTGCAAACACTGGCAACTCTCGGATGATCACTGCTAAACAGTTCAAGGAGCTGGGACCACCAGAGTTTATTGGAGAGCCAAAACCACTTAAGGCGGAGACGTGGATAAAGCATATCACCAAGATATATGATGTCTTGGGATGCTCCGAGGAGCAAAAAGTTCCCTTTGCCACCTTTATGTTGCGAGGAGAGGCAAACTACTAGTGGGAATCGGTAAAGCGTACTCAACCTGCCGCACTGAAGATGTCTTGGGAGAAGTTCCAAGAACTATTCAACGACAAGTACTTTCCAAAAAGTATTCGTCACATGAAAGAGGTAGAGTTCATCAAGTTGGAGCAGAACAATACGACCGTGGTCGCAAAGACGTAAACTAAGTTTTCTTTGAGTTGTCTCGGTTCAAGGCCTCACTTGGTTGACAATGAGTTGAGAATGACGCGAATGTTTCTAAGAGGTTTGAAACCCGAGATACGTCAATATCTAATTTCTCATAAACTGTGTTTGTATTCAGATGTTGTAAATAGGGCTCGATTATTGGAGCACGATAACGAAAGTCAACTCAACCAAGAGAAAGCAATGGCAAGAAAATTATAATACCGGTGGTAGCAAGTATCATCGGGCGGTGACAACAAACGTGGAGGGAATCAACATGCCAGAAATGGTAACCACTTTGGTGGTAATTATGGCCAAGATAATAAGAATGGACATTTCAAGAAGAGGAGATTCAACAATGATGGAAAGACGCCAAAGACCAACAACACCTGTTGTTAAAGAAGGAGAATGACCACCTTCATATGCTTCTTCAAATGTGGAGGGAGGACACATCACCAAAGCTAGCTGATGTCGCCCAAAGCATGTTATAATTGTGAAAGAAAAGGTCACCTAGCTCGATTTTGTCGTTCACCAAAGTCAAGTCCAGCTGGGATGGAGGCATCAAAGGTCATTCCTGCATAAGACAAAACCCAGAGTTCAAGGGAAAGCGTTTGTCGTGACCTCCAAGAAAATAAGGAACCTGAACGAGGTCATCACGGGTAAGCTTATCATAAACTCTAGCGAAGTATATACCTTATTTGATACCGGTTCTACCCATTCTTTTATTTCTCCTACTTGCGCTCAACGTTTAAATTTGACTCCGGAGAAATTGGACTTTGACTTATCTGTTGAAACTCCATTGGGAGAAATCTTCATTACATCCACTGTTTATAAGTCTTATTTGGTTCAAATCGGTATCCTCACATTACATGTCGATCTTATTTCATTGAAAATACTTGCATTTGACGTAATTCTAGGGATTGATTGGTTATCTACTCATCATACAAAAATTGATTGTTTTCGTAAGGTTGTTAGCTTTCATATTCCTAACCAACCTATTGATGCAGCAATTACTGTAGCAATAATTGAGTATAACTAAGTGACTTCTCACGTAAGCATCAATAATCAATATCGTGTGCTACTATGCAAACCACGCCAGACATCGCATTACTTTTACTACTAAGGTAGTTCAACAGCTTTTAACGGTAACACTTTCGCCGTTATTTTTATAAAAGATAATTTCGCCGCTTAACTACGACAATACTTCCGCTAGGGGTCCACTAATGATTGTGTCATCGCATTTAATATTCCTTATTAAAACTAATATTCTCCACCAATCGAATATTATATAACCACTTGCTTACTTTGTAAAATTTGTAAATATAACCCACAACTATAACATTATACCAAATCCACACCATAATATTCAAAAATATATTTCGAGAAAATTTAATCTTTATTTATAAAAGTTGGGGTCTTACACACAGGCCTAGCTATCCATTTCTCGTAAGGATTTGTCTTTATATTAAAACTTTACATTCCCCTCAAAAGACATTTTCTCTTGTATTACGATCTATTTTTATATTAATCTATATTATTAATTGAGTTTGTTAAAATAGAAAAAAGTTAATTTTTATATTTATTATTATGCCTTTTAATATTTTTTTCTTATTTTTGTAATAATATTATTATTAATATAAAAATAAATATTATTCTTTAATAAAATATATTATTATCATTATATTCCATCTTGCATTATTATTATTATTAATTTATTATTAAGCAATTCTTATTATTATTTTATTATTAAGCAATTCTTATTATTATTAATTTAGTAAGAATAGCTTATTATTATTATTTTATTATTATAAAAATAAATATTAGTCTTTAATAAAATATATTATTAAGCGATTCTTTAGTAAGAATTTTTTAATTGATTTTGATGTGCTAAGTCATGACATTTAATGGACAAATACGTAAAAAAAATGAAAATACTTGGACGGTACAAGCTGTGCCGGCTGGACTTTTTTAATATTAAAAATTAGTTTTGAATTTTTTAATTGATTTTGATATGCTGAGTCATGACATTTAATGGACAAATACGTAAAAAAAAAATTAAAATACCCGACCGGTACAAGCTGTGCCAACTAGAATTTTTTAATATTAAAAATTAGTTTTGTTTAACTATATTGACAACCTGTTGACTTTGTGGGGCCCTCATAATAAAATAAAAGCCGGTAGAACTTGTGCCGGCTTGGTAATACTTATATTTCAATCACAACCTTCCAATAAATTGATCAACGGTCCAAAAAGGGGTTCTTAGCACAGTGACAACCGGTTGCCATGGATGGGTTCCCTATATATATATATATATATATATATATATAAAGAGAGAGAGAGAGAGAGAGAATTGATCAGGTCCGGACCTTCCGGACGGGAGAAAATCTGGACCTTTTTTTTTTTTTTGTTTTTTTTTAAAAAACAACTAAAAAAAATTATAGAACTTGAATTTTTACATAATACAGTGTTTTAGGTGTGATTTGGATACACACAACAAAATATGTATGTACAGTATGTACAGACATGTTTTGATATATGTATCCAAATTACACCCAAAACATTGTATTATGTAAAAATTCAAGTTCCATAATTGTTTTTTTAGTTATTTTAAAAAAAAAGCAAAAAATAAAAAAAAAGGTCTGAATTTTATTATGGTTCGAGACTGATCCGGACTATATATATATATATATATATATATATATATATATATATATATATATATACACACATTTACTTTCCTTTACTTACATTATAATTAAAATTGTACTCCATTAAAATGTACAATTACAATTACATAATCCTAATTATAATGTTTATTAAAAAAAATTGGATATTACATATATACATTCACATTCCTTTTTAAAAGGCTTCTTAACATTCTCGGTTATTACAAAACCCCCACTTGTTGGGCATAAATGATACTGTCTCAATGAAAAAATATACTCCCCCGTTTTAGATAATTTTATTTTCTCTAAATTATTAGACGTTTTATATAATTTTGGAGAATTAACTATAATTTATTCAAAATTATTCCTCATTTAAAAATGTTACATATTAGAAAAGGAATAAGATAAATATATGGTAAATGATACTACCTTCGTTCCATAATAATTGACTTTTTAGAAGAAAAAATTTATTTATCTTTTATAACTTTCTAAGAGAATAAATTTATTTATTTTCTTATATCACTCTTAACTTCTCTCATTGTCCCAAAAAATTTTCTCATTGTATTAAAAGTTTTCAACTTTCTATAAAAGTGTATTGATAAAATTTTATATAAATTTTAATTTTTAAATGATAGTATTAAATAACTTTCTTTCATGTGAATGTATATGGAAAAAGTTACCTCGAAAACCACACACCCTGTTGTCAAGTCTATTTATTAAATGCAAGAGGGATAATTGTTGTTTGTTTATTGGTTCATGCAACTTTGATTAAATTGGTATATTTCAATTTATTGAATCAAAATAGTGTCAAATTTAGATATAAAATTTACTTTGAAGTAGGGGTGTGACCCTTGCAATAAAATAATCCACTCTACTTTCACATTTCTCTGTTTTGCTAAAATGCATGTAAAATTAAAGAAAATAAGAGACGGCAAGTGGTAACTTTTTTTCTGCTTGTGGTTAATTTATTTATTTGTTTTATTGACTCATTGGTTAGTTTCATGTGATTCATGTGTCAATAGTAGTTCCTTTTATGAATACATAACCCAAAAACATCATGAATGTAAAAAAGACTGTACCAAGATGAAAATCTTGCCTAGCTCAAAGGCATCATCCATAACATAGCAGAATGTCATACATTTGCAGCTAAGAGTGAAGTTCTTGCTGGTAAGAATTAACACAAGCATTCACATTTGAATTTGAACATGTGTATAATGTTAAATGGGATTGACATGCTCTTAACCCAAAAAGAATATGGGGACTCTATTGAGGTATGTATAGTATATAAGGCTTGTAGTACGTATAAAGAACTAAGCATACAGCACCTCTTGTTCCGTCTCTCTATATGGAGGAGGTAGCATATTCTTCGAGTTGGCAAAAGTGTTTACACAACTGGATGGTGCCTCAGTAAGAGGTTCGTCCAGAACCCGATCAGGAATTGCCTCCAGAGTCTCCTCAAAAAAAGATTTTAGTGTCTACAAGATTCAAAAACAACATAATTAAATAAAAGTATACGTCTTCTTGAATTACTAACAGTGTACAAATTGGGAAAAGCAAAAACAATAAAACCAAAATTTGGGCTGCACCACCGATATAGAATATAGCCATTCTTTCATCCTTTCCAATCACCACCCACCAAGAAATGAAAAGGACAATATAACAATAAGCTTAAAAGCACAAATTAGAAAATAAATGTGTATGTATAAAACCTAATGCAATTATATGTACAAAAGAATGAAATGCCTAAGCCCAACACTTTTTAAGGCAGGTAAATTAAAAAAGCCACCAAGCTATTTCTCCTATTTATCCTTTTCTTTTTCTAGAATAGTATCTTTCCATCCCAAATTATTTGTCTTCTATTTTACATGTGATGCATATTTTAAATAGTGCCCAAATTAAGTATAACACTATATTTTTAAATCCTCAATATAGAACTATGTTATATTTTCAATTATTATCATATATATGATAAAATAAATTATTGTAGTAATCTAATAACAAATTAACATATATAAACACACATACACACACACACATATATTCATCACATCTTAAAATAAGTGCCAAACATATCCACAAAAGGGGTTACATGTGTTGAACTCTCCAACAAAAAAAACTTTAAATGGCTGTAAATAGGAGTACCCTCCACTGAACTGTCAGGTTTTTTTTTCGCAGTGGTTGGGGCATGCACTTGTTGATTGGGTCTCTTCTATACAAGTAAAAAGCCTCTCTTGTTTTTAATCTGTTTATTTGTTTATGCATATGTTTCATCATTATACCTAATTTCACAATGTGGATTACATTGAATATTGTTTTATTTCACTTGACACATCCAGCAACACAAATTGATCAACTAGACAATGTATCGACTTTTTTGTGTTTGGTAAAAGATCATCTAGATAGTATAAACTTGTAAAATGGTAAATTGAAAGATAGATCTATTCTTTAATTTTTTTTCTCTTCAAAATTTTTATTCCAGAGTATTTATAAAGCCTTCTATCTAGCATGTCCATATGTAGAAGGGTTCCAAATCCTGAAACTGAAAGCTATTTATTTCAGTGCCATGGTTATCATCCACTAGGTTCAAATCCTGAAAATAGTGACAAGATACTAAAGAGTTTCTTCTGCAGAAGACAAGGCATATATAGATTTAGCATTAGCATAAGTACTGTAAAATTAAAACAGTTTATATCTGAACACAATATAAGCATCTCCTAAAGATTTAATGATCACATACCGTGCAATGTCGGAATGCTGCATCAGCTTTGCGCTTCCACAAACCATTTCCAGGCTCTGAATGGAAAAGGCCAAGTGTAGGCTGCAGTATGTAAAAAAAGAAACTTATTAGAGATAAAAGATTGATTAATCCCAAGTCCCAACAGATGCAATAATTGTATCATAAGTTGTGTGCGTATAAACACACCCACGCACAAAGAGAGACCAGAAAACACTAAAAGAAAAAGGAAAGAACATACACAAGGGACTAGGGCTTCTTTCAGGATAAGTATAACACTATGTTAGCTTTTGGCAATTGATATTTCCACAAGTAAAAATCATATTTTTAGGAGTTTCTGTGATAACCCAAATTTTGGGTAATATTAAAATAAAAATTAAATAAATAAAATTTTTATTAGATAATATGTTGTACGATATTATATTGCATAAGTGGGTATGAACTATGCAATATGTGATGCTTATGCTTAATAAATATATTGGTATTATATATTTATAAATTGTAGGGGCAATTTATTAAAGGAAGAGAAGAATAGTATATATTAATATAATGTTATATAAACATCAAGAATGAAAAGGAAAGCCAACATGGCTTAGTTAGGAAATATTCTTGACATAAATCTACCTATGAGATCAATGAAATAATTATATTATAATATAGTTAATTTCATCAAAAAGTATTATTTAGTGACAAATAAGGAAATTGGTGTGCTACCATTGGTATTTATAAAGCCATCATGATGTATGTGCTAATTATTTTTGCCAAGCCTAAATAAATATGGTAGATAAAATTCATATATATGGATATGTAATGAGAGTTCATATTAAGTTATTGGGCCATATTAATGCCACTACATATGCTTACAAGCCTTCTCTATTATTTTCTACAGTATGAGTTATTGCTTATGCGATAAGTGCCTTGAGCCCAAACCAAAATCAATGCCTAACCTTTTTGGTGTCCCCATCCGAAAGCCACATGAAATGAAAAAGAGAGATGTTTTAGTCAAATAAAAGTGAGCAGTTAGTTGGCTTTAGTAGTCAGTAAGTTAGCAATTGGTTAGTAAGTTAGCATTGGCTAGTAGGTAGTTAGAGGCATAGGGTGGCTGAGATGATATGGCTACTCTTAGGGGTCAAGTAGCCTGCTATCCTTTGATGGTTATCAGCTGAGCTGTGAGGAGGCTGCTAGGAGGCTGATTAGGAGCCATGGTAGAGGCCAATGTAGGGGTCGGGTAGAGGCTTCAGAAAGTATACAGGTAGAGGTGATGATGATTGAGCACCAATAGATCAAGTAGGCTTATTAAGAGAGAGAAGCTCAACAATATATAGCCAAACTTTGCAACCAATCTCAGTCACTATCCCAAAATACTAAGTAAGAACCGTAGCAGCTATATAGAGTACGAGTGGAAGAGCTTGGACAAAAAGGGAGAAAAGGTTCAACAACCTGTACCATTAGATCTCAGCAAGGTAAGTTAATTCTGGCCCTTTCCAATCCTTTTCCATTCCATTTTTTTTTCTACTAGTGATCTGTAATGGCCGATTGGCCTGAAAAGAAAATGAAGGGCTGTTGTGAATTGAAATTAGGCACAAGGAGATAGGTTGGGCTGTGGAGTAATAAGGATGTTATTATGGACTTTTGATGTAGATAAATGGCTGTGAAATTTGTAACACAAAACTATGCATTCATGGTGTTTGTTAAAATACCCAAATGAAATAAATATGTTAAAACATGAGAAGTTGCTAGCACTACAAGCAAGATAGCATACATACATGAATTGGAAGACAACTTATGTTGGTAGATTATGTTAAAACAGATTCACAATGATTTTTGAAGATGTTATTACAAGTTGAGTTCTATGAAAATCTATGGAGAACAGTCACTTTTGAGCCTCTATTAGTATGCCTTAAAGAATCCTTTTTGGCTATATTATAATTTCCTAAAATACTATGTAGTATAGTTTAGAACATATCAAAATTTGGGAACAACCGGATAAAAGGATTGCAAGATACAAAATCGCGAAGTAGCTAAGAAATCATCAAAAGTGCTGGAAATTCGAGCAGTCCCCTTGCACGGATTTTCTGGAATTTTGTGCTAATAGTTTGAAAATGGTCAAAGAATAAAAGTTGTAGTCCCGGAAGTTAGCTTCGTGTGGGCGCAAGAATCGCTCAAAAATGTTTTGAAACGAAGAAGTTATGACTGTTTAGAGAGAGAAGGTAAAGCTGAAACGAAATTGAAAATTTTAATGAACGTCCACTTTTGATCGCTGTGTTGGGCTGTTTGTAAGGTCTGAAATGGACGTCTATTATCTTAATAATATAGCTTGATATGGCATGTTTATCATAATCAACAACGGATGTGAACCAAAATAGGAGCTAGAACTTTAAGATATCTCAAAGTGGCAAAAAGGGGAAGCTTGTTGCTGCGTTTCTGCAACAATGGGTTGTAGCAGCGTGCTAGAGGGCAGCAGCGGGATCTCCCTTGCTCTCTCAAATGTTGTGTTATTTACCTAAGATATTTGGCTAATATTTTCTTAAATAAGTGGGTATAACACCTATATAATATTCAAACTTTCAACATCAACGGATCAAAATTATGGGGAACGAAGTACTATCAAAATAAAAGATGAGAAGTTGGGGCTGCTGCCCATTGGCAGCAGCAATTGGCAGCGAGCAGCTACAATAGCAGCGTTAGCGGCCTATTCTTGGCTTTGTGGTGTAATTTGATAAATTACCCATGAAGTTTGGGTTATTATTTCTATATGTTCGGAGGGTATAAAATATGTATATATGAATTATGTATTATGTAATATGATGCAGTAAGTTTTAAGTATGAGAGTTATGGGTTAAAGTATGTATGATATATACATAAGTGTTGAGTCAGTCAAATGCTTTTAAGCATGAGGTGTTAAGTTGTGAGCTAATTAAGAGACACGATGCATTCTTTAGCTAATAAATGAAAATGCTTGTGCTCAAGAGCTTGGGACTGTTATGAGGATTTAACATCTAAACATGCCTAAAGTGTCCTATATGGTCTGTTTTTGTATTCAAAAGATGGCTGACTTTTGCAAACATAAATAGAGAAATGATTCTATGTTATAAGCATGTTTTAAGGATTTCTTGAATGCCTAAAGTTCTCTTTTTCCTACTTGTGGACTGTTTTGGGAGTTATAGCCAAAACTGTGTCTAAATTGATTTGGATAAAGTTCAGTAACTGAACTCCTGAGTCATGTAGAAGACCATGAAAAGCTATAAGAAGCATCTAAAAGTTGTTCCTTAAGATAGTTAAGGTCTACAAGGTGTGTCGTGCAAATTCATGCTTAAAAATCAATGAAAATAAGCTTTAAAGAGCAACTAGCACCTAAATGAAGAACTACCATATCTGGACTATATAGACAGGTTCCAATAGCTAAAATATGACCCAAGTAAGCTACATAAGCTAAGGGAACCAAGTCTAAACTGTTTTGATCCTTAGACTTGTTAAAAATCACAGTTTTAAGACAAATAGTGGACTGTTTTAGGTGATGGTTAGCACCTGAACTTTAGGGGCTATATTGAACTCATATAAAGTTCCTAATACCTGCTTATAACAATTCCAAATCATGACCATTACCAAAGATAGCAAGAAAGCCAAGTTAAAATTTCTTTTCAAGCCTAAAATGAGCTTTTTGATAAGTCAAAACGAGTTAGATGATTAAATAAAGTGTGGTGATGCTAAAAGTAACCTTAAATAACTTAAATATACATGTCTAGACTATCCTAGTGGCCAGAACTAGAAAAATTTGGGGAAAAAGTACAAAATCAGTTTTGTAAAAAAAGTAAGAAAATGGCTACGTTTGAGCTCTGTTTTGGGGAGCTTAATGGGCATGAACAAGAAACCTAAACCTTAAATAAAATACCTTGTAGTATGGTCTATAAGTAGGGCCAAGTGGTTAAGCCCTTGGCTTAACCAAGGAGTTTAAACACATCATCAAACTAGCATGGAAAATCACTAAAACTGCAGTTTTGCAAATTTGTCTAAGTATGAAAATTTGAGATTTTTCTATTCTACTTAGAACTCAATTTGGACACCTTAGACAAGTGATTTAGGGTTATGCTAGGCTATTCCAAGTGTTGGAATGCTAACATATACAAGAACTTGAGAAGTTAGTGTGTAAAAGCTTGAAAAAAAAAACTTGGTTTAGAGGGTCAAAACCCAATCTATGCTTAGCAAACCTAAAGAAATGCTAAAACTAGTTCTAAATAGATATAATTCAAGTGTTGGAATGAACCAAAGTGGCTAGAAGTTAAATTGGCAAAAATTGACCAAAACTAGTAAACTCAAAATGTGAATAATGGCCTAGTTTAGACATTACTTTCAAGAAGCATAAGAGGCTTAATTGGGAACCTAAACCAACACAAAAATACTTTGGTATATAGGCTAGAAGTATGTTCAGAGTCCTTGTCCAAAAGCCTAATACAAAAGTTCCCAAAAATCATCAAAGTGGCCTTGAAATTCATGAAAAATGCAGTTGCCTTCAAGACTGTTGAAAACAGCCCATTTAAGGTTTGTTTTTGAATTGCTTAACTTTTTGGTTTCTATGACTTAAACCATGGATAAAATACATTGCTATGACGTCTAAAAGATTTCATAAATGAGAAACCTTTTTATCCGTAAAAAGGTTAAACGGACAAAGTTTTCAAAGGAACCTAAGATGGTTTTAGGATGAGAACAAAATATTAGAGTTTAAATAAACTAATAATCATGGATTAAATATATGCATGTTTTGTGACATAGTTGGTTATCTAATGTGTGTATATATGTAAACACAGTTGTGTAGGATTTGTGGAGAGAAGCTAAGTTAAATGTTTCGGTAATATCCAATCAAGGCAAGTTTCTCAGTTTATTTATGTGGACTTATAATTGCTATAGATAGCTGTTAGCATGATTTATGTTTATAAGTATGTAATACCTATGAACTGCATTATTTGCTTTGTGAATGATGAATGTCAAATTATGACTAATTATTGAATCGAGTCGGGGAACTCAATATATATGTGCAATGAATGACATGTGTAGTATGATATGATATGTATGTTGCTACCAGCAGGACATAAATGTGATAATGCATTTGTAATATGCTTGAACACCAAGAATATAAATGCATGAATTGAATGTGAAACCTATGTGCTACGTGATGCATGATAGACTGTTAGACTTGCTGGGCCGTCGTGCTCAATCTTGCTTAATTTGCAGGTTAAAGCTATGATGCGATCTATCGTGATTAGGAGCGCATGAAAAGAAGGCTAGTGATTTAATTGAGATTGTGTTGAGTCATTTGATGATATTTTCATGTGTAAATCACAGATGTGTAAATTTTTAAATTATTCGATAGATGAAGATTATTTGTTCTAAAGAGGAGATATGCTTGAAAGAATGAATTGTATATATATATTCCTATCTACTCAGGCTAAATAAGTCATATAATAAATATGATTCTAGTACGAAGAAGAATTGTAAAGGTTGCGATTCAGGGAATGAATGAATGGAAAGAAAAAAAAAATTTATTCCGCATTTTAGCTATTTTAACATTAAATAATGTTTTAAATCTAGAACATGATAATATTAATGCACAAGATCGGGAAGTAAAATAGTCCCGATTTTGGGGGTGTTACAGTTGGTATCAAGCTATAGGTTATAAACCTTAGGTAGGTGTACCTTAGGCTATAACCGCAGAGATGAGGATAAAGAATAAACTCAAATAGAGTTTAATTTGTTAAGAGATGAATTTGGAAAATTCATTATTTAGTAAATAAGATTCAAAGAAGAATCTTGAAAAGTTATAAAGATCCAGAGTTACCTAACTCTGATGTTAAAGCCAAAAAGTAATAATGAATAGTCTATGAGACTAAAAGTATAAAGGGAAAGGAGATCGTAAAACAAAACGATCATAAGATAGAAGAGAATCGTAACATACTACGTTAACATATTAACACATACATGTATAAATTTATGATACAACTTATGATTATCGTGTTAAATTTGGTATGTAATTTTCATACAGTAACACATGTTATAATAACATCTTACCACATATATAACACATAATCACTACCCTTTTCCAATTACAGGAGTTTTAACAAAACTTAAAGCCATTTTCATTAAAAACTTTAACAATCGTAAAAATAGGAATTGGGTTGAAGAGATTACCCTTAAACAATTCTTCTGACTCTTCAATATCACAAATTCCTCTAACTCTCTCTGAATTCTCTGACTCTCAGGTTTTTTTGTTTCTAAATAATATACGTAATAATGAAAATTGATGAAGGCGCACTTATTATAACCAATAACGTTGAGGTCAGTTAACCCCTACGTGGTTAACTGCTCTCAACTTCTCTTAAGGCTCTGTTTGGCCGCTCTTAAAAACTCAAACCCATTTAATTTCATTAATCCTTTATACTATAGTTTAATAAGGTCACACCCAATTACACAATAATCAAATATCTCGTTTAATTTAATTTAAATAAAATATAATAATTTCTCATTAATTCACAATCATAAAATTAAATTTCTCATTTATTAATTATGTCAAATAATTAATTCTCTAATTAATTATCAAATTAATTAAAATAACATTATGCTTCTTAAATATTTAATTTAATTCAATAAGCTCACATAAGTACATACTTTGAATAATAAAAATTCTCCACATTAATTTAATAAATATAACACATATAATTAAATTAATCTACCACAATTGCATCAATTAATTATTTAATCCAATAATTAAATCATCGAGAATATTTATTTAATTCAATAAATATTATGTTTAAATTACAAAATCTCGTTCGTCACAGAAGGGATTTTGCAAGAAGCGCACAGTACGAGGTACTCGATACACCCAGGAAGCACAAAGATGTATCAAGATTTGCGTCAACACTTTTGGTGGCCAAACATGAAGAGGGAGGTTGCAGAATGCGCCAGCAGATGTCTAAGTTGTTAGAGAGTCAAGGCAGAGCATCAACGACCGAGTGAATTACTACGGCCTTTAGAGATTTCAAAGTGGAAATGGGAGCACATCACGATGGATTTTGTGGTGGGACTTTCAGCAACGCAAAAAGGGCACGAGGCCATATGGGTGATTGTAGATCGTCTTACGAAGTCCGCTCACTTTTTGCCGATCAAGATCAGGTATAGTCTGGACCAGCTAGCCAAATTATATATCAAAGAAATTATCTCGAGACATGGCGTACCAATATCTATTGTATCGGATAGAGATCCGCGATTCACGTCAAACTTCTGGAAGAGTCTCCAAGAAAGAATGGGGACGCAGCTACGGATGAACACCGCGTATCATCCGCAGACAGATGGACAAAGCGAGAGAACGATTCAAACGCTTGAAAACATGCTCAGAGCTTGTGTGATGGACTTCAAGGGTAGTTGGGAGAATCATCTTCCATTAGTAGAGTTCGCATACAACAATAGCTATCACGCCAAAGATCGGAATGCCGCCGCACGAAGCTAATCAGATGGGAGGAAATGTAGAACACCCTTATCTTTGGGATGAAGTGGGTGAACGTCGATTGTTTGGACGTAATCGCAAACAGATGTAGAGATCATCAAGGTGATAAGAGCTCTACCGGTAGCAATTTCAAGATCACCGTAAGAAGTATCTTGATTTACACCGCCAAAAGGGAGATTTTAAAGGGAAGCTATGCATTTTGAAAGTATCTCCCTAGAAAGGGAAGATAAGGTTTAGAAAGAAAGGTAAACTGAGTCCGAGATTTATTGGACCTTTCGAGATCTTGAGGAAGATAGGTGAAGTGGCGTACGAGGTAGATCTACCTCCTGAACTAGAACATATTCATAATGTGTTTCATGTGTCGAGCTACGCACCATATAAGCTCGATTATAAGACACGTGATATCGCATTTGAGCCAATTCAAAGTCGAAAAGGATTTGTCGTACGAGGAAATTCCGGTTGAAATTTTAGATAGAAAAGAGCAGAAATTGTGAAATAAGGTTATACATTCTGTAAAAGTTCTTTGGATGAACCACAATGCGGAAGAAGCTACGTGGGAACTCGAAGAAAAGATGAGGGAAAATTATCCACATCTTTTTTGAGTAACCCTATATGTAATTCCGGGGACGGAATTCTTATAAGGGTTAAGTTCAGATGACCACCTGGGGTTTGGGCGGTTTCCCACTTAACCACCTATAGTCAGTAAAGTTACCTTTAAACACCCGACTTTTTGAGTCAAGTGAAAACTACTTCATTATAACTCACATACTTAAGTTGGATAAAGACTTAATTACCCTCGTTATATATATAAAAGATGATGCTTGTTCATCTCTCTCTTTTCTAACAAACAAAAACAGAGTAAACACCTTAATCAACTCAAATGCGTGAAACAATAATTCCTCGTTATATATAAATGTTTTCATCAAATAAATCTCACAGAGAATAAATGTTGCCACTAATATGTTCAAACTAAAAATTGGATTCCTTTGTAAGAATGCAGAACACGACTCACAGAGAACAATAGAAAACACGGGAGCTCAGACAAGAATACAAAGAAAACAAGAACATTGGAAAGAAAGAATTGTAAATTATGCCACAAAAATTTGTTACCGAAAAGACTAAACACGTAATCCTTCCTACAACAACCTAGCTGGACTCATCTACCCTTCTCCTTCCAAAGCTTCCAAAGATATTACTCGGATAAATGATATCAGATATGCAACTTTGTTTTGAGTAAAGCTCCATGTTTATATATTTTATCAAAATTTTAGTTATCATACAAACAAAGTTAAGAGCTAATTGGCAAAAGAACAAATTTTATAGCCAAATGCAATTAATCGGGGAACCTCTTTTCGGACTCGAGACTTACTAAAACTCAGATTGAAGTTATAGAGCATATATAACGCAAATATTAAGGAGGCCCAAAACAGAGCAAATAATATACAAGCTCTTGCCATTCTTCAAAATTTTACACCCAAATTTACACAAATAACCCAAAATCTCTTAAATGAATTTCAACAATTGTGCCATCAAATTGAACCAAATAGCACTTGATAAACTGAAAATTAATTCACTTCAATTAAATTCCAATTAGTGAACAAAACTTTTCGGAATTCCAATTAGTGCGATTTTGACTCCTTTTTCTTCTATACAAACGCAAGCATCACGAATGATGGAGCTTACCTCATCAAGAAATCAACAATCAATGCCACACCGTTTCTTCTGCATGATTTTTTGTGCTAAATGTATCTTTACTGCTTCAAGGAGTATGCAGACTTCGCAGGTGCTCAACAACATCGTCGGAGGACGGTTGAGTCCTAGAAATTGTAACGCCTAAGAACATTTGGGTGGATAGGGTGGAGTTTTTGGGTTTATGATCCGTCGGCATAGTTTTTCCCGAGATGTCAGAACGCATACCTGACACGGTGAATTTTGTCTCGGCCAGTGCAGCTTCCCGCACCTTAACCAAAGAATAGAACTTCCTTATCTCATATTTCAAGAATCCTTCAAGTCTTTTAACTCAGATCGATTAATCGATCCTCGGTGGAACCGATATCAAAGATATCAGTAGCAAATAACCCACCAAACTCCGAGCAAAGAACCCAAAGCCATCACCGATCAAATCCAAAAATAAACCAGATCCGAAACAAATCCCTCACTCCTAACATCTCAAACCGAAAAAACCACCAAGATCCGAACCACAAAACAAAAAAACCCAAAACCTATCATCGCCACAAAATTTTTTGAAGGTTCCCATTTCAAATTAGAAAAAGCCAACAACCACCAAGCATGAGAAGTGGAGAGAGAGGGCAGGAGATGTCTTCCTAGATCTGCAAAAAAGGTTGAAGGGAGAAGAAGGAATGTCTTTTAAAAGTCAAGAGGAAGAATGGGCTATTTTAGTCATTTTTAATCGTTAAAGCCCCTTTTCACGCGCTTTTTGGCGTCTGACATACACGCACAGTTAAATTGGATGGAAAATGTGACGTTTTCACTTCAACTCAAAAAGTCGGGTGTTTAAATGTAGCTTTAGTGACTACAGGTGGTTAAGTGGAAAACCGCCCAAACCCCAGGTGTTCATCTGAACTTAACCCTTCTTATAAGGGGGGAGGATGTAATAACCGTGAATTTTAAGTCACTATATATGTATGTACATTATTGATATTTAAAACTTTGTGTTATATAGTGATTTAATATGTGACAACATATGGGAAGTGGTGCATGGATCAATAAACATATATACTATAGTTATGGATATATACATTTATAGATTTCATTAAAAATGAAAGATTCGCAACCTAATTATACATTAGGTGAGACAATTAAATAACCTAAGGGTTATGGTAATAAAGAAAGGTTGGTATTTAATATGTATACTAACTTAAGTGGATAATTTTGTTATTTCTAGTGACTAATAATTTTAAACCTAATTCTAGTAAACCTAATTAGGTTATAAGCTAAAGTCACATATATAAGTAATTAAATTTCATAAGTTTGGGAATGGAAATCCTAAATAAACAATTTGGGTAACCTATATTAAAATTGTTAGACTATGTTCATTAACATGGCCCAAAACAATTAAAGGAGAAGCCCAAAAGAAATAGAATGCAAACCAATACTTAGCCCACTTGATTATGGGTATTGTAGACATTTGATTAATCAAAATTGGGCATTTAAAAATAAAAGCAAAATGAGGATTTGGAGAGCTTAGGGCCGGCCCCCCTTGTGTCCATATAAGGCAAATTTATTTGCTAACCCACTTTCCTTAAATAGCTAATGACCTTACTTTTCTTAATTTCTTACACAAAGTACAATATTGTCTACACCTCATTGGTGGGAAATCTCACTAAGCATACTTAAAGAACAAGATAAGGGGTTTTGTCTAATGGACAAGAAAGATGTGGGGGATAATAGCTAGATACACTAAGTGTATCTATATTTTTGCAAGTATCCTTTTATTTCATTTTTTTTCATTTCATTTCTTCTCTTCATTCCTTCTAAGCTTGCAAAAGAAAACCAAAGAGAGAAAACTAGGTGAGGATTCTCTTCCATTCTTTTCTTATTCTTCTTCTATTTTGGTTGTTACCTCAAAATATATGGAGGTTATGGTCTAATACTCCAAGTACCTTAATTCTACATGTCTCATGTGTAGGACTATCCATCTTGTGTATTAGGGTATAGTTTTAGAAGAAGGAAATGAGTATATGTTCTCCAAGGGGTGAAACCCTTGTTTTTCTTCCACAAAATCTTGTGTAACTCAAGTTTTACAACTTGGATTTGTGATCCGTCGAAGGGGGTGCTAGATACATGAGTTATCTAGTAAACCCAAGTAGTAGAACACAAATCTAGCAAGTATTGAAGCCTTGGGCTGTTCTTCCCAAAACAGTCCACATAGGAATTTAAAGCTTTAAAAACACTAAAAAGCTATTGTCCCCGTTTTTTCATGAGGTCGCTTTACCAATTGCAAGTCTTTAAAAACGGAAAATCACAGAGGTACCTTAAGAAGTTATCTACGTGTAGAAAAAAGAACGGACGCGTTTCGAGTTATAAGTTGTGCGTAATGGCTATTTCCGTAAAGAACTCCTAAATATTAACACCCGAATATCTCACTGGGTATACACAAAAATTTCGAAATTTTTACAGTAGGTTCATATATGTTATGAGAGTATACCCTGAAAATTTCAGATTTTTTTGAGCAGAACTCAATTTATGAAAAATGAAGCAAGATCCGAGTGTTTTGGGCACTTTAAAATTAGTAAATCATTTTCTAAAATTCCAAAAAAGATTGGGGAACATTGTTGGTTCATATACTGTCCAAATCCAGAAAATGAAAATTTTTGGAATCAGTTTGCTATTTTTCCTAAAAATGATTAAGTTATGAATAAAAGGAAATAAATAGTTAAATGATGTCTTAAATAAGAAAAATGTGATTTTAATGCTTGAATACTCCTAATATATAATATTATGACTATTTTAGGGCATTTTGGTAATTTATAATAAGAAATATTATTTATGACCTTTTATGGATATTAAATAAGAGGTTTAATAAAGGGTGAGCAATTAGAATAAATTGTTTATTAATCCAATAAATTATTAAAAATATTATTATGATATTAATAATATTAGAATATGATATTGTTAAGTAAATAAAATATTAAGATTGAAGCTTCATTAAAATATTATTAAATGGTTAATAATATTTGATTTAAGCATTAATAAATGATTAAAGTATTATTAAATGATTAAAATATTAATCTTAGATTAAAATATTATTAAAAGATTATTAATATTAAATTAAAGTATTATTATTGAGTAAATAATAATATTCGAGATTAAATAAAATGTTATTAAAATGTAATAACATTAGTAAAGGAATAAAATATTATTAAATGATATATAATATTAGTAATGGAATAAGATATTATTAAATGATTAATAATAATAGTAAGCGAATGAAAGTATTATTAGTGAACTAATAATACTAAGAGGTGAATTAAATATTATCTAGATTAATAATATTAAGTGAATTAAAGGTAGTTGTTATTTAATAGTAACATTATCGGAAGCGTGATAATATTTCTAAGAACTAAATGTAATATATTATAGCTATGTGATTACATGATCTAATGTTATGCTATGACTAATTGAAAGATTAACTATAAGTTTCTCAAAGGAAGATAATTAAACCGCTTAGTGGATAGAATTTAATCACAGAGTCAGAACTCCACAAACGAGGCAAGTTTCCTATCTCAAACTCGAGTTATTATTTTCAAAGCATGTTAGTGAATAATTATTGATGATTATTCACATCTATATTGATTATTGAAATTGTGACTTTGTGCAATTGAATTTTGTTCTATTATTATTGAATCGCGTGAATTAAATTAAAGTTCTTTCATTCATGAATCTGTTTATGATATAGATCTATGCTTTGATCAGATCACTAGATCAAGCATGTTTAAATTTGTTAAATCAAATGTGTTTTAGAAAGCTGTTCTTATTAAATTGATATGATAAGAACTCTTGACTGAGAAAAGGACGAATTTGATCAATGCATGTTATCGATGCCGGATTATTAAATGTTTATGCATAAATCATGGGGTATGAAAGGTTGATCCCCTTGAATACCAAAACTTATTAAGATGTCCAGTTTAAATGACTGAGAACCTTGGCAAATATTCATGGTTATTTCAAAACCACTAGGTTCATGTTATTCAATTATTCGAATATTCAATTGTTAATCATTAATTTATGTTCCTTCACAATCTTATATTATTGTTAAACATTGAAAGCAAAACTTTTTTCCAGTCATGATATATCTCCCTTGTATATAAACTTGCTAAGCAAATTAATTGTTTACCCTTGCTATATCATGACATTTATTTCAGTTAAGCCTGAAGGATCCAATACGAAGGACAAGGGCAAGATCCAGGAATAGTTTAAATGAATGTTAATTATTATTATCTGATGGGATTTCTTATGTAAACCTTTTGTAATATGAATGGTGCGTTTAAGTTAAGGTTAAGAAGACCTTAAGACCATGTTATGAAACTTTATTATAATGAACAATGTATGTTTATTATTTCGTAATAGTTATAGAATGCTTATGATGATGATAGATCGTGAACACCGAATCTGAGGTTAGATGCAACCAATCTCAGTCACTATCCCAAAATACTAAGCAAGAACCGTAGCAGCTATATAGAGTACGAGTGGAAGAGCTTGGACAAAAAGGGGAGAAAAGGTTCAACAACCTGTACCATTATATCTCAGCAAGGTAAGTTAATTCGCCCTTTCCAATCCTTTTTACATTCCATTTTTTTTCTACTAGTGATCTCAGAATGGGTGATTGGCTTAAAAGAAAATGAAGGGTTGTTGTGAATTGAAATTAGGCACAAGGAGATAGGTTGGGCTGTGGAGAAATAAAGATGTTATTATGGACTTTTGATGTAGATAAATGGCTGTGAAATTTGTAACACAAAACTATGCATTCATGGTGTTTGTTAAAATACCCAAATGAAATAAATATGTTAAAACATGAGAAGTTGCTAGCACTACAAGCAAGATAGCATACATACATGAATTGGAAGACAACTTATGTTGGTAGATTATGTTAAAACAGATTCACAATGATTTTTGAAGATGTTATTACAAGTCGAGTTCTATGAAAATCTATGGAGAACAAATACTTTTGAGCCTCTATTAGTATGCCTTAAAGAATCCTTTTGGCTATATTATAATTTCCTAAAATACTGTGTAGTATAGTTTAGAACATATCAAAATTTGGGAACAACCGGATAAAAGGATTGCAAGATACAAAATTGCCAAGCAGATAAGAAATCATCAAAAGTGCTGGAAATTCGAGCAGTCCCCTTGCACGGATTTTCTGGAATTTTGTGCTAATAATTTGAAAATGGTCAAAGAATAAAAGTTGTAGTCCCGGAAGTTAGCTTGGCAGTATGCAAGAATCGCTCAAAAATGTTTTGAAACGAAGAAGTTATGACTGTTTTAGAGAGAGAAGGTAAAGCTGAAACGAAATTGAAAATTTTAATGAACGTCCACTTTTGATCGCTGTGTTGGGTTGTTTGTAAGGTCTGAAATGGACGTCTATTATCTTAATAATATAGCTTGATATGGCATGTTTATCATAATCAACAATGGATGTGAACCAAAATAGGAGCTAGAACTTTAAGATATCTCAAAGTGGCAAAAAGGGGAAGCTTGTTGCTGCATTTCTGCAACAATAGGTTGTAGCAGCGTGCTAGAGGGCAGCAGCGGGATCTCCCTTGCTCTCTCAAATGTTGTGTTATTTACCTAAGATATTTGGCTAATATTTTCTTAAATAAGTGGGTATAACACCTATACAATATTCAAACTTTCAACATCAACGGATCAAAATTATGGGGAACGAAGTACTATCAAAATAAAAGATGAGAAGTTGGGGCTGCTGCCCATTGGCAGCAGCAGTTGGCAGCGAGCAGCTATAATAGCAGCGTTAGCGGCCTATTCTTGGCTTTGTGGTGTAATTTGATAAATTACCCATGAAGTTTGGGTTATTATTTCTATATAAGTACGGAGGGTATAAAAATGTGTATATGAATTATGTATTATGTAATATGATGCAGTAAGTTTTAAGTATGAGAGTTATGGGTTAAAGTATGTATGATATATACATAAGTGCTGAGTCAAATGCTTTTAAGCATGATGTGTTAAGTTGTGAGCTAATTAAGAGACACGATGCATTCTTTAGCTGATAAATGAAAATGCTTGTGCTCAAGAGCTTGGGACTGTTATGAGGATTTAACATCTAAGCATGCCTAAAGTGTCCTATATGGACTGTTTTTGTATTCAAAAGATGGCTGACTTTTGCAAACATAAATAGAGAAATGATTCTATGTTATAAGCATGTTTTAAGGATTTCTTGAATGCCTAAAGTTCTCTTTTTCCTACTTGTGGACTGTTTTGGGAGTTATAGCCAAAACTGTGTCTAAATTGATTTGGATAAAGTTCAGTAACTGAACTCCTGAGTCATGTAGAAGACCATGAAAAGCTATAAGAAGCATCTAAAAGTTGTTCCTTAAGGTAGTTAAGGTCTACAAGGTGTGTCGTGCAAATTCATGATTAAAAATCAATGAAAATAAGCTTTAAAGAGCAACTAGCACCTAAATGAAGAACTACCATATCTGGACTATATAGACAAGTTCCAATAGCTAAAATATGACCCAAGTAAGCTACATAAGCTAAGGGAACCAAGTCTAAACTGTTTTGATCCTTAGACTTGTTAAAAATCATAGTGGACTGTTTTAGGTGATGGTTAGCACCTGAACTTTAGGGGCTATATTGAACTCATATAAAGTTCCTAATACATGCTTATAACAATTCCAAATCATGACCATTACCAAAGATAGCAAGAAAACCAAGTTAAGATTTCTTTTCAAGCCTAAAATGAGCTTTGATAAGTCAAAACGAGTTAGATGATTAAATAAAGTGTGGTGATGCTAAAAGTAACCTTAAGTAACTTAAATATACATGTCTAGACTATCCTAGTGGCCAGAACTAGAAAAATTTGGGGAAAAAGTACAAAATCAGTTTTGTAAAAAAAGTAAGAAAATGGCTAAGTTTGAGCTCTGTTTTGGGGAGCTTAACGGGCATGAACAAGAAACCTAAACCTTAAATAAAATACCTTGTAGTATGGTCTAGAAGTAGGGTCAAGTGGTTAAGCCCTTGGCTTAACCAAGGAGTTTAAACACATCATCAAACTAGCATGGAAAATCACTAAAACTGCAGTTTTGCAAATTTGTCTAAGTATGAAAATTTGAGATTTTTCTATTCTACTTAGAGCTCAATTTGGACACCTTAGACAAGTGATTTAGGGTTATGCTAGGCTATTCCAAGTGTTAGAATGCTAACATATACAAGAACTTGAGAAGTTAGTGTGTAAAAGCTTGAAAAAAAATCTTGGTTTAGAGGGTCAAAACCCAATCTATGCTTAGCAAACCTAAAGGAATGCTAAAACTAGTTCTAAATAGATATAATTCAAGTGTTGGAATGAACCAAAGTGGCTAGAAGTGAAATTGGCAAAAATTGACCAAAACTAGTAAACTCAAAATGTGAATAATGGCCTAGTTTAGACATTACTTTCAAGAAGCATAAGAGGCTTAATTGGGAACCTAAACCAACACAAAAATACTTTGGTATAGAGGCTAGAAGTATGTTCAGAGTCCTTGTCCAAAAGCCTAATACAAAAGTTCCTAAAAATCATCAAAGTGGCCTTGAAATTCATGAAAAATGCAGTTGCCTTCAAGACTGTTTAAAACAGCCCATTTAAGGTTTGTTTTTGAATTGCTTAACTTTTTGGTTTCTATGACTTAAACCATAGATAAAATACATTGCTATGAGGTCTAAGAGATTTCATAAATGAGAAACCTTTTTATGCGTAAAAAGGTTAAACAGACAAAGTTTTCAAAGGAACCTAAGATGGTTTTAGGATGAGAACAAAATATTAGAGTTTAAATAAGCTAATAATCATGGATTAAATATATGCATGTTTTGTGACATAGTTGGTTATCTAATGTGTGTATATATGTAAACACAGTTGTGTAGGATTTGTGGAGAGAATCTAAGTTAAATTTTTCGGTAATCTCCAATCAAGGTAAGTTTCTCAATTTATTTATGTGGACATATAATTGCTATAGATAACTGTTAGTATGATTTATGTTTAAGTATGTAATACCTATGAACTGCATTATTTGCTTTGTGAATGATGAATGTCAAATTATGACTAATTATTGAATTGAGTCGGGGAACTCAATATATATGTACAATGAATGACATGTACATGATGACATGTATAGTATGATATGATATGTATGTTGCTACCAGCAGGACATAAATGTGATAATGCATTTGTAATATTCTTGAACACCAAGAATATAAATGCATGAATTGAATGTGAAACCTATGTGCTACGTGATGCATGATAGACTGTTAGACTTGTTGGGCCGTCGTGCTCAATCTTGCTTAATTTGCAGGTTAAAGCTATGATGCGATCTATCGTGATTAGGAGCGCATGAAAAGAAGACTAGTGATTTAATTGAGATTGTGTTAAGTCAATTGATGATATTTTCATGTGTAAATCACAGATGTGTAAATTTTTAAATTATTCGATAGATGAATATTATTTGTTCTAAAGAGGAGATATGCTTGAAAGAATGAATTGTATATATATATTCCTATCTACTCAGGCTAAATAAGTCCTATAATAAATATGATTCTACTATGAAGAAGAATTGTAAAGGTTGCGATTCAGGAAATGAATGAATGGAAAGAAAAGAAAAAAAATTTTATTCCGCATTTTAGCTATTTTAACATTAAATAATGTTTTAAATCTAGAACAGGATAATATTAACGCACAAGATCGGGAAGTAAAATAGTCTCGATTTTGGGGGCGTTACAGTTTTACCTCGCATAAATAGTAAAGAAGGTTTTCATACTTGTGTAAGAAGACCTTGTGGAAATACCACTTTCAGTTGTGAAAATATAGCTTCCCTAATTTTTTTCACTTTGTCATAATGACAATTGGGACATAACTGAATAAACTGTAAGGCTGTGACAAGTAGTTTTGCCTAATTGGCATGGAATTTTCTACCATTAAAAGCTCTCACCTAAACAGTTCCTTAAGAAACAAAGCGCCCCTACAATGCTATGAGTAGGTCATAACTTTGCTACCGCAATGTAAACTAAGAATAGCAGAGACTAGAGGCTATAATCCATCTCAGAAGCTGCATATAGGTAGGTCACAATACGGAGTAATCCATGTCAACAATTACAAATCTATTTCATTGCTCATACCTGTGGCGACATACTATGTCAACTGTCAAGTGGTGTAGAACATACAATTATAATTTCAAGCTAAAGAATGTATGCTCCAAACAAAGAGTCCAATTTGCCAAAATTTTAGTTCCAAACAAATACTCCCTCCGTCCCATAGTTATAGGCTAATTTCTTTTGGCACATAGTTTAAGAAAATTAGTTAAGTGGCAATTTTTAACATAAATTTTCCACATATACCCCTTAATATAGAATTAATAAATAAGTTAATTACTTCTTACTTATCACACTGGAACTCTCAACTTCATTGATTGACGTGTACATGACCATTAAAATCCCTAACCATAGAAATTTAACCAAAGAGAATACAACATTAAATGTGGTGATAAAAATAATGAGATTGAATGTTGTTTCTTCAAAAAAAGAGTAATGGTTGAATATTTATTATAAGGGCATAAAAGTAAAATAATAAACCAACTAAATTTTATAAATAGTAAGTAGCCTATATATTGGGACATCTCAAAATGGAAAATCAGCCTATAACTATGGGACGGAGGGAGTATTCCAATTTCTTTTAATGGTAGGAAAAAATGTCACAATGTCCTCAAGTTTACTCCCACAATTTCATTATCATGTCATCACTATCAAACTAAGCACTAAAAAGATTTAGGGGTAAACATTGAGTAGGAATATATCCTTAAAATTTGTAAAAACTGCAAAGGGGTCTCCTTTTGTTGGACAGAGGTAACTAAAGTGGATTACTTCAATCATTAAGCAAAAGTTATGATATAGTTGTCGTGATTATTTTATAAGATCATCTGTACTATATAGCACAATGTTAAACCAAACAAATCATTAAGCACACACTATCCTTACCTTAACCACATCTCGAACATTTGGTTTATTATTTCCATATTTTCCAAGGACTGAATCACCATATAACTGGTACTGTTTAAGTACCTAAAACAAATTTAGGGCAGGGTTAGTGGTGTTAAATGGAAACTGAGGAGATGCATCTTTAAGGAATCAAATCCTCTCCAAAACCTGACGGCGAGTAAGATCACTACGAGGTGCACCATATACTGCAGTATCAACATGGCCCAAAGTTTTCCATGGACTGTCAAGATTATAAAGGGGTTTCAGTTTACAGTCAATCATACAAGTAATACTTGCCACGTATTCCCTGTTATAAAAAGAAACTCTTGATTCGTGTGTGTGCCAGTTTTTTTCATTTATTCCTTTTTAATAAGAAAAGAAAATTTAGTAGAAAGAGGGTATAGAGGAGACAAAGTCCTCTTCTATGGAAAAAATAGAAAAGGATAACAAATCCATTAACAAAGGTATGTCCGGAAAATATCTATGAATATCCAATATCCGAATTCCCGAAAAGACTCTGGACAGAAGCCCAGAGGAAGGCTACAAGGTCACTCCAAAAAAGATCAAAAGCAGAAATCAAACCAGAAAGATTGTAGTATTATCCCGGAAGCCCCATAGAATCCCAAAACATCTACACTACCACAAATAATTGGCCTTTCTAGACCTCCCAAAACCCTGAAACCTGGTAAGAAAAAGACACTCCGAGGAGAGACAAACCCAAGCCTCCTCAAAATCCCAAACAGAGAAGCGAAATGATGCCACTCTAATGAACAATATGGCAGCTTTTGTCTGGCCCTCACTCCCCCCCTCCCCCAAAAAAAAAAAAAAAAACCCAAAACACCCACACACACACAACCCCCCTAACACACAAAATAAATAAATAAATGCTTCAAGAATTTGAAGAAAATGAAGGAGAGAGAATTGAATAGGGGAGAATGGAAAATGAGGATCAACCACTAAAAATAGCTACTCAAGGTTCACTGGAATAATTTTGTACATACTAAAGGAATGTGACTAGTATGTATAATATAAACATAAATAAAGTTATCACTCAATAAAAATATGCAGAAATCAATAGACAGAAGATTTTATGTCAAATGCACATATTTCATACTTATTATAGGCTGCACGTCCAACCATGACCCCATGAGCTCCTTCCCTTCGTGCTGCACTTACCTATTAGTTAATACCAGAAAATAAAAGCAGGTGAAAAAGTGTGAGAACCCTCTGAGAAGAGCTAGTGGCAGAATAGCATTGTGTAGAATATGCATCTCATTCAAGCAACATAATAATTATTTCAAATACCAAATCATCCCCCCAAAAAAAAAAAAAAAAACTCCAGAATACTACTACTACTACTACTACTACTACTACTACTACTACTACTACTACTACTACTAATAATAATAATAAGCACGGAACTGGTCCTCAGCAAAAGTAATAATACTGGATCTCGAAGCTTATTTACAAATTCTAATTTCTATTTAACCTTATTTCACATCACTATAATGAGTCGTTCCTTTCCGAAGTAGATTAATTACATACGTCACGAATCAGATTAGAAGGCCCTACCAAACTTGAATGGGATTTGCTTTACTCCATATTGGAATCAACATGACCAGTCCTCAACAAAAGTAATAATACAAGATCTTGAAGCTCATTTACAAATTCTAATTTCTCTTTAACCTTATTTCACATCACTATAATAAGTAGTTTCTTTCCGAAGTAGAGAATCTTATAAAGAAAAGAAAGGTGAATGAGTTAAATAGGATAATGCCTTGTAAAAGAGTAATTTACATACGTCACGAATCAGATTAGAAGGCCCTACCAAACTTGAAAGGGATTTGCTCCAGTTTTTTTTTTGGAGGCCACACATGACAATAAATAGAAATAACTAGACGAGCTTCCACAAAGATTGGACTATCTATATTGATACACTTTGGAAGATATACAGTCTGTGATGGTAGGTCATCATGCTATCACGTTCCAAAAACACATTGCCATCATCAATTTAATTCACTTCCATAAAAGATATCATAGATGAAGGATTAGTTTGGCTAAACACAAACTTGCCCTTCCAACTTTGTAGTGATAATTCACCGTCCTTGAGGGACATGAAGAGACTCGACAATGGGATCT